>JBBGZY010000301.1:1010000-1610000 GCA_037952925.1 Lithobates clamitans | reverse complement strand
AAGATATGGGAGGCCCATAGCACTTATTGAATTGCCATCACATTGATAGAACATTGATTAGCAGCTTTAGCCCTGAAAATGATGCATCTCTAACATTCACAGTGTATTTCCTCTGCATATCTCCACTGCAGACTATTACTCTTCATCCACTGCACTCACTCCTGCAGAATATCACTCCTTTAGATTCCTCTCTTATTGTACAAATCCTCCACTGCAAAACTGTTATATTTCTGTTGCTTCACTTCCAGTAAGACCCCTTTCACACTGGGGCGGTTTGCATGAGTTATTGCGCTAAAAATAGCGCCTGCAAACCGACCTGAAACAGCCGCTGCTGTGTCTCCAGTGTGAAATCCCCGAGGACTTTCACACTGGAGCGGTGCGCTAGCAGGACGGGAAAAAAAGTCCTGCTAGCAGCATCTTCGGAGCGGTGAAGGAGCGGTGTACACACCACTCCTTCACCGCTCCTTCCCATTGAAATCAATGAGGCAGCGCGGCAATACCGCCGGCAAAGCGCCTCTGCAGAGGCGCTTTGCGGTGGTTTTTAACCCTTTCTCGGCCACTAGCGGGAGTAAAACCGTGGCATACAATACCTCTCCCTGGTGGCTCAGTGAATTTGGTAGCTACACAGTCTCTTGGATGATATTACCAGAGTGCTTTACCATGCCAGAGATACTTGGTACCTCTCCCTGATGGCCTAGCACATGGTAATAAGTGGACTACTGTTCCCAGCCAGTCCATAACTGCAAACGCTGCTTTCCCCGGCCACAGCATTCTGCACCACTCTCACCAATTCTTCTTTTGCTTCTTTCACACTTACCTTCTCCAAAGTGGCAAGTTCTGTATTCCCTGGTCACAGAACTTTGTTCTACTCTCCTCAGTCCTACTGTTGCTTCTTCTTCACCGACCTTCTCCAAAGTGCAAATCCTGTGTTCCCCAGTCACAGCAGCTTGACACCAACACCATGGTGAAGATCGTTATCCAGGAATACATCCTAGCAGTTACTCCATCCCTCCTCCGCGCTCGGACTCCCTGTGGCAGCTACCTACACCTCCATTGTCCTTTTCCTGCACCGTCAGAACCTCCCTAGCAGCATGTGATATGGGAGGCCTGCCCCCTGCCAATACCGAATGGTAATTGGTCAGAGCTCCTCACATGAGCTGCCTGCCACTCAAACCTCAGGTCCAACCCCTTTTCTAGAACAATCTTCCTGAAAGCAGGGGAGGCGCCTCTGAGTCAATGCGCAGGTGGTCACACCCACCACTACACTAAACACTCCCAATCTCGAATCAAAACAAACAGGCCTAACCTAAAGCACAGGCCTGTCTAAATTTGCCTACACTTTTATCTTAAACCCAGAAAAATCCTATTCTAGCACATACCTTATGGTAGAGGGTGCTACAGTTACTAAATTGAACCTATTCTGGACATTCCTTTAACTTTGTTATTCTGTATGGTTGCTTTTATTGTGGCTATCACTTCAGCTAGGCGAGTTTCCAAAGTATCCGCATTATCCTGTAAGGAGCTCTTTTTGATTTTACACAAAGACAACGTTGTTTTGAGACCAAGGACTTCCTTTTTGCCCAAGATGGCATCTGCCTTTCATCTTAATGAAAACAGTGTTTGCCTTCTTTTTGTCCAACTCTGGTTCATCCTAAAGAGATCTCTCTTCCTTGTTTGGATATTGTGAGGGCTGTGAGGCTTTACCTTTAAGCCACTGCTTCTTTTAGACAAATGAACCCATGTTAATTATTCCAGATAGTCCTAAAAACGGTTCTTCGGCTTCCAGTTCCACTATTCCTAAGTGGATTTGAAGACTGTTCTGCAGGCTTATGAGTTACGACAATAAGTGCCCCCTTTTTCACTCAAGCCCACTCCACTATGGCAGTGAGTACTGCAGTGAGGGCTTGTCGAAATCAGGCTTCTGTGTCACAGGTTTGTAAGGCTCCATCCTGGTCTTATTTTTCAATTTTTTTAAAGACTGATGTTTCTGACTTCAATGTTTTTGCCATAAAGTTCTACAACTGGCTGTTTAACGCTCTTGTTTGTTATTTGATTTGGTTTTCCAGTTGGGCTTTTTCAGCTGTGCTTTTAGGTCTGTCTGCCCATCTTTTTGGTCTGCTTTTGAACATCACTATGGTGCTTACTTCTATCTGAGCTTTATTACTCAATGATAGAGAAAATAGGATTTATGTACTCACCATAAAATCCTTTTGGTGTGTGGGGTGTGACGAGGTGCAAGGGATTATACCCTTAAAGAGGCAGGCCTATAGTTTGTATTGCCTAGTGTCTATTTCACTTGAATAACCCTACATTGCTTATTATCATCAGATCCGTGTCTTGGAGAAAATAATTTTACACTAAGTACAATAATCCTATTTTTTTCCCTTAATGAAGGAATCGCTCTATTAGACATTTGTAACCACAACACATGGCCCCACTGGAACACTTCTCCTTGATGGCAAATCTCCCAAGCATGGACATAGACAGCAGAATAAATTTAGCGGTGGTTCTAAGACTTCCCTACTCCATCCAAAGATAAATAAAATGTTTTTTTTTGTGGGGGAGTACTGCACAGTCCCATGTGTTGACTTGGTACAGATATTCTGGGACAGTGTTTAATATAATTGTTAAATCCCTTGTTAAAATCCATTGCTCACCAAGTACCGTATATACTCGAGTATAAGTCGAATTTTTCAGCACATTTTTTTGTGCTGAAAGTGCCCCCCTCGACTTATACTCGAGTCAAGCACTTTTCTGCAGCAAAAAATTTCATTTTCCGAACCGACTTTGGGGCCCCATATCTCAGGGCCACTTAGTGCTAGAAACCCCAAATTTGGTATGCAAACCCAGTGGACCTGGTATCACAACATATCCAAAGCTGAAGTTCCTAGCACTAAGTGCGGGGCCCCAAACCTGGTTCGGAAAATGTCATTTTCTGCTGCAGAAAAGTGCTTGACATTTTCTCAACTGATTTTTGGGGCCCTGTATCTCGGGGCCACTTGGTGCTAGAAAACCCAGCTTTGGAAATGTTATGGTGCTAGTTCCACTGGGTTTGCACACCAAATTTGGGGTTCTTAGCACTAAGTGGCCCCAAGATACGGGGCCCCAAATTCGGTCAACTGTGTCTATCTGCAGCAATGTCATTTCGGGACCCTTTGGGTTCAGAGACCCCAAATTTTGGCTGCAGCTAGGGGGCATCTAGGAACCCTTAACTACTGAGTTTGAAGTTCAGGGGACCTATGGCTGCAAATGGGCACAGTGAGGCATGCAAATGGGCACAGTGATGCTGCAAATGGGCATTGTTGACCCTCTTTTCCACTTACAGTAGCTGTGCATTTCTCACCCTCGTCTTATACTCGGGTCAATAAGTTTTTCCCATTTTTTTGTGGTAAATTAGGGCCTCGACTTATACTCGGAACGACTCATACTCGAGTATATACGGTAGTCCTTAATTGGAGAGAATTTACCTCAAGTACACATGAACAATTGAACATGGAATGTCAGCTCTTCCCAATAATGTATACTTATTCTCTAGAAAAAAACATAAATCTGTTTTACTGTAGATATAATTACTTCTTAAAACCCTGAATAAGTTTGATGAGTCTAGATTATTTAAGTACACCATGAACTTTTCCAAACTACATAGTGTGTTACAGTGCACAGTACCAATTGTCAAACACAGTCTCCAAGCAAAGCTGGTGGTGCATTCATGGCAATTTCTCCGAGCCCTGTACACACATCATTTTTATATTATACAAGTCATCCTTCCTGTTGTCACGCAATATCAAAGCGGTCAAAGGCCACTGCATTACAAGTTGTATGACTTGTGAGTAGGCTTATATTGACAGCGGTGCTTTTAGGGCTATCCGATCATGATTTATTATGCTCCAACACATAAGCTGTAATAATCAGACAACAGTGGAGTAGCAGTAGCTAAAATTGTACTTGGTAGGGGGTGCTATCTGTGAGCAGTAGATTTTAACTATGAAGTACATGTTGTGAACATTGCAAAAGGAATTTTGAGTGTGAATCTGGCCCACAGATTTCTTGCACAAATTCAAAAATACAAATTTAGTTTTGACATTGTACGGTCTTACTTTTGAAGTGACGCTAAATGATATCCTTATTCCCCATACACATGGCCCTTTCATTTATTTTTTATTGTTTCTTACTGTGTTTTTCTGCTTCTATCCTCCATGAACTCCCAAGCCTCTTTTTATCCTGCTCACTTCTGTTTGTAATGAGTAGTGTATGTGTTGGGCTGTTGTTACTCTCTACATTGCCTTTTTTTATTGTTTGTGATCACTTTTATATGTATGGCGGTTTTAGCAATAAACAACCTTTTTTGACCTGCACTATGTGGAAGCATACTCTTTTTTTCCCACATATCGTCTGGATACGAGTGGATGTTTGTCCTTTGAACCCAGCATTGAACTCATCATCGAAATCCAGCCTTCACGGTCTGGAGTTCGGGTCGATTCGGAAGCCATCCACTGTCCCTTGGGATTCCGCCCTTGAGGCCATCTACATGCTTGCCTGCTGTGGCACCCTGTCTGTTAGACTCTATGCTGCCGGCATTAGAGTCCACCTGTTCCGGTAGGAACACCCACATCTCGTTCAGTATTTGATGACCCTCTCATTGGATGTTTCCATTACGGATGGAGTTGTGTCTCTGAGTCACCGCACTTATATCAGTTTTTTTGTATTTTTTGTTTTCACTTTTGGACATTTTTTGATTACACCCTCCATTGAGGTGTACCACACACACACTGTTTATTTACATATTGACGTTTTCTTACATGATTCAGTTATATTTTTTTCACATCATTTCACATATGGTAGTCACTATTTGTTCTTTTATTAGCGCTACATTTTGCCATTTCTTGTATGTGTAAGGAAAACCGGATTCCCAGCACCAGAAAACCAGTGTGGACCTATGCTCCTGTCTATGCGTTGTTCCAGGACTGCGACTACCAGCTTCGCCTACTTAAAGAGTAGACATCACCAGCCAGCTAATTTGGCATGACCAGTGTAGTCCAGATTTTACCCCCATCTTGTACTTACCAAAAACAGGCCACCCATACTCCAACCCCCATACCTTCCTAAATAATGAGACCACACCATACTTCTGGAGTATAAAATGGCCAAGACAGCCTCTTTATTAACACTGTATAAAATTAACTCCAATATCAAAACTTTAAATATATAAATAACATATATATATAACATATATATATAACCTCAGGTAAAGATCAACCTATTTAAACCAATCTATTGGTCAGTGACGGAGCTACACCCTATTTTACCACCCATCAAAAACAGTACACTGCGGGCACCATGATTTAAACTGAATAGGGCCTCCAGCTGTACCGCTCGGAGACAACCCCTACCCGCAGTGCAACATACCGGTATTCCATTTCGGAATACACAGGAGGGGCCATACTATTGATGACCCCCCACCCCATTTTAACCTTTCATTTACCGCTACCGTCACCGACCAACATCAAAAAACCAGCCATCCAGCTGTCATGACGACGCTCATCCACTGATCCTGAAACGAAAAACACACACATTAACCGGCACAACAACACATCACCTAGGGAGGGAGGGTGGGAGATTCTGCCTCCTTGTGTCTTTTCACCCCACGCACTGCCCGTTCTGGCTCCACCCCCACCTTATAACTGGACACTCCCCCCAACTTTCCTCCTCTCTCCTCCCCCTACCTTTTCCCAAAACTTAACCCTGTGTGTCACTAGACACACTGTCATGCCTGGCCCTGCTCTAACTTCATTTCTTTCATCGCTCTGGGCCTTACTTGACCAGTGTAGTCCAGATTTTACCCCCATCTTGTACTTACCAAAAACAGGCCACCCATACTCCAACCCCCATACCTTCCTAAATAATGAGACCACACCATACTTCTGGAGTATAAAATGGCCACGACAGCCTCTTTATTAACACCGTATAAAATTAACTCCAATATCAAAACTTTAAATATATAAATAACATATATATATAACATATATATATAACCTCAGGTAAAGATCAACCTATTTAAACCAATCTATTGGTCAGTGACGGAGCTACACCCTATTTTACCACCCATCAAAAACAGTACACTGCGGGCACCATGATTTAAACTGAATAAGGCCTCCAGCTGTACCGCTCGGAGACAACCCCTACCCGCAGTGCAACATACCGGTATTCCATTTCGGAATACACAGGAGGGGCCATACTATTGATGACCCCCCACCCCATTTTAACCTTTCATTTACCGCTACCGTCACCGACCAACATCAAAAAACCAGCCACAGCCCGAAAGGATGAAACCTTATCCTTAAGGGCCCCTCCACACCCTCAAAGCCTTCTGAATTCCGTCCTGCGATCCCATAGACCAAAGATCAATCCCTACATCCGTGAGGTGAACCCCATCCTTTCTCAAATAGAGGCCTACATTTAACTCCAATTCTCTGTGACGAATCACCATGCCCCCTTGTTGCACTATAAACCTTCCAACCACCCTATTAACTCTTATCCGAGCCTTGTTGATTCTTTCCACTGACCTGGCATTGCGCCACGTCGTACGTGCCACAATATCAGACCATAACAGCAGTGTCTGCGGAAATTTAGAACGGATGTGTAACAAATCCGCCTTAACAGCCGCTATCAGCTCCCTGACAGTACTTACTCCAAAATCATTGCCCCCGGCGTGAATAACCAACACATCCGGTGGCCTATCGAGCCATGCATATCTCTCCACCTCTGGCACCACTCTACCCCACAACATGCCTGGTCTCCCCAACCATCTGATAAACGCCTCCCTCCTTGATATGCCCAACTGCCTACCATCGGGTCTCGCATCACCTCTCCTTGCCCCCCAACACACATACGAGTGTCCTAGTATCCAGACGAGGCGTGGAGACACTCCATCTGAAACGAAAAGACAACAAGGAACGGTGACACCAGTAAAACCAAGACTACCCCGCCATCTGCGTACAAACATCAAAACCCTTCATCTTCATTTTTTTTTTTTTTTTTTATTCAACTACTAATTGAGGACGGATGTAAGTGCGGAATCTCCTTGATTCCCAACGCCCGATCCTCTTCACCGCCGCCTCGTCCAATCCACATCTGGCAGCTTCTGTAGCCGCCCCAATGCGGAAGGAGTGTGAGGCGTAAGCCTTCCCATCCAAACCTACTTCACCCAAACATTTCCTAAACACTGCCACAAATTGAAATCTGGATAAATGCGATCCATCTGCATGACACAAAAATGGCCCCTCAACTGACGGTCTCACTTTTTGAAAAGCGCTAACCGTTCTTACCGGACACACTGTTGATCCTGGCAAGGCGAACAACCACACATCCACGCCCCTGCCAAGCTGATCTGTTTTCGATCTGCGCAGCCGTAAACCCACCCTGTCAGCGTGAGTACTTACATCCTGAACCAAAATACCTCCCGCTTCCTTCCTGGACGGACTAACCAACTCGCCCACCCTAAAAGCCCCAAAAAAGGCTAACGAAAAAGCCGCTGCAAACAATAAACACTCATAACTTGAATCACAAACAAATCGTAACTGTGCACAGATTAATACCAGGTTTTGAAACGTGACAGGCCTACGGTTATCCCTTCTTTTTTGACCTTTCCGATACCCTTTTAGTGCCTGCCTCACCCCAAAATCTTTAGTCCAATCCCCTTTTCCTTGTAGCTTAAAGAGAAACGACAATGCGGCCAACTTTTTTCCAATGGACGAAAATGCCACCCCACATTCCATATTCCTAGCCACAAAATATAGTACCATTAATCTCACTTCCCCGCCAACCTCACTAACCCCAGCTTCACAGATAAGTCCTGACCATTCCTTACATACCTTCACATATGCCGCCCAAGTGGACTCACTCACAGACCGTTGTATCCATCCCGCGATGACTCCAATGCCAGCTCCCAGATCCACTCCGGGCAAGGGATTCCTTCCAACTCTGCATCCGGAGCTAATTCCCTGAACTTGTCCCACTGAAAGCGAGACAATGAATCAGCCAGTGTGTTATCGACCCCAGGTATGTGGACAGCATATATGAAAATATTCAATTGCAAGCAACGCAAAACCAACTGCCGTAATAGCCTTATGACAGGTGGGGAAGACGCCGACATGCGATTGACTACCTGCACCACTCCCATATTGTCGCAATTCAATCGCAACTTCAGGTTCTGACAAGACTTCCCCCACAACTCTATAGCCAATACTACCGGAAATAATTCCAGCAATACCAGGTTACGCAGGAATCCCGCTTCCACCCAGGATTTTGGCCAATGCTCCGCACTCCATTGCCCTTGAAAATAAGCCCCGTAACCAGTTGACCCCGCCGCGTCTGTAACCAACTCCATGTCAAAATTACTTACCGGGCCCTCCATCCACACCGACTTTCCATTGTACTCTATCAGAAAATGATACCATACCTCTAGGTCCTCTCGATGCTCTTTCGTAAGCCTAACGAAATGTGTAGGTGCTTTAACCCCTGCTGTAGCCGCTGACAGCCGGCGGCAAAAAACTCTGCCCATCGGTATTATCCTGCAAGCAAAGTTCAATTTTCCTAGCAATGATTGAAGTACCCACAGCTGTATTTTCCTCATCCCATGTATCTCTCTGATTTCTTTCTGCAGATCCCCCAACTTGTCCTGCGGTAACCTGCATTCCATTGCCATGGAATCAATAACAATCCCCAAAAAACTAATCTCTGTCTTGGGGCCTTCTGTTTTTTCTGCTGCCAGGGGCACCCCAAATCGTTCCGCAATGTGTTGCAGCGTTGCCATGAGGATCGCACACACCTTGGATGAAGGGGGGCCTATGCATAGGAAGTCATCCAAATAATGGATCACCGATTCTAGCCCTGACACATCCCTTACCACCCACTCTAAGAAGGAACTGAAAACTTCAAACATGGCGCAGGAAATAGAACAACCCATGGGCAAGCACTTGTCCACGTAGAATTGCCCTTGCCAGTGGCAACCTAACAGCCAAAAACTATCCGGGTGAACCAGAAGTAGCCGGAACGCCGCCTCTATATCCGATTTTGCCATTAATGCCCCTTTTCCATATCGCCTGACCCATCGAACAGCCGCGTCAAACGAAGTGTACGACACGGTACATGCCTCCGGGTCAATAAAATCGTTAACCGAACCCTCTTTTGGGAATGATAAGTGGTGAATCAACCGAAACTTGTTCGGTTCCTTCTTTGGTACCACGCCTAATGGGGACACTACTAAAGCCTTAAACGGCTGTTCCCCAAACGGCCCCCCCATCCGCCCCAATTTCACCTCTTTCTCCAATTTTTCCCCTACCACCCCCGGGTGTTGTACTGCGGATCTCAGATTCCGAGCCACCGGAGGCACCACCTCCAGTGAACACGGTATTTTAAACCCCTCAGTAAAACCCTCAAACAACAACCTCGCTGCCTCCCTATCTGGATACTTACTTAGGAAAGGCCGCATCCTTTCCGCCATCACCGGTGTCATCCCTCTTGTTAACAGTATCTCCGGTACGCTTTCCTTTTTTGAAACACCGTGCCAGGGTATGGGTTCCCCCACACCCTGAGCATTCGTGTTTAAACTTGCAAGATCCACCGAACTTACAAGATCCTTCATTGTACTGCCAGCACACTCCCCATTTTCTGCCGGCCGGTAGTCCTGGGGAGTGGGTACCCCCGGCCCCCCCCTGAAATAACTGAGGCGGGGCCCTAGCAGACGTCATCAGTCTCATCCATAAGCTAATGTCCTTATGGTCCCAACGCAGCTCCGGACGCATCGCTCTGCGTTGACGAAACTGCTCGTCATACCGTAACCAAGCCGTACCACCATATACTCTGTGTGCTTCCCCTATAGCATCCATATAACAAAACAACCCAGAACAATGTTCTGGATTCTTTTCGCCAATGACGCTGGCCATGATAGCAAATGCTTGTAACCAATTTACAAACGTCTGCGGTATCAGTCTATACCTCCTCTTTTCCTCATCCTCCTCCTTGGAATCGTTGGGCTTAACCCTGTCCAGGTTAAACTTTTCCAATGGCAACAAGGAGAATATCTCTACATATTCCCCTTTGTGAATTTTGTCTCTCACTTCCTGTTTCAGATGAGCTCCTAGCGGGCCCTCGAAACATACATATATCTCACATTTCGCTGCATCTGCCAGCCTTACCACATCGGTCTTACCCTTAGCTTCCGGGCCCCCTTTTTCACCTGACGTGTCCTTACCTGTCACCGGCTCCACCGTCTGTTCAGCTTGACCCACCGTAGCCGCCCGTTCCACCGGCCCAACCCCTGGGTTCACACTCCCCCCAACCTGTTCTTCATCCTGGGCACCCCCTTGTGCATCCCCTTGTGCATTGCCAAAACGACCTACCAGCACCCGTAAACCCTCCAATAGCTCCTGAAGCTGTCCCGTGGACCCCGAACTGGCGGATACTGTACCCGCCACTTGTTGGTCCGGAACCTGTCTGACCGCCCGCGGCGAAGGTGCCGCCACCCCCCGTGCACTTGTTGCCACCACCCCCAACAAGCCCTGCAATGCATTGGTAAATGATAGATTGTCACTGGACTTACCGGGCTGACCAGGAGACCTCCCAACAGCCGCTGAGCCGCCTTCCCTCGCCGGTGCTTGCTGGCTGGGCTCCTCTGCCTCATCCGACATTTCCTCCTCTGATGGTGCCCCGTGCCCTGGAACGGACGCCACAGGCGAATCCCTCCTGGAGCCCCGGCCTTCTGCATGCTGTAGGGCTTGTCCCCTGTTGCGATCCGACGAGAACACATGCTGCCCTGACGTCCCTGCAACTGGGCCAGCCTGCACACGATTCCGTCCGCCATCTTGTGACACCTCCGCGCCGCCGAGTGAGCTCCGCCCCCTCGCAGCGTATCTTGACCCTCTGCTCACCGCTTCTCCTACTCCCGCCACTGCTCTGCTATCCTCCCCCCCACGCTCGTTTAGAGCTGCTGGGGTGCCAGTCTGCTGTTTTCCTCTGGTGACCGTGCGCAGGGAAGCGGCGCCATTGCGGCCCGTGGCCCCGCCCGGTGAACTCTGACCCCGCCGTGAAACGCGCCCGAGCCTCGCCGGTGCCTCCTTGCTGCTCCGTTTTGACGGCGGAAGCGATCGTTCTTCCCCTGGACTCCTCTCCGTTCTTCCCGGTCTGTTTGCAGGCCCCGGCGAGTACCGTGCCGGAGGCCGCGATCTCCGCGCACGCGCCGCCGGCTCCTCCGCCCTCGCCGATCCGCTTGCCTCCCCTCCGAGCATCTCCACCACCTGTCCGTGCAGCCAATCCGACCCTCTCACCTCCGCTGCCCGCCTCAAACGCTCCAACAAGTCCTCTAAACCGGCCATAGCTGAGGAGCAGAGAGATTCTGCCTCCTTGTGTCTTTTCACCCCACGCACTGCCCGTTCTGGCTCCACCCCCACCTTATAACTGGACACTCCCCCCAACTTTCCTCCTCTCTCCTCCCCCTACCTTTTCCCAAAACTTAACCCTGTGTGTCACTAGACACACTGTCATGCCCGGCCCTGCTCTAACTTCATTTCTTTCATCGCTCCGGGCCTTACTCTCCTGTCACTCCATGCTTTCACTCTCCCTGTCTCTATCTTCAGTAGTGTTGGGAAAGAGGTGCAAGAGAGGCCTCCACAACTTTACAGTCTTCACCAGGTACCTGAAAATATGTTACAATGAGATTAAAGCCGGCGACTCAGAGTTCTCTTGCAATGAAAATTGTTTATTGGCTACATGTATAAAAGCATCTTTTGTATCATGCTTTTATACATGTAGCCAATAAGAATTTTCTTCGCAACAGCATTCCGAGTCACCAGCTACATCGATATCTACTACCTTGGGAGTTGAACACCCCAGCCAGAGCACCGACTCCAGCTCCTGAATATAAAATAACGCGGTTGAGCTTGGGTAAAACTTTTATATTTACCTGATAGTATGTTAGTTGTGGTCATGTGTACTGCTCTGTGTGCACTACGCATCCCATGGTCCGTAGTCCATCTCAGAATCAAGTGTAGCACCCTCTAGTGTGCAGGTAGTGTAGATAAATTGTTTTTTTTTTTACACTCACAGTAGCCTGGTTAATTGGTTGTGGTTAGGATAGGTCTGGCTGGAGGGCACTACAGGGCAGGCCTCTGGTACCCTCCCCCTGGCTCCAGAAACTTGGAGAAGTTTCTAGAAGCCAGTGGGTGGAGGCCAGGAGGTCCTGACTTGCATACTTGAGGAAATCTGGCCAATCCCCAGACAGAAGGCCTGGCAAGGTGGCTGGATCAGCCCTTAAATATTGTGGAGCCTGGCCATAAATCCCATACCCTATCCAAGTTGCTTTCCCCAATATAACAACAAAAACTAGTTCTTGGACTGTTTCCTTGTCTCTGAATGAGAGTTAAAAATGTGTGTTGCCTGGCTTTGCAGGAACAGGGGGACCCAAAAGCCAGCGGCCCTTGCGATGGTAGCACTGCACAAGCATGAGAGGGTGGCTATGTTCCTACATACAGTGAAGTCAGATCACAGCAGCAACAAAAAACAGGAATTTGAAGATTTGGAGAAAGCTGGGACTCTGGGAGCAATAAAAGTGCCTTTTTTTTTAGATAAGAATACATAAAACAAGGGTTTAATGCCACTATATCTAAAGCATTAATAGGTGGGGTAATCAAGTGTGTACCCTAAATAAACTCAGTTAACCACTTGCCGCCTGCCCACCGTCAAATTACGAAGGAACGGTGCACCCGAACTGCCGCTCTTGCACATTTATTCATAAATCAAATGTTAAAAGCATTGGAAACTTTGAACTGCTTTCAAACATTTATCAAGCTGTGCTAGGAAATTTGGTAGAAAATTTTGCACAAATTTCAAACATCTACGAGTATATAGCCTTCAACAAATTTTAATGATGGAATTATATCGCATCCCCGAAGAAAACCTCCAGAAGTACCTCCCCATTATGTACCATGTATACCAACAGACCACCCCATCAAGTGGAGGATTCTATACTTTACACAGCACATTATTTTATATTATTTAAAGTGGAACTACACTACATCTGAGCACCATCAACCAAAAACGCTAATTAGTTCATTTTTTAATATTCAAAGCAAAATCCCCATCTATCCATGTCTCCATGCTTTATGATTTGAAAAACACCCCCCTGCATTTCTGGCTGTGGCCATCTTGAATAAGGTTAGATAATTTATGTAGCATTTACTTCCTGGAATCTGTCTGCCCTTAGCTCAGGTATGCAGGCAGGAGGGTGTGCTTAGCTGAGAAAACCCTTGCTCCCCTTCTCAAGACTGCTGGGATGTATGAGATCATTTTGGTATAGACCCGAAAGCAGGAAGAAATTGAAGAAATGTAAAAAAAATAAAGAAGTATAAAACAAGTAAATATGATGTACTTTCCCATCTATTTACTAATGCTAGCAGCATAAAAATGGTCAATGCTGATTGAGAGGGTGAAGTTCCACTTTAAACCCATATTTATTTATTTAAAAGACATGTCAATGTTATTAAAACTCACATTTAACTGGATTAAAGCGGTTGTTCACTCAGGATAAAAAAACTTTAAGTCAGCAGCTACAAATCCTGTAGCTGCTGACTTTTAATAACAGAATCCTGTCCAGGGTTCCAGTGCCATCCTCACCTGGGCTAGTTCTTCACTAGTCTTCGGGTTCCCAGCACCAGCATCCTAACTGTCCGAGCAGAAGTGTGAAAGGGTACCTGTAAAAATTAGGTGCCCCCCCCCCCAAAAAAAATGATATGCCAAAGTTGGCAGAGCAGGGGGGAGGAGGACTTAAAGCAGAACTTCCCCTTTTGGGCGGAGTTCCACTTTACACAAAAATCCACGCGTTACTCTTACTAATTGCTTCTTCAAGATATGCGCCGGGGCTTGTTCATCATGCCTAGTTTAAAATCAAACATATGTCTAAAACCACAAGCGACAATCCTCCTATTCTCACCCCAACTGGGTACCCAAGAGTATAGTACCTATGCCTATTATTCAGGTATGAGCCGGAAAAATTTCACCCCTAAGTATTAATAGCGGCTGCTCATATGGGGGGAAGGAGCGCCGCCCCCCTAATCCATGCGCCCGGCCCCAAATCTACATGCAGGGCACCTGATGCATGGATTTCATATGGAGTTCTTTTTTAAGCACATGATTAGAGCCTGAGGCTCTAATTAGCTGCAAAAAGGGTAGGCTCGGCCAGCAAGTTGTGTGACATTAGCAAATTAATATTCGCTAATGTCTTCCTGTTTCTCGTCCCGGCCAATCAGGAAGCGGGTATTGAGACCCGATTGGCCAGGAGTCCTAAGACCTGATTGGCCAAAAGGAGAAGCGACCACCTGAACTTGGGAAGAGACGCAGGAGGGGAAGTCGCTGAAGTCGCCACCTGGATGGGGTAAGTGCAGGGCTGGCAGGGGGTTTGGCGAGCGAGCGAAGTAGTGCTCGATCGAGCAACAGGGGGGAGCGGGGCTCAATCGAGCGACAGGGGTGGAGGGTGGTTGACTGGCTGGGTGGGGGCCATGGGCTGCCCCCCCAAGACAATTGAGTACCAGCCGTCATTGATTATTAGATTTCTAGATTTCTATCCAAGGAGGCTCTATGGGAGCTTCCTTATATGCCATATATCATACATATGCCCATGGAAAGGATGCCTAATCATCCAGCCACAATATATCACAGATAGAGTCCAAATTGGTTTGGGTAACTGTACACTAGGGTTGTACCGATACCAGTATTGGTATTGGTACTGATACTAAGCATTTGCATTAGTACTTGCTCAAATGTTCTGATACCCAAACTGATACCTTTGCCGTGCAATTTGAGCCCATACAAGATGGATGAACTCAAGTTGCACTGCAAAGAATGGCATTTGATTTGAACAGGAATGCGGTGCAATTCCTGTCCAAATTGCATACAATTTCGACCACCGCTTCCGTATGAACCCAGGCTTATCATAGTGACTTCTGTCTGGGTTCATACAGGAGCAGGGAGGGAAACCGCATGAAATTCAGACAAGAATTGGACCGCATTCTTCTTCAAATCACACCTGATTATTGCAGTGCGATTTAAGCCCATTCATCTTGTATGGGCTCAAATTGCACCGCAAAGGTATCAGTACTCAGTATCGGTGAGTATTTGACCAAAAGTATCGGTAAAAAAAACCCCAAAAAACGGTATCGGTGCATCCCTATTGTACACCTCTGCATAAAATGTCTACTGTATAGCCAGCTTTAGCAAATGCAATCCCATACATCTATGAATTTTGGGTAGTATAGGCAGGGGCTTATCCAGAGTCTAGTCTCGGAAGGGGCGCTGCCAGTACTAGTTCAGGTTCTGAGAGCAATCTATACTTATGCCCTGTACACACGGTCGGATTTTCTGACGGAAAATGTGTGATAGGACCTTGTTGTCGGAAATTCCGACCGTGTGTAGGCTCCATCACACATTTTCCATCGGATTTTCCAACACACAAAGTTTGAGAGCAGGATATAAAATTTTCCGTCAACAAAATCCGTTGTCGGAAATTCCGATCGTGTGTACACAAATCCGACGGACAAAGTGCCACACATGCTCAGAATAAATAAAGTGATGAAAGCTATTGGCCACTGCCCCGTTTATAGTCCCGACGTACGTGTTTTACGTCACCGCGTTCAGAACGATCAGATTTTCCGACTTTGTGTGACCGTGTGTATGCAAGACAAGTTTGAGCCAACATCCGTCGGAAAAAATCCTAGGATTTTGTTGTCGGAATGTCCGAACAAAGTCCGACCGTGTGTACGGGGCATAAGGGTTTAACTTAGAACCTGTGGGCAGGCTTTAGCTATTCAAAAATTTGCTTATTTTTAAGTGGCTGTATATAAGCTTTAAAATGAGCCTTCACTAACCTCTGAAGCTGCAGACCAGGTGCAATAAAGCAATTCACTCTCATATTCCTTGAGGCCAGTGGCATCTGGTGCTCAATATTTTGGGGGGGGGCAGCAAACAAACTTGCCCCCCTCACTCGCACATACCGACACCACCCCTCAACCCCCACCCCCGTGCACAGGCTGGCCTCGGTAGGTACTCACACTACTCCCCGCACCGGCTCCCCACTCTCCGCACTGTCTCCCACTCGTCCAATTGGAGTCCTAATGCCACTCCCTGGCCAATCGGGTCTCAGGACCCGCTTTCTGATTGACCTTGAGGAGAATCAGAAAGACAACAGCGAATATTAATTTGCCATTGTCACACAACTGGGTGGGCTCAGGGCACACCCCGAGCCCTCCCTTTTTTGAAGCTAATTAGAGCCTCAGGCTCTAATCACATGCATCAAAAAACAAACAAAAAAAACATTAAAATCCATGCATCTGGCACCCTGCATGTAGATTAGGGGCCAGGCGCATAGATTAGGGGGGCAGCGCCCCTGAGCCCCTAATGGAGTGGCTGCCACTGCTTGAGGCCATGGAAATCAATGGGTGATGAGCTGCAATTTCTGTGCTTTGACTGTGATATTTTAATAGTAGATTTATCCACAGTACCCAAAGCTATGGAGGTCAGCGAGGGCTTGATTAGAGTCTTTTTTACAAAATAATAAGAATAAGCGAAATAGAGAATGTGCTAATAATGCTCATATGTTTTAATTCATCTGCGATCCGCCTCACCCTCACCTCAGGCAGGTGCAGCGTGCAGGTCGACAAGCAGCTATTCAGACGTCCTCTGCTCTTATCCTGACAGGCTGGCTGGCACAGTTCCCTTCCCTCCCGCCGCACTAGAGAAGATGGAGGGAGGAGGTGGGTGGAGCCAACATTCACTAGGCATGGAGGAGGAAGACATTAAAGTGGTATTAAGCCACTCTAACATCTTTATACTATCCGCGCGGTATCCTAATCCTTTGCCCCCCTGTGTGTGTGATTAAAAAAAAATGCAGTATATACCTCATTTCAGAGCACTGCTCAGCGCTCACATGACTGGCAGGCTCTCTCCTCTCCCCATCTGACAGCTGCACTGGGCGGGGCTGAGATTTCCCCATTGACTTCAGTTGGGAGGGGAGAAGGAGAGAGCCAGCCCGTCACGTGAGCGCTGAGCAGCGCTCTGAAATGAGGTATATACTGCATTTTTTTATAAATCACACACACAGGGGGATACAGGATTAGGAGACAGCACAGATAGTATAAAGATGTAATTGTTTTTTTTCCAGCAGCAGCAGGAGGGGAGGGGGGGGGCAGGCACTGTCACTAGCTGACAGGCAGGGAGGGGAGGGGGAGAGAGGACAGAGGAGGACAGGTGGGCTGCGGATGACGGAGACACGTAAACTGACCACGATGTCAGGGCTCATCAGCCATGATATACCGTGGTCAGTTTACAAAGGGGAGGGCATAGCCAGGCATGATCAGCCAGGTATTTCAGGTGATAAAAAGGCCAAATTACACAGCATAAGCACTGTGCTGTATAACATGCTTTAAAGGGACAGGATCCATTTTTTTTAAGGGTAATAAACGCTTTAAATCCTCCTTTGCTCTGAATACTGGGGCCTCGCTGTTCTCTGCGGATGTGACCTAACTGGTTGCTAGACGCAAGGTGGCAGGCGATAGCAACCAGTGCAGCGGGCAGTAGAAGCCAGGCCAGCGACAGTGCAACAACAAGAGGGTCTCGGCGCATCTGCTGCTGATTCTGAATGTGAGACTTGGAGTCGATAATATTTTTTCGGGGGGGGGGGGGGGGGCAATTGCCCCGTTGCCCCCCGGATCCGCACCTGATTGGCGGTAAGATTGTAATACTATTGAACTCTTCATCGGTGTGGGAGGACTGGTTTGATACATTCCAAATACTATCAGAAATTTGACAACCCCATATCATGTCAGTGTGCCTTTCTTCAAAATTAAATCTTAAAGCTGTTTAAATAGAACTGCAGTGAGATTCTTTTTAAACTTTATTCAAGTTTTTCATTAGCCGCCCATTTCTGTTTCCCCGCGGTTTTGGTATATGTGAGTACTCAGAGACGGTAGGCAGAACGTGGGAACGTTGAAGCATTATTTTCAGCAGTTATTCTGAGACAGGTTCAGCTATACTAATAACAGGCTGTTGTAGGAGGTAATTGACTAAATAAAGCACTCTTCCTGTTTATTTTTGTGCTCCTATTGTACCATTCCCACCCATGCCTCGTTCTCTTCAAATTGCCATCATCTCTTATAATGATCACATACTCTTAAGTGACATCTAAAGCGCGCTTGGAACATCCCACCCAGTAACCGCTGTCCTTCTATTACATTGTCATGTCACTTTCTAGTCCAATAAACAACAGTAACAGGAAACAAGCAGTTGTTGCCTTTTATTTGAATTTGCCTGAGCCCATTCAGACATAACAACCGTCGACAAACATCCACCCTATCTCAATGTCACAGATAAACATCCACCCTCTACCAAGTCAGGATTAATAGATATCATAATTATAAATACACCTACAAGAGTGGAATGCTATTCTAGAAAATGTAACTGTTGTATTATAATGTAAAGTATATGTTATAACAAACTGAATGATAATTTGGGATCAATATATAATAATGTGCTGTGCGAATCATTCACACAGCCATTGTGAATGATCCCTGTAATGTGTCTGATATGTGAATTTCCTATGATCATCAACACCATCTAGTGGCCACATTGCACTATTTTGAGAACCTGACCCTGATTGGAATGGCCATTTGTAAATTGTCTCAAATCAATTGTGGTATCTGTTCTTATCAGTGTCCAGTAGGGGTTCTCTGCCATCATTCTGGCCTTTTGGCAGGAATGCAAATGAGAAGGAAACTGGTCGCACACCGACATGTTTCACACATAGGAGTGCTTAGTCATAACTTATGACTAAGCGCTTCTATGTATGAAACATGTCAACTGTAACCTATCCTGTGCTATTGTCCCATGTTTTATTATTTACATAGGCAGACCACCAGAACGTCGCTCTCCCTCTTCTGAGAACGATTGCGGAGTGCTGGCGAACATTGGGTCTGCCGGACTCGTTGATTGGCTCCTGCTGTGTCCAATCATAACGGGAGCGGGTCATTGGCGGCCCGTGTGCGCCCTAGACCCAATGTACAAAATCACCTACAGGTACATGATTTTGCGCAGGAGGACCGCCCTGCCGCAGTATGTCTGCGTAGGATGGTCCAGAAGGGGTTAAGGAATAACGTAAGTTTTATTGGATTACAACTGCAGTGTGCGACCAGTTTCCTTCTCATTTGCATGTCACTGCAGTAGTGTGAGTAATCCATTACATGCCACAAATGAGCGGGATCTTGTTCTTTACTTTTGGTAGGAATGGCTGGCTGTATAGTATCTCTGCTGGTATGTCCTGTAGGTCCTGAAGGGCCTTTCCAATGAGCAAGAAAATTGAATTGAGTGTGCACTACGTAAGGTGTGGGTCAGGAGTACTTCCCTGGCATGGAGGGTTCCAAGGGGTCCAGACAGTGCCTCCAGATTTGAATGGTGCTGCCTGGTCTGGCCATGAGCTGGGAAGACACAGAGCCCGTGGTGTCAAACCCCCCTCCCAGGAAGTGGAGCTCTGGGGGTGCTCTTAGTATTACTATTGGTTTGGGATCCCACAAAACCCTGCTTTTCAAGAACTATGTCTCATGGGCTTTGTCTTTTGGACAAGACTGGGGCAAGGCCAAGCCAATGCAAGTGCACTGAAACCTTTTTTATTCTTCTTATTTTTTGCTCTCCAGATGTGTGCATTTATTTTTGTCTTCCCTTTTCACTCAAGATGGAGGGTCTGGGTCTCCAGGCCTACCCTGATCTCTAGGGGGAGGATGTGTGACCGTCAGGTTCCTTCCTCCCCTTTCTTGGTGTGACTCTCTTCGGGAGAACTCCTCACCTAGAATTCGGTGGCTGGGTCCAGCCTATCATGAGGAGAGGGGGACAACAGGCCTTTTGGCTGGGTGGACCTGAGTGTGCCTTACCCCTGTCTGGAGCCTAGCTCCGGGGGGGGGGGCAGGGAGGGGTCCTATGTTTTTCGGAGGTGGACCAGAGACATGTCCTAAGTGCACTTTTTTTGTGTTCACATCCACTTTTTTTGGTCACTTTTGGTGTTTAGTTTTGTGCAACTATCATGGGCTTAAGAAAAAAAAAAGCTTATAGATTCCATTGAAAGTCAGTGTGAACTGGTAATAGTGCAGAAGCACAACTTCAAGACATAGCTAAAGAGTTGTCATCTTATGAGAGGAAGAGCCTGAAAAAGCATGTTCATGGCAGAATCACTAGGGATTATTTTGATGAAAGCTGCAGATTTACTAATATTAAATATTAAAGCTTAGATGATTTTTTTAATGGGTTTACATAAATGGTAAGTATGGAATATAAAGCACAACTCTGGCAAATCTGACAATTTTTCCTTATGCCCCGTACACACGATAGGATTTTCCGACGGAAAATGTTCTATAGGAGCTTGTTGTCGGAAATTCTGACCGTGTGTAGGCTCCATCGGACATTTTCCATCGGAATTTCTGTCACACAAAATTTGAGAGCTGGTTCTCAAATTTTCCGACAACCAAATCCGTTGTCGTAAATTCCGATCGTGTGTACACAATTCCGATGCACAAAGTGCCACGCATGCTCGGAATCAAGCAGAAGAGCCGCACTGGCTATTGAACTTCATTTTTTCCGGCTCGTCGTACGTGTTGTACGTCGCCGCGTTCTTGCCGTTCAGAATTTCCGACAATATTTGTGTGACCGTCTGTATGCAAGACAAGTTTGAGCCACCATCCGTTGGAAAAAAAACATGGATTTTGTTGTCGGAAAATCCTATCGTGTGTACAGGGCATTATAGTGGGGCTTCACCCACTGCTGGTTTAGTCTACCCGATCCTCTGCTCCCATTGCAGATGGTGCTCCCCTATGCCCTAGTGGTGGACAGTCCCTCGGTGCCCTCACATCAAATGCAAGACTATTGACCCTGCATTGGTCTTGATGACGTCAGGACCCTAGATGCTGGAGTATAGGGGAGAAGACATTGCAGGGACCAATCTAGCATTGCGGACAGGAATATGGTGAAAAAATTTACTTTTCCACAACCCCTAGACCTAAACGAACAGTTAAATTGATATTAAAGGGAACATTTAAAAAAAAAAAAAAACATGTTATACTTACCTGCTTTGTTCAGTGGTTTTGCACAGCGCAGCCTAGATCCCCCTCTTCTTGGGTCCCCCCCAGCGCATAGAATGCATGAAGGTAAAAAACCTTCAGCCTTTACAACCACTTCAACCCTTGCAGTGCAGGCACAGTCCCATTGAAAGCGAGAATTTTCAAGTTTCCTAGAGTTGGGGCTTAAAGCTGTATTAGCCATAAAAAAACACTTTTACTTACCTGCTCCCCACAGGCTACCCCAGGCTACTAGACCACCATGCACAGCCCCTTGCTGTGGTTGTTTAGATGCCCTCTGATATCATCAAGTACAATGCACAACTCTAAGCTCTGCATTGGACGTGAGGAAGCCGTGGAACAGTCCGCCCCCTAAGTACAGCTGAGTCCTGAGGGCCAGTGGAGTGGAGATCAGGTAAGTAAAAGTGGTTTTCCCAGTCACGTAGACCAAGGGTCTCCAATTTACAGCTGGTGGTCCACATCTGGCCAGCTGAAAGATTTTATACGGCCCGAAGCTAGGGTCAGTGGTGTACCCTCAATGTGCACAAATTGAGGATTAGGGTCAGCAGAAGCTTCATATGGTCTCCGCTTCAACCCCTTCCAACCCACACCTGGACTCTACAATGGAGGACTCTAAAGAAGACCCTGATGTAAGGGGGACTATGATGGGGACCCTGATGTAAGTGGGGGGCTCTGATATAAGGGGGCTAAGATTGGGGCACTGACAGAAGGGTGACTATAATGAGGTTGATATAAGGGGGGACATCTAATGGACTCTGATGGGTATTCTGATGTAAAGAGGACTCAAATGGGGACCCTGATGTAAGGGGAGGACTATAGTTTAAGTGGAAACCAATGGGGATATTTTTCAGCTCATATTAGTTAAATGTGGCCCTTTTACAAAAAAGTAGAAGACTTCTGCTCTAGACCTAAGCAAGCATATAACCCTTTCAATGGGGAGCCAGCACCATTGAAAAGAAGTATTTTTACTTTCCCTGATATAGGCATTAAAATAGAATCATCCCAGAACCATTATGTTTTTTTCTTTCATTAGATTGCAGTATTTTATTGCTAGTTTGCTTTACTTAGCGAAAAGTACAAGAACCTTCATACAGCTGATGCCTTGTTCCATTCTTCCATGGTGATCCATTACATCAGCACTTGGCTGAAGCAGACTGGAAGTAAAATGCGTTGTGATCTTGATCTTGCAGACATTGGCCTTCTCCTTTCACGGTGTGTCACATAGATACAATAAAGTGGCAGCCCCCTTTCTCATAAAGTTTTGGGAAGGGACCATCCATTGTCCCTGATCCAGACAAGAACCCTCAGTTTTGTCTGAAGTGGTCTTTAATCTGTATGCACAGCAAGGCCGCTTCCCAACAAATTAGCATAAAACCCTGCAGGAGGTAAAACCTACGAGCAAGCAGATGCTGCTCATATGTGGTAATACCCCTCTGATTCAGCTGACCATTGTCATACGATGACAGATCAGAAGGCCATAGAGCTGCATAGATTTATCGGCTTAATAAAAAAAAAAGAGAGAGAGATCACATAGCAGAGGGAGAATTTCTGTTCCTGGAGATTAAGACAATGGAGGAGATTTTTTATCTTTTTAATGTCAATTACTGTAGAATAAAGACACATACCTAACGCTTACATTGTTCTCTTTAACGGATACAGGCGGGGTAATCCATGGATATCCCAGTGCTGTAATTTCAATTTTATGATTCATTCAGTCATGAAATATGGAGGGACTACATTAAATGCACATTTTATCATTCCTAATATAAAGACACGATGGACAGATCCTTCAGAGCGATTTCACGGTTAGACTGACTGACATAAATATCAGTGGTATCTGTTAACCCCAAAGCTGATAAACGTGAACAAAAAGGCTTTGCCGTTCTGAAAAATAATTGATTTTGTTATATTCGTTAGTTTGATGCTCTGGGTTGAGATGGCAATTTGAGAAATATTATGTAATCATATGTGAAGAGGATGCATCTGGTCCCTTGCAAGAAAGAATTGTTAGTATGTAAGTACAAAGGTACATAAGAATTTACTAAGCAGTTACAATTACAAAGCCCCATAATTAATAATCAGACTATTGTTTCATAAGGAGCTTGTGAAATCACTAAATACAAGCAATTATCCCTTTTACTCACTACATTGGCATTAGAGAGCAGCTACTATATAGGCCACACATACTTTGTGAATACTGTGTTTAATATGTTTATTTTGTGAGATCTGCAGCTCAATCTAATTCCCTAAATGCAGCATTTTTCTGATTGAGGTATTTCAAGAAAAATCTGCATTATAATTACTAGATGGAGCCTATAATCAGAGGAAATAAACATATTAGACACATTCTGGGGACTTACCTAAAGGGGGAAGTTCCACTTTTCCGCCTTCACCCCCTTCCTCTTCCTCTATTTTTTTTAGGTACCCACTCCCACTTCCGCTTGGAATACCTCAGTATTCACGAGTGAATCGGGGGGCTTCAGTAACCAAAACTGCAGTGTTTATCCTCATGACACAACACAGGAAGCACCTCCATGGTTAACAGAGGACGGAATTAAAATTAGACTAGAGAAACTTAACATTAATAAATCACCGGGACCAGATGGCTTGCATCCGAGGGTACTTAGGGAACTCAGTCAGGTGATTGCCAGACCGTTGTTCCTAATTTTTACAGACAGTCTATTGACTGGAATGGTACCAGCTGATTGGAGAAAAGCCAATGTAGCACCAATATTTAAAATGGGCACATAAAACATCCCTGGGAATTACAGACCAGTTAGCCTAACATCAATAGTATGTAAACTCTTGGAGGGGATGATAAGGGACTATATACAAGATTTTAGAAATAAGAATGATATCATTAGCAGTAATCAGCATGGATTCATGAAGAATCGTTCTTGCCAAATCAATCTATTAACCTTCTATGAGGAGGTGAGTTGCCATCTAGATAAAGGAAGGCCCGTAGACGTGGTGTATCTGGATTTTGCAAAAGCATTTGACACAGTTCCCCATAAACTTTTACTGTACAAAATAAGGTCCGTTGGCATAAACCATTGGGTGAGTACATGGATTGAAAACTGGCTACAAGGGCGTGTTCAGAGGGTGGTGATAAATGGGGAGTACTCAGAATGGTCAGGGGTGGGTAGTGGGGTTCCCCAGGGTTCTGTGCTGGGACCAATCCTATTTAATTTGTTCATAAACGACCTGGAGGATGGGATAAACAGTTCAATCTCTGTATTTGCAGACGATACTAAGCTAAGCAGGGCAATAACTTCTCCGCAGGATGTGGAAATCTTGCAAAAAAACCTGAACAAATTAATGGGGTGGGTGACTACATGGCAAATGAGGTTCAATGTAGAAAAATGTAAAATAATGCATTTGGGTGGCAAAAATATGAATGCAATCTATACACTGGGGGGAGAACCTCTGGGGGAATCTAGGATGGAAAAGGACCTGGGGGTCCTAGTAAATGATAGGCTCAGCAATGGCATGCAATGCCAAGCTGCTGCTAATAAAGCAAACAGAATATTAGCATGCATTAAAAGGGGGATCAACTCCAGAGATAAAACGATAATTCTCCCGCTCTACAAGACTCTGGTCCGGCCGCACCTGGAATATGCTGTCCAGTTCTGGGCACCAGTCCTCAGGAGGGATGTACTGGAAATGGAGCGAGTACAAAGAAGGGCAACAAAGCTAATAAAGGGTCTGGAGGATCTTAGTTATGAGGAAAGGTTGCGAGCACTGAACTTATTCTCTCTGGAGAAGAGACGCTTGAGAGGGGATATGATTTCAATTTACAAATACTGTACTGGTGACCCCACAATAGGGATAAATCTTTTTCACAGAAGAGAGGTTAATAAGACTTGTGGCCACTCATTACAATTAGAAGAAAAGAGGTTTAACCTTAAACTATGTAAAGGGTTCTTTACTGTAAGAGCGGCAAGGATGTGGAATTCCCTTCCACAGGCGGTGGTCTCAGTGGGGAGCATTGATAGCTTCAAGAAACTATTAGATAATCACCTGAATGACTGCAACATACAGGGATATGTAATGAAATACTGACACATAATCACACACATAGGTTGGACTTGATGGACGCGTGTCTTTTTTCAACCTCACCTACTATGTAACTTTGTAACTATGTAACCTAGACAACCCATGCAGAGGTTTGGCCATCTCTTTGCCCACAGGTTTCTGGGGGGGGGGCTAAAGCTCCTCTAAACCAAGTGCTAAGTGGGGTGCATCACTTTATTAGAGCAGATAGATCTGTTTCAGGTCTATCTGTGCTACCCAACCCAGTTTCTCTTAACAGCGGGATTGCATCCGTTTTCAATGTAGATCCCCACCAGGCCTGGTGTGTGAGATATGAATTGTGACCAGACAACTCACATCCCTCTCTCTGCTGAAGTAGTGATTATACTGCATGAGCAGAGCCCGCAGAGTTAACAGCTCACTTCCCTCCTGCCCTCAGCCTAGCAAGGAGGGGAGCGAGCTTGGGGCATGCAGAAAAATTCAGAGCATGCAGCTTCAGGTAATTGTTCCGCAGTATCTGCTGCAGATATAGCATAGGACAGGGAGCAGGCGGCTCCTAATTACCAAAAGGGCTTTAGAATTAGTAGCAACATCTGTTGCACTGCCTCAGCTTAGTAGAGTGGTGTAGGCATACAGCCTGCACCATTTTATAATTCCCCCAATGACAGTGGTCATTCTTGAAGACTGTGCAAATGCTGAGACATTGTCACAGCAAATTCTTTATAAATAGACCCAGGTGTGTTGTTCTCCCTCCACTAGATGATGGTGAGTGACAGTGCAATGCACACAGTGGGGTTGATTTACTGAAAGAATAGAGCATGTTCATTGTGTAAAGCGAATGTTTAACTAGCTTGGTGAATTAACACAACTGTGAACACATTGGATGATTCCTGGCAATACCTACATTTTTGCATTACTGGCTCTGGTTTGACTGTCAAAATCTCTGCATATTTGTATGCAAAGTCATGTAAGGACACTGGGGTTGATTTACTAAAACTGGAGAGTGCAAAATCTGGTTCAGCTCTGCATAGAAACCAGTCAGCTTCCAGGTTTTGTGAAAGCTTAATTGAAGAAGCTGAAGTTAGAAGTTTATTGGCTACCGTGCACAGCTTCACCAGATTTTGCACTCTCTAGTTTTAGTAAATCAACCCTATGGTGAGCTTTTTCAGATGGAGAGTGCTGCCTGTCACACTCAATGGTTGCCAGTAGAGGAGAAGGGAGGGGTGCTGTTCAGCTGCCCAATTGCTTCCATGGACCACGGGTAGTAAGGCCACCCCCATGGGTACCCCTCCATGTTCCCCAGGCTCTGATGTCATACCTACAGACCCAGAACCATTATGGTGGGTAAAGGCAAGGGATACCAGCATACATCTATTCGATGATCTCCCCTACCTAGTAAGAACCCAGAAGTGATGTGCATTACATGACCTGACAGCTGCTGTGGCTCGGAAAGAAGCTATAGTAGCATTCTCTGCACTCCATTAACTTTAATGGAGGTCAAGTGATACATCAGGGGTACCCCTTACTCATTTAAAGGGGGAAGGTATTTAGGAGCCCCTCTTATTGTTAAAGGGGGCTTCCAGATTCTGATAAGCCCCATTCTTGCACAGCCCCACAACCAATGGGCCAGGGTTGTCCAACATGGGGACAAGATGCTTTTTCAGAGCGCTTCCCCCCTAGCAAGCCCCTCCCCCCATGTTGGGGGCAAGTGGCACAGCATAGTTCAGAAGGGGAAACTCATGCTCACACTACTCTAACCAGGCCAGCCAGGCTTCAGATAAGGAACTAATATATATGTAGCACCCGCATATCTAGGCTATTAGATAAATCTAGTGTTAGCTTCTGCTGTAGGCACAGGAGCTGTAATTGTTTAGTACAGTCTGTTTGGGGTTTCACAGGATGGGAGTTTGATTACTTCCCCCTGGCTCTGGAAAAAGTTTCTGTAACTTGGGGTAGGAAGATTCAAATTCCTTGTCTGAATATTTAATAGAGCCTAGCGAATTCCTGGGGAGGTGTGCCAAGATGGTGGCTGGGCTACTGTTAAATAGGCTGGAACCCTGGAGAGTCTGTTCTTCTCTACCCCTGTGGGAATAGATCCAGGAGCTCAAGAGAAGGGGGACCGCTTGCCTTTGGACCCACCTTCCTGGAATGGAACTCAGCTGCTGGAGGCCATATCTCTGGACCGATTATTGGCAGGATCTGTTAGTACAGCCAACCCCCCCCCCCCCCCGTGTGTGGTGTGCATTGGTCTTGCAACTGCTAGAAACTAGACCATTTCAGCCTATTTCTGCCAAAACCTGTCTAGCAACCCCCTGGTCCCCAGCTGGGGAGGATACAGTATTGCTGCTGCTTAGAGGTAGAGAACAGTTTTCCCAAATTTGTGAATTAGGCGTTTTTAAATATCCCATACCCCACTGTCCTCCCAAGTTAATAGTTACTCAGCAATAAACTAGAGAAAAGACAACCCTGGACTGTTCATGGAGTCTGTGTGGATTAGATGCTGTTGTGCACTTGGCTACCTGCCCTGATTAGGAAAAGAATCTGTGGACAGTTACAGTGGCCCTTTTGGGGGTAGCGCTACATGCATTTTGGGGGACCTCACACTTTTTTTGTTTTATTTGCATGGTTCCCTCCTTTAAAATGGGGGGGACTATGTTATTTTTTTGTGGGGTCCCCCTTTACATCCATACCTAACCCTCATCATACATAAGGGTCTGGTATATATTTTTTAGGGGAAACCCCATGCTATTTACATCAATTAACATCTATATCGGACCCTCATACTAGAGGATAAGGCTCTGGTATAGATGGAGGGAACCACAGCCATTTGTTTATAATGTATATGGGAGCTGTCATTTGCTGGCAATTTTAATGCCATTTGTTTTTCTCTGTAATTGTCAGTGTTGCTGTAGTAGGTTGTATAAATCATAAAGCCACTTCACAGGCAGGCTCAGGGCACCCCCAGGCATTTTATATAAAGAACATTTGGCATTATTATTGGTTCACTTAAAGAATTATTAAAATCACTGCTCTTCGCCAAACAGGATTTTTTAAATAATTTTTGTTTTGATACATGTTCCCAAGGGCAGTGCCCACCCCCCTATGCCACTTGTTTGAAAAATCCCTTGCCTATTAGCCTAGAAAATGGCTATTAATATTTTTTAACATTCCACTTCTATTGACTTCAGTGGGGTATAGATTCAGCACCTAAACTTTTGTAACGTTTACCTAACCCGCCAGATATGTTCAGTTTATCCCTTCCTGACCATCACACTTATATGAGCTTGTCGGACATTGAGTTGGACCCATTGTCTAGCATAAAGACTTGTTTACACATGCATGGTTCTGTAAAGAGCAATGTGTGGTATATTGCATTTCACAGAGCTGATTGAAAGGCATTCAGGAAGGGATACTTTTGTTTGTTCGTAAGCCGAGCATGCCACAACCACGAGTCCAACATTTGGCTCTCAGTTATGACATAGTCCCACTGACTTAAATACATCACGTTCGGCAGCAGTTCTGTGCGCAGAACTTGACAGGGGGAAAATTTTTGCTGCACCAAAATGTAAAGCAACCATGAGTGCATCGTTTGTCTTTCAGTTACAACATGGTCCACAGACTTGTAAAGCAACCATGAGCCCAGCGTTTGGCTCTCAGTTACGACATGGTTCCACAGACTTGAATATGTCACGTTCGGCAGCAGTTCTGCTCACAGAACATGACAGGGGGGATAATTTTTTGCTGCACCACAATGTAAAGCATCAGGGCCAGAGCATGTGTACACCCCCATCTGGCTCCTTTTTTTTACAGTCTCCCTACTGCATGTGTGAACTAAGCCTTCTGCACCCTTCTGGGAAGGATTTTACACAACATTTTGGAGTATGTCTATAGGAATCTGTGCTCATTCAGCTCAAAGAACATCTGTGAGGTTGAATACTGATGTTAGACAAGAAGACTTTTTTTGCAATTGACATTCCAGTTCATCCCATAGATTTTCAGTAGTTGTCTAAAAAGTATACCATAGCATTATTGATAACCTTCATTAAAAACCCTGAACTCAATCATTTTAAAGTAGTGTCTCCTCAATTCATAGAAGCCAGTACTTCAGCTTCTATGAATGAAACATGATCTATGAATGGAGGACGGGTGGATAATTAAAAGGTCTGCCCCTTCTCCATTCAAAGATCATGTTCCATTCACAGAAAGTTGTAGAACAGCTTCTATAAGAGGAGGAAGGGGTGTAAATGGCGGGCATAGCAGGGCACTCTTGATGGGTGCCTGTCACAGCTCCTTTACTCCTTTAGTTCTAGTAACCCCCGCTCCGCTGGAAGATTACAGCGGCGGGCATGGGGGCATTGGAGGAGGAAGATTTCTTCTAAAGGAGGACACAACAGCACAACGCACACACTGAAGATATGTCATGCCCCTTCTGGTTATTCCTTATGTTTCTTTTTTACTACACTAATGCTTGGCATGAATGGGTCGTTTTTCTTTTTTTTCCATCATCCATTAGTCTGATCAAAAAAATGAAGGGGTTACCCCATCCACACAATGGAGATGAATGGTGGAATTCTCCCCGCTGTTATGTCAGCGGGGACTCCCTGGCTGTCAGAATACAATGATCAGTGTTGCAGCTGATTGGCAGCAGCCGCTTATCAAAATAAAATTTCCCAACATTCTCTTTCGACAGGAGTCATTTGTTGAATTGACTTTTGTAGAATGGAATCAGCCATAGATGGATCAAAATGTGTCTGGTCCCTGCTGAACTGGCTAAATTTCAATCCATCTACTGTATGACCAGCTTTTGACTTCAAGAATACAGATCAATTAAATGAACGCAGGCCATACAGTTGATTTCCAAACAAATTTTCTTTAGAAAATAAGGAAATTGTGTGTGTTTTGTGATCGGATGGTGCCACCATTGATTTCAAAGTTTGATCAGCCAAGCCTTCAATTTTACCTCTTTAGACTTCAAGAATACAGATCAATTAAACGAACGCAGGCCATACAGTTGATTTCCAAACAAATTTTCTTTAGAAAATCAGAAATTGTGTGTGTTTTGTGATTGGATGGTGCCACCATTGATTTCAAAGTTTGACCAGCCAAGCCTTCAATTTTACCTCATGTTGCTATAGAAAATAATTTTTGTGGCCGGGAATCTTCTTTTCTTTCCAGGTCACAGTTCATGCACATTTCTTTTTTGATTATATTTCTCGCACGATTATCCAATCATTGATTAGAAATTCATTTGTTTTTTCAAAAAATGTCCAACATGCCCAAACACTCAAATACAATAGCCACACGAAAGTCGGCAGGTGCTGCAGCTCACTAAGGTGCAAAATTTGAAAGAAAATGATTTTGATTTTCGGAAGAAAATTCTTTCGGAATTCGACCCATGTATGATCAGCTTAAGAATTTTCTTTTAAATTGTGCCCCATTACTGAGCTGCAGCAATTGATTTTCTTGTGGCCATCGAATTTGAGTAATCGGGCATGTTGAAAATTTTTGGAAAAACAAACAAACTTCTAATCAATGATGGGAGAATTGTGCGAGATGTCAAAAAAGAAATGTGCATGAGCTGTGACCTGGAAAGAAAAGAAGAATCCCGACCAAGAAAATTCTTTTTCGTAGCAACATGAGGTGAAATTGAAGGCTTGGTTGGTCGAATTTCAAAATCAATGGTGGCACCATCTGATCACAAAGCGCATGAAATTTCTGATTTTGGAAAGAAAATTAATTTGGAATTCGACCCATGTATGGCCAGCTTTAGAGGGAGATTTACTAAAAATTGAGCACTCAGAATCTGATGCAGCTGTGCATGTTAGCCAATCAGCTTCTACTGTAACTTCAGCTTGTTCAATTAGGCTTTAACAATAAAACTGGGGAGCTGATTGGTTTCTTTGCAGAGCTGCACCAGATTTTGCGTGCTTCGGTTTTAGTAAATCTCCCCCAAAGAATCTTACCCCAAAATGCTCTGTGCATGTGTATGTGGTTGGTGTGTGTCAATTGTAAGCTCCTTTGGAAAACAGATTGCGTTCACTGTAAACAAATCTGGATGAGATTGGCACAATATAAATGAATACAATTGAGAAATAGCTTTAACTGTATTTTCGTATAATATTATAGATAGTCAAATGCACCTAACATAGGTGTATCAATGCAAAACCGTATTACTGGCTGGTGTATTGGTTTTGAATGGACTGGATCTATTTCAGTGATGTTAATGGCTCATTAATTTTACCACTGCTGTAAAGTTATCTGAGCATTGATAATTCTGCAGAACTACAATGAATAAAATATTTCTGCATACTGTGGGATGGCGCTGAATAAATCAATGTGAATACTCTTTCTGATGGAAAAATAAAACAATGTTTAGCTCTAATCTTGTTTTTGAGATGTGTTTTCCTGAAAGCACTCAGCACATTAACACCTCTGATGACTCTTTCTCAGTCCATTTTAGATGTTAAAATACCTATATATAGAGAAGCCCTCTATAAAATGATTATCACAGCAATTCCAATAATGCAGAAATAACAAGAACATTAGAAGATGTCATGTGCAAATCTATTCAATTCCTGTACAAAAAGTTAAAAAACAACGAGGCATTTAGAGAGGGAAATATGGTATGTCAACACATTATAGACATTTATGTTCATGTAAGCAAATTGGGGTATTTTAAACCAATAAAGTTTCTTTTTTCCCATAAACATATTAATGGATATACTGTATGTGTAGCACAATCATTACTATAACCTAAATACAACTCAACCTCTTCTCTAGGGCAGGTGTCCCTGATACAAATCAATAATTAACATAAGCATAGCATAAATGTGTGGTATAGCAAGCACCACATCCCTAAATAATAAACTAAATACAACTGAAAGCAAAATGTGGCACTTTAACTGTGCTGAACATCTTAGGAATAAACCAGCATAAATTTCAAATAAAAAGAGTTACATTTTATTACATATCAAAATTTAAAAACAATGTGTATGAAAGATTTGAAGTTAAAATATACCAAGCACCTCCAGCTGATTGTCCACCATACCCATTGATACAAAATAAGTCAATGTTATACAATACAGATAAAAAAGTAATTATTATTATTATTATTATACAGCATTTATATAGCGCCAACAGTTTGCGCAGCGCTTTACAGCATGAGGGCAGACATTACAGTTACATTACAATTTGGTACAAGAGAAATCAGAGGGCCCTGCTCGTTAAAGCTTACAATCTAAAAAGGGAGGGTCAATTGATACAAAAGGTAATAGCTGTGAGGGGATGAGCTGATGGAGGAAGTAAAACAGTTTTAGTTAGAAGCAGGATAGGTTTCTTTGAAGAGAAGGGTTTTCAGGGATCGCCTAAAGATGGATAGATTAGGGGACAGTCAAACAGATTGGGGTAGGGAGTTCCAAAGGATGGGAGACGCTCTGGAGAAATCCTGGAGGCCAGCATGGGAGGAGGTGACAAGGGAGCTGGAGTTAGTACTTTGAATTTTATTTGTTGGGTGAGTGGAAGCCAGTGGAGGGATTGGCAGAGAGGGGTGGAGGACACTGAATAGTTGGTAAGTTGGATGAGTCTTGCAGCGGCATTCATTATGGACTGAAGGGGGAATAGTCTATGTAAAGGTAATCCTATGAGGAGGGAATTGCAGTAATCGAGGTGAGAGATGAACAGGGAGTGAATTAGAAGCTTGGTGGTGTCATTAGTTAAAAAGGGGCGTATTCTGGAAATGTTGCAGAGGCTAAGGCGGCATTTTTTGGACAGGGATTGTATGTGGGCCTGAAAGGACAGTTCAGAGTCTAAGGTTACCCCTAGCACCCTGGCATGCGGGGACAGACTGATAGATGTGCCATTGATCTTGACAAAGAAGTCTGGGGGAGGAATTATTAGGAGCTCAGTTTTAGATAGATTCAGTTTGAGGAAGTGGTTTGACATCCAGGCTGATATGTCTGTTAGTAGATCAGTGATGCGTGGGGAGATTGATGGGGTGAGCTGAGGGGTAGAGAGATAGATTTGGGTGTCATCAGCATATAAATGGTAGTGAAAGTCATTGGAGGCTATCAGCTGACCCAGGGAGGACATGTAGATCGAGAATAGTAGAGGTCCAAGGACAGAACCTTGAGGGACCCCAACGATAAGAAGAGTTAGACAAGTAATGGCTCTGTACTGTGACACTTCAAGAGCTGTGGAAGCTCAGCGCATTTTATTGTTTTTGTTTCTTTGGGAGATATATTGTGAGCTGGTATAGCAATAAAAGGGGCATCATCTGAAATTAAAGAGGAAGGACATAAGATTGTGGAAAATTGAAAACATTAATAAGCATGTGCATGAAACCATGAAAGCAGACTGCCTGTGTCCAGGGTCATATACCTCTGCACATGCGTAAATTTATGCAAACCGGGGTAAACTCTTGAATAGCAGTGAACAGCCATTCAGTGCAATGAGAGGCTGAATACTGCATGGGTGGCTCCCTTGCAATGGTTGAACAAAAAGGAGTTGTAACCTGACCACCATGGATAAGGATAAGGTGGATAAGTTTGACAGCAGCATTCATGATGGACTGAAGGGGGGAAAGTCTATGTAAAGGTAATCCAATGAAGAATGAGTTGCAGCAGTCAAGGAGAGAGAAGCTTTGCGGTGTCATTGGTTAGGAAGGGGCATATTCTGGAGATGTTGCAGGGGTTGAGGCGGCAAGCGTTGGATGTGGGCTGATTGGATGTGGGCCTGAAAGGAGAGTTCAGAGTCCAGGATTACACATAGCACCCTGGCATGCGGGGGCGGGTTGATGGTTATGCCATTGATCTTGACAAAGAAGTCAGGGGAAGGGGCACATAGGGTAGGAAATATTATGAGCTCAGTTTTGGATAGTGGTGTGATATCCAGTCAGAAATGTCTGTTAGTGAATCAGTGATATATGAGGAAATTGCTAGGGTAAGCCGAGGGGTAGAGAGATAGATTTAGGTGTCATGAGCATAGGAATGATATTGAAAGTCATGGGAGGCTGATCCAGGGAGGAGGTGTAGATTGAGAATAGGAGAGGTCTAAGGACAGAACCTTGGGGGACCCCAACGGTAAGAGGAATAGGAGAAGAGGAAGTAGAGCTGTAAGTGACACTAAAGGTGCGGTGAGATAGGTAGGATTCGAACCATAAAAGCACAGTCACAAAGACCAAGGGAATAGAGTTTTTTGAGTAGGAGGGGATGGTCAACTGTATCAAAAGCAGCGATGAGGTGCAAGAGTAAGATTACGCATTCCCAGATGTGGACCAAGCCTTTTAGTTTACCTTAAACCTGGTATTATATTGCTCGCTTTTTCATTGATTACACTGGCAGAGCACTGTGGTTTATTTGTCGATCTAGTGTAAAATAAATATGTAAATATTTATGTATGTAAATAAATAAATGTATATATAGTATATATATATATATATATATATATATATATATATATATATATATATATATATATATATTTCCTGCTGAATTTTCCCAGCATGCTGATGGAATACTCTATATTTTAATTATTATTCCATATACTGCCCCAGATTATCCCAAATGATGCTCATTTACAGCGCATCACGTGAAAATCACAGTGTAGGGCGGCTATCATTTCCTGTAAACAATATCATGTATCATTGAGCACAGTTCCATCATCACTACAATATATTTAAATATAAAACTATAACTTCATGAGGACTGTACAAGTATAAGGCTCTGAGCAGTCATTTACTGACAGTGTTAAATTATATATAGAGCTAACACATGTAAAAGAAGCCCTACGGAGAGCTGATGTTTTTTCCTACATCTGATTCTTGACTTCCGATCGATGCAAGGTCACAGAGGTTAAATGGTGCATGTATCTCAGGCGACCCAGGGGTCATTTATTTAGCCATTTAACCATCAAATACAATAGTGAGTGGTTAAACAGATCAACACTGTTCATGGCTTGCTGGATTAGTCACTGATCTATTGGACATTGGGGATTAAAAGTCCTTTGTGATTAGCTGTTAGCATTAGAGTCATATCCTATATAATCTTTTCAAAGTAACGGGACTGTGTAACAGGCAGTTCCCAAAACGCATGTCTCCTGGAAAGTGTCTAGCGGCAGACAGATTGTTAAAGAGAGGAGAAATGTCAAGCTACACTTGTCAAGCATTCTTGACACATGAGAACGTGAAACTAAAGACAGGAGACAGCGCCTAATATATATGTGTCTGATTTCTGCTACCTGTCTTTTCACACCGCGGAAAGTGCTAAATCTACCCACGTGTTAAAGTGCGTGTGTGGGTCACAACCCTGCACGCTGGGTCATCAATCAGACGGCGATTGAGCGAGGATTGTTTTAGTGGAAGCGATCCTGATGAACATGTACGGGAATGGCAAGCGCATACCTGGCATTGGACAATGCGCGTGCAAATTCAGGAGAGTTGAGCAAACACTAAGGATAATTTATTAAAGGCAAATAGGTTGTTCACTTTTCAAGGGAATTTCCCCATAGCTTAGTGAATGTGGTGAAAAACAAAACAACCCGAATTAGCCATATTACATCTAAATATCCACGAATTTCCACCCAATTTACGAGTAGTAGTTATACAACTTTTGTTAGCAGCCAAATTTACAATCACAAGACTATGGCACACAATGAACTCTCCATCTCCTATGGATGCCATCTTAACTCTCAACCATCAGTGTGAAATGGAGAAATTGCTGGCAATCACTGACCTTAAGCTCATGCAATTTAGAACTAAATGGAACATTTGGCTATCCAATTCAAAATGTACAGTCAAAGTATGATAACTTGTACAATATGACCTTACCATGACCTAGTCCATATACTTTCATGATGTCTAACATATGGTGACTATCCTGTCTCTGTCCTCTTCTCCCCTTCCTTACCCCCCCCCTTTTTTTTGTTTTTCTTTCTCTCTCTTCTTTCCTTCTCTTCCCCCATCCCTTCCCTATGCCTTCAAGAGCACCTTATCTACCCTCATAAGTGCCCTGCAGGATTATTTTAACATGTTCTTACCGAGAACAAAAGAAGGGCCATATGTTGTATTACCTTCATTTCTAACAGGTGTCTCTTGTTACTCACATTCTTAATATGCTTTATTTCTTGTTTCTGTGTTCCCTTACTTTGTTCTTTAAAATAAAAAAGAGAATCACACTGACGGGGAGGGGTGTTGTCCCCCTCTTGACACAGTTTGTTCCCATGTGTGGTGTCTGGGGAAGTTGCACAATACCTGATAAGTAGCAATAATATCTTTCTACCGTTCTCTTACTATGTTCTGTCACTTGTATTTAATTAAGTGATTTTTTTTACATTGTTAATCTATGACAGATACTATTTTCACCCTGTACTATGCAATGTAATTCAATAAAAAACACTGAACACGAAAAACAAAACGAAACATAGAAACATACGATGACAGAAAAAAGTCCAAGTGGTCCAACAAGTCTGCCCCATTTTTTAATTTTAATTATATAAATATATATATATATATATATATATATATATATATATATATATATATATATATATATATATATATATATATATATATATATATATATATATATATATATATATATATATATATATATATATATATATATATATATATATATATATATATATATATATATATATATATATATATATATATATATAATAAATACTGGATATATTTATATATACAGCCCTCACATTTTTGTAAATATTTTATTATATCTTTTCATGTGACAACACTGAAGAAATTACACTTTGTTACAATGTAAAGTAGTGAGTGTGCAGCTTGTATAACAGTGTAAATTTGCTGTCCCCTCAAAATAACTCAACACACAGCCATTAATGTCTAAACCACTGGCAGCAAAAGTGGATACATCCCTAAGTGAAAATGTCTAAATTGGGCCCAAAGTGTCAATATTTTGTGTGGCCACCATTATTTTCCAGCACTGCCTTAACCCTCTTGGGCATGGAGTTCACCAGAGCTTCACAGCACAGGTTGCCACTGGAGTTGGTGGATGTTAGAGACCTTGCGCTCCTCCACCTTCCGTTTGCGGATGCCCCACAGATGCTCAATAGGGTTTAGGTCTGGAGACATGCTTGGCTAGTTCATCACCTTTACCCTCAGCTTCTTTAGCAAGGCAGTGGTCATCTTGGAGGTATGTTTGGTGTCGTTATCATGTTGGAATACTGCGCTGTGGCCCAGTCTCCAAAGGGAGGGGATCATGCTCGGCTTCAGTATGTCACAGTACATGTTGGCATTGATGGTTCCCTCAATGAACTGTAGCTCCCCAGTGCCGACAGCACTGATACAGCCCCAGACATGACACTCCCACCACCATGCTTGACTGTAGGCAAGACACACTTGTCTTTGTACTCCTCACCTAGTTTCCGCCACACACGCTTGACACCATTTGAACCAAATAAGTTTATCTTGGTCTCACCAGACCACAGGACATGGTTCCAGTAATCCTTAGTCTGCTTGTCTTCAGCAAACTGTTTGCTGGCTTTCTTGTGCATCATCTTTAGAAGAGGCTTCCTTCTGGAAAGACAGTCATGCAGACCAATGTGATGCAGTGTAGTGCAGTGCACTCTGCAGTGTAGTTGAGCATCATGGGAAATGTAGTTCCAAAACATCTGGGGTGCCAAGGTTCGCCATCACTGGCCTAGGCCATCTTTATGTAGAGCAACAATTCTTTTTTTCAGATCCTTTGAGAGTTATTTGCCATGAGGTGCCATGTTGAACCTCCAGTGACCAGTATGAGAGAGTGAGAGTGATAACACCAAATTTAACACACCTGCTCCCCATTTATACCTGAGACCTTGTAACACTAACGAGTCACATGACACCGGTGAGGGAAAATGGCTAATTGGGCCCAATTTGGACATTTTTACTTTGGGGTGTACTCACTTTTGTTGCCATTGGTTTAGACATTAATGACTGTGTGTTAAGTTATTTTGAGGGGACAGCAAATTTACACTGTTATACAAGCTGTACACTCACTACATTACAAAGTAGCAAAGTGTAATTTTTTCATTTTTGTCACATTAAAAGATAGAATAAAATATTTTCAAAAATGCGCTGCCCCCTCGATCCTGGGGGGGTGGGTTGCCACCGCCGACCGACTGGGGCGGGGGGGTTGACTATTTGCCGCCCCCCCCAAAATAAAAACCACCAGCCACCGCTGTTTGAAGGTATAAGTCATGTCTCCCCTTTCCCTTGTTTTCTTCAGACTATACATATTATATTCCTGGCCTCTCCTGATATGTTTTATCTCTCAGACCTTTCACCATTTTTGCTGCCTTTCTTTAGATTTCTATTTAGAGTTCTGTCTTAAAGAGTATTTTTTTTTTTGCACTTGATTGGATGGTGGAAGTGTGCAGAACTTCACTTTCTTCTGTGTAAAGTGAAAATTCCCTTGAACAGCCTATTTGTCCTGGGTAAATCAACCCCAGCGGCAGTCATAACTGCCTCCTTCCCGGTATATTACTTTGATGAGAGAATGGGGTTGATTTACTGAAGGCAAATACACTGTTCACTTTACAAAGTGAAGTTGTACTCTGCAAAGGGAATTTGCCCCAGAGCTTACTAAATGTGAAAAAACTTCACTTTGCAAAGAATACCCAAACACAAGCAAGGAAAAAAAAAACAAAAACAAACTGCATTTTTGCTTGCACATGATTGGATGATGGAAGTTAGCAGAGTTTTGCATCATTCACTAAGCTCTGGGGAAAATTGCAGAATGCAACTGCACTTGCAAAGTGAACAGCCGATTTGCCTTTAGTAAATCAACCCAGTTGCATCAATGAAATATACTTTTATCATGAAATTGGATTATTCTGAATTAATTCATTTTGGGCTTCTAAATGTATCATACAGAAGTCCACATTGTTACCTATTTATTTTTAATTGTCATTTATTTTTAATTATAATATCGTTTTAATAATTTTAATGAACCAGTGTCCACCTTTTATTATGCAAAATTTATTAGATGCAAAATAAATGTCTATTTTTTACAGGACTGATAATGTGATAATGTGATTCAAACTGTATTAAAAGCTGGAAACTTTTTTAACTTCAAGCAGTTTTAAACCCAAAACCAAAAAAATGATATACTGTACATGTATTGCAGTTTACCAATCTTTAATGGGTTAATTCACCTTTACAAAAAACTGCCTATGCAGATAAGGGGTGTTTGTAGCTAAAAAGTAAACTGTGCAGCTTTGACTAAAGTTGAATAATGCCCTTGCTATAGGTGTAGGTCATTTACAGACTGTACCTCCTAAAACCTGCCCAGAAAACTCCCAGAACAATGCTAAGGACTGTTACTATTCATCTCCATCATCACAGGAGTGAGCTTGTTTTAATTTATAGGAATCCCTTATCTACATAGGCAGTTTTTTGGTAAAGGTGAAGTATGCCTTTAAATGTGGTGGGGGGGAAGGGTAATGCGGGTGACCCGACCGACTGACTGACAGCAGGGAGCAGGGGGGTGCCCTTTGGCCGACCGATCGATTGATCCTCCAGGGGGGTGGCACCAGCTGCCACTGCTAAGTGTGTCTCCATTCTGTGTGTCATTCTGGGTGTCATTATTTGTTGGGTGATTTGTGTTTTCTCCCTTTATCGCTCCCATTCTCCCCTACTACCTCTGGGGATAGTAAATAGGCATGTACTGTATATTAGGCTTGTTAATTGATACAACTAAACTCTTTGAAGGTGTGTATTTGTTCAAGACATAGGAGGTCCTGAAGAAGCGGTGGATTTCTGCGAAACGCGTCAGCCTTATTTCCCTATCTTGACTAACGCTATGTACTTTTGTAGTGGACAATGACTGTTGGTATCAATATGCAAGTAACTATACAAAATAAGTCCTACCACTTACATTATCGCTATTTTACTTTTCTTTAGTACACTTTTTTCCTTTAGTGCTCATGCACACAGGACGTTTTTACAGCTGCTGTTAGGGGCTTTTGATTTTTTTTTTTAACTGCCTCTAAAAGCCCCTCTATTTTAGCCTATGTGTCCATACACACATACATTGTCAGAGGCATAAGAGTTTAGGGGCAGTAGAAAAAAATGACAGCCTGTGCTTCCAGGAGCAGTAAAAACGAAAAACGCCAAAAAATGCGTCTAAACGCATCAATCCCCGTTTGACATTTTTACATTATAGGGAGTGTTTTTAATGAAAAAATGCACAAAAACGCTAAAAAATGCGGGAAAGTGGCTAAACATGTTTTTTAGCGCTGCTGTAGCCCTGATGTTTTTAAAACATCATCTGTGTGCATGAACCCTTATATTCACTTGATGATCTGGCCAGTTACACTTCCTCTCTTAGGGTGTCTCCATTCTGGATGGAGGAGCGATGGAGAAACATGTGGACAGCAGCATTCTCAGTCTGGGGGGTGGGTAGTGTTAGATGGACTAGCAGATTTAGATGGACTTCACTAACTTTTTAAGCAGTTACAGCAACAGGTTTTTTTCCTGTTAGGAGAAAGGTTTTTACATAAATAAATAAAAGCTAAAAGCTGCTCACCAGGGCCGGCCCTACCATGGGTCCCAGTGGGTCCACGGGACCCGGGCGGCAAGTTGAGAGGGGTGGCAGAGCAGAGCCACCGCTACCTACATGATGCGCACCCTGTGCAGACTCAGTAGTTTCGTGGGCTGCATGACACAGCGCTGTCCTGCACAGCTGTGGCACTCTCACTGAGTCTGCACTCCGTGCTTCAGTGACATCCGGAGAATAGAGCCCGGAGGAACTTTCTCACATGAGCTTCTGAGCTGTGAAGGCGGTGAGTCTGTATACACTAGCCTGTCTATATATAACCTAGCCTCTCTGTATACCCCCTAGCCTCTCTGTATACCCCCTAGCCTCTCCGTATATCCCCTAGCCTCTCTGTGTATACCCTGGCCTATATATCCCCAGCCTCTCTGTATATACCCTGGCATAGCCTCTCTGTATATACCCTAGCCTCTCTGTATACCCCCTAGCCTATCTGTATATACCCCAACCTTGACGTTGTGTGTGTTTCCATACTGACTGGTGGGTGTCGCTGTTATCACTGGTCAGTGTTGGAAAGGCAACATGTCGAAGCGTATGGATGCTCTTCTGTCCCGGAGACAACTTGGTGGAGGAGGTCCTCCGAGATGCATTCTGGGCGAGGGTATTTATGGGACAGACGCCATATTGTGTGGTTTTGTTTTATAGACACCTGCTGGAGCTCCTGGCCGACAAGTATGCATTAGAGAGCAATCTCGTGGTCCTCCGTTCCGGAGGCTCACGTCGCTGCGGCGCAGGGGTGGGCCCAGAAGCTTGTCTGGGGCCTACCACAGCAGTTGAGGAATGGTCCTGAGCTGTCTATCCAGAGTGAAGAAGCTGGAGAACCGAGGAGATCCCAGGGGAGGACCCGTCATGGAAGGATCACGCAGCGTGCTGGTCTGGAGAGGGGCCGCATGGTGACTCGGTTGGAGGACGTATCCTAAAATAACTATACAGCATAGTGTTGCCAGGTTGGCTTAAAGGTTCAAGCACTATGACTGACATTCATTGCAGAAAAACCAATACATCCTGTGGCAGAGGATCGTATAGGTTTATTCCAAACAAGTCTGTGGCAGAGACTTTTGTTCATGCTACGTACTGGCTGCTAGGCAAGTGAGAGAGGCCTATCCAGGCGTGCAAGGAGTGTGTCCCACGAGCGGAGCGCAATCTATTGTAATATCCAAATTCTACCAGGACATTTGTCAAGAATTTTACAAGAAGATATTTGAGTTTCTTCTGAAGTTTCCTTTCTGCCTCTTTCCTGCTACTTCCTTAGTAAATTGTTTAATAAAGCATTGAAAACGTACTCAAGTGTTGGTGCGTGTATCGTCCAGAGGTAAACTCAACGGAACCCCTAGACCCGGTGCCGGTGAAACAGAGGGAAGGGGAGTGAAGGCAACAAGCCCGCTTAAATCAGCAGCTCCACCGAGAGTTATTGCTACATGTGGGGGCTCATCCGGGATTTGTTGACCGTCAATTCTCGCAACCCAGAGAAGTGTTTTACCGGGAGTTTACGGAGAGAGCTGGATTTTGGAAAAAAAATCCTTCAGGAAGAGAAAAGGTTAAACTGCAGGACTTTATTTCTGAATGCGTAGACGGCGGGCGCCAGTGAAGGCCCGGGAGCTACGTGACCAGAAGAACAAGTGGGAGGAGCCTACCCTACTTGTTACCACGTGGGACGCATGTGTGTGTTTGGCGCTAGAGGAGAAGAGAGGCCTTGTGATCGTGCTGAGAAGATCAGAGTGCGGCCATGTCTTTTCCGGCGATGCAGCCAATCATGGGACCGAGAATGTTCCCTGCAAGCACCGTGATGAATACTGTGCTATCTGGAACTCTGCTTACAGATACTGGAGTTCGTTTGAAGCCGCAGGGGAGGTTTGCCCTGTATACCTCAGGAGATATTGAGGGTCTGGGTATGACCTGCCACCGATGTGAAGGACTGGCCGTGCATCTCCATCCATTTGGCCGATGTCCACAATGTGGAGAGTACTTGTTTGTGGTGGAGCAACCTATCGCGTCGCCCTGTGCTTATCGGATGGATTGAGCAACAGGTATCGCCACAGTAGAAGCTGCTACCGCTACAGAGAGAGAGCGACAGGCCACCACTTTGCCTGTTGTTGCTGACAATGTTCCGGAGAGGGACACTGCTGCTGTCGTCTCCTCGGGGGACATTACTTTGATTTCTGCGTCCACTACACCTACTCCTGTTGTATCTGCTCAAAGGAAGGTGGGATATGTGAAGGCTTCCCGCGGCCGTGGTCGAGGCCTACCCCAGAGGTTACCTGAACCGGAGCTACCAGAGTCCAAGTCAGGAACGGGTAAGCCACTGATGAGGAATGTATCTGGGATTGTAAATAAATATCTACCAGCGGAAGAGTTGGGAGATTCGGAAATAGAATCCATGTCGGATCTTTCCGGGAATGATGACCTATTTGAGACTATGTCACAAGGTGAAGATATTGCCTCTGCTGTGACTTTCCCTGAATGGACAGCCCTGAGTTCTGGGAAGACGTCACCCTGTGTGGAGCCACACAGTACTGTTACCGAGACTTTGCCCAAAGTTGCTAGTTCACTACAGACACCGGCTGGGTCTATGGTGAGCAAGTCATTGGACTCCTGTGTACCGCCTGGTATGGGGAAGGACAGATCTTTGCCCAAACTTGCACGTTTGCAGAGAATGTTAAACAAGCGTGTAGCTGCCGAGCATGGTTTGGAGTTCCCTTATGTGCCCCAGGATATAATGCAAGTGATTGAACTAATCGGGAACTTTGGTACAGTGAAGCTGTTTGGGACTATTTGTCTGTGCCTAAGCCTTTCCGAAAGACTGGATGTTCTGTTAAGATGGATGAACGTTTTAGTGGATATTTCATGCACTGTAACTTCGATCGGCACATCTATGCTGACAAAGTGGTCATTTGCAGGCCCGGAAAAGATGATGTTGTCTATTTCATTACCACCGTGGATAAAACAGGAAAACCACTGACATTGCCAGATCCCCGGTTTTATTGGTAACTTTGGACAAAAGAACTTTGGGTTAGCTAGTTAGTGTCAGTGTAAAGAGATCTGCATGGTCAAGATCTACATATTCTGTTCAGTGTTTTAAATCCAAGGACTTCTTTTTGCTAGCCGGATTTTTTCCTTTATTTGAAGAGATCATATTACAGGGATGGACTCCTTAAGATTTTTTTTCCTTTTTTCTTGATATTAGATGATGGGAAGAGAGGCTCATTTTCTCTAAAAATGAGGCTTTGCTCCTGATGTTGTACAGTAAATATGTGTGTGTTTAATAAGTTTTCCTTTTCAGGAATTATTGGATCTCCTATCAAGCTGGGAGGCTTTTCAGTTAGATAGATAGTAAGGTTGTGTACAATCACAGAATGGTTTTGTTTGCGGATGTGAACATAATGTTTTATAGATGTAAGTCTTATAATATCTTTCCACTGTCTTTTCCTCTCTCTTTGTCTATCCAAGTTATAAGAAACTTAAATACCTACTCCCAGGCTTGGGAGTTACAGTAACTGTTACTGTTTTTGGACAGACGTTGGGGACAACGTCTACTGTAGTGGGGGGAGTATGTAGCGCTGGTAGATTTGCGATCTACCATATGTTAGGTAAATTTAGTAACTTGTTTGTTAGGAAGGTTAGGTTTGCCTCTGTTCCAGCTTGGCTGACGTTGTGTGTGTTTCCATACTGACTGGTGGGTGTCGCTGTTATCACTGGTCAGTGTTGGAAAGGCAACGTGTCAAAGCGTATGGATGCTCTTCTGTCCCGGAGACAACTTGGTGGAGGTGGTCCTCCGAGATGCATTCTGGGCGAGGGTATTTATGGGTCAGACGCCATATTGTGGGGTTTCGTTTTATAGACACCTGCTGGAGCTCCTGGCCGACAGGTATGCGTTAGAGAGCAATCTCGTGGTCCTCCGTTCCGGAGGCTCACGTCGCTGCAGCGCAGGGGTGGGCCCAGAAGCTTGTCTGGGGCCTACCACAGCAGCCGAGGAATGGTCCTGAGCTGTCTATCCAGAGTGAAGAAGCTGGAGAACCGAGGAGATCCCAGGGGAGGACCCGTCATGGAAGGATCACGCAGCGTGCTGGTCTGGAGAGGGGCCGCCTGGTGACTCGGTTGGAGGACGTATCCTAAAGTAACTATACAGCATAGTGTTGCCGGGTTGGCTTAAAGGTTCAAGCACTGTGACTGACGTTCATTGCAGAAAAACCAATACATCCTGTGGCAGAGGATCGTATAGGTTTATCCCAAACAAGTCTGTGGCAGAGACTTTTGTTTGTGCTACGTACTGGCTGCTAGGCAAGTGAGAGAGGCCTATCCAGGCGTCCAAGGAGTGTGTCCCACGAGCGGAGCGCATTCTATTGTAATATCCAAATTCTACCAGGACATTTGTCAGGAATTTTACAAGAAGATATTTGAGTTTCTTCTGCAGTTTCCTTTCTGCCTCTTTTCTGCTACTTCCTTAGTAAATTGTTTAATAAAGCATTGAAAACGTACTCAAGTGTTGGTGCGTGTATCGTCCAGAGGTAAACTCAACGGAACCCCTAGACCCGGTGCCGGTGAAACAGAGGGAAGGAGAGTAAAGGTAACAAGCCAGCTTAAATCAGCAGCTCCACCGAGAGTTATTGCTACACACGCCTGCATGTGTAATGCCAATATCATGTGACCTAGCTAGCTATGAGAACAAGTAAATATTCTCTCCAGCATAAAATACACGACCGAGCATGTGCAGGTTGGTTACCCTGCCTGTGTTAGCTGGATAACCCTAGATGGACAGTGCAGGGGGGGGGGGTCTATGCATACAGGATCAAAGAGCCTTTTTACACAATGCAGAGGATTAACTCCTTAAGTTCCACAGTGAGTATAACAAGCATGCTTTGCTGCATATGCAGACTGATTTTACTGTTGTGGGTTTAGTAATACTTTAAACCATCTATGGCCGGCTTAAGACACTGTAACAATTTGCACCTAGCTGACCTAATTATCTTGAGGGCATGAATACAGCAAGAAAAAATCATTAACCCTTTTAGAACCCTCTTTTTAGCATCTGCATACAAGTTGGCTGACTGTATTTAGTTCCATTATTTCTTGAGATAGTGAACAAGCAGGAAGCACGTGAAGTCAAATTCCAGATTTGTATCTTCATTCCAGATCAGTGATGCAAATCATTGAAGCAAAATGATCAGCATTATAGCCAGGGAACTTGCATTTTCAGATGGTCAGATGTGTGATGACCGCCCTCGATTTGGCAGATCCCATTTAACCAAACCTATGATTAGTGGCAAAAGAGCAAAAAGGAATCCTTCAGTAAGGTGAGCCATGCTACGGCCTCTTGCAGACTGTTGCCTACAGGTTCTTTTCTTTTTTTTTTTCTTACTGATGTAAATGCAGAACATTGTTTTCAATGTGTCTGTACACACACAGGCCAGGGTTGCCAACCGCCAGTAAATTTACTAACAGTTTGTAAAAATCAGTGATTTTTTAACAAGTGGCAGTAAATATTAGGGGGGTGATAATTTCATCCTGTGTTGACTTTAAGTGTAAATCAAGCAAATTACTTTGTTATAGGTATTGTCAGTGTTTCCATATCATGTTTATACTGTTCAAATATTCACTGTGTTAGTTTTCAATAGGAGTTCTGTAATTTCTCAGGATGCCAGTAAAAAATGTGATCCGCCAGTAAAATCCCCATGTTTTGTCAGTAAAAAATGCTATGTGAGGTTGGCAACCCTGACACAGGCACATAGATATGCGCTGCATATAGACCAGTGAAAAACGAAAATAAAATACAGAAATCTGTGTTGCCAGTATTTTTACACGCATAAGCTGCACTCTGTTGATAAAAATAAAGCTGGAAGAATTTTTTTGTGTGTGTGTTCTCAAAAACACACAAATGCGTTCAGGGGCTATACAGCCCATCCTTGCGTTTTTTTCTGCCAGTATTGTCTAATGTTCATACATCAGTACAATGTGCAAATACCCTATTGGAGTCAAGGTTTCTAGATTTTTTAAATAGAACTTTGATATTTTTTATGAGAAAACAAGCAAACATGGTATTTTGATGTAATTTTTAGAAATTGTAAATTTGCCTTTCTGTTATTATGAGGTTAATTTGTTATGATTATTGTGCAATTATTGTGGTTCAGCCAGTAGATGTCAGTCTTGCTGTTACTGTGCTGGGAGAAGAGGCGCATTGGTGATCTCTGGTGTATGTGTGTAGTTACAGGCTCCGGATATAAGTGTTCAAAAAAAGTGCCTTATTCTTGGTCCGCAATTTATATCTCTTTTTCGGAAGGATAATAGATGACTGCATTTTTTTTTCAGCTGAGGCCCAATATGCTTCATAGCTACAGGGAATGGCCTTGATTTTTTTGTAGCCTGTATCTTTTGAACTTGCAGCCTTTTTTTCAGCAGACCTCCAAAACACGGCTGCCCTCCAGCATTCCCCAAAGATGTATCTCTTTAAAATACCCTCCTGCCTCTTCTCCTGAGTATACACTACTCATTTACTCTCACCGTGACTAATCTATTTATTCTGTTAGGCATGATGCCAGCTCTTGTAATACACTGGGTAATCCAAGTGTCCTTCACCATGCGTTATTGTACACTGGGCTGAACACTGATTGGGGCTTATTCTATATCATGGTGCAAATAACAGTGGTCTGCTGTAACTGATAAATTAATGCTACTAGTGATTTAAAGCAATAGACAAGTGCAATTTATTTTGTTTTCAAATTAGTTTTTTAGCAAATTTTCGACAAATTTGGTAATTCGGAAACATCCCAATTAACAAAAACCTGTTTAACGATTATTTCCAAATATTCTTAAATTTAAATATTTGAAAATTCATAAATTTGAATATTCGAAAATTCATAAATTTGAATATTCGAAAATTCATAAATTTGAAAATCCAAAATCCAAAAATCCAAAAATAAGAACGCAAATTCCAAAACACGAAAATTCGAAAATCTGAAATAATAACTAACTAATACTAACTATTAAATTATAGGTATTGGAATTTCCTTTCCAATTTGGCTGTTAGAGAATGTAACGAATACAAATTTATCCAAAGTCACGAATTATCCGAAATAACGAATGCCGTATCTAAACGAATGGAACGTAACAAATTAATAATAATAATAAATAGCAATAATAATATTAATAAAACCTTTTTATTATTATTATTATTAATATTAATATTATTATTATGAATTCATTCAATATCTTTAGATTCAGCATTCGTTATTTCAGGTAATTCGTAACTTCGTAACTAGCGGATTTTCCGTAGGAAAAAACTTGGTTGGTTTTTCCTGACGGAATTCTGCTCAAGCTTGCCTTGCATACACACGGTCACACAAAACTTCTCTGAACTTTCGACCGTCAAGAACGCGGTGACGTACAACACTACGATGAGCCGAGAAAATTAAGTTCAATGCTTCCGAGCATGCGTTGAATTGTTTCCAAGCATGCGTAGGAATTTTGCGCGTCGGAATTTGTACAGACGATCGCATTTTCAGATAGGAATTTTTCCCGACCGAAAAATAGAGAACATGCCCTCAATCTTTTGCTAGCTGGAATTTCGCCAGCAAAATCCCGAATTTTTGGATTTTCGAATTTACGAATTTATGAATTTACGCATTTTGATCATAACGAATGACCCAAAAAATGGAAAAAGAAAAAAAAACAATGAAACTAAAATGAAAACTAACAAATTTTTTGGCAGTGCATATGTCTATTGCGCAACGCATGCTAATGCCATTGTGTCATGCTATTAAATACATTTTGTTAATTTTATTATATTTAATTCTTTTATTTTTGAAGCACAGAAAAAAAGTACAAAGATTAAAGCATAAGTTCACCTTTACCAAAAAGCACACTGTGCTGTCCCATATAAGTATAGCAGCCATAAGTGTGCACAGCCTATTGCATTAGGGTGTGCACCCCAAAGCTCAAACACACATGTATTGTACACATTTTACTATGCTTCAGTTATGAATGGACACAGTGGGCGAGTGTGTTCACTGTGTTCATTTAGAAAAGGAACTATTTACTAGCCCCTTCCCCCCGCTCTCCATCCTGAAACATCCTCCACAGCACCCAAGGGGGGGGGGGGAGGGAAGCCAGCAGCACTGCAGGGTGGGGGGACAACAAAGTGGGGGGGGACCCCAGAAATATAAGTGTGTGCAGCCTATTGCATTAGGGTGTGCACCCCAAAGCTAAAATGCACATGCCTTTCTCTGCAGCCCCAGCTGCACGGGACAGAGAATGAATGGGAAGTGCTGGGTGCTGTGTGGCTTCCTGTTCATTCAAACTGAAGCATAATAAACACAGTTTGTGCATGTGTTCATTTAGAAAAGGAAGGGGCCGGTAAATGACATATTGATTAGCCTCTTCCCCCACTCTCCATCCTGAAACATCTCCCGCAGCAGCTGGAGGGGAGAGGAGAAAAGAGGAGGGAAGCCAGCAGCACTATAGGGGGGGTACAACACGGGGAGAAGCCGTAGGGGGAATCAAGACTGCACAGAGTGATTAGAGGATGCCCAGGCACACCTGGCACACCCCCTGGGAATACCTATGCTGGGAAGTAAGGGGAATCAGCAATGCACATAGTGATAAGGGTGTGCCCAGGAACACCTGGCACACTCCCTGCGTGCGCCTATGATAGCAGCATATTGTGCAAAACCTACCTTCTATCCAGGGCTCCCTTTCAGTTTAACGAATGTAGGCCAAAAATGCATTAAAATGAAACCTTCCTAAAAGCATCTGCAGCCTGTGATCTCTCCGTTCTGGAAAGGAGCACCGCTATGTTCTTTTGGGCCGCACGTGTGCACTTTAAGAGCCCAATGGTACACAGTGCGTATGTGTGACCAAAAAGAACAGGATGTTACTAACTACTGTGGCAAATAGGGGAGGCGCTGTTTCCAACAGCAGCTCCATTCCTGCAAAAACTCAGGATGGAGCCATCACAAATGAGCCATTTGAAAATGTCCCTGCTGATCCATTTAATTTTACTAGCTAAGATAACGACTGCTATGGCCTGGAAGAGCACTATGATTGACTTATTGTTGCTGAAACTTAAACTTAATGAAAAATAGTTTGTGTGCGTCGAGATAAACAATCATTTTTCAACAAAGTCTGTAATCCCTGGCCCTCATATCTGCAACTGCCATCAGACTAGTGGTGGGTGTGTGGCTGGATTGGGGTGGGCTACCGGATGGGTGAGCTCCATTCTCTTCCTCTCTCTCCCTTCCTTCACCTCTATTTTCCCTTATTCTTTAGTCTATAGTTCTTTTATTATATCCATTTCCACTACTTCTTTTTTCTTAAATCCACTTTTTCTTTCTAATTAGTTTTGTCATGGAGCATGGTGCTCATATTCTTATATTCTTTTATGGCTAATTACAATAACTTCTCATGTTATATACTTACATTAACCAACCCTGTCTTCCCAGCATGGGGATACGTCTGCAGGAAATGTTGCAGGGGTTGGTTCCCCATTTTACTAAATGTCAGTCAATTTCCCCTATCCTTTCTGTTCGAAGGACTCTTGGGGATTGATGAAAGTGTGATATTTGGATGTCACTTTGTATTTTGTGATAACTATTTTTGTTATAATGGTATATTATATATTAACATACCTCTGGGAGAACTCGAAGATACATTGTACTTACCTTTTTTGGGGGTTCCTTGTAACCCTTTGCCATTGTTACATTATATTGTTATATCTACCTTTCTTTTTGTAAAACGAATAAACAATGATTGAAATAGAACATTGTACAATACAGAGACAAATGCCATGCAGGGTGGGACATGTATATAAACCGCGCTGTGTAAAAAGATTAAGCAGCCAGCATAGCCGAAGACAAACAGCACTAAATCAAAAGAAAAAAATATGCAGCGCTTATAGTGATATAAATTTGTGTTAACAAATCTAAACAATATTGTGATAATGTCCACCATGTGAAAAAATAACAAGAAAATGGTAAAAAACAAAAAAGTCTGGTGACAATGGACAATGTCTGTAGGTTAATATTTCGGAAACATCAGTGGGACAGTAGACATTAATGAAGGTCTACAGGTAAAGAAATCTTGTGAGGAGACTGCCACCAATTGTATGAAGGCTTACCGGAAAGGTTGGACTTAAAGGGGCATATACCTCTCAAGTCGGACAGGCTTGTGGTGACAAACACCATTGGTGATGTGGAACCAGCGACAATCCGGATAGCCTTGGTCACACTAGAACTTTGTACGGTATAGGTCACCAGTATGTTTTCAAACAGACATCAAAGTATGGTGCAGCCGATGAGGAAGACGCCCAAGGAGGTTAAGATCAGCTCACACTGTAAAAACCAAAATGAGAAAGAAGGTTCCACATAGTGTGATAACGTTTCAAATCATTTAATTAAAAAAGGTAACAAAGGTTGGACACTCACATGTCGATCAACAGTTAATAGCATAAGATGGCACAATGGTGATGGCAGCACTGGGGTGATCATATCCAAGATAGGTGGACTAGAGAAAAATGAAAGATGCAGTACAGAAGCTATCCAGTTCATTTGAACCTAAAACATCATCAAAAATAAAAGATTAAGCTTATATAGAAGGTGGCTACTTGAGGCCTAAACAATATTAGGGCACATGCTGTATATTCAATCCATTATAACTATATGGCATCAATTTTTCACATGGAGTTTCTCAGAAAATAAGTATGCTTTTCACATGAAATGCAAATCTGCTATCCATTCAGAAAGGGTGGTCTGGCGGGGTGAGGTCCACTTAAGGGCTATCTGTCTATTGGCCACAAATAGGGCTCAGGAGACTGTAATAAACAGATTGAAATCCACCGAGGATGAGTCAACATATCCTAGAAGGCATGTGAGGCTTCTTTTTAATGTGGTTTTGGCCTACATTTTATAAAATGAAAGGGAGCCTTGCCTTAAAGGTAGGTTTAGCACACTATTCTGCCATACCATATTGGACAGCATAGTGTGCTTTTTGGTGAAGGTGAACTTACACTTTCAATTTACATTAAAGAACCTAAAGTGTTCACACAGAACACGTCATGAGAAAAAGATCATGTATTTTATACATACTAATGCCCCGTACACACGGTCGGACTTTGTTCGGACATTCCGACAACAAAATCCTAGGATTTTTTCCGAAGGATGTTGGCTCAAACTTGTCTTGCATACACACGGTCACACAAAGTTGTCGGAAAATCCGATCGTTCTAAACGCGGTGACGTAAAACACGTACATCGGGACTATAAACGGGGCAGTGGCCAATAGCTTTCATCTCTTTATTTATTCTGAGCATGCATGGCACTTTGTCCGTCGGATTTGTGTACACACGATCGGAATTTCCGACAACGGATTTTGTTGTCGGAAAATTTTATCTCCTGCTGTCCAACTTTGTGTGTCAGAAAATCTGATGGAAAATGTCCGATGGAGCCCACACACGGTCGGAATTTCCGACAACACGCTCCGATCGGACATTTTCCATCGGAAAATCCGACCGTGTGTACGGGGCATTAGTGTGGTCAATAAAACTCTAAACAATATCTGTGGGACCTTGTATTTTGTCTAAAGGATGGTGGAAATAGTGTTTGAACTTCTGTACCAGGCCAAGGGGAGTATAGGGTGAGGCGTGTCAGGTTATGAAGTTTGGGAATCGGGTGATGGAGCAGAGGTGAAGAAAGGAGGGCCAGGTAAGTAGAAGAAAAAGGAGAAAAGCAGCAGGGGTGGTATTTGCCCTCACATTCCCTTTGCAAGCAGATAAACAGAATTCGTTTTATAGTCATGCATGTGCATCAACAAGAGGCTTCCTGAGGTAAAGCCTTGACCTCCGAGGAAGAGACGTTGATCCAGTAGAACCATATTTTCCAGCATGACTTACATCTGTCTGATCTCCTCAACATTATGTAGCTATATGGAGATTGATGAGTGGGGGTGGGGGGTAGGGGTCTCTCCAATGTAGACGTACACACAATTTAAGAGCATCTGATGATGTAGGATTTAATGGGAATCATAGAAATATGTACTAAAGAGAATAAGGGGTTTACTGTTATTTTTTTTTTTTTTTTACAATCATTTGGTATACAATACTGCTAATTCTGCATGTTGCATGTCATAAACAAGAAAGGCAGAATTGTTTTCTATAGTCTAAGGTAGGGTTTCTCAAACAAAGGTTGCTAGGGGTTCTGTAGCCTCCCTGGCGGTTTTCCCGAGTGTGGCTCGGGGTTAAAATTCAGTACCATTAGCGGTAACCCCGAGCCACACTCGGGATCGCATTGCAGGATCCTGGGGCGGCGTTACTTACCTTGTCCCCGGGATCCTGCGATGTCACCCGCAGTGTCCGAGGGCTCCGTCCTCCTCCGAAGCCTCTCCGTGCCAGGCTCCGTTCCCTGCGAGCGGCGCGACGCACGGGGGCGGAGCCTGGCGGCAAATTTAAAAAAAAGTAAAAATCATAACACATACAGTACTGTAATCTTACAGATTACAGTACTGTATGAAATGATTTCACATCCCTTTTGTCCCCAGTGCTTTGGCCCATGCCCTGCATGCAGTTTTACATGATATACACTGTTCTTTCTGCCTGGAAACTGGAGATTGTCCATAGCAACCAAAAAGTGTCCCTTTACGTCAAAAGTGGCTTTAGACCAGCTAGAAAACATTGATAGTAAATTAGAACACTTGCAGAATTGAGCGATAGTGAATTGTGGGGAAATTTATTTTATTACTATTTTTTTTTATTTTTTTTTATTATTTATTTTTATTTATTATATTATAATTTATGTTTTTGTGTTTAAAAACTTTATCATACCCGGGATATCTACTAGACTCTGGTTTGGACAGATTTAAGTGTGTTATTGTTAAGATTTACAGACCTACAATATAAAATGCCAAATTTCCATGCAAAATAATGGTACCGCTTTCAGCACCTAAAATCCGAAATAATCATACCGCCAGGGAGGTTAAGCAATCAAGAGTTTCTAACTCCCAGTGTCATGGTCAGGGCTCTAAATCAGGCTCAGAGACCAGTAGCTATAGCAGTAGAGATGCTCCCACCAACCAGCAGGATAGGTATACAAGCAGTTCACTCTAGTGGGCTTACCTAAGGTGCAGGGTCTAAGCATTAACTGGTATTTGCCAAAGCATCCGATGGTGGAGATGAGTTCTGCTGTTTGTTGGTACCAGGTCATGGTCCTCAGGATCACCCCACCAGGAGGTGAGCAAGCTGGGGTCCAGTAACAGATATAGCAGGTAGGGTTGAAGCAGAAGTGCAGTCATTAAACAAGCCAAAGGTCGGTAACAAGTGGTGCAGGTTGGGATGTAGCGGGATCATAGTTGAGGAACAAGCCAAAGGTCAGTAAGGAGTGGTAGTGGAGATAAAGACAGCTACAGGTACTCAAAGGAGGAAGATATTGTCTGCAGGGTACACAATAATCTGGCAAACAGGAAGTGCTGAAACACAGCTTATATCGGGAAGTTCATGAGAGAAACAAAGAGTTTAAGGGTCACCAGAAATAAGAGACAAGGCAAGAAAATCCAGAGGATCACACAGGGAGCAGTCCAGCATCTCTGGTGGCTCAGCAAAAAAAGAGCCACTGCCAGGAGCAGCAGAAGTTGTGAGTTCAAATCCTGGCCCTGACACCCAGTTACCACTGATATCAATTATTGTTTTAGCTATGTGTAAAGTGGTAAGTTATCCCACTGGTCTTCAATGTAAGAGTGTCTGTCTTTGACTGACCATTAATATAAGGGGCCCATCTGCCACCAAGGTATGGGACCAATACATCGACTACCAATATAAGGAGACATTTTTCCACTGACCTCCAATGTAAGGGGCACTACGATGTTCACCGTTGGTGCTTCTTTTCTGGCCACTGTTATTTTTTGTTAAATTTCATTAACTGTTACTGAAACTGATTCTTTTTTTACAGAGCAGGTGAGTGTTAAAAAAAGATCTGCCCTGGGTGTCAAATATGCTAGATACATTACAAACTGCAAGGGTTTCTCAAGATATGAAAATATTTCAAGGGTTCCTTTGTATTAAAAAGGTTTGTACAGGCTGGTTTAAGGGCATTGCAACACAAAATACCAACAGTGCGTTAGTAAGGATGTAAAACGGGTTTCTAGATTATGTTACCTCTAGCTCTATAGAATGATCAGCCATAATGAAGTGAAACAGGATGAAATATATCCGATGCAAAAGAAGGGGTGGAATGCCCAATATGATTTAGTATTAGGTTCTCCCAGGCATCATCCCATATACTAACGAAGTAGAGGAGAAGATTTTTTTTTCCATTTTTTCTCCTCTACTTTGATGAAATATGTCAACCATCCACAACCAACCAAATGACAGTTGTCATTTTTCTAGTGCAGGCTACAACCTGCAAGCAAATAGGTGAATGGTAGTGGCAACTAGATTTTTCCTTTTCTCTAAAATTCCTAAATGAATGCAGCTGTACCATGTATGATTATGAAGGATGCCTCCAAATTTTTGTACAATCTTTGTTACTCTTAGCAGATAGCATCTGTTTAGTGGGAAGCAAAAGATTAAGCCATGTAGGGGGAAAATAGTACACGTCCCCGATATTTGATTGCATGCTTTCCCATTCGAGGTGCCTGACCTACTAGCTGTAAAATGAATATATAATGCAGTGTAATTCTCTCTTTTCTCTACAGACCACAATTCCTTTCATCTTAGATGCAAATGTTCACGGTACATCCTTATTTACATTACAGTGTGCGTGCACAGCCCAGCCCCCAAGTGGCTCTTTCATTTTGCTGTAACACAGAATATGTTGATGTTTTCAGTGTCCCAATCCTCGGATTAAGGATAGACTCCTTCCATTCTGTTAACAGAGAAAAAGCATAAAAGGCAGGATCAAATGTGCTGTCGTTATTAAAATTACACATATAACAAAAATGGAAAGCACTGCACACCAAGTTTTTTTTTCCTAATGCGTTATTTCATGGATGCTATTTTTATATGCATAGCTTTGACATTAGTATATCATGGAACATAGATTTAATGAGTACTAAAATCAGTAAGGGTGTATTCCACATAATAAAAGTAAATTATAAACCCCTACATCAATTATGCCCTAACATCCATAATACATAGGTTAATGTACCCCCTAGTGTACATTATATAGATCTTACAAATCACCCAGAAGCACCATGGCCATATATTCTTATATAGGTCGTGAAACAATGATAAGACATGCTATACAGTAGGGGGTATATTATTCTTTGCAATGTACCAATGTCAATTTAATAAGTATTTGGTTTTATATTTAGTGTCCAATATGTTTCAAGCACTATATATGTTGTCCATGTGTAAATATATGTATTTGTTTTCTATCAAAACGTGAATATCTTTTATTAGCAATGAACACTCACTGGTTAGATGTTCTACTATTGTGGTATCTCGTATTTTTAAAATGTAATAAAATGCATACATTGTTAATGATTTTTTTTTATATAAAGCCATATTCCACAAAAAATTATAGCAGGAAAACAGTTGACAGACTAAAACTGGGGATCTTTGTCTATTAAAGTAAATGATGCAAAAGATAGATAGATAGATAGATAGATAGATAGATAGATAGATAGATAGATAGATAGATAGATAGATAGATAGATAGATAGATAGATAGATAGATAGATAGATAGATAGATAGATAGATAGATAGATAGATAGATAGATAGATAGATAGATAGATAGATAGATAGATAGATGCTGGAAGTTCACCTCATGGCAAAGAACTCTCTGAGGACTTGGAAAAAAGAATTGTTGCTCTACGTAAAGATGGCCTAGGTTATAAGAAGATTGCCAAGACCCTGAAACTGAGCTTCAGCACGGTGGCCAAGACCACACAGCGGTTTACCAGGACAGGTTCCACTGAAAACAGGCCTCGCCATGGTCTACCAAGGAAGTTGAGAGCACGTGCTCAGCGTCATATCCAGAGGTTGTCTTTGGGAAATAGATGTATGAGTGCTGCCAGCATTGCTGCCTAGGTTGAAGGGGTGGTGGGTCAGCCTGTCAGTGCTCAGACCACACACCGCACACTGCATCAAATTTGTCTGCATGGCTGTCGTCCCAGAAGGAAGCATCTTCTAAAGATGATGCACAAGAAAGCACGCAAACAGTTTTCTGAAGACAAGCAGACTAAGGACATGGATTACTGGAACCATGTCCTGTGGTCTAATGAGACCAAAATAAACTTATTTGGTTCAGATGGTGATAAGCGTGTGTGGCGGCAACCAGGTGAGGAGTACAAAGACAAGTGTGTCTTGCCTACAGTCAAGCATGGTGGTGGGAGTGTCATGATCTGGGGCTGCATTAGTTCTGCCCGCACTGGAGAGCCCCAGTTCATTGAGGGAACCATGAATGCCAAATTGTACTGTGACATACTGAAGCAGAGCATGATCCCTCCCTTCGGAGACTGGGCCACAGGGCAGTATTCCAACATGATAACGACCCCAAACACACCTCCAGAACGACCACTGCCTTGCTAAAGAAGCTGAGGGTAAAGGTGATGGACTGGCCAAGCATGTCTCCAGACCTAAACCCTATTGAGCATCTGTGGGACATCCTCAAACGGAAGGTGGAGGAGCGCAAGGTCTCTAACATCCACCAGCTCCATGATGTCGTCATGGAGGAGTGGAAAAGGACTCCAGTGGCAACCTGTGAAGCTCTGCTGAACTCCATGCCCAAGAGGGTTAAGACTGTAGTGTACACAGTACTGTGAAAATAATGGTGACCACACAAAATATTGACACTTTGGGCCCAATTTGGACATTTTCACTTAGTACTCACTTTTATAGCCAGCGGTTTAGACATTAACGGCTGTGTGTTGAGTTATTTTGAGGGGACAGCAAATTTACACTGTTATACAAGCTGTACACTCACTACTTTACATTGTAGCAAAGTGTCATTTCTTCAGTGTTGTCACATGAAAAGATATAATAAAATATTTACAAAAATGTGAGGGGTGTACTCCCTTTTGTGAGATACTGTATATATTTATTTACAGTATACATTATATGGGGACTGATACCTTTTCCAAATCTGGTGGTACAGATAACTATGAGATAAAACACCACCTCATATGTCAGAGTCATTAAAAATATACATAGTTCTAAATATAATAAATAAAAATATAACATATTTATTTTACGTAGTCTTTTATTTAGCCAGCAGAAGGATACCTCAGCTCTTTTGAAAATGTTTTTCTCTCTCACTTTACCACCTATGACATTTCAATGTGTGGAATTATAAAACTCGTCTGACAGTTCAGAAAAAAGGAGGCAGGAAGCTTAAGTTACACTCTGCAGGGTTCAGTAAGGAGAGCTGATTAAAGGGAAGGGACACAGCAAACAGAAACAGAACTGAATCGTCAAACAGCTGAAGATCCTTCCCTAGTCCCTTGGTGTCAGGAAAGCTTGTCAGTACTGATTCAAGCTGATAGCAGCGGAATGCAGAAGTCACTGGCTGTTAATAGAGAAATGGTTCTGATAGCCCAGTAAGCTTGTGCAGTGCCGCGGCTTCCTCGTTCCCAGTGTCAATGGCTGACGGATGGTAATGTCCACCTGGAGTCCAGGGTCACAGGACACATTTTGAGGGACCTTCCTCTTCTTCAGATTCTTTTAGCTACAAGGGCTACCCGCTCATAAATTCCCCCCAACTTTGGTCTGTATTAATTGTCATAGTTTATTTTATGGATTATTTTTTTAACAGCGTCATTCACATTTCCCATGAGTGGTTGAGCGCTAATAGCCTAGTTGGGGAATAATATTTTTTTTTTATTTAAAGTCACTTTTTCCCTAAATCAGATACTAAGAATATAACTTAAATATATTTGATATATTTTTTATGTATTTATAAATTTCCCCCTCAGAGCTTTCTATTTAAACTGTGCCCTGGCTGCACTGCTACAGTGTCTTTATATGTGTGAAAGTGGAAATTCCTGCGCTGTCGGGGGGGGGCTACGCTAAAAGGACACTGCTGCAACACCTAAGTACTGATCCAAAGCAGGACAAATGAGACAAAAGTGGGGGAGGATGGTAGTTGCGCTGTGATGCAAGGGGGGGGAGCTACAAAGACGACTAAAGTGGCAAAGTGAAAAAAAGTAAAAAAGAAACGGGCCAATGCATGAATGGATCCTACATGCTAAAAGAACATGGTGAGGATGCAGTGCAGTGCAACGTAGCTGATCAACATGACTATAATGTTGCAGGCAGACAAAGCCTAATATATAAAGGTAATTGTGAAACAGTGACTGCTTAAATACAGCAAAGCAAAAATGCATATACTAACACAAAAAGGATAAATAATGACACAATGCAAAAAAATATATATAATGCAAGAAAAATACATGTGGGCTAGTGCCCCATTAGCAAAAACGTGCCAAATCCTGGTGGACTACAAGTGACAAATCCCTAGGACAAACGTGAATATTAGTTCTATCATCCAGTCCAAAAAACAAAAACTCGTGATGAGAAACACAAAACAATTCCAATCGTGAAGGGAAGGGGGAACTTCAGTGAGGACACCTCCGTGTTTGTAAGCCGCTTACCTTACAGCTGTAAGGTGTACAGCTTTCATGAAGTGAGTGTGGGCATCAATCCACGAGCGCCGAGCTCGTATGCCTCCAGGGGTATCACCAATCTGGAATCTGTCCCCGTGCCTGGAAACTGGAATATGTCCCCGTGCCTCTCTCCTCAGTGTTCGTCAGGTAGAGTAGTGATGTACAGTGTGAGGGGGAAAGAGACGCACATAGCGTGATCCCATATAAAAGGTATATTTATTTAATAAAACAAGTCCAATCAACTTACATTTAAAACAATGCTGCAGTGTGTAGTATCTACGAGCGCCGAGCTCATCTCCTGTTGTTTGTCTGTGGCAGCGTCCCGCGCTCCAATCCTAAATCCTAAGCCCACATGTATTTTTCTTGCATTATATATTTTTTTTTGCATTGTGTCATTATTTATCCTTTTTGTGTTAGTATATCAATTTTTGCTTTGCTATATTTAAGCAGTCACTGTTTCACAATTACCTTTATATATTAGGCTTTGTCTGCCTGCAACATTATAGTCATGTTGATCAGCTACGTTGCACTGCACTGCATCCTCACCATGTTCTTTTAACATGTAGGATCCATTCATGCATTGGCCCGTTTCTTTTTTAGTTCACTTTGCCACTTTAGTCATCTTTGTAGCTCCCCCCCCCCTTGCATCACAGCGCAACTACCATCCTCCCCCACTTTTGTCTTTATATGTGTGTCCCCTGTGCTGCCAGGACCTATGGAGTCATGCCAGAGGTTCCTATTCCAGCACGTCCCCGCTGAGACTATGAGTTTAATTTACTAAAGGCACAAAAGCTGTGCACTTTGCAATGTGCAGTTGCACTCTGCAAGTGCAGCTGCTCCAGAGCTTAGTAAATCAGCAGGAGCTCTGTTGACTTCCGTCATCCAATCATGTGCATGCAAAAATTCAGTATATTTAATTTTCCTTGCACGTGATTGGATACTCTTTAGAAAAGTGAAGCTTTACCTCATTTGCTAAGCTCTGGAGCAATTGCACTTGCAGAGTGCAATTGCACTTTGAAAAGTGCACAGTCTATTTGCCTTTAGTAAATCAACCCCAGAGTGCAGCTGTTCAGAGCACCACAAGCACAGGCAGCAAAGCCACTCCTCTCCTCCTCCACAGCGGTGATTGACAGCGGCTCTGTGTTGCTTTTGTGCTGCCTGTGTGTGCGCACTCTGAGCTGCCGGACGTACAATTGTAATCTCAGTGGGAGGGCACACTCAAAAGAGACTTCTACAGTAAGGTGACCAGATTTTTAAAATGAAATCCGGGGACGTTTTTTTTTTTTTTATTGGCAAATAGTAAACTATTTTATAAGCATATTTTCCTCAAATTATATATGCAGTGTATGTGGTATGTGTTTATGTAATGATTGTATGATATATACAATTATTTCTGGAAATCATTTCATACCAGCCCCATAGCATTATTATGCCAGCCCAACCGCATAATGTCATTATTTTCTTGTTCATAAAAGGGAAAACCATGCATTTTAAAGAACATTTGAAGAGTGTATTATACTCACCAGTGCTTATCAGCGCGGCCTCATCAGTGCCCATCAATGCAACCTCACCAGTGCTCATCAATACAGCCTCGCCAGTGCCAATCAATGCAGCCTCACCAATGCCAATCAATGCAGCCTCACCAAATCTAATCAATGCAGCCTCACCAGTGCCAATCAATGCAGCCTCACCAGTGCTAATCAATGTAACCTCACCAGTGCCCATCACCTCATTTTGTTCAGTGTCCATCAATTCAGCCTGTTCAGTGCCCATCAATGCAGCCTGTTCAGTGCCCATCAATGCAGCCTGTTCAGTGCCCATCAATGCAGTCTGTTCAGTGCCCATTAGCTCAGTCTGATCAGTGCCCATCAATGCAGCCAGTTCAGTGCCCATCATCTCGGCCTGTTCAGTGCCCATCAATGCAACCTGTTCAGTGTCCATCAGGTCAGCCTGTTCAGTGCCCATCAGGTCAGCCTGTTCAGTGCCCATCAACTCAGCCTGTTCAGTGCCCATTAGCTCAGTCTGATCAGTGCCCATCAATGCAGCCTGTTCATTGCCCATCAATGCAGCCTGTTCAGTGCCCATTAGCTCAGCCAGATCATTGCCCATCAATGCAGCCTGTTCAGTGCCCATCAGCCCAGCCTTTCCAGTGCCCATCAGCTCAGCCTGTTCAGTGCTCATTAGCTCAGCCAAATCATTGCCCATCAATGCAGCCTGATCAGTGTCCATCAATGCAGCCTGCTCAGTGCCCATCAATGCCACATGATCAGTGCCCATCATAGCAGCCTGTTCAGTGCCCATCAATGCCACATGATCAGTGCCCATTATCCCAGCCTTTTCAGTGCTAATCAGCTCAGCCGATTTAGTGCCCATCAGCTCAGCCTGTTCAGTGCCTATCAGCTCAGCCTGTTCAGTGCCCATCAGCTCAGCTTGTTCAGTGCCCATCAACTCAGCCTGTTCAGTGCCCATCAGCTCAGCCTGTTCAGCGCCCATCAGCTCAGCCTGTTCAGTGCCCATCAGCTCAGCCTGTTCATGGCCCATCAGCTCAGCCTGTTCAGTGTCCATTAGCTCAGCCTGTTCAGTGCCCATCAATGCAGCCTGTTCAGTGCCCAGCAGCTACGCCTGTTTAGTGTTCATCAATGCAACCTGTTCAGTGCCCATCAGCCCAGCCTGTTCAGTGCCCATCAATGAAGCCTGCTCAGTGCCCCTCAATGCTGCCTGCTCAGTGCCCATCAATGCAGCCTGCTCAGTGCCCATCAATGCAGCCTGCTCAGTGCCCATTAGCTCAGCCTGCTCAGTGCCCATCAATGCAGCCTGTTTAATGCCCATCAATGCAGCCTGTTCAGTGTCCAGCAGCTCAGCCTGTTCAGTGCCCAGCAGCTCAGCCTGTTCAGTGCCCAGCAGCTCAGCCTGTTCAGTGCACAGCAGCTCAGCAGCCATCAGCTCAGCCTGTTCAGTGCCCATAAATGCAGCCTCACCTAGAGGAGAGGAGATGGATTATACAGAGCGGGGATTTCCTGTTTACCCCGTGTGGCTGCTGTTCTCAGCGGATGTCCTGCCTTCTTTAAAAGAATCATCAGTATCATCAGTGTGCTGCCTATCATAGGAGGCAGTCCAGGAGGCGGGACTTCCTCTGACAGTTGAGTAAGTGGGAGATCCCCACTCTGTATAATCCAGCAGCGCTGGAAACCCCCCCCCCCTCACCATCCGAGACAGCCCAAGCCCCAATGGGCCCAGTGGGACTTAACTTAAATATAGAGTAGGGTTATCCAGAGGTGTAACTAGAACCTTTAGGGCCCTGGTGCAAAAAATCCTTGGTGGACCCCCCTAATTTATTTGGTCCCGGGGCCCTTTTCTCTGGTCCCATGGCCCTTCCCACTGATCCTGGGGCTCTTTACTCCTGTTGCGGGGCCCTTTTATTATGGCCCGCAGCAGTGCCTTTTCATGTTTTCTGCAGTGGGCTCCCTTCCTACATCTTGGACCCACCCTACGGTGACAGAAAGCAATATATATGTCACCAGCACACCAGGGAACTCCATATAAGGGTCCAACGCAGTGCACAGTTACCAGGGTTGCAAAGGTCACACTTGTGATCAGGCCCTGGTGATCTGCTGCCATTGGAGCACCTGCTTTTGATAGCGCTGCTCTGACTTCTCTATCTCCATGGCAGCAGTGGCAGTCTGGTTACATTATGGGTCTGATGGGTGCATGCGGGGGAGGGCTGGCACTATTGGTTGTAGACAGCTGAGTCCCACGTCGGTCACCTGGAAGCAGTACTATTGTCATGCCGATCGAGATGTGATCCAGGTGACGCTCCCAGTCGGATCTAATAAACACAGTATTTATAGGAATCAAAAGTACAATCATACTGTATATATCAAAAATATGCTTAGCAGATACGTGGGCTCCATGCCAGTAAAGTTGGGGCTCTGATCAATTAAATTACTATTTTATTTAATATTAGATCCGACTGGGAGCATCACTTGGATCGCATCTCGATCAGCATGTCAGAGATGGCTAGGCAGTGCTACCGCTGCTAAGCGACCGTGGCAGGCTCAGCTGTTTACAACCAATTGTACTCGTGCTTCTGCACATGTGCCCATCAGCCCCATAAAGTAACCAGCACTGGGTCCTAATGTGCTGCCATGGAGACAGAGACTAGAGACCAGCGCTGTCTATTACAGGGGCAGGACCGCAACCCTGGTTGTTTGGCCACTGGATTCCCCCATCCACTTAGAATGTGTAGATGGGGGAATTGGATCATATATATTTTTTTTCAAAGCTAAATCTGACAAGGCCCAATGTCACATCTAAAAACGAGCGCTCAGGGGAAGTGAATATAGTAAGCAGAGTAAATAACAACAGCCAAAAATTAATGGCCGCAGCAGCCGCCTCAAATAGTGCCTCTAAAACTAGAAAAAACACTGCTAAATCATAAATGAAAAGCTTTAAAAAGCTAATGGCAGCGCTTGTGTAATGATTGATCAAAAACTGAACAATCTAAACCAGGGGTCTCAAACTGGCGGCCCTCCAGCTGTTGCGAAACTACAAGTCCCATGAGGCATTGCAAGGCCGACAGTTATCAGTTATAAGCATGACTCCCTCAGGCAGAAGCATGATGGGACTTGTAGTTCTGCAACAGCTGGAGGGCCACATATATAATATGAAGTCCGTGTACACTTTTAAATGCTAACATGGATGATCCTGAAGACAAGTGTGAGTCCTTCAAAAGTCTATGGAGCGTGATCATCAAGGATAGTTGTATTCATTCCACAATGTTTCACATCACACAAAAAAAAAAAAAAAAATGCAAAGTATTTGCTGCATAAAAGTGCTAAATGGAAACTGGAAGCACAAAGGGGGGAGGGAGATAGGGACAGTTCACTGATAAAAGTGTATTATTGGAGGGAGAAGGCTGGATGTTGGTGGCTCAGGCATACTTCACACAGCTTGGAATGTGTAGCTGGTATTCTTCATATCTCCCGCGCACATCTCCCCTCTCTCTCCTGCACACAGCTGTATGTTGGGATAGGAGAGTGGGCGGGGAACTGGGCAGACACAGGGACAGGAGGAGGAGCTGTATGCATCGCTCACCTCCTGTCAGTTGCTGGGAGGGTGGAGTGAACTTGTTGAGCTGTATGTGAGACAAGTGTCAGAGACACTCAGCTCAGCTGCAGCCACCGGCCCCTAATATGCAGACTGATTCTCCTGTCCTATGGACGGGAGAAAGCAGTCTGTTCTCTCGAACTGTCAGTGACCAGACTTCCCCAGCCCTGCAAAGCGGGGACAAAAACGGGGACAAACTTTCTCCGGGGACTGTATGGTCAGTCCGGGGACTGTCCCCGGAAATCGGGGACGTCTGGTCACCCTATTCTACAGGACTCTAGAGGTCCTGACAGCACAGGGAGTACACATATAATGCAATGTAGAAATGCAGGCAGGGGACAGTTTAAATAGGTAGCCCTGAGTTTGAAATGTATTTTTTTTAAAAGCAGGAAATTCATATAAGCTATATAAATATTATCTGATGCAGGAAAAAAAATGACTATGCTTTGAGGATCATTAGTCATATGTTAAAGTGTTACTAAACCCACAACAGTAAAATCAGTCTGCATATGCAGTAAAGCATGCTTGTTATACTCACTGTGGAACCTAAGGGGTTGATCCTTCCCATTGTGCAGAAAGGCTGTTTCATCCTGTCTTCTTTGATCCTCCCCTTCTTCTACTGCCAATCCATCTCCTGATAGTACAGAGCCTTTGGAGTCACTCTGCACATGCTCAGTTTGGTGTGTATTGCTAGAGGGTTTTTGTTTTTTTTTCTTGGGAGGGTGCATGTGATCAGCACAGGACCAACTAGCACTATCCAGACAGAGGGTCAGGGGTTCTGCAGCCTCATAGAACAGTCAGAGAAGAATGAAAACTCCTCCTACAAGCTTTAACCAGACACTGATAGAAGTCACAAGACTGCTATATACTGCTGATGAGAAAAGGTATTTAGCAGTTTATATTTACTAAAATATTTGCATTTCCATGTACTGTGGGAGACCAGCTACAGTGAATGTAGGGACCTGGGTTTAGTAACACTTTAAACCCTCAGTTTTTTTAGGTGTTTTCAGCATTTGACTTAATCCCTTACTGAATATGCTGCTTTCTTATCTCTTAATCCTTCCCTATGTTCCAGTTTAACCTCTTCACGCTGGCCAAAGGCACGTATGCGGCCTCTCTGAGTGTGGGCCCTGCTCCTCCCTCCTCCTCTCCCCTCCCTTCTCCAAGTCAACAGACTGGCCTTGAGACTGCAAACCTCCCAACTTTTTGAGATGGGAACAAGGGACACCTATTAGCAAAAGTAGGTAGGCATAGGACACGGCCCTAAAGGAGAATTATGCAAAAACAAAAACCCACAAGCGTTTTCTTTTACTACTATTATTGCTTTATACTGATTTTTTGACATTTACAAATGCAGCAATTTAGAAAGTGGATGAAAGGTTTAGCACCGGGAAAAACGTTTTGAAAGATAAATAGTGCATTTTAGATATAACTATATAGAACAGACCAAAATGAGGGACAAATGAGGAGGATAGAGGGACAGGGGACTCTGTTCCAAATCAGGACAGTCCCTCGAAATCAGGGACAGTTGGGAGCTATGTAACTGTACTGTCCACTGTTAATTCTTGTGAAGACCAAATGTTCAGAAAAGCAGCACTGAGAGATCAGGAGCCAGCTACATTGAAAGTTGTAAACTGCAAGTGCCAGCATAAGAATTTTACCAGTTTACTGGGGATTGTTTATTTTATTGTGCTCAATGTGTTGAAGTATTTGTAAAGTGTAGAACAGAATCCCCCTATTGGGGCTTTATTGCAGCCAATGATATATAATAAACGAAATACAAAAGGAGTAGTAATGACTGTTTATATTTATATTAATACAGCAAGTACTGTCAACAAAAATTGGGACGTGGGCTAAAATCCAAAAAATGAGCAAAATAAGGAAACAATACAAATAGCAAAGGGCAGTGTGCGATAGGGTTACATCATGGGCAACAATAATACAATAACACAGAGATGTTGATTGTGTGAGATCCTGACGCGTTTCGACCCCAATGGGTCTTCTTCAGAGGATAAATATATGGAAAAACTATAAAAATATAGACATGTGTCAAACAATATAAAGCCAAAAGAAAAAGAATATATAAACATTTCCATATGGTGCATTTTTACCAGTCACGATGTATTCGATGGTTACAGGTGGCCGTAAAGTACGGGAGTTTCCCTCTTGTTGTATCCCCGATCTCCTAGCCGATCTTTGGCCCACCGGCTAGGAGATCGGGGATACAACAAGAGGGAAACTCCCGTACTTTACGGCCACCTGTAACCATCGAATACATCGTGACTGGTAAAAATGCACCATATGGAAATGTTTATATATTCTTTTTCTTTTGGCTTTATATTGTTTGACACATGTCTATATTTTTATAGTTTTTCCATATATCTATCCTCTGAAAAAGACCCATTGGGGTCGAAACGCGTCAGGATCTCACACAATCAACATCTCTGTGTTATTGTATTATTGTTGCCCATGATGTAACCCTATCGCACACTGCCCTTTGCTATTTGTATTGTTTCCTTATTTTGCTCATTTTTTGGATTTTAGCCCACGTCCCAATTTTTGTTGACAGTACTTGCTGTATTAATATAAATATAAACAGTCATTACTACTCCTTTTGTATTTCGTTTATTATATATCATTGGCTGCAATAGAGCCCCAATAGGGGGATTCTGTTCTTCAATTTAATATTCGGGGTGCGCAGCCTCCTTGCCTGTACTCTCAAGAGTGTCCCTTTTTTCTTTTGTATTTGTAAAGTGTATTTTAATTAAAAATAACAAACCTGGAATTGTACAGAGCAGCCCCGATCCTCCAATTCTGGGGTTCCCCGGCGGCGCTCCTTGTTCGTCCTCTTCTTGATGTGACACTATAGGAAGCTGCTTCTTATTGTGGCACACCTTCGATCCCAAGCCATGCTGCCTGTATCCATAGACACAGACAGTGCTGCTCTGCCCCAACCCCTGGCTCGGAGGGTTGAACAAAACCATTATATAATTTCCTTTATCCATTTTTATAAATGAGGCTCCAAACTGTTCCACATATCACAATGTGTACTCTTTCTCACATCACTTTGCAGTTAAGCTTTTCTAGTTTTTCATGTCTTTATGATGACTACAACATTTTAGTTGAAGTTATTGATGATTATGTTATTATTATTTTTCCTGCCTTCCTGCCTGCCCCATCGTTCCTTTTTTTTTTTTTTCAATTATTTTATTTATTCAAGGAACACGGTCAAAGACAGACATCTGAGCAGTCACAGTTTGTTATCTTACAATACATTGCATGTTTACATTTATATACGAGAACATTTTATTATATTACATCCAAAGGACATTATGACATTTTGCTCAATTGAGACCGCTCTTTTATTTTACGTGATAGGTGCTTAAAGGAACATCTTGGTGCTGGGTGTGCATAGGGCAGTAACGTTAATGGTTCTGTTGTGTTTCCCCCTAGTTGGTCTCCGACCAGACCCATTGCATTTTAACTATGTTATATTAGAAGGATTGGATCCCGTTAATTCGGGTCCAAAGAGCCCAGAGAAGAGCAGAAGGACATTAAGAAGTTAAATAGAGAAAAAGAAGAAAAAGAGAAGTCAGAGAAGAGGGGTTGGGGGGGGGGGGAGTAAGGAGTGGAGGGGGGGGGATCTGGAGGATAATTCTGTGTGAGCCCACCACACGCGGGGGGCACTGGGTCAGGACTTCTGGATGCTCTGTAGCCAGTAGGGTCAATAGTTAGTCATTTAGGTAATAGGATGATTTTTAGTCATTCAGGTCATTGTCAAGGAGGGTTCTTCCTTCGTCTGAAAAGATAAAGACGTTCCATGGCGACCAAGTCTTATGCCCCGTACACACAGTCGGATTTTCCGACGGAAAATGTGTGATAGGACCTTGTTGTCGGAAATTCCGACCGTGTGTAGGCTCCATCACACATTTTCCATTGGATTTTCCGAAACACAAAGTTTGAGAGCAGGCTATAAAATTTTCCGACAACAAAATCCGTTGTCGGAAATTCCGATCGTGTGTACACAAATCCGACGCACAAAGTGCCACGCATGCTCAGAATAAATAAAGAGATGAAAGCTATTGGCTACTGCCCCATTTATAGTCCCAACGTACATGTTTTACGTCACCGCGTTTAGAACGATCGGATTTTCCGACAACTTTGTGTGACCGTGTGTATGCAAGACAAGTTTGAACCAACATCCGTAGGAAAAAATCCTAGGATTTTGTTGTCGGAATGTCCGAACAAAGTCCGACCGTGTGTACGAGGCATTAGAGTATCACTCCTGTTGGTGTTGCGCATTTAGTACTAGATCTTCCAATCTACCTATTTCTTTTACTTTTTGGATCCACATCCCTACTGTTGGGGGTTGTGGGGACTTCCACCTAAGAGGGATGCAAGCTTTAGCAGCGTCAAGAAGGTGCCGGATAATAGACTTTTTGTATATTTTCCCTGGTATATTGGTGGCGTGTAGGAGGAATTACGCTGGGTCATTCGGTATTTTGCGTTCCGTGAGTTTTTGGAGGATGCGTTGGACCTCTGTCCAAAAGTGTTGTAGTTTGGGGCAGGTCCAAAAAATATGTAAGATGGTTCCCTTGTCTTCCTTGCATCTCCAGCACTGATCAGAAGTGTCCCCCATCATTCTTTTAACCACTTCAGCCCCCGGAAGGTTTTACCCCCTTAATGACCGTGCCATTTTTAGCTTTAACTGACAATTGCGCGGTCTTACGACGTTGTACCCAAACAAAATTTATGTCCTTTTTTCCCACAAATAGAGGCTTTCTTTTGGTGGTATTTGATCACCTCTGCAGGTTTTATATTTTGCGCTATAAACAAATAAATTGGGACAATCAAAAAAAAAACAATATTTTTTACTATCTGCTATTAAACACATCCAATAAAAAAATTTAAAAAATTTAATTTCTTCATTAATTTAGGCCAATATGTATTCTGCTACATATTTTTGGTAGAAAAATCCCAATAAGCGTATATTAATTGGTTTGCGTAAAAGTTATAGCGTCTACAAACTATGGGATATTTTTATGGCATTTTTCTTTACATTTTTTTACTAGTAGTGGCGGTGATCAGCGATTTTTAGTGGGACTGCGACATTGCGAAGGACAGATCGGACACCTGACTGACCCTTTTTTGGGAGCTAGTAACATTATTACAGTGATCATTGCCCTAGGGGACCGGAGAGGAGGAGGATCGGGGCTGCTCTGTGCAAAACCATTGCACAGAGCAGGTAAGTATAACATGTTTGAAAAAAATAACACGCTAACTAAGCTAGAAAACAACTTTACAATCACTTTATTATGATATTATAATACAGGATTTATATAGCGCCAACAATTTGCACAGCACTTTACAAAAAAGCGACAATAGACAAGTGTTTGTGTTAGACAAGTTAGGAGGGCCCTGCTCATGAATGCTTACAATCTACCTTATCATTATATATTATTATGATTATGTTATAATACAGGATTTATATTGCACTAACAGTTTGCGCAGCTCTTTGCAAAATAAAAGGAGACAGTACAATTACAATACAATTCAGGCTGTATTCATACTTTCGTGTAGCAGGAACAGAAACAAGCACTCACAATCATGATTTTGGTTGAACAATTTCCATGCGAAGTTGCGTGTAGGAAAAGGCTAACCTTTCCCGAAAAAATATATGGGTGGGATTTTAACAGCACCAAGAGGTAATTGCAAGAAGATAAAATGTAAAAAAAGTTTAATGATACATGATATTTAAAAACAAATACATATTAAAATGTACATCCCTCATATACACGAGTCACATATATACCCCTACAATTAAGGAGATGTGGAATTGCACACCAACACGTTTCGACATTAAATGTCTTCCTCAGGGGGTATTGCAAAGTGGGTAGATTCTACAAAAAAAAAAAAATATTAACACAATATAATAGAACATAATATATTGTTAAAAAACTAACATCAAATGATAATGGTTAGCAAATACATAGTGTGTCTATAAACTTACATAGTTCAATAACACAGGCCAATCCAAAAATGGAACACCCAAGGGACTCAGGGGACACCAACCACACCAGAAGAAAGGAGAGGAAATTCAAGGGACAAGTTGCTGCTGGAGAATAATAAAAGGAAGGAACCAAATTAATAAAACAAATAAAATAAACATGGCCAAAACTGGAGCATCCAAAGTTTAAAGGGAACTCACATATGACCCGGATGTGTAATGCCCCGTACACACGGTCGGATTTTCCGACAGAAAATGTGTGATAGGACCTTGTTGTCGGAAATTCCGACCGTGTGTAGGCTCCATCACACATTTTCCATCGGATTTTCCAACACACAAAGTTTGAGAGCAGGCTATAAAATTTTCCGACAACAAAATCCGTTGTCGGAAATTCCGATCGTGTGTACACAAATCCGACGGACAAAGTGCCACGCATGCTCAGAATAAATAAAGAGATGAAAGCTATTGGCTACTGCCCCGTTTATAGTCCCGACGTACGTGTTTTACGACACCGCGTTCAGAACGATCGGATTTTCCGACAACTTTGTGTGACCGTGTGTATGCAAGACAAGTTTGAGCCAACATCCGTCGGAAAAAATCCTAGGATTTTGTTGTCGGAATGTCCGATCAATGTCCGACCGTGTGTACGGGGCATAACAGGTATGGATCTCAAAATGGATGGAATGTTTGTAGATCTTGCCAGAAATTATGACATATCCAGGGTCCAGGGTCCCAGGGAGGACCAACTTTATAAAGATAGACATTATAAAGGAATTGTAAATAAATAAAAAAAAGTGTAGATAGCAACATATAGGGAAATATATACAGTATCTGTACCTAAAAGGGTAGACGTGCTCCAACTCCCAAACCCCTTAGGGAGGTCAATACCCCATAGTGCAGCAATAATGTTCCACTGATATTTAACAGAACTGGCACCTAAATTCAGAAATACCATATATGAAGATGCAATCATAAAGATATATGTTGCCATTACTAAAAAGTAAATAAATAAATAAATAGATTGATTGCAATAATGTTTAGCCAAACAGAACTATTGTTACAACATAACTGCCAATGAAAATATCTCAGGTCAATGTAATCCCATTAGGTGGTACATCCAGATTGAGAAGCACCTGGGGGTCAGCCTATTCACATGAGTGGCCAGAAAAGAAGCTTCTGCTCCTTTTTGGGCGACAAGCTTCATGCAATTTTTAAAGGCGCTGTTTGCAGCGATTGCTTTGTGATCCTGTCACATGACAATCATGGCAGAATCACATCAGTTTTGGGGTGCTTCGCACGTTGTGCAGCGATCGTCACTTCATTTGGAATTGCCGCAAATCAAATTGCAAAGTGTGAATGGAGCCTCAGGGTTAGGGGGCCCTGCTCGTCAGAGCCTACAGTCTACCATATGCCTTCTTATTTAGCAAAAACAGTGATGAATTGCATCCAATCAAATCATTTTTATTAGCTTGCTGCAGGCGCAAAAGCTGATCTATGATTGGTTGCAATTGGGTTACTGCATACCAACGTAACATGCACCGTATTATCAGATAAAGCCCATAGTGTTCATTCATTGTAAGCTTGCACAGAACAGAATATGCTGTAACCCCAGCAGAGGAGTAGAGGAACAATGGGATTCTGAATATATGCTGTGCTAATTCCTTTCTGTTTACCACTTATGGGGAAATTACACATGCACAGCGTGTCATACATATAGATACAGAACACTCACACACACGCTCACACACACACACACACACACACACACACACACACACACACACGGCTGGTCTCTTGCTCTCTTTCACACGCGCTTAACGAACCATTCATTTTTTTTAATTGCAGAATACATATGGATGCTTGAAAGCTTTCCCAAGGTTTCTCCCATTCAGTATATCATACTGTGCTCATGAATATACATTAAGAAAATCAGGAACAGGTGTTTCCAAGGTCCTGTTCCGTGGGAAACAACATGAAAATGCAAAGCGTCTTCAATAAAAGATAAGAAGGCAACCTTTGCCGTGTCGGTGGACAGGTGTCTCACACTGCCATTAAATTTAGAAGGAACAAAAAAAAAAAAAAAAAAAGAAGAGGTCTTCTTATATACCCCATACATCCTTGTCTTTATAAATTATGATCCTTTGGTGCCAGGATTCCTTCCGCCGTTACATAAAGATGTGTTATAATGATGATAATTACCATGGGTTTTAATGAAACCGCTTGCTGAAAAAAAATGGCAAAGTCCTATGGGAAAGAGAGAGAGGGAGAGTGCTAGGATGGTGTGACAGAGGTGGAAGCATGTAAGATTAAAGCATTAAGCTTGAATAGCCGACTATGTCCCTTGCATTAGCTCTCATTCAGACTGGCCAAACATTATTTTAACTGACATTTTCTCTATTATTTCTGCTGGCACATTTTAATTGGGAGCTATGATTGATCTGAGAGGGGGAGGAGGTAATGGCCTACACTCTATATTTAATTGCCTGTTAAACTTTGTAACAGATTAAGAAATTCTGACTTATACCGGGGGTAACCTCCTCGTCGTGTAAAGATTTTATTGTGGCGCTGGTTATTGAAGATCTTCATATTCATCTAAAAAAATGATGCGCCTAAACTCCAAAAGTTTCAGCAGTCATTAAAGAGGAGTTCCGCCACCCCCCCTCCCCCACAAAAAAATTTAAAGTCAGCAACTACAAATACTGTAGCTGCTGACTTTTAGTATTAAGATGACACTTACCTGTCCAGGGATCCAGCGATGTCGGCACCCAAGCGGCTTTTCGGATTTTGGCTCTCAGGTACCGCCGCCGCCATTCATGGTAAGGGAAACCGGCAGTGAAGACTTTCGGCTTCACAGCCAGTTGCCTACTGCGCATGCGCGAAGCGCGCTGCGCTTTCTAGCTGCCCCGGCGGTAGAGGAAGGCGAAGGGGGACAAACTTCAGAGGGACCGTGGCGCAGTCTCCCAAAAGTGGGGAAGGGTACCTGTTCCCCCCTGAAAGCCAAATGTGGCACCGGGGGGGGGGGGGGGGAGCAGATAAGTGGAGGTTACACTTTTGGGTGGAACTCCGCTTTAACTCCTACAAGATGAATTAAGTTTTCTACAGGGGAATAGACACATACTGCAGCGCCCAACTGCTCCTGACAAGAGATATAGTTAACAGACACATGCTGTAGTGCCCAACAGTCCTGATTACAGGCTACAGGTGGAGCAGACACATGCTGTAGTGCCCAACAGTCCTGATTACAGGGGACGGGGGAACAGACACATACTATAGTGCCCAACTGTCCCTGCTGACGAGAGACGTAGGACATAGACACATAATGTAGCGCAAACCAGTCCCTGATTATGGGGGACAGGGGGAACAGACACATACTGTAGGTCCCGTTCATCCCTGATTACAGGGACAGGGGAATAATCACATACTGTAGCTCTCAAGTGTCCCTGATTATAAGGGAAAATGGGAACAGATGCATATTATAACTCCCAACTGTCCCTGATTATGGGGGGCAGGGGGAACACACAGACACATACTGTAGCTCCCAACCAGTCTTGGGACAAGGTCCTCTAGAGCCCAGGGCAAACATACCAAACTGTGCCCCTAAGATGTATGAGCATTATGTATCAGCCAAATTTCCCCCCGAAATATTGAACATGAATCTGCATGGTTACCCCTCCCAGCACAAATCTTTGCCCCCCATCCCCCAACACAAACCCCCCCCAAAAAAATCACCCCTCCTAGCACAAATCTCCTACTCCTCAAATTTCCCCTCTGAGTACACATCCTCCCCCACTCCAAATCCCCCCTCCCAGCACAAATTCCTCCCCCAATTCCCCTTCTAGCACAAATACCCCCCTCCAAAAATGTCCCTTCCTAGCACAAATACTCCCCAATCATTCTTACTAGCACAACCCCCCAAAAAAATCCCCCCCACCATATCACCTCTTCTAAAACAAACCCTGCAGATCCCTAGTCCCAGCACAAATCCTCTTCTCTCATCCCCCATCCCAACATCCCCATAAATCACCACTCCCAGCACTTCCATCCAAATTTCCTCTCCTAGAACAATTCTTACCCCCTGCCACTCTCCATATTTTCCCACCCAACAAAAATCTCTTCCTCCCAATCTCCTCACAGCGCTCCTCCCCCACACCTCACATGATGCCACAGTGCCCAGGGTAGCCACCCCTCCTGCCCAACCCCTGTCCTGGCCCTGCTCCCACCTGTCTCTGATTATGGGGATGGGGAACAGACACATACTGTAGCTCCCAACTGTCCCTGAATATGGGTGAAGGGGAGAGCAGAAAAAAGAGTGGACACCACTCCAAACAACCCGTTGCTGCATGCACATCCACATATGCTGGGGATCACCTGGGTGCCAGCCCGGTCCGCAGGCGAGTTCAATATAGGTGAGAGATGAGAAGGGCGGCACTCCAAGATAGATGAGAATAAAAATTTCTTTATTGGAAAATCCAGTTAAAAATTCAAGAAATACACACACTCCGAGGATAGCCAGTAAAATGCGTTTCATACATCAGTGCCTATTTATTACTGAGTATTCCAAGAACCTACACCCATTTAAAACAAAACATTTTGTACATGAATTATTTACATTATTTTGTGCATGAATGTGTATCAATGTAATTCTGTTTGACCTGTATGGGTTAATTGTCATTGGATTTCTGTGCCTTCCTTTAATGAGCTTCACCTGGCAGTTTTTGTTTTAAATGGGTGTAGGCTCAGTAACGAATAAGCACTGACATGTGAAACGCGTTTACTGGCTATCCTGAGAGTGTATATTTTTGATGGGGAGAGCAGGCGCATACTGTAGCTCCCAACTGTCCCTAGTAATGGGTGGAACAGACAATAGATGATGCTTATGATCATACGAGATAGTTCTATAACACAGAATACAGCAAGTTTCATTCAGGCTGTGCAGATTCATTCAGTGAAGCTTTAATATATAGACCCCTAAATATTTTGTTCAACCCTCTAAATTAAAGTAATATTAAAGCGGAGTTCCACCCAAATTTTGAACAATATCTGTATGTATTCTCTTCCTTGCCTAGATGCTGACATGCCGTTTAAAAAAATGTAAATCGCCGTAATTACCTTTTATTTTTCTATTCTTCTTTGCACTTCCTGGTTCTCCTCCCATGGGAGTAGGCGTGTTTCTAGCCTCTCCCAGACTCCTGGGAGCTAGTCTCAGGCTTCCCAGGATGCCACTGAGCATGTGCGGGAACGAGTGGTGAATGCTGGGAGCACAGCATTCACCACATCCAGGAAATAAATGCTTGTGGGCTTCAAATGCCCACAATGAAGATGGAAACCGCCTGCAGTGAATAATATAAGTTATTCTTTCCGACGAAATCTGACACAGGCGGACATATTACACACAATATGTGAGTATGTAATGCTGAGAAGAAAAGTTTGTGAATGAACTAAAAAAAAAATAACGATAGGTGGACCCCCGCTTTAAAGTAGGAAATGTTTTCCTTTTTGGATACCGCACTGCCTCTGCCCTGTTCCTTCTGAGTGCATGTGAGATACAGTATATTGTTTCAAGAAAATCTATCATTAGAATTTTTATTTTACATTTCTGTCCCCTATGGGACAAAGTACAAGTAATGCTTTGTCTCATGTTACAAAATATGTATAAATTATAGGAATACATCTGGCCATACACTAGCAGAATTTCATACGAATGTTCGTAGGAAAATTCTCATTAAAACTTTCTTCAAAAATGTTCTTGCTTTCCATCACTCACCTAATTTCATTCAAAAGCTTTTACATTTTTACAGAGCTTCTGTTTGTCTGGACCCTTTGTTTGCCTTGTTTCATGTTTCTAAGTGCTTTCTAACCCTAGTTATGAGTACCAACCTGCCCCCACTCCCCTCCTCCCCCTTCCGAACTGACAACAGCTATGAAGGAAACAGCAATGGCAAGAGCAATGAAGAGGGTTAGACATCCCCTCTCTCTGCATTCCTCTTGCTGCTTCTTGTCTCGGGAAGGTGTTCACAGTCAAGACAAGCTGCAGCTATGAATCAGGTGTCTCCTTCATAGCTGTTGTCGGTTCGGAAGGGGGAGGAGGGGAGTGGGGGCAGGTTGGTACTCATAACTAGGGTTAAAAAACACCTAGAAACATGAAACAAGGCAAACAAAGGGTCCAGACAAACAGAAGCTCTGTAAAAATGTAAAAGCTTTTGAATGAAATTAAGTGAGTGATGGAAAGCAAGAGCATTTTTGAAGAAAGTTTTTATGAGAATTTTCGTATGAACATTCATATGAAATTCTGCTAGTGTATGGCCAGCTGTATTCCTATAAATTATACATATTTTGTCAGTTTAAGGCCCCGTACACACTGGAATGTACGCATTCCCATGCATTTTGGTTTTGACAGGCCATTCATTTCAATGCTCTGCCAAATGCGCTGGAACACGGGAAAAATAAGTGTAGGCATTACTTTTTCAAAACCACTGTACCATGCAGTTTGGGGCGCCATTAACAATTAATTGCACGTGCGCAGGCCTTGCAAAGGCTCGCAATTTTACATTAGTTGCCTTTCACAGGGTGAATGGAACATTCCCTAACATTCCATACATGCAATACTAATAAAAAATAGCCAAAAAATTAAGTTTGACCATATGGAACCAATAGAGGAAATAGCCCAATGCCTCGTACACACGATCGGACTTTCCGCCAACAAAACTGTGGAATTTTGTCCGAAGGGTGTTGGCTCAAACTTGTCTTGCATAAACACGGTCACACAAATGTTGGCCAACAATTACGAACGTAGTGACGTACTAGAGGTACTACGTGGTTTTTCAGCTCTTTAGCACCACCCTTTGGGCGCCTTCTGCTAATTTCGTGTTAGTAGAGGTTTCATGAGTGTTAATTCGTGCTTTTCATTTCACGTTTTTCAGTTCGTTTCTGAACGGCCGTTCGGCAACCAGACATCGGAGGAGATAACGTGTTATTATTGGCCTTGGAGTTATTGCTTTGACATTATTTTTTTTTTTTGGTTGAATAATGATTTGGTATATTTTCTATATTTTTGGATGCATAGAATGTACTTTTTGGTTAAGTTCTACTGGCAGATAGCATGTCTAATTTTATTTGTTTTAATTTTTTTAATGCACATTAAAAAAATTGTGTATAGTAATACTTGGCTATGTGTTTTACTTCAAATGACAGTTTGGGAGTAGGCAGTTACATTTCAAAAAATACAATGTAAAATTAACAAGGGAAACCAACATAGTTGTATCTTTGATCTTAAAAACTAAGGGAGAATGGTGCTGTGGTAACTTGCCCAAATAAAAAAAAAAAAAACGTAATAATATTATTCTTGAAATCACTAGAAAAAAAAAGCCTTTGAAAATTTGTTTGCAATAATTCCATCAGTATCACCAGCAAAGCAGCTTCATTATTATCCCATTAAAGAAGAAGAAAATGTGCGCTGCTTTTCGAGATCTCATAATTTGTCACGTCACGAATGTTAATTCTCCATTACGAACGCTAGTTTACAAGACCGACCGCTTCTGCTTCCGAGCATGCGTGTATGTACTTTGGAGTTTCGTCCGACGGATTTGTGTACACACGATCAGAAAGTCCGACAACACACATTTGTTGGCGGAAAATTTGAGAACATGCTAGCCACCATTTGTTGGCGGAAAGTCCAACAATTGTCCGATGGAGCGTACACATCCTGCCAACAATCTCACATCCAACATTTCCCGTCGGAAAGTCTGATCGTGTGTACGGGGCATTATAGGCTAAGAACATTTAATAATAAAGGGACATAATATGAGAGAGGCCTCCGCACTGTGTACAAAGTGTATGAAGATCTCTGTGCAAACAGACAAACAAATTCCTATTTGGCTGAGCAAACCTCCAGCTGCAGTGGGAAGTGAAACATTTAGCAGCAATATTCCTACCACTGCTAAATGTGACAGTGTCCTGCTCAGGGCTCCTGGTTGTTAGGGATCCAGGATCCAGTGGGTCATCTCTGCCCAGCACACTCAGCTGTCAGCAGAGGATTTCTGGCTGACAGGTGAATGTAAACAATGTGAATGTAAACAAAGGAGCTGTAAAAAAGGAAAATGGCAATCCCCCAAATTCATACCATACAAACCCTTCAAAAACCATACAAGAGTCTTATCCATGCAATGACAGGCATACCCCCTGACAAACCTACTTGTCCCAATATTGATTATATATATAGACATGACCATATATGGTCAGTGATGTCACCTGAGAGGCTCCGCATCTTTCTTTTTTTTTTTTTTCACAAGAAACCGCATCTTTCTTTACATTGTAGCGTTGGGGAAGGGGATATGTCAATCAGTTGGATTGGATGTGAGATTGACATTGTAGGAACATTTTTGTTGTTTAGTTTTCTTTTTTTTTACCCCTTAGTCATTCATGTAATTTTTAGGTTCACCTTTTGTAACATGTTACATGTTGCACCAACCCCCGCACCCGCCCAATCCCCCGTTAAAGCGAGCAGAGGATTTTCTTCCCACACTCGCTGTCACAATTGTAAAAAATTGCCACCTGGCCACGCCATTTATTCATAGAGTTCTGTGAATGTGAAAACTACAAGTATCGACAGACTTTACGCCTGTGGTCTCATAGTTCTCAATGAAACACCAGGGCACTATTGAGCACTGTGATAGTTCATTGTTGCGTCCTGTACGAGGTACAAGCAGACAGTTTATACAGTCTGCAGGAGTCCAACATTGCACTCGTGATCTAATTCTTTCCAGGCTCCTAGTAAAAAAAATAATAAATGCACATTTTTTACCTGCAAACAGAAGTGCATTCATTATTTTTTTATTACAAAGGTAAACTTATCCTTTAAAAGGGGCTTCCAGATTCCAATAAGCCCCCTGCCCACAGACCCTCACAACTACTAGGTCAGGGTGGAGAGGAGGCCCTTGCCCTCATAAACATGGTATCTCCCAATATTGAAAACATGTGGCCTGGTATGGTTCAGGAGGGGGGGGGCATGCTTGTCCCTCCTTTTATAGTCAGCCAGTCTGCATGTTCATATAAGAGTCTGTTATGGATTTTAGGGGGGAACCCTGTGCTTTTTTACTTTCCACATTAATAATTATGCTACAAAAATTTAGTGTGTGCTGTAAATTGCCTCCAGCATTGCTCCTGTTTCTTCTTGCTGGAGGCTGCCATCTTTCTTGAAGCCCAAAGCAGTCACTTCCTTATTGGAAACTCCCCTTCCTGTTGGTCTCAAAACTATGTCACATTCTTCAATTAAAATATGTACATTTCCAGCTTGAATTAAATGTCTTGGCTCAGATAGAGGGGATGGCTGACAGAAGCTGTACAGTGCTAAGACAGGCCATACATGGTGCAAATTTCTTTCCTGCAGCCATGGGTTGCGGGAAAGAAATTTGCATGATTCCCCCATTATCACAGACAGTGTGGTGAGGGGAATCCCTCCTGCCGAGCAATTGTCTGCTCCCGGCGGAGGGGGGGGGGGGGAGGAAGCCGTCCACACCGGGAGAAGACATTGATTGTCGTAAGAGAATCCGGCAGGCTGTTTGTACCCAAGTTGATCAATCGATCATAATAGTACATTCAGCCTGCCCATTAGCGGTTCGAATCTCAACTGTTTTTCTGCTGAAACGGCCAAGATTCCAGCTGTGTATGGCTGGCCTAAGTTCACAGGCTGCAATGAGGGAGAAAGGAGAGAATATCAGGGAGATAAGATAAGACACTATCCTTGTAAGTTTAAAGTGGAGATCCACCCAAAAATGGAACTTCCGCTTTAAGGGAAGGTGGCCCCCTGACATGCCACATTTGGCATGTCATTTTTTTCTTTTTAGAGGCACCCAGCTCCCACTTCTTCCTGAGGCTCCGTGGGAACCGGAAGGAAGTTCACCTCTCCCCCCTCCCTCCCTGCAATCTTCAGGTCCCAGAAGATCGCCCGGCCATCCACAGCACACAGCTCAGCTTGCGCATGCGCAGTGCGTGCCCACCGTAAGAATGCCGGTGCCGTAGAGAGTAGGGGGAGAGGAGTGAGGCTCCGTACGCCCACATCGCTGGACCGTGGGACAGGTGAGTGTCTGATTATTAAAAGTCAGCAGCTACACTTTTTGTAGCTGCTGACTTTTCTTTTTTTTTTTTTCGGCGGAACTCCACTTTAACTCTTTTGTGTGTCCCTGCCAGCAGAGTGTGTCTTTTCCTTTCTTCCCCCTTCAGCATCAATAAATCTTAAAGCTGTCAGTTGATCGGCCTCTAGTGGCTCTGATTTTAGGCATAGTGCCAAGAATAGAGAGAAACTGAGCATGTGCAGAGAAGTACATTACTGGATTTTAAACAGTATAGGTACTTGTTTTTATTGTTTTAGATACTGTATATAGCAGCAGAACTTGTTTTTTGCTTCACTCTGGAAACTCAGGTAGCTTAAAACTCCACAGTCTACTTTTGCAAAAGTGGAAATGTTATTCCCCCAGTTTGTCCCTTTTGAGATGGTTAAGGTATTTAGCAATAATTAGTTGTAAGCAAAGCAAGTAATGTTCAGCTTGCTGGACATTCGTTGAACAATTGAAAAAGTCTGCAAACTCCAAAACATACCACATGAAGCCCACTGATGTCTACCAGAGCTGAATCTTGTACTTTTTTTTGGATTGTTTCAAGGCCAATTTGTATGCTTTTGTTAAAAAAGGCATGAGTAGTTGCAAGGGCATTCAGCAAGGGGTGGATCTTTTAATAAGGCCTAAAGGCAAAATTAAAAGTACACATAACAAATAATATGCTTGGGGGGTGAAATAAACATACATGTAAAGTGGTGCACATGTAGAATGTGCTTTTGAAAAAGTGACATTCACAAAGAAAAAAAAAGCATTGCTGCCAAATGACATTTCCTGACCAATCTTTGTTTTGTTTGAAAAAACGGCATGTGGTCCTCACTTAAATCACTACAAGACCCTTATCCTTGATAGGGTCTAGAATTACATTTTTTAGGAATTCCCAATGCAAAAATACCATAAAATTCAATTTCTCCACCTAAAATTCATATTAGAATCTTATCTTTGATAAGGATCTGGCATGGATTACAGGGGGAACACAAACAAAATGGCGTGGGGTTCACCCCCATAATACAAACCAGGCATTTATCCTTGATAGAGGACAGTTATAAGGGGGATCCCACATAAAAAAAAATCATATGCCCCCCCCCAAAAAAAAACATATCTATAAAGGACATTAGTTAGGCATGCAGCTTGGCTGGCCAGAAAAGGGGAGCAGCAAGCATGGACCCTCCTCCTTCTGAATCATAGAAAGAAACCTGTTCTTAGTATGGGGAGGGTCACTTGGGAGGGAGGGCAGGGCCCACCCACCCCCAACAGGGCACCTTGCCCCAGTGCATCATCCCCACATCCCTGGCCTGGTGGCTGTGGGGGTCTGCAAGGCTAAATATAAGATAAGAGGGTCCCAAGATTTCTACCTCCCTCACATGAATGACTAAAGTGGTATATAGTGGTACATGGTAACCATTGCTACTTTTTTTTCTCCCTTTGTATTCAGTCGCTTTATTAATTTTCAAAAGGATATCGATATAAACATTATCAGACATGTACAACGATATAATCCACAATCTTAACCCCCCCCCCCAGTAAATAAATACATCTGCACTATGACAAATACCGTTATTTAAAAAAAAAAAACACACAAAAAAAAATGGTGAAAATTCATCAGCAATCACATCATCCAGCAATCTACTGTGGTTCCATTGTCAGTGACGATGAATGATGCCCCGACAACCCTCCATCACAAACATGATGACCTGCACTCGATGTTCCTGCTCCCAGCTGACATAATTGACCAAACATGGTAATGAATATATTTGGTCAATAACGGCAGGCGGGATACCCGTTGGCTTGTTTACTATATGAAATAAGTTTGTGGGCAGGCCTGGGAGTAATTCATTTTAGTGGTTTTAGTGATACCACCGCTAAATAAATTAATTCAGGATGCAACAGGTTGTGAGCATTTAGTTTGCACATTTGGCAAACCTCGAACACCTAGACTTTGAGTCTGGGTTCACACTTATTGATTTTGCACAGGGCAGCCTGGATTCTCCTCTTCTCGGGTCTCTCTTCGCTGCTCCTGGCCTCTCCTACCTGTCGATTGCCCCCACAGCCAGCAGCTTGCTATGGGGGCACCCAAGCCGAGCCACAGCTCTGTGTGAACATTCAGACATGGAGCCCTGACCTGGCCCCGCCGCTATCTCCCTTGATTGGCTAACTGACTTTGATTGACAGCCACGGGAGCCAATGGCGCTGATGCTGTGTCTTGGCCAATCAAAAGGAGAGTCCTGGATGGTTAAGACACTCGTGGACATCGCTGGAGAGAGATGGGTCACAGGTAAGTAATTAGGGGATGCTGGGGAGGCTGCTACATACAATGCATTAAGATAAAAAACCTTCTGCATTTACAACTCCTTTAAGGTGCCAATGCTGTGGAACTTGAGGGTGCTAGACTCAAGTGAGCAGGAGTAAAAGAATCCAGATCCTGGGCAGGATTAGAGTCAGGGACAGGCAGAGGTCAGCAACAAGTGGGCAGTGAGGTACAAATTCACTAGGCAGAAGCGTGGCCAGTAGTCCACTCAGAACTCGGTAGTAGAAATAGACAGTGAATTTAAACAGTCAAGGGTAATCTGAAAGCAGGTCAGCTGGGACAATAACAGGATTGTCAAGCCTACCCCTAAAGCAGGTGGTCAGACACTATGGTTAGCTTCAGTGCTCCTGACCTATAGCAGCCACGTTTTCCATAAGGCAAGCAGGCCTACCGGTACTCATTTGCCCCCAGGACTGATACACAATGCTATAGTGCCTGGCCACCACTCTGGGGCAGGGATGAACTGAACAAAGCAAACAAGTACTTGTGGCTGGCAGCCAGGCAGAGTGGTTCAATGACAGTCCAGGTACAAGGCAGGGGAGGTTTTAGAATAGTCTATAGTCAAAACGTAGGTAGAGTTCAGTTCAGGCAAACAGACAGCTTGATCACATGTAACCAGCGCTATCACAAGCATGAGACTGCAGGCTTGGCTGGCTTAAATCAGGTTTGGTCTCCACCCAGAGATTGGCCACATCAATAAACTTGGAGGTGGACAGACAGGGATGCATCATAGCCAAAACCAGGATGCTGGAATGAGATCAGCAGCTGTCAAAGAACAGGAGCGCTACATGTTCTTGGCAAGGATCAGGATGATCACCAGGCTCACAGGAGCAAGACTGAGGGCAATTCAGCAAGGCGCTTGTACAGAATTCAAGTTTAAATAGCCTGCTTGGCAGCAGTTAATGTGAGTGAAAGTCCCCTTGTGCGCATGTTCGTGGGTTTGCACAGTGATGCATGTGCAGTTAGACTTCTATGCCTGCAAATATCTGCATGCTAGCCTGACAGTGGCACAGTGTTCCTGACACCATTTACACCTGAGCATCATGTTGTTCAAAGCTCTAAAAGTTCCTGAGCTTCTTTGGGGCAGAGTCACATGTTTTTGGTCCCTGTAAACTTCAATTGGAACGGCTGAAAAATGTAATTACCACATACTTTTTGTGCGATTTTTTTTTTTTTTTTTTGCCTGTTTTCATAGTAACTAGCTTTTATTGTACAAAGCAAAAACGCTCAAGCCTGAAAAAGAAAAAAACACACACACATAAAAAAAAAACACTTACAGAAGCTAAAACTCAAGTGTGAGCCTAGCCTTTACTTGGAGCTGTTGTTTTTTTTTCTTTTGAGACATGACAGGGTCTCTTTAATATAAAGAGTTATTACTCTAAATGTGTACTCACTCAAAATACACTATAATTTCCCATTTAAAAAAAATTCAAAGAACACTCTCCAGTCAGTAATACTGTATGCGCGTGTTTGAAGGTTGTCTGCTATTTTTTGATGCCTCTAATGCAATCATTGGTAAAAGGACTCAGTATTATTATTTTAAGTTAAAATTAGCTAAGCATAAAGTGATGTTGTCCTGGGAATTTGGAAGGCACAAGTAGTGTTTAAAATCTTAGAGAAAATGTCATGTAGATTCCTGTGCTACGAGAATGCAAGTACAGCTACTCTACTCTACACGGCTACTGATAGGGAGGAGGACAGTCTACTGTGGCCTTACCCAACCTTTTTACCTAAAAGGAACCTAACAAATAATTTTCAGGTCTTGGGGAACCTCTGCTAAAACCAGTTCATTGTGGGTCAGTGGGAATAATGCCACTTGCATTGGTGGCCAGTGGGAAGAATGCCTCCCCTACAGACAGATAAAAAGATCATTGGTGTCATTCAGCTGGGTCTGCCAAGTGGTAATAGCCCTGACACTATGTAGGAACCCTGAGAAACCTCTGGAGGAACTCTAGTTGAGAATAGCTGGTCTACTGTGTGTCTTTAGGCCTGGTCCACACTAGTGCGATTTCAGATGCAACTTGAGCTTCACAGAATTGCAATGGAAATCACATTGTATTCAATGGTGTCTGTTCACTTCAATGTGACCCAGCATTAGGCAATTTTGGAAAAGGTTTCTACACTACTTTTTTACGATTCCAGCATGATTTTGGTTCCATAGAATATGCAAACCACATCGAAGAAGTGCTACATATTCGCACTAAAAGTCAGATCAAAATGTGGATTGCAGCAGTGTAAACCTAGCCTTCTAATGTTGCAAAATATAGAATTACATATTAAACTTATAATAAATAAATGTAGCGCTACTGGTGAACAACTGAAAAGTGATAGAATAATCAGTGGAGATGACCCACTGAAACAAAAAAAGTGTGGTGGAAAGTCAATAATTAAAGTCCAAAGATTGGGTGGGTGTCAATTAAACCACAGTGAGGTTAAAAATCCCATAGTGAAATTAATATAGTGAGTCCAACATGAATGGGGAATCTTCAGGTCTGTAATTCATCAGCAGAAAAAATCTTGAACAGGAAACAGATGCAATACGCTTAGCGGAACAGGTGGATTCGGATGCCGGTGACACCGAATCAAACAGGCTTAGAGATCTCAGATAGAAGCGATCGTCCCAGGAACCCCGGATCTCAAGGGGAATCCCTCCTCTGTTCAGCTAATCGAGACCGCCAGTCCAGAGACATCGAGGGGAATCGAGGGGAAATGGTATATTTATTATAAAATACCAAAGACCAATAAACATTAAAATATTGTGATCACATGGAAAAAAAACAAAGTGTAGGGAAGAGTATAGCTTGCCCCACTTTGACTTTCCACCACACTTTTTTTGTTTCAGTGGGTCATCTCCACTGATTATTCTATCACTTTTCAGTTGTTCACCAGTAGCGCTACATTTATTTATTATACATTTTGAATACTGGTCATATTGTATGTGGCAGCTTCACCATTATTTATGGGTTAGCGCAGTGTTATTCACTTTTTATTTTTACATATTAAACTTGCAATTTCTACAATTGTGCTTCTAATCAATCTTTGGTTTCAGATTGATTAACATTTTTAATTATTACAAATTTGCTGTTTCATTAGCAACAGAAATTCATTCTTTTTCATAATCACTAGGGTTGCACTGATACCGACTGACAGCTGAAATGTAAACAAAGAAATCCGGCAATTACTGGTTGTTAAGGAGCAGGCCGCTGCGTCCTTAGCAACTGATGACTCATTCAGCTGTCAGTGGGGTTCCCCTTTGAAAGCTGAAGTGTAAACAAAGTCTGGGTAATTGGAGTTGTCAAAAAAGAAAGAAGAAGCCTGACAATGTTTATCAGCAATATTGCTCAGCCGCTAAAACAGAAAGATACAAATAAACATTGTTTCATTTTGTATCTTTCTGTTTATTCATCTACAGATCAAAGGGATGAACTTCGATCCGCAGATGAAGTAAGTTTAAAGCAACCTGTCATTGCCTGTAAGGGAAACCAACAGTGAAGCCTTGAGGCTTCACAGCTGGTTCACTACTGCGCATGCCATTTCTGAATGGCCGGCGGTGAGGGAAGGAGGAGGAGGGCCGAACTTCCAAGAGATCTCACCGGAAGTGGGGACGGGTACATGTCAAAACCAGGTACCGTTCTGCCCTCCCATCGAAAGGTGCCAAATGTGGCACTGGATTGGGGGGGAGGGGGGGCAGATAGGTAGAGCTTTCCGTTTTGGGTGGAGCTCCGCTTTTACCCTTAATTTACTCTAATCAGCCCAAATTAACTCCTTATTCTCCTTTTTTTTTCATTCACTTCTGTTTTATAAACTAAACTATTAATAATTAATAATGGGGTTTGTTTGCTTTGTTTTTTAATATTTTTACACCTTAACAAAACTTAAAACAAAACAGTTGCCAGCAGGTATTGGTATCGGCAAATACTAAAAAAGTATCGGTACTTGTACTCACTGTAAAAAAATGGTATTGGTGCATCCCTAATAATCACTTTCCTATGATCTTAAACTAGGCATCTCAGTACATGAAATGCATTTCCAAATATGTATGAATACAACAAAATGTGACCACCAGAAAGCCAATGATGCCAATGCTCTCCAGCATTCCCTAGAAATTAGTTCAATTTACCTTGAAAAGTCTGTCTATGTTCTAATGACTTATTCTCTCCTTTCTTAAAATGGAAGAAAAGCCTAGGTCTAACTATGCCTAAAAATGTTCCCTTCCCACTTATCCTACCTAAATTGCCTAACCCATATAAAAGAAGATGAGTGTTCAACTCTCTTTACTGCCCTCTCCCAGAACCTTCGGGCAACTCACCCCCAATGCGCGTCCCAATGATCTCACACGGGATACTGCTCCCACTCTCTGCTACCAGCTGAAGATAAGTTTTTCACCACATCTCTGAACCCTCCGGTAACGTAACATAGTATAGACACACCTTGGTTACGTCACTGAACCCCTTTCCCCTCCTCATCACCCCCCCCCCAACTTCTCTCTGCTGTTTCAGCACCTTTTTAATGATGCTTCCTCACGAAAATAGCTACTTTGCCCTAACCCACCGCTCAATGTTTCACTCTGATCTACATGCACCCAGTCACCCTCTCATCCACAGAAAGTTCCCTTATAGGGGTGGATGAATTGTGGGCCAACCACCGCGGTGTACCTCTCCCTTAAAGTTATTAGGCACCAACCGACTCCAGTCCCATGTACACATGTGCGAGTTCGCACCTCCCACGACGAGACACTTATATCTGTTATTTGACTGTATTTTGACTGTTAGGCAATTCTGCCTCTACAATGTTTCTATCTTTTTCACACATGTGTAAAGTACCGCAATATGTATGCTGACTATACCCTGTATTCATGAAAAATTTAATAAACTATTTAAAAAAAAAAAAAGAGTGTTCTTACCTATTTTTAATGCGCTCTGGTTCGGTCACATGATCCTGCAACTCTGGCTCAGGGAGCACTGGACAACGGCTGGGAATTATGGGACCTGTGAAGTCACCTATAAGTTGCCATCTGTTGTCGATGTTCCCTCTTCTCCCCTGCAGCAGCTGTTCACTGTTACAGGGGAGCCTGAGCTGAGGGATCATGTGGCTTTACCAATTTAAAAATAAGTAAGTACACAGATCTATTTTTATACAGGTTAGGCAGGATAGGTGGGAGGAGGGGGAGAGAACGTTTTTAAGAATCGATAATGTTAGGAAGGAATGTTAGGGAAGGCTGATTCACTTCCAAGAACCCTTCATTTGCTAATACCTTCATTATGCTTTCCCAGCACTCCATTTGCCTGTTGGAGCACTGAATTCTAACTTTTTGTGTCAGATGGTGTCACAGCTTTGACGGGCCTAATGAGCACCTGGGGTCGTATGATGTTAAGTTAACCATTTGCTGACCACCCCATAGCAATTTTACTGCTACAGTGTGGCAGCTCTGCGCCAGATCACATATATATACATGACCCTGCACTTCTGCCTGCAGGGGGCGCACATGCGCATTATTTGCAGCAGAAGCCGATCTGCGGGGGCCGGTCACTCGATGTCCACTGGCACCCACCAATCATCGGGCAGAGATTCAGAACAGAGCTCTGTCTTAAGTAAACAAGGCAGAGTTCCATTCTGATGGGGGGAGGGGGGGGTGAATTTTGTGTCTCTAAAATCTCTTCTCCTATTAAAAGCAGCACACACAGTACACAAAAACACAGGCTAGGCACACAGTTAACCCTTTGATCGCCCCTGATGTTACCCCTTCCCAGCCAGTGTCATTAGTACAGTGACAGTGCATATTTTCAGCGCTAATCGCTGTATTTGTGTCACAGGTCCCCAAAAAGTTTCAAAGGTGTCAGTTAGTGTCCGATTGTCCCCCACAATATCGCAGTCCCGCTATAAGTCGCTGATCGCCACCATTACTAGTTTAAAAAAAAAATTCCATGAATATAACCTATAGTTTGTAGACGCTATGTCGTTCGCATAAGCCAATCAAGCTTATTGGGATTTTGTTTTCCAAAAACATGTAGCAGAATACTTATTGGCCTAAATTTATGAAGAAATTTGATTTTTACATATTTTTTTTTTATTGGATATGTTGTATAGCAGAAAGTAACAAAATATTGTTATTTTTTTTTTCAAAATTGTCTGTTTTTTTTTTTTGTTTATAGTGCAAAAAATAAAAAAATATCAAATATCACCAAAAGAAAGTTCTATTTGCGGGGTAAGAATGACAAAAATGTTATTTGGGTACAGCGTTGCATGACCGCGCAATTGTCAGTTAAAGTAATGCAGTGCCGTATCGCAAAAAATAAAATAAATGGCCTGGTCCTGAAGGGGGGTAAATCTTCCAGGGGCCACGTGGTTAATGCATTTTTACTTGCTGAGGAGCCACAGGTGCTGTGTACAGCTGCCCATAGAAATCAATGGCTGTACGTGGATTTTGCTCTACATGAGGCCACGGGGTCTTCCTCCTCTTTGCCAAGTGATAGGGTCAGGTCTAGCAATTGGCCTAAGTGCTGCATCTTATGAGGAGGTTGTATGTTCCCTCCATACTCAGAAATGCCAGATATTTAACAAAGGCTCAGATGGGAAAACTATATGAGGCAATGTGCAGGAACCTGGATGGGCAGAATGACAAATTCTATTTCGGTGTCAACTCAACCGTGGTTGTAGCTCTATGCCTGGCCCCTGGGGGGTTTGCAGTATGCATTGAGAGTGTAGGCTTGTAATACTTTTTTTTTCCAACCATCATAGGTTTGCATTACACATTTCCAGATACCAGGGGCTGGCTTTAAATATTTATTAATACCAAAGGCTAACACAACATATTGCAAGCATTATACTTTTACTGATGTCAGGACAAGCAATAAACTTTTACTTACACCAGGGGCCCACATTCTAGATTTGTAAAGATTTCTGGTATGCTTTATACATTTACTTTATACCAAATACCAGAAACATACAGTGTGATGAATACTACCTTGAAGGTCTTTTAGTTCCATATCCTACTAAGGGTGCACAGTTTATCCTTATCATTTTCTCTGCTCTAAAGGGGTATCTATGGGGGACCCTGGCCTGCTCTAAAGGGGCATCTATGGGGACCCTCGCCTGCTCTAAAGGGGAATCCATTGGGGACCCTGCTCTAAAGGGGGATCTGTGGGGACCCTGGCCTGCTCTAAAGGGGAATCCATTGGGGACCCTGCTCTAAAGGGGGATCTGTGGGGACCCTGGCCTGCTCTAAAGAGGAATCCATTGGGGACCCTGCTCTAAAGGGGGATCTGTGGGGACCCTGGCCTGCTCTAAAGGGAGATCTATGAGGACTCTGGCCTGCTCTAAATGGGGTCATGTTGGCTAAATATATATATTCTTTGCAGGGAGAGCCTGGAGTACCTGGTGGTGCAGGAAAACCTGGTAGCACAGGGAATATACGGTAGGTGAAAAGGTAGAACTAATGCCACTTTCACACTGGGGCGCTTTACAGGCGCTTTAGCACTAAAAATAGCACCTGCAAATCGCCTGTAAAGCGCTTCTCCTGTCACTCCAGTGTGAAAGCCCGAATGTTTTCACACTGGAGCGGTGCATTTGCAGGATGCTAGAAAAAGTCCTGCAAGCAGCATCTTTGGGGTTGTGGAGGAGCGCCCGAGTATACACCATCCATGCCCATTGAAATGAATGAGCAGTGCTGCAGAAGCGCCTGCAAAATGCCTGAAAAGTGCCTGCAAAGCGTTTTGGCAACAGCGCTACACGGGCGCTATTAACCTATTCTTCGGCCATTAGTACGGACAAAAAGCGCCTCTAAAATGATGGTAAAGCGTCGCTAAAATGGCTTTACCGCCGATGCTCTCACCGCCCCAGTGCAAAAGTAGCTTAAAGGGGGATCTATGGGGACCCTGGCCTACTCTAAAGGGGGATCTATGGGGACCCTGGCCTACTCTAAAGGGGGATCTATGGGGACCCTGGCCTACTCTAAAGGGGAATCTATGTGGATCCCGTCCTACTCTAAAGGGGGATCTATGGAGACCCTGGCCTACTCTAAAGGGGGATCTATGGGGATCCTGGCCTACTCTAAAGGGGGATCTATGGGGACACTGCTAGTAGACAGAGTGTTTTTTGATGGTTTTAATTTGAAATGTACCTTGGTATCCTTCACTAAGGTCTGTACTTTGGAAAATGTCCTCCACAACCTTGGTCCATTCCTTTCCCTGGTCTGGCTTTAATTTGTTAGTCAAGTCCATCTAAATCTACTACTCCATCTAAAACTACCCTCACCCCAAAAATGACAATGCTGCTGTCCAAGAATGGCTTGTTTGCTCCTCCAGTGGAGTGAAGACATCCTTATGCCCTGTACACACGGTCGGATTTTCTGATGGAAAAAGTGCAATTGGATTGTGTTGTCAGAAATTCCGATCAATGTCCGATCGTGCGTACAGGGCATAACACAGAAAGTGTTATACTGGATAGATCAACAGATGGATAAAAAGGAAAAAAAAAATGATAAAAACGAATGCAGCCATCGTATCTAAGTATTGGTAAGTTTCAATATATTAAACGTTTGTTTTTGGGCTAAAAGGAGAAGCTCATTTGGCTGTACTTCTTCTGTGGATCACAGGAGCATAGATTATTTGAAGTGCTTAACCACTTCCTGCCCGTCCTATAACAGAATGATGGCCGGGAAGTGGTTCTGTTATCCTGACTGGTCATCATGTGACGTCCAGCAGGATAACATGCCGGCGCGCGCCTGCGGGTGCCTCTGACAGAGGCTTCTTACAACGTGATCAGCTGTGACCAATCACAGCTGATCATCACAAGAACCAGGAAGTGCCGGTAAACGTCATTCCTCGGTTTGCGCTGACAGGGAGTGCCTCTATTATCAGCACAGCCCCATCAGATGTGCTAATTAGCTGCCAATCAGTGCCCCAATAATAAAGTCTGCCAGTGCCCACCACAGTGCCAATCAGTGCCCATCACAGTGCCAATCAGAGCCCACCACAGTGCCAATCAGTGTCCATCACAGTGTCAATCAGTGCCCAGCATTAATACCTGTCAGTACCTGCCCAATCAGTGCTGCCCATCAGTGCCATCTATTAGTGTCCATCAATGCCACCTGTCAGTGCCAATCAGTGCCGCCTATCAGTGCCAATTAGTGCCGCTGGTCAGTGCCCATCAATGCCGCTTGTCAGTGCCCATCAGTGCCGCCTGTCAGTGCCCATCAGTGCCGCCTGTCAGTGCCCATCAGTGCCGCCTGTCAGTGCTGCATATCAGTGCCACCTATCGGTGCCCATCAGTGCTGCATATCAGTTCCGCTTATCAGTGCCCATCAGTTCTACATATCAATGCCTCCTCATCAGTGCCCATCAGTGCCACCTTATCAGTGCCAACTCATCAGTGCCCATCAGTGCTGACTCATCAGTGCCCGTCAGTGAAGGAGAAAACAAAATTTTATAACAGAAACAAAGAAAAACTTTTTTTTTTCAAAAATGTCGGTCTTTTTTAGTTTGTTTAGCAAAAAATAAAAACCGCGGAGGTGATCAAATACCCCCAAAAGAAAGCTCTATTTGTGGGAAGAAAATGATAAAATGTAGTTTGGGTACAGTGTTGTATGACCGCGCAATTGTCATTCAAAGTGCAACTGCACTGAAAGCTTAAAATTGTCCTGGGCAGGAAGGGGCGAAAGTGCCCGGTATTGAAGTGGTTAAAGTGCCTCACGCCAGTATGTGAAGTCATATCAATAAATTGATATAATCAAAAATCATGTGCAAAGTCCAAGATGATTAATGAAAAAGAGGCAAAAAGTCCCAGACAAAAGTTGAAATGTAATTTGAGTTGGTGCTCTACTGTAAGTAACCACCTAATCGCGCTCCACTCCAATATAAAAAAGTGAGACTGTGTAACTGTCAGGCTTCGTACACACGGACGTTTTTACAGTGGTGTTTTTGATCTTTTTTTGCAGCTTAACCATTTCAATACCGGGCACTTATACACCTTCCTGCCCAGACCAATTTTCATCTTTCAGCGCTGTCGCACTTTGAATGACAATTGAACGGTCATGTTACACTGTACCCAAACTACATTTTTATCATTTTGTTCCTACAAATAGAGCTTTCTTTTGATGGTATTTGATCACCTCTGGGATTTTTATTTTCTGCTAAACAAATAAAAAAAAGACCGAAAATTTTGAAAAAAAAATGTTTTTTTTGTTTCTGTTACAGAACTTTGTAAATCAGTAAGTTTTCTTGTTCACTGGTGGGCACTGATGGGGCCGCACTGACGGGCACTAATGGGCACCGATGAGGTGGCACCAATGAGGTGGCACTGATGAGGTGGCACTGATGGGCACTAATATGCGGCACTGATAGTTGGCACTGATATGCAGCACTGATGGGTACACATAGGTGGCACTGATGGGCACTGAAAGGCGGCACAGATGGGCACTGATAGGTGGCAGGGATGGGCACTGATAGGCAGCATGGATGGGCATGGTTGGGCACTGATAGGTGGCACTGATGTACACTAATGGATGGTACTGATGGATGTCAATCAGTGCCAAACAATAATGACTGCCAATCAGTGATGCCAATTGTGGGCACTGATTGGCATCCATTGTGGGCACTGATTGGCATCCATTGTAGGCACTGATTGGCATCCCTGGTGGTCTAGAGTGGCATACCTGGTGGTGACTAGTGGTGGCATCCCTGGTGGTCCTGGTGGCATTCCTGGTGGTCCAGTGTGGGCATCCTTGGGGGGGCTGCACTTATAATCAATCAGCACAGACCCCCCCCTGTCAGAGGAGCAGCCGTTCGGCTCTCCTCTTCTCACGTCTGACAGACGCGAGTGAGGAAAAGCTGATCAATGGCTTTTCCTGTTTACATCGTGATCAGCTGTGATTGGACACGGCTGATCACGTGGTAAAGAGTCTCCGTCAGAGACTCTTCACCTAGATCAGAGATGCGGGAGCACGGAGCGGCTTGATATCCTGGCGACGCCATATGACGTCCAGTCAGGTAATTGCAACCACTTTGCCAACGTCATGTTGCTATATGGCGGGCAGCAAGTGGTTAAAAACGCCACTCCATGTTATTCAATGGCCTCATACACACCATGGCGTTTTTGAGCTGTAACAAGCATTGGTGTTTTTAAGCTCCAAAAAAAACCCAGGACCAGCGCGTTCCGAGGCTCCAGCGTTAGATCTGTAAAAATGCCAGACGCCGGTAAAAGGTGTTAAATGTGGTTTAATGAAGCTTAATGCTGTATACACAGCGTTAAGCCTCGTCCGGCGTTTCTCTGCCTCTATTCAAAGTCAATGGTTCCCTATGGGAGCCCATTGATTTGAATAGAAGTCGCACCAGAAGTCAGATCAAGAACACCCCCCCTCCTAGACCATACCAGGCCACATGCCCTCAACATGGCGGGGTGGGTGCTTTGGGGCAGGGGGGCTCTGCGCCCCCCACCCCAAAGCACCCTGTCCCCATGTTGATGAGGACAAGGGCCTCTGACAACCCTTGCCCGGTGGTTGTCGGGGTCTGCGAGCGGGGGCTTATCGGAATCTGGAAGCCTCCTTAAACAAGGGGGCCCCCAGATCCCGGCCCCCACCCTAGGTGAATGAGTATGGGGTACATTGTACCCCTACCCATTCACTCCAAAAAAGTGTTAAGAAATAAAAACACTACACACTTTTTTTAAGTAATTTATTAAATCTGATCCAGTGTCTCTTCCGATTTTGTCTCTTCCGATCTCTTCTCCCCTCTCCGACTCTTCTCCCTCCTCCAGCGATGTCTTCTCCCTCTTCTGCCTGGTCTCCTCTCTCCGATGTCTTCTAGCTCTTTTGCAGGGACTTGTCGCTCTTTTGCCGGGTCTTTTCCCTCTGTTCTTCTTCCAATGTTGACTCAACGCGATCTCCCAGTGTGATGCTGGGTCATGCGGAGAAGACCCGGCAAAAGAGCTAGAAGACAGCGGAGAGAGAAGACAGCAGAGAGAGAAGACAGCGGAGAGAGAAGACAGCGGAGAGAGAAGACAGCGGAGAGAGAAGACAGCGGAGAGAGAAGACAGCGGAGAGAGAAGACAGCGGAGAGAGGAGACAGCGGAGAGAGGAGACAGCGGAGAGAGAAGACAGCGGAGAGAGGAGACAGCGGAGAGAGGAGACAGCGGAGAGAGGAGACAGCGGAGAGAGGAGAAGAACCGGAGAGTTGTAGGGTGTACCATCTCTTCTCGCTCTTGGTGCTGCGATCGCTGAGGTATCAATACCACAAGTTCGGTGAGCACTCATACTAATTGTATAATTCTTTATTAATGTGAATAAAATAAATTGTTATTGGTATTAACGGTATCTCTTATAATCTACACAATGTTATAGATGCATGCTGAGCTGCCTTGAAGAAGCAGATAAGAAGTCTGTGAAACGTGTCAGTTTTCTGCATGTACAAGCATCTGCCTCATCCTGTGTATTGAGTATCAACCATGGTCAAATAGTTGTGACCAAATGTTACTGTTGTATTGATTGTTGGTCTACTCCTTGTGACCAAATGTCATTATTTTAACTTTTAAACTTGTTAATCTTTATAATAAATTCAATAATTTTATGAATATCATTTTGTTGTTGTGCTTACCTTGGTGATAGTTTTTAAAATCCCTTAAAAATCCCACCACCTTATGAGGGAGTGGTGTGCTCTCTCCAATTTTTTCTATATTTACTAGGGATGTGGATGTGTTAGACTGTCTCTAGAAACTGTCCAACATATTTATATATATATATATATATATATATATATATATATATATATATATATATATATATATATATATATATATATATATATATATATATATATATATATATAGGTCTAATATGGATCTTGGGGGAAACCCAAGGCAAGGGGGTTCCCCTTAAGATCCATACCAGGACGAAGGGTCTGGTGTCATCTTTGGGGGGACCTCACGCTAAATTTTATTTTACATTTTAGCGGGGTTCCCCTTCAAGATTCTCAGCACACCGCAAGTCCGTTCATCTTGATCCGACTTCTGGACTTCTATTCAAATCAATGAGCTCCCATAGGGAACCATTGATTTTGAATAGAATGCAGAGAAACGCAGCTGAAAGCTAGTGCAGCTAAACACACATTGATGCCAATGCAAAACACGGATAAAATCACGTTTTTATCGCTGGTTTTCTCCTGGCGTTGATACTAGCTTTACAGCTCGTTTTTTAAAACGTTTGTGTGTATGAGGCCTCACATCTGCAGTACAGCTTGTTCTTTTGAAAAACAACAGACTTTCTGGCAGTATCACTAGGTGAAAATTAGGAAAGAAAGCTTAACCACTTCAATACCGGGCACTTATACACCTTTCTGCCCAGGCCAATTTTCAGCTTTCAGCGCTGTCACACTTTGAATGACAATTGCGCGGTCATGCTATACTGTACCCAAACTAAATTTTTATCATTTTATTCCTACAAATAGAGCTTTCTTTTGGTGCTATTTGATCACCTCTGGGATTTTTATTTTCTGCTAAACAAATAAAAAAAAGACCGAAAATTTAAAAAAAAAATGTTTTTTTTTTGTTTCTGTTACAAAACTTTGTAAATAAGTACGTTTTCTCCTTCACTGATGGGGCTGCACTGACGGGCACTGATAAGGCGGCACTGATGGGCACCAATGAGGTGGCACTGATGAGGTGGCACTGATGGGCACTGGTGATGGGCACTAATATGCGGTACTGATGGGGCACTGATGGGCACTGATAGGTGGCACTGATATGCAGCACTGATGGGTACACATAGGTGACACAAATGGGCACTGAAAGGTGGCACGGATGGGCACTGATAGGCATCATGAATGGGCACTGATAGGTGGCACAGATGCGCATGGATGGGCACTGATAAGTGGCACTGTTGATGGTACGGATGGATGCCACGGATGGTAATTGATGGTACGGATGGATGCCAATCAGTGCCAAACAATAATGCCTGCCAATCAGTGATTCCTATTGTGGGCACTGATTGGCATCCATTGTGGGCACTGATTGGCATCCCTGGTGGTCTAGGGTGGCATACCTGGTGGTGGCATCCCTGGTGGTCCAGTGTGGACATCCTCAGGGGGGCTGTGCTGATAATCAATCAGCACAGACCCCTCTGTCAGAGGAGCAGCCGATCGGCTCTGTCAGACGCGAGTGAGGAAGAGCTGATCAACGGCTCTTCCTGTTTACACTGTGATCAGCTGTGATTGGACACGGCTGTTCACGCGGTAAAGAGTCTCCGTCAGAGACTCTTTACCTAGATCGATGTCGCGGTGTGTCAAACTGACACACCGCAACAACAATCGCTGCAATGCGTGCCCCCGGTGGCGCGCAGCGTCTTGATATCCTGGTGATGTCATACATATGACATCCGGTCAGGATATTGAAACCACTTTGCCGCCATCATTTTGCTATACGGTGGGCGGCAAGTGGTTAAAAAACTAATGCAGTCATCACATATAAGAATGGGTAAGCTGCAATATAAAAACTGTTGTATTTTGGGTTTAATACCACTTTCTTGTTTATTTTAATGTATCTGTTTGCCATAGCTGCAAATGCATTTTATCAAATGCGTTTTATTGGCTGCGATTTCATATTCTCCGGCAGCTGAGCTTCCCACTGTGGTGTCCCCCATTAGTTCAGGTAGAGTAACCTTTAAACACATTTTTCAGAGCTATTGCAGTGATCTAATTGCGAGCTCTTAGCTCAATGATAGGGCAGCATTCAGCCTTTCAACAATGAACATCTGGTGTTCTGTCCACTCTCATTGTTATCAAAAGGTGCCTATTTCACGGCTTAAATATTTTATATTTTGAAAATAGAAGGCAGGTTGCGCGAGTCGGGCTTCAATATCCCGTAATGTCATCCCAGCTGCACTATTTTCCTTCGTCCTCAGGTGAGAGTGAAAGATTTAAAAGTAAAAAGGTGTAATTATGGTTAGCAAAGAGGCTGAGTGGTGTTGGGTGGGGATGGTGGTGCACATAATGGTGACCATAATTAGGCAGCTGCAAAAGAAGCAGTTAATGAACAGGCGAGCGCTAATAAACACATTTCTGCTTTGAGTAATTGAAGGTTTTCCAAAGTTCACATCCGCATTAACCCTTTAATGAGAAGGCTTTGTGGTGGGAACAGGGGGCTTAGATCGGAGTCATTGACTGGCGCAGGGTAACCCCCTTCTTCAGCCTAAGTCACTCACTCTACTACAATATATCTGCAGCAATGTGTGCATGCTGTGAACATAGGGATCCCGGGAAACATCACAACTTTCAGAGGTCTTCTATAGGCGTTTGAAGAGACCAGGTGCTAAATTGTATATAATTTCCTGATCTGGAGTGGAGACCATTGTGAGCAAAAATTAGCTCTCGAGAAGGGATATCAGGCAGCAGCAGAGAAGGAGGAGGAAAGTCAAGGAGACGGTATCAGCCATGTATGAGGATGCTGCCTTTTGTGCCTAATTACTGAGTTTTTTTCCAGCAAGGTGCAATTACATTGTGTACACTTATACTTGCATGTTTTAAAATTCATTGCTAAGCCTTTGTCCATTATATTAAAGTGATTGTAACCTCAAAAAACAAAAAAAAACAAACAGGTCTATACTTTCCTGCTCTGTGCAATGGTCAGTCCCCGAATCTCCTCTTCTAGGGTCCACTTGGCTCCTCCTCTTCTCGGTATGGCATAGGGTTGCTACCTCATCCCTTTAAAACTGAACAGATATTAATCACACAGGTTCTGTGGCTGATTAAGGTGGTAATTAAAGCGGAGCTCCACCCAAAAGGGGAAGTTCCGCTTTAAGGACTCGTTTCCCGCTCCTCTTGTGCAATTGGCACTTTTGAGGAGAGGGGGAGAAGGCAGGTACACAATTTTGACAGGTACCTGCTTCCCACTTCCGTTCAATGCCACCGCGCTCGGACCGGAAGTTCACCTTCCTCCCTCCCCGCTGCAGTCTTCTGGGACACTGACAGGTCCCAGAAGACTGCATCCACCAATCACGATGCGCAGGAGCAGTGGGCACCTGGCTGTGAAGCCGCAAGCTGTCATCAGTCGGGTGCCCATAGTAAAGATGCCGACGCCAGGGACTGAAGACAGCTGGTGAGACTGGCTGGGGTGAGCCCACTGCTGGATTGTGGGACTGGCTGTTTTTTAGTTTTTGTAGCTGCTGACTTTTATTTTTTCCACAGGTGGCTGGAACTCCTCTTTAAACTCGCTTGGTGCCTTATCTGCATTAAAAGAGATGTATGGTGTTTTTTTTTTTTTTTTTTTTTTTTTAGTATCATACTTACCTAGGTGGATGCAGCATCAGTCTGATGCTGCATCCACCTAGGTAAGTATGATACTAAAAAAAAAACAAAAAAACCCCATACATCTCTTTTAATGCAGATAAGGCACCAAGTGAGTTTAAAGAGGCGTTTCAGTCTGATGCTGCATCTGTCCCCTGGTGCCTTTAACACGGAGAACCGAGCGATTGAACACCGCCGAGTACTTGGTTCTCACAACTCTGTGAGCAGAGAGCTGGTGACTGTCAGTCACCAGCTTTCTGCTCTGCCCCCCCCCCCCGGGCTCACTTGAGGCTGAGCCGGGTGCTGGTCAAGGCATGGTCCGGGCATGTGGGCGGATCCCAACTTTATAGTGGTGATAACGCCCGAGCCTGGACCGACTCTATGACATCAGCAGAGGGTGGATTCCAGCCTGCTTTCTGCTGAAAACAGGTCACAGGAGTGCAAAAGTACTGCACTCCTGTGATCCACAGGAGAAGTATAGCCAAACGAGCTTTGGCTGTACTTCTCCTTTAAATTAGCCTCAGAACCTGTGTAATTTATATGTGTTTGGGTTGGCAACCCTAGTATTGCAACATAGGCAGCTGCTTTCTATCAACTGATCCTGAGCCACGCTGCTTGTGTCTATAGACACAGACAGCACATCTCGGCCTCATCCCCCACTTTCTTGTCACTGTCTTTCATTGACAGCAGTGGGAACCAATGGCTCCTGCTTCTTCAGCAAAGCTTGTGAGACTGGAAAGTGAAGGGAGAGAAGAGCTGCAGATGGGCACAACGCTGGATCAAATGAAGTACATTTTAGGGGTAGTGAGGGGGCGACACTTTTACATGAACATTTTTTACCTTAATGTCTTTGCGCAGGCGCCTCCTTTAATAGGTTTTAGATACCGGGAGGTGGGGCAGGGTTTATGATCATGTGACCGCTGCGATTGGCTGTCATGGTGATCACATGATCGGAAAGCTTATGATCACAAGAAGCAATCTGTAGCTTTCTGTTAGCCGCCAATAACTTTGCCGGGAGCACGCAGGATGTGCGCTCTCAGCACAGCAGTGTTGGCTATTTGGTATGCAAATATGCGGCCACTTGGCGCCAAGGCCCACCCACCATGAGGCCACATATTTGTGTACTGTTGGCGCCTAGGGGTTAAAGTGGTATTAAACCCCAAAGCAAACATTTAATATATTGCAGCCTTATAATTCTTAGATGTGATTGCTGCATTAGTTTATTTTTTAAGGCTTTTTTTCTATCATTTATCTAGCCAGTAAGTTTGGTGTCTTTCAACAGAACAAGCTCCCTTGCAGATGTAGTATTACAGGGATGAGACAGACCATTTAACCACTGACAGGGGAGCTTACAAGGATCAGCTTTTATTTATTTATGTAAAACCTTTATCATAACAGGAAAAAAAAACTTGCTGTAACTGCTCATGTAACTGCAGTGTTAGCTAAAGTTTGGCTTTAATTTGTTAGTGTTTCTAATTATGCTAGTACATCTAACACTCTCCATCCCCTAGACTGACAATGCTGCTGTACAAGGTGCCCCCTGTGCTCCTTCATCCAGAGTGGGGGGCACTCTAATACAGGAGGTGTGTTACTGGCCAGATCACTAGATGAAAACAGAGGGGGAAAAAAAAAGAAAAAAAGAAAACGAATGCAGCCACCACATTTAATGATTGGTAAACTGCAATATATTACATGTATGTCTTTGGGTATTGGGTTTAATACTGCTTTAATGCAACGAATGCATTAAAGCGGTGGCGGCTGGTGCTTAATTTTCTTGGGGGCGGCCTGCATCCTCCTAGTATGGCCACATAGTCCTCGTTCAGCCCAGATTCGGCTTCTTACATAGCATACCTCCCAACTGTCCCTGATTCGCCGGGACCGTCCTGCAAATTGGACCCTCTCCCAGAGTCCATGCGAATCAGGGCTAAGTCCCAGAATCCCTGCGGCGTGTGCGGGTTGCCTTGGCTCCCACACACCACGAGCTACACTTGTATGGCAGCCGGTGTTCTGCCGAGAAAGTTCCCCTCGGCGGATAAGGACCCCCCTGTACTGCGCAGGTGCAGCGCTTGCGCAGTACGAGCCAGCGGAAATAGCCGAAGTCGAATAGTTCTAAATCAGCTGTACACGGCGCCTGTGAGAGGGCCGCTCGCCACGCTTCGCTCGCCACGCTTCGGGCACGGCCTCGCTTCGCTCGGCACTTTTTTATTCTACCTCTAGGTCCACTTGGACGGTGGGGCTTGAACCTGGACGCAGGGCGCAGGCGCCGTGTACAGCTGATTGAAGGTTTTCAGGTTCGGCTATTTTCGGTGGCTCCTTAGTCATTCGTACTGCGCAAGCGCTGCACCTGCGCAGTACAGGGGGGGTCCTTATCCGCCTGGGAAACTTTCTCGGCAAGACACCGGCATCTCTACCCTCTGCCTCTGACACACAGACAGTGCACTGAACCCGCTTCCTCCTTCTGCTGGGATGTTCCCCTGTACACAGAGGAGGAGGAGGAGGCACACCACGCTGCCTGAACGGCATCATCTTTCAGGATAGAAGAAGATCGGACAAAAGTTAAAATGCAGGTAACCCTTGCACTGTTGGCACATCATCACTGCACGCATCATTTCCAACTTCAACTGGACCGTAACAGTATTTTACGTTTTAGGAGAGTGCTGAGGGGTTTCAAGTTATATTTTACCAGTCTTCAAGTTTGCCAGATGGTAGAATCGTTTCTGTGTGAAGACTGGCCCTTGCATGTCCCCAATCTCCAGCAATAAATTGTATTTTATTTATCATAGCAAGCAGAGAGCTGGAGAAGAGAGCTAGCTCTTGGGGTTTTGGAAAAAGCATGTGCACATCCCTCCAAATATACAATGCAGTGCTTAGTGCCTGGGGCCACATGTAGCCCATTGCCACTTTTTGTGTGGCCCATTGTTCCCCTGCAGACACTTAACTGTAATATGTCATGTACCATGTCTCCAGTCTATGATTTACTACTGAATCATGTCCCCAGTCTCCAACAACCCCTGTAAAATGTTCATAGTCTCTGACAGACTCTTGGAGCCTGTCTGCAGTCTCTGAAAGTCTCTTGGAGCATGTCTGCAGTCTCTGAAAGTCTCTTGGAGCATGTCCGCGGTCTCTGACAGTCTCTTGGAACATGTCCTCAGTCTCTGACAGTTTCTTGGAACATGTCAGCAGTCTCTTGGAGCATGTCTGCAGTCTCTGATCATCTCCTGTACTATGTCAGCAGTCTCTGACCATCTCCTGTATCATGTCCGCAGTCTCTGACCATCTCCTGTATCATGTCTGCAGTCTCTGACCATCTTCTGTATTATGTCCATACCTCTGCTATGCAGTCCCTGACTATTTTAATGAAGTACTTTAAGTTAGGCTCAGACAAACCAATCAAAGACAAACCCCTACCCCACCGTGTAAAATTCAAAATGCTAACCATAACATACAAGGCCATTCACAACATCACCCCCATCTACATGACCAACCTCATCTGCAAATATTGCCCAAATCGTCCCCTCCGCTCCTTCCAGGACCTCCTGCTCTCTAGCTCCCTTGTTACCTCCTCCCATGCTCACCTTCAGGACTTCTCCAGAGCCTCTCCCATCCTCTGGATCTCCCTGCCCCAGTATGTCCGATCAGCCCCTACCCTGTCCACCTTTAGGAGATTCCTGAAAACTCATTTATTCAGGGAAGCCTATCCCACACCCACATAACAACTATCCCCGAGCAACCCCCCATCAAATCATTCTCTGCAGCTATTACCTTTTGTACCACCTGAAATGAACAAAGCATATCCTCCTATAGTGGGTACTTGCCTCAACCCGAGTGTGATTTCTGTCTTCTCTCTCATTTCTCTACCATCTGCAGGAGTCACTTCTGTCTATGCCAACACCGAGCAAACCTATAAGATGGCCCCGCCCCCCCTTTAGCACACAGGAGGTGTTTGACGGCCTCTGCTGTGCATGTTTTCCTATGAGATTGTGTATAGAGGGGTGTTTTCTTTCCCTTCACTCGGGTCTCAGATTACACTCAGCTCATTTCTCTATGCTATATGCTTGCATATGCCTGTATGCTATAATTGTGTTTATGATAGCACTAGTGCTTACCCACGTACAGCCGCACACAGCCATTCATGTCTATGAGCTGCTTAACACAGGTAAGGGAGAAACACCATCCTTTACGTTGAACAGGCTTAGCCGCCCTTGTGCAAGAGCCCTTATGGTGTATATATTCAAAACCCTAGACCATTGCAATGTCAAAACACCACTCTTCTCTTGATAATTTCATAAAGTTTCATGCTAAAATTTTGGCTCATCCATTATGTGGTAAGTTTATGTTTCAGAAAATAGAACAAAAGTATTGCACGTGAGCTGTCAACCGCTGTCATGAACATATCAAGCTACTGCTGTCAAATTCAGTGACATTAGTCATCTGACTTCATAATTACCTCAATGAAATTTTTACTTCAAATACTGTTATTACTGCCATTACCAGGGTCGTTTTCATTTTTTATCTCCCATGGCAAAAAAAGGAGTAATAAAATAAGACAGAAAGGTTCATAGATAAGATACAGCCATAGAGAATTGAAGTACAATATTCCTATTTTGAGATCATGGATAATAACAGACCACAAATACAAAGATGGCTGTCAGACCTAATCATGTGCGATTTCCAAACCTTGGAAATAAAGAGTCCAAAATCAAGTCACCGGCATCTGGAAATTAAGATACTGAAATCGCATGACATACGTGAGCATGACCTGCAGTTTGCATGTTCTGTTTGTATTTGCCTACTTTTACGTGGTTTTCTACTTAAAAAAAGATTATTTTGGTTGCAAAAATGTGTGCTTGTATAACTTGGCAGGTCCTGTAGATATTACATAGGTGGTTAAAGTGATACTAAAGTCTCATTTTTTTTAGTTAAAAATAACAAACATGTCTATACGTACCTGCTCTGTTGCAGTTGGTTTTGCACAGAGCAGCCCAGATCCTCCTCTTCTCGGGTCCCTCTTCGGTGCTCCTGGCTCCTCCCTCCTGTTGAGTGCCCCCACAGCAAGCAGCTTGCTATGGGGCAAGAAAAAGAACCGCTGCTCCGGATGTTTAAAGATAAGGCTGATTGGAGTACCTTGCAGAGTGCTAGCCCCGGCCCACCTCTGTGGAAAACTTGGAAAGAAGAGAGAAATGGCTGCACATCCAGAACTTCCAATTGCCTTTTATTTTGCTTCACAAAGATAACACCAAAGACAACAAACTGTGGGCATGTAGACGCGTTTCACACATACATCTTGTGCTTAATCATGATTAAGCTCAAGATGTATGTGTGAAACGCATCTACGTGCCCACAGTTTGGTGTCTTTGGTGTTGTCTTTCTGAAGCAAAATAAAAGGCAATCGGAAGTTCTGGATGTGCAGCCATTTCTTTCTTCTTTCCAAGCTTGCTATTGGGGCACCCGAGCCAGGCTGCAGCTCCCTGTGTCCATTCAGACACGGAGCCACAGCCTGGCTCCGCCCCCTTTCTCTCCTCATTGGCTCATTGACTTTGATTGACACCAGCGGGAGCCAATGGCACTGTGCTGCTGTCTCAGCCAATGAGGAGGGAGAGTCCCGGGCAGCCGAGTCTCTCGTGCAACATCGCTGTATAGGGATGGGCTCAGGTAAGAATTAGGGGGGTCTGATTGGGGCTGCTGCACACAGAAGGTTTTTTATCTTAAAGCGGAGCTGATTTTAATATTAGGACACTTACCTGTCCTGGAATCCAGCGATGTCGGCACCCCAGTCGATGTTTCCATCGGCTCTTGGGTGCAGCCGCCATTGCCTGTAAGTGAAACCGGCAGTGAAGCCCTGAGAATTCACAGCCGGTTCCCTACTGTGCATGTGCGAAGTGCGCTGCGCTTTCTGAATGGCCCGGCGACAGGGAGGGATGAGGGGGGGCGAGATCTCTTGGAAGTGGTTGACGGTACCCGTCAAAAACAGGTTCCTGCTCCCCCTTCACCCTCCGAGAGGTGCCAAATGGGGAGACGGCAGATAAGTGGAGCTTCCACTTTCGGGTGGAACTCTGCTTTAATGCATAGAATGCATAAAAGAGGAACTGCAGTCCGCTTACATAATTTGTAATAAAAACATCTTTGTCATTCTGAAGCTTCCCTCCAAACACTTTGTATATTATTTTATATATACTGTGATTCTGTACTTGCCAAATATGCTGCAGAAATCTCCCTCCACTGAGTCTGGCTGCAACCATTTTAACTGTGGGCAGCTGAAGCTGCTGCCTGTTTACTTCCTGGATTTACACACACACACACACACACACACACACACACACACACACACACACACACACACACACACACACACACAGAGGCACACCCCCAGCTCTGCAGCTCTCATTGGCCCTTATATGACTCACCTCCCCCCCCTCCCTTCCTGGCAAACTCTCACAAGAGTGAGAGAGAGAGAGCTGTGCATGATGTCATAAGCCTAGGCTTTTTACCAAACAAGAAAGTTTTACTATCCAAAATTAAAACAACAAGGGCAGAAGATTTAATAGATGGAAAGTTGAAAAAATTACTGAAGGTCCGCTTTAAGATAAAAATCCTTCTGCCTTTACAACCACTTTAAGGACTTATTCACATGGGCATACCGATCTGTACACCCATGTGAAGGGGCATCTACACCCGTGTGGGATGCAAAGGTCTTCTATGCATCCATGTGTAGTCAGTCCCATTCACTGTCTGCGTTCAGGGCCACACACCCACACCTGCAATATCAAATTGGGACCAGCTGCTGTGCACCTCTTGGACGGCACCATTACACACAGCCATGTCATGTCATTTTTACAATTTTCACATTTTTTGTGAAATGGTAGGGGTACATTTGTACCCCGTTACCATTTCTTCCAGATTCGGATAAGCCCCCGCCCGCAGACCCCACAACCACTGGCCCAAGGGTTGTGGGGATGAGGCCCTTGTCCCCATCAACATGGGGACACGGTGCTTTGGGAGGCTACCCCAAAGCACCCTCCCCATGTTGGGGGCATGTGGCCTTGTACGGTTCAGGAGGGGCAGTGCTCTCTTGTCCCCCCTCTTTTCCTGCTGCCTGCCAGGTTGCGTGCTCGGATATGGATTTTTGGGGGGACCCCCATGCCATTTTTAAAAAAAATTTGGTGCCGGGTTCCCCTTAAAATCCATACCAGACCTGAAGGGTCTGGTATGGAATTTGGGGGGACCCCCACGCAATTAATTTTTTAAATTTTGGTAGGATGCGACTAAGAAAATGTCAGGAAAGACCTACTAGAACAGCTGAACTTTATTTGGGGTTAATAAGAGGCACATTAAATGATGACAGGTGTGTACTGACTTCTACTTAACATGAGTTTGAATGTGATTGCTTAATTCTGAACACAGCTACATCCCCAGTTATAAGAGGGTGTGCACACTTAGGCGACCACATTATTTTAGTTTTTTATTTTTACTTCCCCATCCTAAAAAAAATCAGCTTGTTTTTTACAATTGAGTTGTACAGTTTATAGGTCACATTAAAGTTTGAAAAAGTTTTGAAATGATTTATCTTTGTCCCATTTTTTTTACATCACAGAAACTTGACATTTTAACAGGTGTGTAGACTTTTTAAATCCACTGTATATAACTATTGTGATAGGGCGAGCCTATGCCACGGTTTAAAATGGCAGTCTGGACTAGATTTTGGAGTAAACAAGCACATTAGGTGCTGCAGGGGTGAGCTGCCTTCATATGAGTGCCAGAGTTAAAGTGTTACTAAACCCAGGACCCTGCGTTCACTATATCTGGTCTTCCACAGTACACAGAACATAGAAATGCAATCATTTTAGTGAATATAAATAGCTAAATACCTTTTCTCATCAGCAGTATATAGCAGTCTTGTGACTTCTATTAGTGTCTGGTTAAAGCTTGTAGGAGGAGTTTTTATTCTCCCCTGATTGTCCTATGAAGCTGCATTACCCCTGACCCACAGTGCCGATTGGTCCTGTGCTGATCACATGCACTCTACCAAGAAAAAAAAAAACTCGCTAGACATGCACACTAAACTGAGCATGTGCTGCTTGCCCATAGGGTTCTGTTTTACCAACAGATATATTGGGGACTGTGGAAGAAGGGGAGGGTCAGAGAAGATAGGATCAAACAGCCTTTTAACACAATGGATTGTAGTACCCTCCAATCCCAGAAGACAACATTTTTGGGGAAACGCATCAGACGGAGTGTGGCGGCAGTTTTACTTTTGATGCCTTTTATATACTGCCTAATTGTAAGTGCAACTCTTGTTTTTAATAAAAGTAAATCTGTCTTTACTGCACTATGAGTTTTTCCCTGCTTATCTTCCATATGTGATCCCATGGAGCTATAAGGGCCGGTTCTCCATTAGTCCATTGCATACTATCGCAATTTGGTTTTGTATGGTAGCTTTTCACCTTGAGATGAATTTCATGCTCTTTTGATCTCGGCAATTTGGGATCAATACTGTTTGGTAAGCGGCCATCTGTTTTTTGAAGGAGCACTTTTTGAGCACTTCAGCACTTTTCAAGGACTTTTTTTAGCACTGAGCACTTTTCTCACAATTACTTATACAAGGACCTTTTAAAAAAGAGACTTTTTATGATCTTTTTTGAATATTGATATCAACTGAATTTATTTGTACACTTTCAATTTATTCACTGCTTGATTTGCACTATTGCTTTTTTGCACAATGTTTTGTGGTCTACATACTGCCCAATTTGCACATTTTTTTGCATATTTTTTCACAGATTTCACAGATGTATGCAGCTTAGCATTGACTTGATTATTTATTACATGATTTAAAGGGACCGCTCACTATTTTTTTTTTAGATTTGGTATTGGCCAAGTGTCTGGGTTACATAAGTTGCAGCAGTCCATCTTTTTTTTATTTCGAGCTAAACGCAAGAATTTCCTTTAAAGTGAAAGTAAACCCATCGATTTAACAGTTTCGAAAAACTTGCTGGAATGCTAATTGTCAGATTGGTTGTGCTCTCAACCAAACTGTTATACCATCCAATGGCTGGTATCATAAGCTGATCACATGTGCCGCATCATGGCAGTTGAAGATGAACCTGTTGCCGACCTCCCTACATACATTTACTGTGGGCCGGCGGCTCCTCTGCGCAGAATCACATACAGGTACGTGATTCGGCACTTTTGGGTCTGAGGCACGCACGTGCTCCGACAATGACCCGCTCCCGCTGTGACACAGCGGAAACCAATCAGAGGGTCCGGCGAACGCAATATCTGCCAGGACCCGCCGATCGTTTGAGGCACAGGCAGAATAGCGATCTGCCTATGTAACCAAGACAGATCGCTGTTCTGTGACAAGGGAAGGCAGTGATCTTGTGTTTCTGTTAAGTAGAAACACGGATCTGTCTTCCCACATTACAAGCACCCCACACACAGGAAGCACGCCCTAGGCACACATTTAACCATTTAACATTTAAGTATATAACATATCTGTGGGATCCCTCTAGAAACTGAAAATCACTGTAGCAATCATCTCTACTACAGTAAACTTTTCAGTGATTCTTTTTTAAAACCACTCACAGAAGCCCACTTGCAGTACGGCATGCATGAAGATGCAGTGCAATAAAGGTGCGATATGTTCCTTTTCATGGCCAATGATCAAGGACAATTTGCAGGTATTGTGCCAGCACATTGTAATGCCATTCATTCATTAAACAGCACCCCAATGCACGAAGGAAATGCTGGTCTTCACACATCAATTGTCTTTGATTATGTCAGCTGGTATCCAGAAACAATCCATCGCAGAAATACGTCCTTTAACGTTATAGCGAAAGAGCTGTTTCATTGTCTTTCCTGTACCAGTGTTTTTAAGGAAATTTTGATCAAGAAACCCCTTTTACATTAAAGGTAACCAAATGTAATGTGTGTCGGATGTAAAAAAATGACTCACCTACGCACCTTAGTGTACCATCCTTAAACTAATAGTCTTGTAGATTGGTTCAACAGGAAGGTATACTAAAAAAAGTGTTAGATAAGGATTGAAAAGACTGGGACTTCCAGTTATCATGAATGTTTTCAGTAAGGGAAGTGCCATAGTCCTCCACAGGGTTTTCTCCATTTGAACTTTTATATGTTACTGTAGATGTCTACAGGGACTCCTAGATCTAGTCCGGGAAACATGGGAGCAAACGGCCTTTCCTTACAAAAGTGTAATTCGATATCTCACTCCGATGTAGGATAGGCTAGCAGGAGGACAGAAAAGCAGCAGTCATGCCCACAGTTCAGGAACATATATGCAGCAAGCCCAAGAGGTGCTGGCCAGATGACTCTGATAAAATCAGGACCTTTAAGCTGAGGGACAGAGTCTAAGTTTTGGTGCCCACTTTAGAGAGTGCATTTCTGGAAAAGTGTCAGGCCCCTTATGAGATCGGATAAAAAAAGTGATATCAGCCACTAGGTATACCAGCCCCAAAAGAGTAATCCCCTCCAAATATACCAGTTTAACCTAAAAAAAGAACTGAAGTGATTGAGAGGCTCCTTTTGCAGAAGGTGGCTTAAAGTATCACCAAGAAAAGGTATACCAGATGTAAGGATATCAGAGACCTTGTCTGCTACTCAGATTCATAAAGTGAGAGAGTTCCTGAAGAAACATTGAGAGGTGTTTTCAGAATTACTTGGCCAAACTAACAATTTACCATGACATTGTGACTGAGCCTCACATCAAAGTAAAGTAAATAAATTATTGGATACTTAGAGCTCAAGAAAAGGGCAGAATATGTTAGCCCTTGGGGTTATAGAGGAATCTAACAGCAAGCGGTCAACTCCCATAGTGCTCACCCCTAAACCAAATGGCTGCCCGAGGTTCTGCAAAAAAATCAGAAAACTAAAGTAAAAATTCAAATTCCATGCCCCTGGATGAATTAGTTGTTAATACTTTATCACCATTGATCTTGCTAAAGGTTTTTGCCAGGTCCCCTAACAGACAGGGGAAAAAAAAGACAGCTTTTGCAACACTCGATGAACTGCACTACAAGGTCCTCCTTTTCAGCATGCATGGGACCTTAGCCTCATTTCAAAGAATGATAGACCACATTTCTTAATATTTAAACTGTGTCATCACTTTTAGTTTTTGGTGGGATTCCCACCTACATAAGGTTCAGGCATTTTCACTTTCAAATAGTAAGGCCAATCCCAAAAAAATGTGCAATAGGCAAGAAAGAAGCTATGTATTTGGACTACGGCACTGGGGGTAAGAGGAAGAGGGGGTGGGGGTCATAAAGCTTCTAATGGTCAAGACTAAGGCCATACACATTGGCCCTTGCATGTGTTAAAAAAGATATAGCCTTTCTAGGAATTTTAGGATAAATTGGTGTTTACAGATCTCAACAAAGATGAGTCCATCATGAGCAAAATGTAATAAAGAGGTAGAGAGAGCTTTTCAAGAGCTGAATGCAGTACTTTGTAAGAGACCAGTGATACCACTCCCCACTTCAATTAAAAATTTCTTGTACAAACAGATGTCTATGAAGTTGGCCTGGGTGCAGTCACAGAAAATTAATTGGGAAGAATATCCGGTAGCATACCTCAGCTGGAAACTAACTCCTGCGGAGAGGAACTATTGAATAGTGGAAAAGGGAGTGTCTGACCATAAAGTGGTCACTAGTGTCATTGAGGTATTATTTTCTGGACAGACGATCTTTCTCCACTACAGTGGATGGCTCAGAACAAAGAGAACAATGCAAGGGTCACAAGATGGTTTCTGGATCTGCACAACTTTGCATTCTAGTTAGAACACAGACTAGTGACCTAGCAAGGGTATGCTGATGTACTGCCAATATACCATATATTGGCAAAATATGCTCCTTCCCAAAGGTCTGAGCAGAGGGAGAGGGTATGTGGGGCACTGGCTGGCAGGATTTTGGACGGTGTATATGTGTAATCTAAGTTTCTCACCTACAAGTTTCATTATGGGCTCAGAGGCATTGTAGAACTTTGGGTAGGCTAAAGCCCTATTCCTAGATGCACATGTTACCTGGTAGCCAAACCCCATTAATAAGACTTAACTGTCCATAGGCCTTTTTATTTGTGATCTGACTGATGCTCAAGGCACTCTCCCTTGTTCCCTCTACCGTGGGAGTCTGCTACAGAACATGGGCTGTCTGTTTGTTCTGGGAAACCCACTAGAAGGCACCATGTTAGTCAGGGACTGACCTGAGTTTAGTTTATGGCTCTGATAAGCAGATGTTCTAATTATATTATGCTGTGGACTTGCTGTACAAAGCCTCTATGGTATGCAATAAAACTGTGTTTGCTTGCTGCCTTGCTAAATAAAAGTGCAGAAAAAAACCTGCCTGGATTGTTCCTGGGTGTCTCTTTCTCATACATAGTTTACTGCCGAGAATACCAGTTGAGCCTGTCCTCCTTACAATGTCTACTTAATAAATGGCACATTCTGTGTTTTTATGATTGAGATCTTTTCGTATTTGTATCGCATCCTCACTCTGCTGGCAAAGACAGTTTTCCAGCAGCTGCTTTCAATTTCCCACGATCAAAACTGCATTATGCAATACCCCAACACCTCCCGCCAGCCCCATTCTTTTTCTTTTTCCCCATGAGCAATAGTGATGTCATCATCAGTCGGCCCTGGGAACTTGTATTGTTTCACTAACAAATAGAGAAATCCCCACTCAAGCATTGAAAATGAGGGCAGACAAGCTGAAAAACATACAAGTGCAAGAGGCTGGAGGAGGCTTGAGTTGTCTGGTTAATTCACCGCTTATCTGGGAGAGAAGCTACAGGGCAGTTGAAATAATAGATAGAAGAATTCAGTTAGGCATGTGGATTAACTCATTTTAGATGGACAGACCATAATATCTTGGCAAGCGATCCCTATGGTCTTTCCTAATGTTACTGCTGCAAGAGAAAGAGAGAGAGACTTCAACTTTTCTTTTTTCGACACACAAAAAATAAATACGTATATTTATGTAGCGCTTACCCCCAGAGGAGTCACTTGGTTTAACGGGTTCCCGGCTCGTTAACACCACTATGTGAACAGCTTCGTCCCCTCTGAAACACTTGACTGGGTAAATGGGTAAATGGGTAAAAGTATCAGTATCCTACACACAACTATGTTAAGGAGTCAGAATGAAATAAATCCTTGCGAGCAGCTATGGTGAATGTGTAAAAAATATCTAAAATATCTAGTGAATATATTTGGTGAATCACTCGCACACCACACACTCTCATATACATGTGCTATATACAACTAAAAAAAGATAAATACATGCCGTGCTTCACCACCAACATAAAATATATGAATCCACACATATGCAAATATAACGAAGAAACACAAAAAAAAAAAAAATTCCCTTTACACTACACACCAAAATAGTGAATATTCAATAAATATACTCAGGTCCATATATACAGTCCATACATCCGTTGAAAATGTGAATAGAAAAATATATATGCAAAAAAATATAAAAAATTGTATGCACAATATACAGTATATATAAGTGACTTCTTAATGGTTCCCACAAGCAGTGCTCCCAAACAAATCTGTGATTTTTGCACCCTCCACTGGATGTACTCTCACCTTAGGGGTATGACCATACTTTTACATATGGTCTATGCAGGTGATTCATCAGAATCGGCGACCCATTTTAACGGAAGTGACATTCCGTCACCTCCGTCTTGCAGCTACACCCAGCACTCGGCCACAGTAAACATACAGTGAGAAGGTGGGAAGTGGACATCTTGTTACACCCAACGGCGTTATACATTTCACTGGTTTTTTTAATGGTGAACTCAGCTTATATATTTAAATACAGTATTTACAATTCCGTCAGGCTGTTTAGATGTTGATTTTTGAAAGCAACGGTGTTCTGTCAGATTAGAAAACCTGTGAGATCAGCAGGCTTGCAGCTGCTTTCAAAAATCAACATCTAAACAGTCAGACGGAATTGTAAATACTGTATTTCACGATATAAGCTGAGTTTACTGTTAAAAATAATAGTGAAGTGTATGACTCTGTTGGGTGTAACAAGATGTCCACTTCCCGCCTTCTCACTGTATGCTTACTGTGGCCGAGTGCAGAGTGTAGCAAGATAGCGGCGACGGAACGTCACTTCCGTTACAATATCTAAAGGGTTGCCCATTCTGATGAAACACCGTCCAATCATTATTACCTTGAGGAAGCCACATGACCCTGTGGCATAACACGTAGGGGAGGGGCTTGATGACATCACAAAGCTCTCCGGAGAATACTGTGTGGTAATTATACCAGCGAGAGGACTGTTTACATGGCGATCCTGTATGGTTCATCTACATTGCATGCGAGTTATAGTTTGGTGCGCTGGTGACACCCTAAATAAGTGAGTGTACATCTGTACATTTACTTTTTAGGTTAAATAAACTTTTTATAAGGATAAAGCACTGTTTGGTGTTTTTTCCTTTTATGTACGGTTGAATGGAGACTCCCAGGTCTGATGTAGTAGAATCAGAAGATTTTGAGTAAAACCATATTATCTAGAGTGTGCATAGTTCTCTGAGAGGGACGCAAGCTGAAATTCCGTCAGATTCGATGACCCCTCAGTAAGTGGTATATATCATGTTATCGATCCCATTTTCTTGTAGTCTATTAATTCCTTTCTGAGGTGCTATTTTTCCTAAGATATCAATCACATACTTAACCCTTGCGATTATGTACAGCTAATCAAATTTTTCATTCCTATGGTACATAGTGTGTGTAATCCAAGAAAAAAATGAATAAAATTAATATAATCATAACTATTACGAAATATACCCCTATTTTTCACCACCTCATACAATCAAAAAAATCTATAAAATATATAAATGAAATATATGACCCACTACTTTAACCATTTTATAAACGCTGTGTGTACTAGTTAAAAAAATATCACTAAAATACAATGTCACTTACATTAAAAGTCTACAATGTAATATTATAATAAGATATATTGCAATAGCCTATGTATATTGTCACAGGTTAAACGTAAATGGCAATCCACAAACATATACTGTATGAGCAGGTGGAAGCAACTTTTCGCTCACAGTAACCTGAATGAGGTAATTTCTAGGTTATAGCGGCTCAGTCTAAATCACTGAACCACTAAACCAAGATAACCCAAAAAAGGACAGTGTCAGCAATGAACGGTATCAATAAGGATGAATAATCCCACAGTAGCCCCTCTGCAATCAATTGTCAGTAAATGTCTCAGAGTGCTCTCTATATACTGTATATAAACCTACATATAAGCTTAGAGTTAGTAGCCAGTACCTCTGGCTATGAGCAACTCAGTTCTGGGTCCCTGTGAAGCAGTTGGTAAGTATAACTCCTGACTCTCAACCTTCAGCCGGTAATCGGTGGGGCCCAGTCTTTAAGTTGGTGCACATTAGTACAGTTCCTTTAAAACTCTGGATGCAGTGATCTGAAGCTACTAGATAGATCAGGGGTGCTTAACTGTTTGAAGAGCAAGGGCTACTTAAGTGATTTGGTAACCTGTAGTGGGCCAGTGAATTATGGGGTTTTACCAGTCCCCCAAACAGAAATTGTAAACAAGCCCTTACTGTCCTGAGCCCCCTATAAGGCTGCTTTCACACTTTTGCGCTGTCCACACATTGCGGGTGTGGTGCACTTTCAGAAAGCACAGGAAAGCCGCAGGTGCACTGTGCTGCACCTGCAGATCAGTGTGAAAGCAACCTAATAACCTGTTTTTTATAAGTGCTAATATGCCCATTGCAAAAGTGTAGTGTATTAATACACTGACCTTTTCCTCTTCCAGCTTTTGCTGGCATCACTTTCTAGGTTGCTAGAAAGGTCCCAGGTGAAGTATACTTGGTATACCGCCGCCTGGGACAGGAGCTTGGGCTACAGAGCTATCAGCTTATGCAGCTCCTGCTCCCTCTGCAGCTCCATGCACTCTGATGCTCTTGCATGGCTGGTTGGCAGCCCATTGATTACAACCTGGGCTTGCCAATCCGCCATTCCAGAGCATTGACATGCGCTTCTCTGGTTTGAGGTTGCAAACCATCCTCTGACCGGACTCCCGTGGGCAACAGGTTAAGAACTCCTGAGGTAGATGATCAGTCTCTCTCTTATTTAATCTGCTAGCAGTGGTAGAATCAGACACAGCAAGTGGCCACTCACCAGTCCCAGTAACACAGCAAACCTTGATCTGGACACTCAGATGTCGGCAATCCTTCTGGTTCTGTACTCAGAGTGACTGCAGTTCTCAGTACACTGATCTTCTGTCTCTGGCCTCAGATTGTAGCTGACAAATGCACACACAGGAACAGAGGTACCACCGATTCGGTCCCCTCACACTAAAGTCTCCTTGTGTTTCCTATCTGTTAGCTCCCTCTGATGGCTGGAGCTGGAACTATTTTGGCATGGCAGTTTGGTGAGAGCACACACAGTAGCTGCAACACAGTGTCCTTAATTGCTCCTTCTGCTTAGCCAGGCGCCTGGCTATATTTAATATGCATAGCACTAATTCAGAAATAAGGCAAATTTTTGGGGGCCTTAAGTCCCCAGTAAGAAAATAGTACGAAAAATACCGCTTTTGAAGCGATCGTACGATAATCTGATCGTTAGTACACAGCTTTCCAGTGCCGATTACGAAAGTTTAACTGAAATTATTAAAGGGACAAACACAAAAAATGTTTTTGTACGATACCAGATTGTACGATTTTCATTTAATCAGTACATTTTTCGTCCAAAAATACAATACATTACATCACTTCCAAAGTTGTATTCTGTCATACGAGAATTTTCATAATTTGAGTAACCTCTTCATTTTTAAAATGAGACTAGCATGCAAAAAAAAAAAAAAAAACGGACGATCATTCTTCTGATATTCTCACCCTTTAAAGCCTTTATCCTGGGAAAGTAAATATTTTCCCTTGCAGTGGAGCTGCCCCCACATGGCAAGGGTTAAATACTCATTTAAGTCTAGAGAAATAGGAAAAGCATCAATCCTCCACTCCCTTGGCACCCGGTGCTCCCCTATGCCCTGCACTGTTGCTCAGCTTCCTCATATTCAGTGCAGGGCTATGGGCTCTGCATTGGAATTGATGACACTAGAGAACAGTGCCAGGATAAGGTCATTCAGCTCCCAGGACAAAGTTGCCAAGCTGTGCCCCCCTTCCCGTTCATGATGTACAAGCTTAGGGCATCCACTTAGGGGGTGCGCAACCCGCACCTCCTCCCGGCTCTCTCCTCACTCCTGGAAGTGCTGGGCTTACAAGAGTAGTGATGCTGCTGTCACTACTCCTGTAAGCCTTGTAACAGAAGCAACTTAGCACAGGATGCCCCCATCCCTGCAATAAACCATTGCGCCCAGGGCAGCCGTCCCTCCTGCCCACCACTTGTCCCAGCCCTGCTAGAGGGTATCTGATGGACAGTGCATTGTGGGAAGTGGCTTCAGGGACCAGTCTTACAGCATAGTAGAAACCTGTAGGAGAGGGGTATTGGGTATTTAAAGCTGCTTTTTCAAGTCCCCTAGACCTAAATGAGAAATTAACCCTTGCAATGTGCATACAGCCTCACTGCAAGGGAGGTCTTTTACTTTACCCAGAATTCAGCTTTCAGAAATATTTGCAGTAATGTATGAAATCAGAAGAAATAGAAGAAAATAATGATTACTTTGCAATAATGTTATCAACTAAGGGCTAAACAGTGCCTAACAGTGCCAGATTTGCCATTAAACACACTAAGCTTGTGCCTATAGGCAGCAGAGATAAAGGGGTTGATTTACTAAAGGCAAACAGACTGTCATTTTGCAAAGTGCAATTGCACTCTACAAGTGCATTTACTCCAGAGCTTAGTAAATGAGGTAAAGCTTTACTTTGCAAAGAATACTCAATTACATGCAATGGAAAAAAAACAAAAAACATTTTTGCTTGCACATGATTGGATGATGGAAATGAGCTGAGCCTCAACTCATTTACTAAGCTTTGGAGCAACTGCACTTTGCAGAATGCACATTTTCCCTTAGTAAATCAACCCCAAAGTGTTGGTTTTAACTGTACAGTTATCAGCTACATATTTTCCCCATTATTACTCATCTTAAATATGAGGGCTGTATCAAAAGTAATGCAAAAAGTAATGCAAAAAGTGAGCATAACATGTTTATTAAATCACATTAAGCTCGTCACAAAGGAAGGGTGCAGGCAGTCTGACATTGACAGAAGGCTGCAGAATGTTTATGGGGATGACAACATTGACAAAAGCAATGTCTTGTCATTGGTGACTCTTGTCAATGGCGTCATCTCCATACACATTCTGTGGATGTTGGACAGCCTGTACCCTTCCTTCGTCAATAACTCAATGATGGCATGCTGCTTCTGCTTGGAATCCATTATTTACCTGCAATGAAAAAGAAGAGTTACTATAGAGGAAGAGTTACTCTACCAACGTGTAAAATTTGAACGACCTATGTAAGTTAATAAAAAAGTTAGTACTTTCGGTACAGTCCTCGTATTTTTAATTTACACAGTGACATGGTCGTAAACCAGGTTACAACCAAGAAAATTCACTGTATATATATGACATGATGCTAACAGAGGGACGTTGCTTTGGGCACCTAAGGTTGTGCTTATACAAGCTCCAGAAATTAATTCGACACACCTGTTCTTCTGCCAAGTATTCCTCATTTTTATGTTCAGATATATTTCTTCCTGTCAACAAAGGTTATTTAAAATAGACCTGAAAACCTTAAAGCGTACCTAGGGCTGTTAAGGTTGTCACCTTAACCCATTAAAAATGAACACATTTGAATTACACATGTCGATAATAAATGCAGAGAAGGCACTGGGTGAATCTAATCCCCTCATTATTCATTCCCAGAACCTGTGTAATGCATATGTGTCCAATTTTGAAAGGATGAGGGGGCAACCCTAGTGGCACACCATGCATCAAATGACGCGATGCCTTGTGAGAAAATGATTCTAAAGTCTCATTCAGCAACTCTGCTGCAAAAGTTATAAATGTTTTTGATATTTTAAGAAGACATTTTAAATGTTGGTTGGTTTGTTACATCACTTACTGCTGGCTGCCGCTCTCATTTATTTTTTAAATATCTGTCTCCAGATGCTTGTGATAATACTGTATGCTGTGGTCATTTTTATTGCCAAAGGACACTGGAGGGTGAGGAAGAGAGAAACTTGATTTAAACAATGCAATGCAGATGCCACTAGTCACCCAAGCAATGGTCTATTCATTTGGGCTCCAATAACTCAGTCTAGGGGTTATCTTCTCAAAATGTATTGCTGAGGAAAACTAACAGGATTAGGAATTAGGGCATGGATACTCCAAAATAGTTAGCAATTGGCTGCAAGAGACAATCTTCTACTTAAGCAATTGTGAATATTGGACAATCTAAGGCCTCACAGCTGGGGACCATAAGGGAAGTCTCTTTGACATATGGTTACCCTGCACCACTGCACAGCTATTGGAACCCAGTGCAATTTCAGGAACACTGCACAGTACAGAAGGGCACTGTTCTCTAAGCTCCCAGTCCAGGGCACTGTTGAGGAAATGGCCAGTATCTGGGACCCTGAGAGCTGTCTCAATCAAAGTAACCTCTGGCACGTATATCCCAAAAGCACACAGTCACCAGGAATCAATTCAGGGTCATTACTCACAAGGCCCTAGGACAGCTACCAACTTTAAGACTCCTCTGGACATGGTCCAGTGAGTGCAACATTTCTTCTCTAGATCAGACCCCTTTGGTGAAGTCCTGCACTCAGTTCTAGATCACTTTCTGGTCCCACCTCTGCCACCCCGGTGGGCTCTGGCTTGTGTGTTGGTGCCTATGCAGAGCAGAGAGATCACTCCAATGAGGACGGCTATCTCCTGGATCTCCCTGTACATCCTCCCTGGTACCGGCCAATACGGTCGTTTCTCCTCTCGGCCAATCAGGTCTTAAGAGCCGCTTCCTGATTGGCTGGGAGGAGAAGCAGGAAGATAAGAAAGAATATTAATTCACTATTGTCACTACTGTGCTCTGCGCCCCACCCCACCCTTTTTGAAGCCAATTAGAGCCTCAGGCTCTAATTATGTGCTTAAAAAAACCCCATTGAAATGCAATGCGTCCGGCGCCCTGCATGTAGATTAGGGGTCGGGCGCATGGATTAGGGGGACAGGGCCCCTGCACCCCTAATGGAGCAGCTGCCACTGACTGAGACTTCACAAAACAGCAACTCAGTCCACAGGTTGTCTCTGGGAGCAATAGCCCCCTGAGGCTTGGAACTCTACTTGCTATGAAAAACCCTCTCTCCAGGGCTCCAAACGATTTATCAGCTTCCCAGTCACCATCTTGGCAAACCTTCCTAGGGATTGGCTAGGCCCTGGTCAATATTCAGGCTGGTTATTTGAATTCTCCCTCTCTAAGCTCTAGAAATGTCTTATGGAGGCATCGGAAAGCAGTCAAACTCACAGCCTGTGAAATTCTGAACAGACCAAACAAAACAATCACTGCTCCCTTGATTGCAGAGCCAAAACCTAAACTTACCTAGAATCTTGCACTAGTTGTGTGCTACATATAATAGCAAAAAGCAAAGGTACTCTCTGCTGTAAGAATACACTGATCAGCAGCTGCAGCATATTGGCAGCAGCTGCTGATCATCAAAATTTTCCAACATTCCAATCAACAGAGCAGCTCTGATCCTCCTCTTCTCAGGTCCCCTGCCAGCTCTCCTGGCTTCTCCTTCCTACTGAGTGCCCCCATAGCAAGCCACTTGCTATAGGAGTACAGTGCATGCTTGCTCCTGAGCCCTGCTCTGTATGTCTATAAGACTCACAGAGTGGATCTCTGCCTCACCCCCCTACTCCCTCCTCACTGGCTGTGATTAACAATGGCTCCTGCTAATGTGTATGTGCCCCTACCATTTACGTTGACAGTGCTACAATGTTTGTCTAGGTTTTTGGCTAAACACCCACAACTCCCAATATATGTCCTAGGCAACTTTAACAGCGCTCTAGATACCTCACTGGATGTTCACAAAAAATACTGTCCACAGGGCCCCAGAACAATTACTACTTTAGCCAAATTTATAGCGGAGATTGGGTTGATGGACCTCTGGAGATGTAGGTTTCCTCTTAAGGCTCAATTCTCTTGCCACTAATTGACACATTCTACGCTATCACGCGTAGATTTTGCATTGGGGAATGTCATGACGTACCCGGCCAGGGGCTTATCTGACCATTCCCCAGTGCAACTTAGCTTGCTTCTCCGTGAGGTCAGCCTACCTGTCTATTGGAAACTAAATCCATTCTGGCTTCACTTATTTACCAATATTGAGCGTATATGGGTTCATATCAGAAATTTTTTACGGGATAACAAGCCTTCAGCCACTTCAGGGGTGGTTTGGGATGCTCTAAAAGTTTTCATTAGAGGTATGTGCATTAAAGAAATAGCTACAATTAAAACCAAAAGTAGACAATGAGCTAAGGATGCCAGCCTAGCTGTAGATAGAGCCAAAGAAACATCCCTGCAAGCCCCCACACCGGATCACGAAAGGCAATGGATAGATGCACAAATAAATGCACAAATACTACCGCACTATACATCAACAGCAGGCTGATAATAAGCGTTTCTTTACCTCTCAAACATATTTTGAAGAGGGTGAGAACACTGGCCATATGCTGTCTATGATAGCCAGATCCCAACAACCTTCACAGGTCATACACAGATTAGCGATATCTCCTGGTTACAGACACCCCCTCCATACTGAAGGGGTTGTGTACCTTCTTCCAGAACATATACTCCTCAAAAGTGTCTTACCCTGCAGCCGAGTTGTCTGACTTACTGGATAGCATTCAGCTCCCGCAGCTCCAGGGTGAAGATAAAAAGCAATCAAATGCACCTCTCACCCTTGAGGAGCTACAATTCACGTTGGCCACGTTCCCAAACTCGAAGGTCCCAAGAAATGATGGCTTACCAATTGAATTATACAAAAAATTCTGAGGCATACTCTTACCCAAGCTACTCCATACGCTTACCGATGCTTACTCCCTAGATTCTTTGCTGAGATCTATGTATGAAGCGGTGGTGGTGGTTATATTGAAGCCAGGGAAAGATCCTGATAAACCTGAATCCTACTGACCCATCTCTCTACTCAATACAGATCTAAAATTACTTACAAAAGTCATTGCCATGAGACTCTCGAAGGTGGTGACCAAACTTGTGCACCCAGACCAATCCAGATCTATATCTAATAGATCTACGGCAAACAATCTTTGTCACCTATATCTGAATATGCAAGTCCCCACCGATAACCAGGGTGAGAGAGCTATCCTCTCGCTTGATGCCGCTAAGGCCTTTGATAGTGTTGGATGGAATTATTTATGGCGGGTATTGAAAAAACTCAACCTGGGGGAGATCATTATTTCATGGATCAAACTACTATATAAAGCACCGAAAGCATGTATCAGAATTAATAACACCCTATCCCCATCCTTTGATCTGTACAGGGGCACAAGACAAGGTTGTCCCCTGTCTCCTCTACTATTTGCCCTAGCTGCAGCCATCAGAGGAAACTCTGAAATCTGTGGGTTTAAACAAGGCTTACTAGAAGACAAATTGGCATTATACGCAGATGACGCACTCCTTTTTTTGGGAGACACATCTGCCTCCACCTTATGGAACTAATTCACAAATTTGGGACCTTCTCTGGGTTTAAAATAAACTGGAACAAATCCAATCTATTACCCTTAGACCCTCTTGTGGCGCCCCTGCCCCGGATAGCAGAACAGATTCAGGTGGTGAATACCTTCCGGTACTTAGGCATAGTTATACACCCCAATTTAGATCTCTATATCAAACTTAATATACACCCATTAATTCAAAAATTTCCGAAAAAAACAGCTAGCTGGATTAAATTACTCCGCTGTAACTTAATAAAAATGATCTGGAATCCACAACTCTTGTATGCACTCCAGGGCCATATTTAATATTGATTGGACCCCGGGCAAAAATTTTCTTGCCCCCCCCCCCTTTGTAGTTTCGCTCTCCACCTGCTCTGAGACATACAATAAATAGCAGCTAGACTCAAAATCTGTTTACTGAATCAGATCAGACAGCGATTGCGATTGGTTGCCAGAGGTTACAGTGTATCATTAACGCTCACTGACTGGTTGCTAGAGGTTACAGCAAACATTACGGCTCACTAATTAGTTGCTAGAGGTTACAGCACATGATTTCTGCTTGTTGATTGGTTGCTAGAGATTACTGTACATCAATACTGCTCAAGGATTGGTTACTGCACATCATTACTGCTTACTGATTGGTTGCTGGAGGTTACAGCACATCAATTCCTCACTGCCTGCACACCATGGACTGGGGAGGAGAGGGGACCCATTAATAGACAGAAAACTCCTAGGGATCCTAGGACTCCTGGGATCAGTGGCAGTGATAGGGGGGAGGGAGTAATCAATGGCAATGCTGATTTTTTTACTGACTACCAATATAAAGAGGGATTTCAACACTAGCCACCAATGTAATAGGGGTTTACACTGACCACTATTGTAATAGAGGCATTCACAATAACCACCAATGTAAGGAGGGATTTACACTGACCACCAATGTAAGGGGGACATTCACACTGGCCACTAGTGTGAATGAACAGCTTCTACACCAAGCACCAATGTAATGAGAAGATTTACACTGACCACCAATGTAACTGAGACATTTAGCTTGCGTTCATATTTTTGTGTGTTGGGAACGCTTGCAAAATCTCTTTCCTGACACCACAGAAACATGCTGCCCTTTAGCAGATGTACAGCAGTGCCATTAATTGTTAATGACACCCTCACGCATCTGCTGACATGTGCCTTGAAAAAGGGTTTGGGACTTTCTTCCGCATTTGTAGCGCATAGAGCAGCCTATTGAAATGAATGGGCTGCCCTACACTTGACCTACATCTTTACCCTGTCGGTACACCTTTGCATCCTAAAACCTATGCTAACTTCTGCACCCCAAACCTCCCCCATCCTCTCCACTCAAATTCCCCTCCCCTTTAATTCTACCTGCCTCCTTTGCTCATCATCTTTGCACCCACCTTCCTTACCTCCATGCATCCCCTCCTTGCTCACCTGTGCACCCCAAACTGTAATTCCTTCTCTGCCTACCTCTGCACACCCCACACTATCCTACCCCCCACTAATTTGCTTACCTTTGCAAAACAGGCTGATGGTAGGCTTAATGACCACAGTTGTAGGCAGGACTTTCAAGCATGCCCCTTTATCTCCCCAGTGGACAGCATTCAGTATAGGTGATGGTGGATATGACCTCATAGGGGCATGATATACATATGAATACCACCTCTGTTTACATAGAATGCTGCTGTTCCGCCACTATTTACATATGAATGCTGCTGCTATTTACATGCTGGTATTTACTTGTAAACACAGGGTCTGCAGGTGAGTCATTTGTACACAACACTAGGGCAGAGCTGGGCAGCATTAGTAACAGAACTTCGCACTGAGATATCAAGACACAGCACAGGACTAAAACCTCAAGGGATGAGGGAATTTAAATGGGCATAGTTGACAAGTATGAGGCAGCTGCTTTGGGCCCCACAACAATGACAGGGCCCAGGGCAGCTGCCCCTTTTGCCCTGCCTTAAAGATGGCCCTGATGCACTTCACAATGCATCCATCTGCATCTCTATCCATGTGTTTAAAAGATGCAATACTATCTACTGCACATTGATATGCAGAAAACAGGTCCCATGTATTAAGTTGGAAACCCTCCAAGAGGAAAAGGACTTGGGTGACTTAGCGCTCCCCAACCCATTTTATTACTTCATAGCAGCTCAAATGCAGCACTTAATGGGCTGGCTGTGCCCCGAGTCCTCTGATCCTACTAAAAACATCATTTGTACACAGCTGTCTGGTGATGACCTTGTGGAATGCATAGAAGCAGGATAAATGGGGGCTTTACCATCTAACCCTACCTTGACACTCATAGACAGAGTATGGAATAAAGCCAAACAACCTTTCCACTATAAGGGCTATAGTAGCTGGTCACGTATTTTGAATAACAGAAACTACCCAGAACTAGGTAAACTATAGGGATTCTCAACCTGGGCTAGAAATTGGGTTGTGTACATTCCACAGTTATACCATAGAGGACACTTGCGAGACTTCCAATCACTGCGCCAGGAATTCAATCTGCCAAATACACTATTCTTCCAATATTTGTAACTTAGGCACGCCTTATTGGCACAAACTGCAGTCTCTAACTGGGAACTAACTAGACCCACAATACTCAAACAACTGGTTACAGCATCGTCCCGAAAGGGACAAATATCCTCCTTAGATGGCTCTCTCATATGTCACGTATCTAAAGCGATGTCACTAAATTGTAGAACCGGCTGGGGGGAGGATATAGGACAGCTTTCAGATGAGGAATTGACCACTATACTGGATAATGTACTCAAAGTGTCACTATCCTCATCTCAAAGACTTACCCAACTGTTTATCATCCACCACGCCTACCGTTCCCCCGAGAAGCTGCACAAGTGGCATAGCAGGGATGACCCGCTTTGCCCCCGTTGTCTGGTGGACAATGGCACACTAATACACATGCTATGGAAATGCCCAATATTTCAAAGATATTGGACCACAGTGATGAGTACTATTATTATGATATGGAACCTTAAACTTGACAGTGACCTTAAACTCTGCTTACTCGGCTGGTTAGATGAGGAACAATGTACACCCCACACCTATTTAGCTATTACCAGGGTGCTATTTATAGCTAGAGAACTTATTGCCAGAAAATGTCTGTCAGTCTTACCCCCTACACACACAGAATGGATCACTGCCGTAAACAATTCTCTTATAAGGGAGCAATTGACCTACAAACATCGAGGTAGCACAAGGAAGTTTGAAACCATATGGGATGTTTGGCTAGAAGTACCTGGCCTGGCTCCTCTACGCCTAGTTCAAAACAAAATCCTAGGAGGCAGAACAATTACGTGATCCACTTAACCATGAACATTTTTTTTGCCCAGATGAGCTAGGTGGGATGGCTCTCCATGTACAAGTTAAACTGAAGAGATATATGTAACATTGTAGTATCAGGACCTGCAGTGGCTGAATACTGTACATTGTTTTGTTATACCCAACAGTTGATAGTTGCTGTGAACCACTCCCCGCTGTTTAGGGGTAAGTGGCACTCTCACACAGTGCTGAGAGGTAGGATATAATGAGGACACATTCAAAATATAAAACGACTTAAAAAATACAGAATGGACAATACTCTCTTAACTTTAAGCAATGCTTCTTTATTTTACATGTACTGTTGTCATATCTAATGACTGTTCCTGTTTTCTGAAAGTCCCAGTGCTTCCAGCTATAGCAAAGCATTTGGCATGTCATCTACCTCTCAAGACTGAAGCAGCCAATTTCCAAGCCCTAGCACTGTCACATGGAGAGAAGGCATGCCATTCAATGTGATTGCCAGTAACTTGGCAGGGCATTGATAGTAGACGAGTAGCAGTAAAGTTGGCCAAAGATGGGTAGAATCTTAAACTAAGGTTCTTAGAAATAGAATATTGTAAGAAAGTTTGTTTATTTTTATAATCATTATTGGGTCAAATCAGCGTTCATTTTTGGCCACAGTGACAAACAGATTTGTAGCAAGTAGCAAGATGAAACATTTTTTCTCAAACAAACAAATTTCTAATAGTGTATGTGGTTTTCATTCAGTAAAGCCCATTTCATTTAATTTAAAAGCAAACAAAATATTTTGAACGACATTTGAATGTTCTGAGAATGATCTGAGAATGTTTGTATAAATTTTCCTAAAGCAGCCAATAGATTAGTCTTTTTTTTTGTTCAACCAGTGAGTTGAATGAAAAAAAAAAAATGACTCTATTCCCCCATTCACACATACTCGATGTGATTGGGGGAATCCTCCCCTACTGAGCTATTATTTTCTGACAGTGGGGAGACTTCCCCGCCATCACAATACACTGATCAGCACTGTTGGCTACAGCTATTGGAACTGATCAAGCAGCGAAAATCCGACAGGGCAGTTGTGCAGAAGTTGATCAATAGATGGATTTCTGTACAACCTCTCTACCCGTACACAAATCTAAGTTTGGCCAGTCCCTGCTGAACCTGCTGAATTTCTATCAATGTATGGCTGACATAAAGTGGTTCTAAAGGCATTTTACCTTAATGCATTCTATGAGTTAAGGTAAAAAACCTTCTGGGTACAGCCCACCCCCCAGCCCCACTTTATACTCACCTAAGCCCAATCTCAATCCAGCGATGTGCATGTGAGCAACGGCTCTCCCGGGTCTCTCTCCTCATTGGCACACAAAGAAGTGGGAGCCATTGGGCTGCTGTCATTCACAACCAGTGAGCCAATAAGGAAAGAGCGGGGCTGAGCTGCGCTCTGCATGTGATTGGACAATGTCCATACGCAGGAGCATGGCTCTGCCCTCATAGCAAGAGGCTTGCCATTGGGGCAGTTGGCAAGAACCACTGGCGGTGGGATTCTCTGCACCAAGCCATTGCACAGAGCAGGTAAATATAACATGTTTGTTATTTTTTTTTTTTTATAACTTTAATCAAGTAATCAAAGAATCACTTTAACCAGTTCAGCCCTGGAGGATTTGGCTGCTCAATGACCAGAGCACTTTTTGAGATTTGGCACTGCATCGCTTTAACTGACAATTGCGCGGTCGTGCGACGTGGTACCCAAACAAAATTGACGTCCTTTTTTTCCCATAAATAGAGCTTTATTTTGGTGGCATTTGATCACCTCTGCGGTTTTTATTTTTTGCACTATAAACAAAAAAAAGAGACAATTTTGAAAAAAAAAACAATATTTTTTACTTTTTTGCTATAATAAATATCCCCCCAAAATATATATAAAAAAAATTTTTCCTCAGTTTAGGCAGATATGTATTCTTCTACCTATTTTTGGTAAAAAAAAAAAATTGCAATAAGCGTATATTGATTGGTTTGCGCAAAATTTATAGTGTCTACAAAATAGGGGATAGTTTTAGGGCATTTTTATTATTAATTTTTTTTTTTAATTCAATCTTATTTTTATTGATAGGCAAAGTATCATTTCAAAGATGTACAGTATACATATAAGTCGTTCAATAACATATAACAAAGATATATATTTGTATATTCGTAAACATTCGTGCAACACTATTGTCGTACCATCTCATGGTTTAGATAATTCGTGAGCTTTGGTTGAGTGATATGGTATATAAGCTTTTATACCTACGGCGTCTAATCTGGCTTAGTAGGATTAGGCGAGCACCACTATCTACTCAACGAGTGGTGCCCACGCATTACAAGTAGGCTAGGGCTTTTACTTCTGCGCTGAGCACGTTTTCTCTGAGGGGGAAGCTCTGTGTGTGGCACCGTTCCGGTCTCATGAGACTAGAGATTATGCTTTAGGTGAGCGTGTAACGCAAACATTTAAAGGGAAAGGAGAAGGGAAAAAAGGGAAAGAGTTGGAGTAGAAGGGTTAAGGCAGTAAGGGAAGTAGAAATTAAGAGAGAAATTTTCCACCGTGGCTATACAGATGCGTCGGTGGATTCCTCTGCGGCCCATGAAATAAATTCAGAGGAGTAGCGAAACATAGACCATGAAGTCCAGGTCTTGGAGAATTGCTCCTCCTTGCCCGCTTCCTGCGACAACATTCGTTCCAAGCTGTTAATTTGGTCCACTTCAATTGCCCAATCCCCCAGGGAAGGCATGCTCGTCGACTTCCAATGTCTGGGCAGAACTGTTCTGGCAGCCGCCAGAAAGTGACGCAAAACGTCTTTTTTGACCGATTTAATCGGTCCAGGGAGCAAAGATAGCAGAACTACCTCAGGAGAGGGTGTGATTGAGGTCGCCATGAGTCTGCAGTATAAGTCGAGGATCTTCTGCCAGAACCTCCGCACAGGGGGGCATTCCCACCAAATGTGGAGTAAGGTTCCCTTGGATGTCAAGCAACGCCAGCAGGTATCCGGGAGTGCCGGGTTTATCCAGTGCAAAGTCGAGGGGCATCTGTACCAACGGGTCAACAACTTAAATCCTTTTTCTTGGGCTTTGGAGGCTAAAGATATTTTGTGAGTCAGAATGAAACACTTTTGCCAGTCTATAGGTGAAATGGGGTGACCCAGATCTTCCCTCCAGGCCTGCGTGTATGGGGGGAGGTCAGGATTATAAGCCAAATGTATGAGAGAATATAGCTGAGAGACCACATGTGTGGGGGGGTCGGTCTGGAGCAGCATGTTCTCCAAGTCTGTTAAGTCGGCAAGTATATCAGGCAGGGATGGGAAGGTGCGAATGAAGGATATCACCTGTTGCCTCTGCAGCCAATGCGTCAAGGTATGGGAAGATGGGCTGGAGGGGATGTCATGAGTCAGGGAAGAGTCTGATCGCAAGACTTGGGCAAGTCGTCTGTGATCCTCCTTACACCAAGGTCCAAAACTTGCTCCCTGTAGGGCCGGAGGAAAGGCCGGGGTCCCAAATAGTGGAGTCATGGGTCCCTTCAGAGGAGATAGGGTCTTGGAGGAATTCATTCGGGTCCAAATTTGTATGGTTTGTTGTGTAAGGTCGCTCAAGAGTATCCCTCCTTTCAGGAATTCGGTAGGCGTCCACGGCAAGGCGCGGAGATCTATCGAATTGATATGGCTCTCTATTTGTACCCATAATTTGGTGGAGGAATGATGGAACCAGTTAATTATACGCGTGAGTACTGCTGATTTATAGTATATAGAGGCATCTGGAGCTCCAGCTCCTAATTTTTTTTTTAATTAGCAATGGCAGTGATCTGCGATTTTTTATCGGGACTGCGACATTATGGCGGACACATTGGACATTTTTTACACTATTTTGGGACCATTGTCATTTATACAGCAATCAGTGCTATACAAATGCATTGATTACGGTATAAATGACACTGGCAGTGAAGGGGTTAACCATTAGGGGGCAGTGAAACGGTTTAAGTGTCTCCTAGGGAGTGATTCTAACTGTGAGGGGGCTGGACTTCAACACACAGAACAGTGATCACTGCTCTCGATGACAGAGAGCTGGGATCACTGTCCTGTCACGAGACAGAACGGGGAAATGCTTTGTTTACAAAAGCATCTCCCCGTTCTTCCTCTCCGTGACACGATCACGGGCACCCGGAGGTCATTGTGTCCGCGGGACCTGTGGTCTCTGTGACGGCGCGCACGCGCTTGCGACAGCGCTTCTTAAAGGGGATGTACCCGTAAGCCATTTTGCCTACCAGTGCCATTCTGCCAACGTAAATCAGCGTGCGCTGGTCGGCAAGCGGTTAAGACTTTTCCCAAGAATTTTCATTGGAAATTCTAACCATCAATGGCCAACTTAAAGGTAAGCCTAGGACTGAGGGAATGGTTTTATCCTGGCAGCTATATTTTCAGGCACACTCACATTTTGGCCACCCTGACTGTTCATAGCAAACCACACAGTGTCTGAGAATGCCTTATGCCGCGTACACACGACCGGACTCTCTGTCAGAATAGACTCCGACGGTCGTTCCGACGGAGTTCCGCTGAAACGGACTTGCCTACACACGATCACACCAAAGTCCGTTCGTTTAGAACGCGATGACGTATGACGGGACTAGAAAAAGGAAGTTCAATAGCCAGTAGCCAATAGCTGCCCTTGCGTCATTTTTGGTCCGTTGGACTAGCATACAGAGGAACAGTTTTCCCGATAGGAGTTGAGTCCGTCGGAAAGATTTGAAACATGTTCTATTTCTAGGTCCGTCAGAGTTTTAGAAATAAAAAGTCCGATGAAGTCCACACACGATCGGAATGTCCGACGAAATGATTCCATCGGACCTTTTCTGCCGGAAAGTCCGATCGTGTGTACGCGGCATTAGGCCTATTGCAATAATAGCAATGTCCCTCCCTGGTGAGCAGTAGAGTTGCTGATGCTTGTTGCTGACCTATTCCTTTAAATATTACTTCTGGTTGGTCACATTTGCATAACCTGTCTATGTTTTACGTTCAAATACATTCATCAATGCATATGTACAATCTTTTGGAGTAACTAATATAGATGCTTGTTTCGGTTAAATATTCACCATTTGATTTAGTCTCGTAGTTTGGCAGTGTTAAGTGCACTGGAAACCTTTAAAGGCGACAAGTGGAACAGTTCCATGTGGTTTGCACTATATTATTTTATTCAGTGGGAGCCAACCTGATGACATATCCTGTAAAAACTGTCAATACTTAATGTACACATTCAGATGCATCTAAATTATAGAGAACGGGAAAATGCAGCCTAGTAAAAATCCTAAGAAAGCGTTAGCACAGTTTGAGTCATCTTTGATTAACTGTTAGCTGGTTATGCTTTGGATGCTCTTAAGTCTGCCATTTTATTTAGGACTGCAGAGGGAACAAAGGTAGAGGCGGACGGGTGTGTTAATTGCTTAGGTCTTTGTAATCACAGTCTTTGAAGTTGCCTCTTACCTATGGCACACAATATTCGTATTATTGAAGAAAACAAATTAAGAAAGCATTTATTACACCAAAACAACGTATCTTATTGTGATTGGCATTTAATATGTATAAATGAAAAAAAATGTACACTTAAAGTAATACCTGCATAGAATTAAGTTACTAAACTGCTTCCCAGATTATAAAGCAGATAACTAGAAGTGCCACTATGTTTCATTACATGTCACGCTCAAGAGCAGATATTAAAGAAACTGAAGGCAACTAAAGGTGTCTGCTCGACAATCCCCATAGCAGTTTAGTAGTTTATTATAAGCATAAATGTACTTTAAATGACAAGTTAATAAAAAAAGAAGAAAAAAAACACCTTTTCCACCTTACCTCTTACTTACTTAAGCGCAACTTCAGTCATTTTTTCATTTTTCCATCTTTTAAATCTTCTGCCCTTTTTGTAATAATTTTGGATAGTAAAACATTTCTTTTTTGCCAGTAAATACCTTATACAGCCCACTTCCTGTTTCTTGTCCGGTAAAAAGCCTAGGCTTATGACATCATGCACAGCGCTCTCTCTCACTCTCGTGAGAGTTTTCCAGGAAGGGATCGGGGATGAGTCATAAGAGGGCCAATGAGAGCTGCAGAGCTGGAGGTGTGCCTCTGTGTGTCTGTGTAAATCCAGGATGTGAACAGGCAGCAGTTTCAGCTGCCCACAGTTAAAATGGTTGCAGCCAGACTCAGTGGAGGGAGATTTCTGTAGCATATTTGGCAAGTACAGAATCACAGTATGCAGTATACTGGATGAAATAATATGCAAAGTGGTTGGAGGGAAGCTTCAGAATGGCAAAGATGTTTTTATTATAAATTATGTGAGCAGACTGCAGTTCCTCTTTAACTACTTTAAAGACAGGTATCCGCTCCCCCCTCCCCCAAGAAAGGTGCCAAACGTGGCACCGAAGGGGGGAAGGAGACAAATGAGAGGAAGTTCCACTTTTGGGTGGAACTCCGCTTTAACATGTCATGATTTAAATTCATGTATGCCAGTGGAATGGCGCCAAACTACAGTACCTAAAAATCTTTATAGGCAATGCTTTAAGCACATCAAGCCTCTTTCTGAGATTTGGTGTTCACAAGTTAAAAACAGTTTTTTTTGCTAGAAAATTACTTAGAACCCCCAAACATTATATATTTTTTTCTAACTCCCTAGAAAATAAAATGGCGGTCGTTGCAATACTTTCTGTCACACCGTATTTGCGCAGCGGTCTTACAAGCGCACTTTTTTTGGAAAGAATACACTTTTTTGAATTAAAAATAAGACAACAGTAAAGTTAGCCCAATTTTTTACATTGTGAAAGATAATGTTACGCTGAGTAAATTGATACCCAACATGTCACGCTTCAAAATTGCGCCTGCTCATGGAATGGCGACAAACCTTTACCCTTAAAAATCTCCATAGACGACGTTTAAAAAATTCTACAGATTGCATGTTTTAAGTTACAGAGGAGGTCTAGGGCTAGAATTATTGCTCTCGCTCTAACAATCACGGCGATACCTCACATATGCGGGCGCTACTCACGTATGCATTCGCTTCTGCGCGCTCACTCGGCGGGATGGGGCGCATTTAAAATGGTTTTTTTTTCTTATTCATTTTACCCTTTATTTTTAATTTTTACACTGTTCTTTAAAAAAAAAAATTGTGTCTCTTTTATTCCTATTACAAGGAATGTAAACATCTCTTGTAATAGAAAAAAAGCATGAAGACTTCAGATCTGATATATACACTAAAATGCAATAATAAAAAAAGAAATTAAATGTCATTTGAAAAAAAAAAAGTGTCTATTTAAGAGCTATGGGCTTAAGTGCAACAGACGTGACAGGACCTGATCACCTCCTCCGCTACCGACGGCTCCGGTAAGCGGCAGAGGGCACCGGAGCGCGGCGGGGGGGCCCTCTCCTTCCGCCAATAAAAGTAATCTTGTGGCGAATCCACTGCAGAGACCACTTTTATCTGAAAGCTAGCTGCCATAACAACGATATCCTACTTCAAAGTACCAACGTATAATGACGGCGGGCGGTCTGTAAGTTGTTAAAGCCTTTACAGGTTACAAGTTTAGAGTTACACAGAAGGTCTGGCACTAGAATTATTGTCTTGTGAGGTACATATGCGGGTTGGACTTACATTTGTGTTTGCCTTTGCGTGTGAGCACGGGGGCACTTTCAATTTTTTATTTTATTATTTTATTTAAAAAAAAATTAACACTGTCTCTTTATTTATTTATTTTTATCATGTTTATTGCTACAGTGGGGGAAATAATTATTTGATTCCCTGCAGATTTTGTAAGTTTTCCCACTTACAAAGAAACGAAAGGTCTATAATGTTTATAATTGGTGTATTTTCTCTTTCAATCGTTTTTATTAATGTTTTAAAAAGAGAAAAAGTAACAAGAGCTCTGTACAGAGCAGCGAACAATCTTTGTAAGCTCTGTATAGACAATGGTATAGAAGTGGGGGAAACAAAACATTGGAAAATCTTGGCAATTAGGTGGGTATTCGCTAAGTTCACGAGTGAGCATTTGACCACCATCAGAGGTGAACCGGAATAACATATTTTGTGTTAGAACATGGGTATAAAACATCAAAATGATTGTGGACACTAGGGAGTGGTCTTCCACACGATCACCCCTTGGATCATAGTGTGGGACAACAAAACCCTGGAAGTAGGCCCAACATGAAGTAAAGCCCACGTCTAGCGACCATGGTTCGCAAAGTATTACAAGTTGCCAAGCATTCCACAAAAGGGACTCCAGACCCCCAAACATGAACACCAAGAACTTAAATAAGAAAGAAGAAGAAAAAGCTAAAAGGACACAATGCCGAGGCTGGCCAAAGTTAAGGGAACAAAAAAGGGGAGAAGAAAAAGTGGAGAAGAAAAGAAATGGATCCGTGCGGGGATCCAGCAACAACTTATTCGTACTATAAGATTCAGTCATTCGGAACCTGTAAGTACAGTAAGTAATCCAAGGGGAATATATTTTGTCAAAAATGTATTGTTTATCTCTTAAGACACTCATTATTTTTTCATTCAATGTGATCCATGTGAGTTTTCGTTTTACTATCGCAATGTCTATGATAGGGCTTTTCCACTCTGTTGGTATTGCAATTTTGGCTGCTAGAAATATAAATTAGATCAAAGTCTGAGTATGTCGTGGAACATTTTCAATGGGCTTATTTTGTGACTGAAAAAATAAATGTATGAACCCTCATCCAAAAACGACAGACCTTGGGACATGACCACGACACATGCAATGGAGAACTTATCTGGTCACAGCCCCTGAAACAGTTAGCCGAGGTGCCTGGGTACATTTTTGACAGGCATTCCGGCACTAAATACCATCTGGCATTAACTTTGTAACTTGCCTCAATCAAGACAACATTAAGGATCCCTTTATGGATTTGCGTACTTCATTTATGCCAGTCCTCCACCTCAGGGGCTATGGACAGATCCCTCTCCCATGCCACCTGGTAAGATAATCTACCAGTGGAGTCAACCAACAGTTTGTAAAACATGGAGACGCCCCCTCGTATAGCAGCATAATGTATGCATCCTGTATGCATCTGTTTTCGCACATGTTCGGACTTTTAAGTCAGAGCTTTCCTTCTGCAAAGAGTTGGGAAAAGTGGTAAATTTGTTGCTAGTGGATGCTCTCTGCAGGAGGCATCTCCAGACTGCCCATGAAATAGGGGGGGGGGGGGCGTATGCCCCTATGACAGAGATAGTCACCTATGTGGTATAATCCCTTGTTCAACCACCAGCCAAACCTTTCAGGTTGTATCCCTGGTGGGAACAGGAGGCCTTGTCTGAATCAGAGAGGTGTCAGTACCTCACCTGGTTTGTCAGGCATCAACGGAAGGGCCCTCCACCCCTAGGAATCATGATCTAGTGAAGTTAGGAGTTAGGGGGAGAGAGAGGGGGGAGGGGGGGAGAGGGGGGAGGAGGGACGGGCCAGGTGGGAGAAGGGTCCGAGCTGGAAGGAGACACACCGCTGTCTTTTATCAAAGGAGTGATTTTGTTTTAGCCAGGGTCTATGCTAAGCAATCCTATTGTGTGACCCGTACCAGTGAGAAAGATATGAAACACCAACTGTTCCCGAGTTGAAGCGCTGTTAGTCTCTCCATCATTTGCCTCAAGGACTATAGGCTGAGTGACCTGGCCCTCAACCACGATTCCCATATCTTATCAAAATTCTGGGGGCATTTGCGACCCATGTATGTAAGTTTGTACAAAGGTAACACAGAGTCTACTAATGTATACCATTGGGCTACTGTGGGGGGGATGCCACTTTCCAGTGCTATAGGAGTACTTTCCTGGCATAGAAACACAGATAGAATAACAGTAGTCTAGTATGTGTAGAGTGTGTCACCGATTCGTTTATGCCTAGGAGAAGTATCTTAGGATCCACTGGCACTGAGAGGCCGGTAGCAGCATTATTATCTGAGACCACCTGTTTCCAAAAGGCCTGAATGAGTGGGCAGTCCCAGATGACATTAAAGTATGTACCAACCTCCTGTTGACACTTAGGGCACATCTCAGATTGTGTAGAGGATATTCTGGCCAGCCTCTGGGGAGTGTAGTAAGGCTAACAAGTCGAATGTCTCTGGCCTTCCAGCTAAAGTTGGTTATCTTGATAGTTATGTAACCATCGTAAGGGCACTTCTGAGTTCCAATTCCCCAAATTTCCAGCTCATCAAGTTTACACAAGGCAATGTGTTTCAAGTACTTATGATAGAAGTCTTGATACAGCAGCATTACTTGAGCTCCAGTATCCAACAGTGCTTGTGTGTAGATGCCTGATACTGATACTATAGGGGAAGGCCCCTCTAAGTTCTTGGTTCGGTTCCCTCCAGGTGCCTCTAAGGCAGTGGTTCTCAACCCTCTAGTGCCGTGACCCCTTGATAAAATTTCCCAAGTTGTGGGGACCCCTAACAGTAAAATTATTTTCGTTGCGTAGGTTGTCAGCACCCAAGGCAAGACAAGTAATTTGTGCCCCTAACCCACAGACATTTAGCGCTCCCTTAGTCCCTTCCACTTGTACAGTATTAAAACCCCTTATGGTACATTTTAGGATGTACTACTCCCTCTTCTCCTTTCTTTCCCTTTTATCTCTCTCTATCCTAATTTCTTGTTTTTTTCCCCATTCCAAGTTCATTCCAAGTGTGCTATTTGCATTTGGAATCTGTTGCTGTCAACTCTCAATATGATATCCAAAGAGCTGTCACTATCAGTGAAGCAAGCCATTGTTAGGCTGAAAAAACAAAACAAACCCATCAGATAGATAGCAAAAACATTAGGTGTGGCCAAATCAACGGTTTGGAACATTCTTAAAAAGAAAGAACGCACCGGTGAGCTCAGCAACACCAAAAGACCCAGAGGACCACAGAAAACATCTGTGGTGGATGACCGAAGAATTCATTCCCTGGTGAAGAAAACACTCTTCACAACAGTTGGCCAGATCAAGAACACTCTCCAGGAGGTAGGTGTATGTGTGTTAAAGTCAACAATCAAGAGAAGACTTCACCAGAGTGAATACAGAGGGTTCACCACAAGATGTAAAGCATTGGTAAGCCTCAAAAACGGGAAGGCCAGATTAGAGTTTGCCAAACAACATCTAAAAAAGCCCTCACAGTTCTAAAACAACATCATACCAAAGCATACCACCTCATCAGTGAAGCATGGTGGTGGTAGTGTCATGGCGTGGTCATGTTTGGCTGCCAGTGGAACTGGTACTCTTGTATTTATTGATGATGTGACTGCTGACAAAAGCAGCAGGATGAATTGTGAAGTGTTTCGAGCAATATTATCTGCTCATATGCAGCAAAACACTTCAGAACTCATTGGACGGCGCTTCACAGTGCAGATGGACAATGACCTGAAGCATACTGCGAAAGCAACCAAAGAGTTTTTAAGGGAAAGAAGTGGAATGTTATGCAATGGCCAAGTCAATCACCTGACCTGAATCCGATTGAGCGTGCATTTCACTACATGTAACATGTAACGTTTGATATTCCTGCTCATTGTGAGGCTGTTGGAACTTAGTCCAAGTGGAACTGGTCTAAGTGGTGAGTTAAAACCAGAGTTTAAAACAGGAGGTTATAACAGGGGTCATATTACCTGTGTAGTATGAGTACCTGAGTGTTGTCTGAGTAGTGTGTGTGGATCGTTAGTACTTGTGTATTGTGTACTGTATACTTGAGTATTGCGGGTGCACGTAGGTCTGCGACTGTTCTGCGATTGCACGTAGGTCTGTGAGTACCTGTGTATTGTCTTGTTGTGTACCTGTGTATTGTCTTGAGTATTAGTGTCAGGAAGCTAGCTGTTAGGTAATTTGGACAGGGTAAAATCCCCAATCTTCACTAAATTTAATAGGTACTATGCCCGGCGGGTGTGGGGAGGCGACTCTTTGTACATATAATAAAATAAAAGTGTACACTGCGCTAAATTGAAAGAATATATGGTGCGGAGCAGCTACTTACAAGGTGACAACAACCAAAGAAACACGTGAAAATGAAATAAAAAGTAGCGCATAAATGGTGCCAAAAGTCTTCAATCAAAAAAACAACTGAAAAAAAACCAAATGTCCACAAATAATAAACATAACAGTGAAAAAACTTGTAAGTGTCTCAATATAGGTGAATAAAATCCTGTCGGTGAGTGGGAAACAAATGACATGGAATGTCTCACTGAAAACCATGCGTGGATGCAGGGAGACAGAAGTTAAAATGCAGGTGAATCAACAAATCATCCCCAAGTTGTATCTCTCAACAACATGCGACTTGGTAAAGGTGGTGTGTAAGAAACTCTTACCAGATATGATGGACTCCCTTGTCAGCGGCATGCCCCAGTAGACGATCCATTGATCGAAAAGCTTCGGGCGCTTCCAGCATCCTCCTTGTTGCCCATTTTCGATTTTATACTCTGTGATCACATTTTATTGTTATCTGGCGTTTTTAGCAATAAAAATCCTATTTTTGCTCATCTACACTATGTGGAGCTTGTTTATTTTTTCTCCACATACTTACTGAGAGATTCAACTAGCCTTCACTCCAGCCTTTGTACGTGACGCATTGTTCCATCTGATCCGCACCTTGGCCATCCTTTGGGAGGACCCACCTGGCGACCCCGGGAGATCCGCGCAGAGTTTGACCCAGAAGATTCGCAGAGCTGTGATGTCTGTTCACTGGCCCTGAGAGGCAACCCGCTCGAGTGACTCCCTGTCGCTGACAAGGGAGTCCATCATATCTGGTAAGAGTTTCTTACACACCACCTTTACCAAGTCGCATGTTGTTGAGAGATACAACTTGGGGATGATTTGTTGATTCACCTGCGTTTTAACTTCTGTCTCCCTGCATCCACGCATGGTTTTCAGTGAGACATTCCATGTCATTTGTTTCCCACTCACCGACAGGATTTTATTCACCTATATTGAGAGACTTACAAGTTTTTTCACTGTTATGTTTATTATTTGTGGACATTTGTTTTTTTCAGTTGTTTTTTTGATTGAAGACTTTTGGCACCATTTATGTGCTACTTTTTATTTCATTTTCACATGACTCTTTGTACATCTTGCTGCATGTATGAGTTCCTTGATCATCTGATCGAGGGCGAATACTGTTGTGCAAAATGTAAGCACATTGTTTCCCTGGAAGCCCAGGTTCTGAATCTGGGGAAGCAACTGTCAGCACTGAGAAGTCCCTCCATACTAAAGGAGAGCCAGGAACGTACACGGCAGGGGCCAGCACAGAGGCGGGTGGAGACAAAGAGGTGCAGGCACTAGCAAACAGTAGATGGGTGACAGTCAGGAGCGGTAGAGGAGGAAGTGCCAGGGAGGCCGATCCAGGACTGGAGCATCCCAATAAGTACGCTCCATTGAATGACATTGGTGAAACCAGTCAGGGACCAGCACTGCTGGAGCTGAGGGACTCTCCTAGCTGCCAGGGGAAGAACTCCTCCAGTGAGAGTGAGGGGGCAGCAAAGGGAAAGGAAAGACAGATTCTGGTGGTAGGGGACTCAATTCTTAGAAGGACAGAGAGGGCAATCTGTAACCAAGACCTGAAGCGCCGAACAGTATGTTGTCTACAAGGCGCTCGGGTTCGGCACATCACGGATCATGTGGACAGATTACTGGGAGGGGCTGGGGAAGACCCGGCTGTCATGGTGCACATTGGCACCAATGGCAAAGTCAGAGGCAGATGGAGTGTCCTAAAGAACGATTTTAGGGACTTAGGAGCTAAATTGAGGAAAAGGACCTCCAAGGTAGTATTCTCAGGAATACTACCGGTACATTGAGCCACACCAGAAAGGCAGAGGGAGATTAGGGAAGTAAACAAGTGGCTGAAGAGCTGGTGTAGTAAGGAGGGGTTTGGGTTCCTGGAGGACTGGGCTGACTTCTCAGTCGGTAACCGGTACTATAGAAGGGACGGACTGCACCTAAATGAGGAGGGTGCAGATCTGCTGGGAATGAAGGTGGCCAAAAAGTTAGAGGGGTTTTTAAACTAGGCGATGGGGGGGGAGGGTCCAGAGGCAGAGATAGCCAGCGCGGAAGATATTCCAGAGGGTAGTATTGGGGGCGTTAGTGGTAGGTTAACCAAAGCACAAAAACACAAGGTGAGTATAGTAGCAAGTCCTAGTTGCAATCTCGAAACACCCAATACGAGGACAATATGCGACCGGTCTAAACTATGTGGCATGTTCACCAATGCCAGGAGCATGGCGGACAAGATGGGTGAACTAGAGATACTGTTGTACGAGGAGGATTTGGATTTTGTGGGAATTTCAGAGACCTGGTTCAACAGCTCTCATATACCCTATACTGCAAGGATAGAGAGGGTAAAAAAGGGGGAGGGGTATGCCTATATATCAACAATAATGTACAAGTGAATGTGAGAGATGACATCACTGAGGGAGCTAGAGAGGAGGTGGAATCCTTATGGGTAGAGCTCCAAAGGGATGAACCTAAGGGGAAAATAATACTGAGAGTATGCTATAGGCCCCCTAACCTGAGGGAGGAAGTGGAGACAGATCTCCTATCACAATTTGGATTAGCAGCAAGGAAGTATTATCATAATGGGGGATTTTATTTATCCAGACATAGCCTGGGCGGAGGGAACCGCGCATTTATTTAAGGCTCACCAGTTCCTTAATGTCTTGCAGAACAATTTTATGGGTCAGATGGTAGACGCACCAACTAGGAATAAAACATTACTGGATCTACTGATTACCAACAATACAGACCTGATCACGGATGTGAAAATACGGGGCAATTTAGGTAACAGCGATCACAGGTCAATTAGTTTCAGTATAAATCACACAAATAGGAAACATAAAGGGAACACAAAGACACTGAATTTCAAAAGAGCCAACTTCCCTAAACTACAAACCTTGCTAGAAGGCATAAATTGGGATAAAATATTAGGAACAAAGAATACGGAGGAGAGATGGGTTTGCTTTAAGAGCATATTAAATAAGGGCATTAGCCAATGTATCCCATTGGCTAATAAATTTAAAAGAGCGAACAAAAGTCCTGGATGGCTTAACTCCAATGTAAAAATGCATATAAAAGAAAAGGAGAAGGCCTTCAAAAAATACAAGGTTGAGGGATCATCCTCAGCATTCAGACTTTATAAAGAATGCAACAAGAAATGTAAGGGTGCAATTAGGACAGCTAAGATAGAACATGAAAGACACATAGCGGAGGAGAGCAAAAAAAATCCCAAGAAATTCTTTAAGTATGTAAACAGTAAAAAAGGGAGGACAGACCATATTGGCCCCATAAAGAATGAGGAAGGACATCTGGTTACAAAGGATGGGGAGATGGCGAAGGTATTGAATTTATTCTTCTCCTCAGTCTTCACGAGTGAATCGGGGGGCTTCAGTAACCAAAACTGCAGTGTTTATCCTCATGACACAACACAGGAAGCACCTCCATGGTTAACAGAGGACAGAATTAAAATTCGACTTGAGAAACTTAACATTAATAAATCACCGGGACCAGATGGCTTGCATCCGAGGGTACTTAGGGAACTCAGTTAAGTGATTGCCAGACCGTTGTTCCTAATTTTTACAGTTAGTCTACTGACTGGAATGGTACCAGCTGATTGGAGAAAAGCCAATGTAGCACTAATATTTAAAAAGGGCCCACAATACATCCCTGGGAATTACAGACCAGTTAGCCTAACATCAATAGTATGTAAACTCTTGGAGGGGATGATAAGGGACTATATACAAGATTTTAGTAATAAGAACGGTATCATTAGCAGTAATCAGCATGGATTCATGAAAAATCGTTCTTGCCAAACAAATCTATTAACCTCCTATGTGGAGGTGAGTTGCCATCTAGATAAAGGAAGGCCCGTAGATGTGGTGTATCTGGATTTTGCAAAAGCATTTGACACAGTTCCCCATAAACGTTTACTGTACAAAATAAGGTCCGTTGGCATGGACCATAGGGTGAGTACATGGTTTGAAAACTGGCTACAAGGGCGAGTTCAGAGGGTGGTGATAAATGGGGAGTACTTAGAATGGTCAGGGGTACGTAGTGGGGTTCCCCAGGGTTCTGTGCTGGGACCAATCCTATTTAATTTGTTCATAAATGACCTGGAGGATGGAATAAACAGTTCAATCTCTGTATTTGCAGACGATACTAAGCTAAGCAGGGCAATAACTTCTCCGCAGGATGTGGAAACCTTGCAAAAAGACCTGAACAAATTAATAGGGTGGGCAACTACATGGCAAATGAGGTTCATTGTAGAAAAATGTAAAATAGTGCATTTGGGTGGCAAAAATATGAATGCAATCTATACACTGGGGGGAGAACCTCTGGGGGAATCTAGGATGGAAAAAGACCTGGGGGTCCTAGTAGATGATAGGCTCAGCAATGGCATGCAGTGCCAAGCTGCTGCTAACAAAGCAAACAGAATATTGGCATGCATTAAAAAGGGGATCAACTCCAGAGATAAAACAATAATTCTCCCACTCTACAAGACTCTGGTCTGGCCGCACCTGGAATATGCTGTCCAGTTCTGGGCACCAGTCCTCAGGAAGGATGTACTGGAAATGGAGCAAGTACAAAGAAGGGCAACAAAGCTAATAAAGGGTCTGGAGGATCTTAGTTATGAGGAAAGGTTGCGAGCATTGAACTTATTTTTCTCTGGAGAAGAGACGCTTGAGAGGGGATATGATTTCAATATACAAATACCCTACTGGTGACCCCACATTAGGGATAAAACTTTTTTGCAGAAGAGAGTTTAACAAGACTCTTGGCCACTCATTAAAATTAGAAGAAAAGAGGTTTAACCTTAAACTACGTAGAGGGTTCTTTACTGTAAGAGTGACAAGGATGTGGAATTCCCTTCCACAGGCGGTGGTCTCAGCGGGGAGCATTGATAGCTTCAAGAAACTATTAGATAGGCACCTGAATGACCGCAACATACAGGGATATATAATGTAATACTGACACATAATCACACACGTAGTTTGGACTTGATGGACTTGTGTCTTTTTTCAAGCTCACCTACTATGTAACTATGTAACTATGTAACTATATTCATAAATGCTCCCAACCGGGAGCCGCAGCGGACATCAAGTCCAAAATGCCCTAACAGGCATCGGCCAGAGTAGGCACGGGAAAGCAAGGCAACCTGGAGGGAAGTTGGGAGCATTTATCCGGACGGTCATGGTACCCCGTTTTTATGCCACCACCATACGGACACCTAGTGTTAACAGGTATTTGGTCTGAGGGTTTCATACCCCACCACATGTTCACCTATATTATTTTACCTAAAATCATTTAATTTCTTATTCATAGGTATATCTTGTGCTCACTTCTGACGAGTGGCCTTCCAGCCACGAAACGCGTAGAGCTGCCATACGCCTTGTTTCCATTTAACACTACTAGAATACCAAGTTTACATTTAATACTCCCATTTAGGACCAAGAAGTGCATGGGCTCTGCAAGTACTATGATGCATTATTGTTTTATTCAATTATCATTTTGGTGAACTCTGGAAGACTGTTGCATTGCTATTTTATGTGACACTGTTTTTATGACTTTATGTACTGTATTATTATATACCATTATTGTTGTATTTAACTGCTATGGTTGGTTATATCAGATGGCAATCAATAAAACCTATTATCTTCACCAACTTACCTTTTTGCAACCAAGTGCTTCATATAAAGTCCCACCCCCTTTGCTCTCTCCCCTTTGATTTATGATAGGGATGGAAATGTTTGACCTTACCAGGCCACAATTTCATTCAAAGTCCCGAGGGATGGAACAATGGGCTTTACCAGGCCATGCGTTCATATAAAGTCCCTAAATACTTCCTTTTAACCTTAATTAATATTATTCTGAATTACATACTCAGCCTCTAAAGTTCTGAGCCTTTATCCGTTTGGATGTTTTCGTATTTGCATTTTAAATGTGCTCCTTATGTCGATACTTTTTGACAACATATAGTTTTTAATTTTATTTTTATTTATTTTAAATGGATGATTGTGAAATTGCAATTCACAACCTATCCACTGGGAGTCCCCCATATTTTATGTGCAAAATATAAAAAAAATATAAAAAAATACAGAAAGGGTAAATATGACATACGTAAATTGATCTGATGTCTATACCATAGATTAAATAGTAAGCTGCGGTTGCAAAAAATGTGAGATACCCACAATGCAAAATGTTAAATAATAAAAGAAACCGCGCTAAATAAACTCAAGTTGTAAGGAAATAAGTGTACATCAAATTAATGAGTCCATCAAAAACATCCAAACAGTGTCGATTGTTGTCCGACAGAAGATCACCATAGGACACAGATCTTCATCCCCAGCAATAGTGACATCACACTCAATTCACCGTGGAAAATAGTATTAGAGATAGGGCAGTCCTTCACCTTTAAAACAACTGCCTCTTACCAGCTCCCTTGATCTCGGGTCAGGAGATCAAATACGCCTTTTGGCTTATAACCCAGCCACAGTCTCAAATTGGGATAGATGTAAAGTCAGATCAAGTCCTCCTATTTGTCTTAAATGACCCACAAACAGCTTGTCCAATGGCCAGTCATATAAAAGAGAAAAGGGGCTCCTTTATTTTGCAGTATCCAGTGCCATCACATGATTTCCATTCTACTTCCTTCTGAGTATGAAATCAGCCAGTGGGTGTGGTTACTGAAAGCTAGTGACATCATTTACTGGGAGGGGCACTGTTCCTGTGTAGCCAGTCATATTTTATCATTGTGTCCCCCATATATAATTTTTGGCGGCATTTCCGGTTTTTAACTTATACTCTGATAGCCGGGAGCAATCTTAGGCTTTTACTATTGCTAATGTATATCCACGTTCAGACGTCCGCCTAGAGCCAGTGGCTTATGAATTCATGCTTTCTTAAGTGGATGTTTGCAATTCATAATCTATCCACTGGGGGGTCTCCTACATTTCATCAGCATGTCCCCTATGCATTCTCTGGCGAAGTTTCCGGTTTTAATACATATTCTGGAGGCCGTGAGCAATTTTAGGTTCTTTGGTGCTACCGTTATATGTTCACGTTTAGATGCCTGTCAAGAGTTAGTGGTTTATAAATCCTTGCCTGCATTTTTTAATCCTGGTATGGATTCTCGCCTTGTAGTTTTTTAATTTCATTTATTTTTTATTTCTATTCCTATTTTGACCATTGGGTGTCACCCGAGTTGGCGGCTACGAGTGACACGGGTATGTATATTCATCTCACTTCCACCCAGGTTGGGCGTTGATATGCAATTTGAATATTCATTTATATTTTGTTTTTAATTTATTTTTGTTCTGGCCTCCACAGTTCGGTATTTATTAGTCGCCTATGTGTTGTTGGTTTTCCTTTTATTGACAATAATATGGCGATTGATATTTGACATGGATCCCGATCTGTACCCGCTGTTAAACAGCATACGGACGGTCTAGCTGGTTTAAGCACCAATGCGCTTGTCTGTTGATGGAGTGAGGCTCAGAATGAGGCTTGGTCAGGTTGTCATGGTATAAAGGGAGGTGACGCAGCACGCCGCCCGCGCCCCTGGACAACGTAAATCTATTACGTAACGCATAGGAAGGAGCGACGCGCTTGCGTCTCCTCTCATCGCTTTTGCTGTTTCCAGTAGGACGGGCTAGTCTGTGAGCTTACCGGCCGGCTCTCCAGACATACAGGCACTTTTTTCTACTAGAACTATGTGAGTGTAACTTTGCGTTTTTAATATTTAATAAAGGTTAAAGGTTAAAGGTTTTACACTATTCAAGCCTTTTATATCTTTCATGGTGCACTTGCATCCATTTGCGAGCTGAGGATGTTACATTGAAATCCGAAGTACTTATGTTCCGTTGGCTGTGTTTTAGATACCACACTATACCATAAATGAATTCAGGTTTTGGCTGTATATGACACGTTCCGGAGGATAGCTTTCAATTCAGGCTTTCCCTGATCCTCTGTAGAGGGGGATCATGTGTCTCTGGTAAGCGGCAAACCTACATTCTTTGGTGGTGGATCGAGCACTATCTTTCCCTATATTATCAAGAATCCCACAATTTTTGGATGGACTTTTTATAATAATTTATCATCTTATTGTATTTTCACGGGTGCTATAGTCACTATATGTTTTGGACTCACTTTCACATGTTTTCAATTGTTTATTGTACTAATCATTGTTTATTATTTTGGTGCTATGACATTGTTCACAATTTGGTCACATCAGATGTGATATTTATATATGGACACATTACCATATTATTAAGTATATGTATGTGTGTACAATTATTGTTTATATTTATATTTACATTTTTACCATTTGATATTCACTGTGTTTATGTTGTGCAGGAGAATCGCTGCTTCACAGTTCTTTTAAGTCATTTATCATTACCTTTAGGGTTTTGGGTATATATGTTTTTATCTTTTTATTTCACCAGAGCGCAGTTTCTTTCCCCTTTTTTTTCCCTACCGTTACAACCCTGGCAAACTGACAACACTAGAAATCTTAAGAGACATTGTCGCGCTCTTGAACGACTGTGGCGTAAAACCAAATGCCTGCTAGACTTCACCCTATATAAATCTGCCCTTCTAAAATACAATTCCTGCCTCCATGCTGCCAAACAAGCCTACTTTGTTTCTCCTATTAATACTTTGTCATCCAGTCCCCGTTGGCTCTTCTCAACCTTCAACTCTCTGCTTCGTCCCCCACCCCCTCTACCCACTAACTCACTCACTGCCCAAGAGATTGCCAATCACTTGACAAGACAAGATCACAAGACAAGATTGATGCAATTCGTGAGGACACATCCACTGTGCCTACATCTTCCCCACCCAGCATACCTGACCTAACAGCACATTCAACACTCTCCTCTTTTGAAATGGCTACTACTGAAGAGGTTACAAAACTTCTCTCAGATGCCCACCTAATCAATTGTCCCTTGGATCCTGTTCCCTCACAAATACTAAGGTCACTCTCTTCTTCTATCCTATGCTCCCTCACCTACATCTTCAATCTCTCCCTCTCTAGTGGCACCTTCCCCTCCCCTCTAAAACATGCGCAGATCACTCCCATACTTAAAAAGCCCTCACTGGACCCCACCAATCTAAACAACTTAAGACCCATCTCATTGCTCCCATTCACCTCTAAACTTCTAGAACGCTTAGTCTACAACTGTCTTAGCTCCTACCTCAGTGAAAATAACCTTCTTGACCCATTAGAGTCTGGCTTTTGCTCACAGCACTCCACGGAAACAGCCTTACTAAAACTCACTAACGATTTACTAGCTGCTAAAACCAACAGCCAGTACTCCATACTTCTACTACTTGACCTCTCTGCGGCCTTTAAAACTGTTGACCAACAGCTCTTTCTCAATAAACTGCATTACCTTGGCCTCCAAGATTCTGCTCTATCCTGGTTCTCTGCCTATCTATCACAGCGCTCCTTTAGTGTCACCTACAACTCTGTCTCCTCCTCTCCATTGCTCCTTTCTGTGGGGATCCCCCATGGCTCTGTTCTTGGACCCCTTCTCTATCTACATCTCCTCCCTTGGTCACTTGATAACCGCCCACGGCTTTCAATACCACTTATACGCTGATAACACCCAAATCTATCTGTCTACTCCTCACCTCACTTCTTCAGTCTCCTCTGACATTATTAACTTACTAACTGACATATCAGCATGGATGTCGCACCACTTCCTTAAACTAAATCTCTCTAAAACTGAGCTATTAATATTCCCCCCCTGCACATGCCCCCTCTATGACTTTTCCATCAAAATCAACAATGCAACCATCAGGCCCTCCCCTCACGCCAGGGTACTAGGTGTAATCCTAGACTCTGACTTGTCATTTCAGCTCCTAGTCCAATCGTTGTCAAAAGTTTGTAGAGTTCACCTCCATAACATCTCTAAAATACGCCCCTTTTTAACAAATGGGATAATGGGATCAGAACCCTTATGGTAATTCAAAAAATGAGGGACAGCGGAGCCCCAGGGCTACTCCTGTCAATAGATGCTGAGAAAGCTTTTGACAGGGTAGACTGGAGCTTTATGTTTAGTGCACTGAAGGAAATAGGATTTGGGCCAATTATGATCAGAAGGATAAAGGCACTGTATACATGTCCTTCAGCAAGGGTCAAGGTTAATGGAATGCTATCAGAGCCGTTTAAAATGACTAACGGAACAAGACAAGGCTGCCCATTGTCCCCTCTTTTGTTCGTGTTGACGCTCCAGCCCTTGCTCGAACAGATAAGGCAAAATCCGGATATTTCGGGGGTTTCGGACGGTGAGGAAGAACACAAATTGTCTGCTTTTGCAGATGATATTTTGTTGTATATTACCAGACCCAGAAAAACTCTTCCTAACCTGCTCAAAACTTTGAAAGAATACGGGGAAATATCAAATTTCAAGATCAATCCAAATTAAATCTGAAATATTAGAAATTAAGACTGTTAAAAAAATCTTATGGTCCACAAAGAATTCCCATTTTTATGGGGAAAAAAGGAGATAAACTACCTTGGGGTAAAAATAACAGGGAATAGAGAGTCACTGTTTCAAGCTAACTTCATACCTCTCCTTAATGAGGTCAAGAGGGAGTTAAATAGAATCACAAGAGGACAGCTGTCATGGGGGGGTAGAATTAATATTATTAAAATGGCAATCCTGCCAAAGATTCTATTTAAAATGCAGATGTTACCAGTTCCGCTTCCACAAGCATATCTTAAAAAATTGCATTCTCTTATTATTAAATTTATTTGGAGGGGGAAAAAGTCACGTATAAGATATGACACTTTGGCAAGGGATAAAGAGAAAGGAGGGTGGGGAGCACCAGACATTAGATTATATCACGAAGCAATCACTTTATCAAGAATTATAGATTGGGTAAAAGGAAACAAAGAGAAGAGGTGGGTAAAAATGGAAAACACAATTAGTAAAGTAGAGTTAAGTAAAGTAATTTGGATACCTTCACATTTTAGGAAACTTTGTTCTGAGACACACGGTATCACCAGACACACTTTGAAAATATGGGATAATTTGCATAGGAGGGAAAAATGGGAGTATAACTCCCCTTTGATCCCTCTGAGGGACACTGAGTTGTTTGCTCCAGGAATGGAGAATCTGTGTGGGAGATGGATACTGCAAGCAGGAGTTCAGCTAAAGGATGTTATGCAGAAAGGTAAACTATGCTCATTTCAGGACTTGAAAAATAAAAGTGACCTTATAACCCTCAACAGGTTGCGATACAGTCAGTTAAAAAATTTTGTTGAAACGCTCCCCCAAACAATTAGAATGATGGACAACCTCAAGCCGTTTGAGAAACTTTGTGTTGGTCAGGATGGGAAGAAGGGGATTTCAAAAACCTATAGGATACTGGTAGATCTGAAGGGAACAGACATTACAGCATACATTAAAAAATGGGAGTCAGAATTAAAAACAAAGCTTAAAGAAGATGAGGTTATAACCTTGTTGAAGCGAGTTCACAGTACTTCGGTAAATTATAAAATGTCTGAGCTAAATTACAAATGTTTGTCAAGATGGTATATTACCCCAGATAGAGCTTCTAAGTACCAGAACAAAACTTCACAATTTTGCTGGAGGGGATGTATGGAATTGGGTACAATGGCACACATTTGGTGGCACTGCGCAAAAATAAGGGAATTCTGGGATGATATTAGGGAAATCATTGGCGAGATAACCCAAATAGCAGTGCCGGACGACCCATGGGCATGCCTGTTTCATAGTTTCAGAATGCCAACTGAATTATATCTGAGAACACTAATCCCACAAATGTTGAATGCAGCTAAAAGTTTGTTTGTAAGTCATTGGCAGGAGAAAAATGGTCCAACAATACAAGAATGGTACGACAAAATAAATGAAACCCAGAACTTAGAATATTTGAGATGTGCGGAGGAAGCGGAATTGGAAGAGTTCGAGGAAAAATGGAAGAAGTGGCAAAAATTTAAAAGCTCACCAAGGGTGGTAGAGGTCTTGAGAATTCAATAGATCTTGCTAGAGTGAACCTAGTGAGAAGGATAGACGGGGAACAGGCAACAGGAGTGGTGTCCATTGGGTGGGGGGGATTCAGTTAATACGAAGGTGTACGGAGGAAGGAATATAGGATGTTGAGAAGGAGTAGATAGGGGGGTGGGTGGGTGGGGAAGGGTAGGGGGTTTGACTAGTATGGTTTAAGCGGGGTTTAAGTTTTGCCCTTATGATTAAATTCAGGTAGGATAGTTGGCTGCTACAAAAAAAAGCAAGATAGATACAAAAGAGATTTGTAATATTCAAAGAAAAGATAAGAGACAAGAGGTATCGAAGCCACTATGATGTGAGTAATGAGTCGGGAAAGTATTGAACCGTAAAGGTGAAACTTTCACCCCCGAAAATGGACACTGATGTGGCAAAAAAGAAAAGGAAAAAAAAAAAAAAAGAGAAAAAAAAAAAACAAATGAAACCACCAAGCTCCTCATTCACTCCCTTGTTATCTCTCGCCTTGACTATTGCAACTCCCTTCTCATTGGCCTGCCTCTCCATAGGCTATCCCCTCTTCAGTCTATCATGAATGCTGCTGCCAGACTTATCCACCTTACCAACCGCTCAGTGTCTGCCAACCCTCTACTTCAATCCTTACACTGGCTCCCAATCACCCAGCGAATTGAATTGAAAATACTAACCACAACATACAAAGCCATTCACAACTCTGCCCCGAGCTACATCACCAATCTTGTCTTCAAATATCACCCAAATCATCCTCTCCGCTCTTCTCAAGACCTCCTACTCTCAAACTCTCTCGTCTCCTCCTCCTATACTCGTCTCCAGGATTTCTCCAGAGCCTCTCCCATCCTCTGGAACTCGCTACCTCCACTGGCCTGACTATCCCCTACTCTTGCTACCTTCAGGCGATCCTTGAAAACTCATCTCTTCAGGGAAGCCTATCATGTCTCCAACTAATCTCCTACCACTTACATCAGCTCATTCCCAGGCATGTACTGGCCATCGGGACTACCGGGAGATTCCCAGTGGGCCAATGGCTCAGTAGGCCAGTCAGGTGCTGTCCTTGAGCCGCTCCTCTCTGACAGTGAGTGATCGCAATTTCACTCCTGTCAGGAGGAGCAGCTTCCGTCATATGCTGGAGAGAGCATTAGGCATTATGCTCCCTCCAGCCTGCAGGGGGAGATGGACTGATGTAAGGGGGACACTGTTGGGGACACTCTGATGTAAGGGGGACGCTGTTGGGGACATTCTGATGTAAGGGGGACGCTGTTGGGGACACTCTGATGTAGGGGGGAAGCTGTTGGGGACACTCTGATGTAAGGGGGACACTGTTGGGGACACTCTGATGTAAGGGGGATGCTGTTGGGGACACTCTGATGTAAGGGGGACGCTGTTGGGGACACTCTGATGTAAGGGGGATGCTGTTGGGGACACTCAAAATTAAAGTGGGCCGGTCATTAAGAAGTCCCAATTCTAGCCCTGCTCATTCCCCACAGTTACAACCTTTTGTACCACCTGCCCCACCCTGTTAGATTGTAAGCTCTTCTGAGCAGGGCCCTCTTAATCCTCTTGTATTTTATTATATTGTAACTGTATTGTCTCCTTTTATATTGTAAAGCGCTGCGTAAACTGTTGGTGCTATATAAATCCTGTAAAATAATAATAATAATAATAATGGAACAGTATGATTGTCAGGGACACTACATTCTGGCAACACAAACTTTTTGACTAGTAATCGATTTTTTACCTTGTACATTTATTTCAGCATAAATACAGCAGCAGCAGCAACTCATTCCATTTAATTTCACCTTGAAAATAATAGTTTTACATAGTTTTAGCTACCACACCTAAAAGCAATCGAAAAGTGCAAAGCCTGCACCTTCATACAAAGTAGCCAGTGGCACAATAGTATAAAAGTGTAGATTGTGAGCTTATTTTTCACAATACCATACTGCATTTAAAAAAAAAAAGTCAAAACAGAGTGAACAAAAACACTTTGAAAACCACAACCCCACATTCTCCGCCTTTACTTTGTATATGATGTTATGGAACAGTATGATTTTCAGGATCAGGGACATTCTGGCATCACAAATTTTTGTACTAGTAATTGACGTTTTAAATTTGACATTTATCTCTGCTTAAAAACAGCAATCAATCCATTTAATTTCACCTTGAAAAAAATATTTTTTAGGTAGTTTTAGCTACCACACCTGATTTTTTTTATCAAACGGTAATAGGCTTGTCTTGAGCTTTACTTTTTCCACATTTTGTAATGTTACAGCCTTATTCCAAAATGGATTAAGTCAATTATTTTCCTCAAAATTCTACAAACAATACCCCATAATGACAAGGTGAAAGAAGTTTGTTTGAAATATTTGCACATTTATTAAAAATAAATGTAGAAAAAGGAGATTTTTGGCGGTATTTTTAAGGGTGCAAGCAAAGAGAAATAAGTAATTTCAATCCATAATAGGTATAAAAATTACAAGATTTTTATTGTTACATACAGGACATGGTTAAAAGGTTTGGTATATGTTATGTGCACATGTACATGGATACATCTAGAATTCAAAGAAGATGACAAAATATACTGTAATCACTCGGAGATAGATTTGGAGTGATTGTCCCAACATGTTTCACCACTCTGGGCTCATCAGGGGATGTTTTAAAGACAGTTAGATGTAACACTGCATAAAACCAAAACAAGATTAGAACCACTGAATTAACTAAGAATACAATACAGAAAATTGAAATAGAAATAATAATGGTACAATAGAATAAGCTGTCCACTACCATGCCCATCATCAATCGCTCACCCAAATGAGGATCTTTTGTCTGCGACTCAAGGTCAATTCACGAAATATCGCCAATGGGTAGTGCACATGGAAAGACGCCATTTAAGGCTCAAAGGAACTTTTTCGGCTGGAATCTAGCCAACAGAATAGTGCAAAAATTAGTGAAAGTAAAATAAAGTGAAGGGTAAATAAATCGTGTGGGTGAAGTGGGGGAGAATGGAGGAAGGGAACAGAGAGAGATGACTAAAGAGGGGGGGGTGAAGGAAGAGATAGGGGTTGACCGGGGTGGAGAGTGTTGGGGGGAGTAGGGGGGGGTGGGAGGGAAAAAGGGGACAAAAGGGGGAAGGGAGGGGGGTGTGAAGGTGGGTTAGGATTGAAAGGAAGGGAAGGGGAAGGAAAAATGGAAAAGGAGGGAAAGGAAAAGAGGGGGAGGGGAGTGGGAGGAGAGAGAAGGGGAGGAGGGCTGAGGTGTGAGAAAGTGGGGAAATAGGTGTTGTGGGTGAAGAAATGAACTGTGAGTGGGGAGTGATAGAAAGTGCGGAAGGTGATAAGTAAAATGGTTAGCATCTAGGAACCATAAAAAATGTGATAACTAAAAGTGAGCTAGTGTAAAGTGATAATGCATTTCTAGGAGGAAAGTAGCTTACTTACATCAATAGAAACAATAATTGGAAAAAAGACCAAGGGTGCCTGGACTGCAGACAGAGGTCTATTAAGAATGTTATAATGAGTAGCTGTGGAAGATAAAATGAATAGATTTTTAATTTGGTATAAACTATATAAAGCAAGTTTAAAAACAGATATAGAAGGAAAACATAGTTCATGTTGGTAATTAGTATAAGAAATAGGTCATCTTATATATGAAGATGACCAGATGCCTGCTGGCATAATAGAAAAACTACAGTAATACTCCGTAGTATCATAGAAAGAAAGATTTTGTATGCAGTTTTACCTTGTAAATAGCAGTATCATAGCATGGCTACCCTTGAGATGTCTGGCAGTAGAATGTGGTAAGAAGAGGCGATATATATATAGACATACAGATGCTATACAATTAGCGCCTGACGTCATGCATGGGCCGCCGGTGTTTAGACCAGACGGCGCATGCGCGAGGCATCATAAGAATGACACAAGGCTAAAAGTACTACAGTTCCCATGCTGCATAGCGGCCCATGGGCGGGCAGAGAGAGGACCAGATGGGAGCTGACATGCCCCATCAGTGGGTGTATGTCTCTCTCCCCTCCGTGCACAGGGCAGGGATCGGCATGGGAGGGAATGAAATAACAGAGAATAATTTTTAGATTACATAGTTCAGGAGTTTAACTGGGAGTAATGGTTAATGAAGCAACATGTGTATAATAGTGAGGGTGTATAAGACATCAGCGCACTACACCATGAACAGGTAAATCATAATGAAAAGTCAGGGAGAGATCGCAGAGTTACTTATTGAGGAAGGCGATGTGACGGGGCAATGCAGTCGGCAGACATTACAATAGATACACCTGAAAAAATAAAAAACAAAAAAATCCCATGTACATAAGTATTCACAGCCTTTGCAATGACACTCAAAATTGAGCTCAGGTGCATCCTGTTTCCACTGATCATCCTTGAGATGTCTCTATAGCTTGATTGGAGTCCACCTGTGGTAAATTCAGTTGATTGGACATGATTTGGAAAGGCACACACCTGTCTATATAAGGTTCTACAGTTAACAGTGCATATCCAAGCACAAACCAAGCCATGAAGTCCAATGTCTGCAGCATTGAAGGTCCCATTGAGCACAGTGGCCCCAATCATCTGTGAATGGAAGAAGTTTAGAACCACCAAAGAGCAGGCTACCCGGCCAAACTAAGGGATTGGGAGACAACGGTCTTAGACAGGGAGGTGACCAAGAACATGATGGTCACTCTGGCAGAGCTCCAGCGTTTCTCTGTGGAGAGAGGAGGACCTTCTAGAAGAACAACCATCTCTGCAGCACTCCACTAATCAAGGCTGTATGGTAGAGTGGCCTGACGGAAGCCACTCCTCAGTAAAAGCCTGCCTGGAGTTTGCCAAAAGGCACCTGAAGGGCTCTCAGACAATGAGAAACAAAATTCCCTGATCTGATGAAACAAAGATTGAACCCCTTGTCTGAATGGCAAGTGACATGTCTGGAAGAAGCCAGGCACCGCTCATCACATGGCCAATACATCCTTACAGTGAAGCATGGTTTGTGGCAGCAACATGCTGTGGGGATGTTTTTCAGTGGCAGGAACTGTGAAACCGGTCAGGATCAAGATAAAGACGAATGCAGCAATGTACAGGGACATCCTTCATGAAACTCTGATCCAGAGCGCTCTGGACCTTAGACTGGGGCAAAGGTTCATCCTCCAACAGGACAACTAGCACACAGCCAAGATAACAAAGGAGTGGCTACAGGACAATTCTGAGAATATCCTTGAGTGGCCCAACTAGAGCCCAGACTTGAACCCGATTGAACATCTCTGGAGAGATCTGAAAATGGCTGTGCACCGATGCTCCCCATCTAACCTGATGGACCTTGAGAAGTCCTGCAAAAAAGAATGGGAGAAAGTGCCCAAAAATAAGTATGATAAGCTTGTAGCATCATACTCAAAATGACTTGAGGCTGTAATTGGTGCCAAGGGTGCTTCAACAAAGTATAGTGCAAAGGCTGTGAATACTTATGTACATGGGATTTTTTTCATTTTTTATTTTTAAACCACTTCAGCCCTGGAAGATTTGGCTGCTCAATGACCAGTCCATTTTTTGTGATATGGCACTACATCGCTTTAACTGACAATTGTACGGTCGTGCAATGCTGTACCCAAACAAAATTGACGTTCTTTTTTTCCCATAAATAGAGCTTTCTTTTGGTGGTATTTGATCACCTCTGCGGTTTTTATTTTTTGCACTATAAACAACAGAAGAGCGACAATTTTGAAAAAAAAACACAATATCTTTTACTTTTTGCTATAATAAATATTCCAATTTTTTTTTCAAAAAACTAATTTTTTCCTCAGTTTAGGCCGATATGTATTCTTCCACATATTTTTGGTAAAAAAAGAAAAAGCAATAAGCGTATATTGATTGGTTTGCGCAAAAGTTATAGAGTCTACAAAATAGGGGATAGATTTATGGCATTTTTATTATTATTTATTTTTTTACTAGTAATGGCAGCGATCTGCGATTTTTATCGAGACTGCGATATAGAAAATTGGACACTTTTTACACATTTTTTTTTTTACACATTTTTGGAACTTTTGACAATTATACAGTGGTCAGTGCTATAAAAATGCACCGATTACTGTAAAAATGTCACTGGCAGGGAAGGGGTTAACACTAGGGGGCGATCAAAAGGTTAACTGTGTTCCCTCACTATGATCATTGTTCATAATTTGTGTGAGCACTCCACGCACTAGTTGGTCATATATTGAGATGATGCAGAGTGCAGCGGGGTGGTTAGATGAGCATCTATTCAGTGTGATGGATGTCAAGGGTGTCTTAGCCTTCATGTGGCCCTTCTTGATTCATTAAATATGCAGTCAAATAGTAGGTGTTCTAGCCCCTCTTCCCTGGAAGTGCTGGCATCTGTCACACTGAATAGATACTCATCTAACCACCCCACGGTAATCTGCATATCATCTCAGTATATGACCAACTAGTGCGTGGAGGGCTCTCGTAAGATACTCCGCCTTCTGATCTTGGGGGGTAGTGTCAGGGGGCCTCAATTTGGCGCCATCCTCCACAGTGTCCTTCTGTTTTTCCTGCTTGCATAGCGCAGTATACATTGTACCAATTTCTTGCTTACTCTTTGATAAACATATGATTGTACATTCTCTTATCCAATATCCCTGATGAAGGGCTTTTTTGCCATATATTTACGCTATGTTGTGTTCTGTTTGTTTTTTGTTATGTCATGGTTTTAACTGATCATTTCATGTGTGAAGTGATCTAATTTGTTATGTATTAATAAACGTCTTTTATTCTACATTAGTGATGTTGTTGCCTTTAAAATCCCATCCAGAGGGGTATTTCCTTTTTTCCCTTTCTTGGTCAGAGTCGTCCATCGAGATACTGTCTCTAATCGACTCTGGGGCTGCAGACCTGTTTATAGATGGTGCTTTTGTGTCCAAACACCCGATTCCACTGTAGCTGCATGCCACTCCACTTGCCATTGAGGCTATTGATGGGAGACCTCTACAGTCTGCTCAGGTGACTCATGACACTGCTCCATTGACCATGGTCGTGGGGGCTCTTTACCATGAGATAATCCAATTCCAAGTCATTTCCTCACCTCATTTTCCGGTGGTTATTGGTTAGCCTTGGTTACAGAGGTACAACTCCTCTTTTGATTGGCTTCATGCTTCATGTTCTTTCCTAGTCACCACAATGCAGGGAGACATGTTTCCTGAAAGTGGCTAAGGTCTTGTGCACCCCTTCACTCTCTGCCCTTCCGGAGGATACTGCAAATTTTGCGATGTCTTTGACAAAGGTCAAGCCAGTAGTTTTCCTCCGCACCAGTTGTATGATTGCGCAATTGACCTTTAACCAGGTGCCATACCCCCTCGTGGTCGGGTCTACCCTTTGTCTACCCTTTGTCTGTCACAGAGGACAAAGCCATGGAGAAGTATGTGGCCGACACACTTTCTCAAGGATTAATTCGTAGATCCTCGTCTCCGGCTGGTGCTGGTTTCATCTTTGTGAAAAAGAAGAGTGGTGAGCTGAGACCTTGTATTGATTATAGGGGTCTCAATCGCTTCACGATTAAGAACACATATCCGATTCCTTTGATTACGGAGTTATTTGACCGCCTCAAGGGAGCAACACTTTTTATGAAGCTTGATTTATGAGGGGTATACAATTTCGTGAGGATCAAGGAGGGCGACAAATGGAAAACTGTATTTAATACCAGAACTGGCCATTCTGAATACCTAGTTATGCCGTTTGGTCTTTGCAACGCTCCCGCAGTTTTCCAGGAATTTATCAAAGATGTCCTCCAAGATTTGTTGCAGCTATGTGTGGTGGTTTATCTCAACAATATCCTCATATTTTCCAAGTCCCTAGATAACCATCACACAGATGTCCGCCGTGTGCTGCAGAGGTTGAGAGATAATAACCTGTACTGCAAACTGGAGAAGTGCGAGCTTCATTGTGAACAGGTTAAATTCCTGGGTTATGTCATTTCCACTGCTGGTTTTTCGATGGACCCAGAGAAACTTTCGGCAGTACTACAGTGGCCTGACCCATGGGTTTACAACCATTACAGCGTTTTCTTGGCTTTTCCAGATATTATCAGCAGTTTATTCGTAACTTCTTGTCTCTCGTCAAAACCCTGCCTGATATGACCAGAAAGGATGGTAACCCACAGAATTGGTCTCCAGAGTCCATTAATGTCTTTGAGAGTCTCAAGGCTTCCCTTTCTTCTGCTCCTGTGTTGGTACATCCTGATCCTACGGTACCTTTCATCCTTGAGGTTGATGCATTCGATACTGGAGTTGGTGCCCTGCTGTCTCAACGTCCTACCTCTGATTGCGCTATGCATCCTCGTGGCTACTTTTCCAAGAAATTATCTCCTGCAGAGTGCAATTATGAGATTTAGCTGTTAAAGAATGGAGGTATCTCCTTGAAGGCACCACTGTGCCAGTTCTTATACTGACTGACCATAAGAATCTCAAAAATTGTCTGAGGCTAAACGCCTCTCTCCCAGAAGGATGCGATGGGCTCTTTTCTTGTCAAGTTTCAATTACATAGTGTCACGTACCTGGTAGGAGTCTGAAATGACGAGGTCGGCCTCTCTTGTATCTCCAACCTAAGCCCCACTGGAGGTGGAACAGATGGTGGCAAGGATCAGGAGGAACACGAGTGCCTGTGAATGCTGCATGCAGAACTTGCAGGAAGTGTTGCAGACTTGGAAGTGCAGGCAGTGTTTCTGGTGAAGAACTGGAACCAGCAAAGCTGAGAGGATGGACGGCCAGCACAGGTACTCGGAAACAGCGTGGAGCCAAACAGGAGACAGGAGCAAGGTCATCAGGTAAGCCGGGTTCAGCAACGGGCGGGCAGCGAGGTACCAAGGTATAAACTAGAGCAAGGTCAAACAGGAAGCCAGGATCAGGAACCGGTAATCAGAGTAATCAGAGTCCAGAAACAGGGTCAGGAAAGCCAGGGTTCAGCAACAGGAAATCAAGTCAGACAAACAGGGTTTCAGAATCTCAGGACACAGCTGAAGATCAAGCCGCACTTGTCAGAAGTCAGAGCAACCCTTAAATAGGCTGTCTGGCGCCAATTGTGGCCAGAGGTGCGCTCCTGCGTGTGCTCCCTGGTGCACGAGGAAATCTGCCGATGCCCGTGAATGCGCATGTGTGCGCGCCGTGCGCATTCTGACAGTTCTCTTACACGTAGTCTCATTCTTACCTGGTACTAAGAATGTAAGGGTTGATGCTTTGTCACGACAGTTTTCTCCACTTCCAAGATTCATGGTGAATTATGATTCATGGTGAATTATGATTTCCAACCATCCATGTTGCATGACTCATTTGTTCCTCAGAGCATTCCTGCATTGGAGGAGCATCTCTGTGGTCTCCGTTCCACTTGGGTACAGGTCCAAGAGTCATTGCAATGTGCCAGATACAGACTTCATTCTGACCACAGACGCCTACCTGCGCCTTCCTACCAAGTTGGGGACAGGGTCTGGCTGTCATCTCACAACCTCCGACTCTGTGTTCCCTGATTAAAACTGGCACCGCTGTTTATTGGGCCTTTCCGTATTTTGCGTAGGATCAACCCAGTGGCTTACTGTCAGAAACCATAAATCAGACCGAGGCAGAAGTACAGTTAAATCACACTTGTTTAATAATAAAAGTAAATAGAACAAACGTAGTCAAAACATAGCCAAATTTCGGTAATCTGAACAGATAGTCAGACAAGCCAGAAAGTCAGGAAGCCAGGAATCAGCATAGTGGAACAGCAAGTAGGATCTGGAGCCAGAAGAAATGTCAGCCAAGCAAATCTTTAACAGGAGTGCAGGAGAAAGTCTCTGTGATGTTGACCAAGGTGAAGGCAGAGATCATCTGGGCTCAATGGCTTAAGTAAGCAGGACTGATGTGCAGGATATCATCAACAGGTGAGTCACTGTGGAGAGATAGGAGCTGGCAATTAGCTGACAGCTGAGCAGACAGCTCAGAGTAGGAAGGGTTGAGCCCAGCCCTGACACTTACGCTTTAGACCTTCCTTCTAATATGCATATTTCAAATGTATTTCATGTCTCCTTATTAAAACCTTTGGTGTGCAACCGTTTCACCACTTCGGTACCATGTCCTCACCCAGTTCAGGTTGATAACTATGAGGAATATGAAATACAATCTATAATTGATTCCCGTAGCTTCCGAGGGCACATATAGTACCTGGTTTATTGGAAGGGGTTTGGTCCGGAGGAGCTCTCTTGGGTCTCATCCTTTGACGTACATACTCCTGTCCTCCTCCATGCCTTTCATAAACGTTTACCCCTCAAACATGGTGGTCCTTCGAGGGGGAGGGGTCATTGAGGAGGGGGTGGTACTGTCAGGGCTGGGCTCAGCCCTTCTTTCTCAGAGCTCTGTGCTCAGCTGTCATTTAATTGCCAAAGTCTCTTCCTTCCACAGTGACTGACCTGGTCTTCATTTCCTGCTCTGCAGCTAGAGCTGCTGGTTATATAATGATTAAATGCAATTCTCATTAGATCGCCTAGAGAACAATTGAAATGTTAATAAGCTAATTTGTAATAATTTCATAATATATATATCCTACCAAATTAAAATATTTTATTCTTCGTATCAATACATAATCAAAAAATGCATGATAAAACACGACGCATTTCATGAGTCTCTGTTCACTTCCTCAGGAGTAGATGGACATTTAAATATCTATAAAGTAAACATCAATTTTAGAGTACATAACATAATTGGTAATAAATGATATTATTCCAAAAGGCCACCATTAAGGAACAAATACTTACAAATCAGCTAGAGTTGAATACACATAATACAGTAATATGCCCAAATGGTAACCGCCAGGAATGTATGACCTGGGAGCTGTACCAGGGACATGCTCTGAGATTGTTTTCCTACATTAGTGTGGACTTCTTCTAGGTATCCAGATTTGATCTGACTGTCTAAAACAGCCATTCTCAACCTTTTTACCTCAGAGGTACCCTTGAAAAAATTTGAAGGTCTCAGGGAGCTATTAAAATCAATTTATGGAAAAATGCTCCTTACATTGGTGGGGAGGGTGTTCCCCTTACAGTGGTGGTCATAATGCCATCCTTACATACAGCTACAAAGATTGTTGGCAAAATACTACTTGCTTTGCCAAATGATGTTGGTTTTGTAACTATGGAAGCACCATCAGATGGGAGGTTGATCAGACATAGCTCAAGGAACCATTAACAACCTCTGGAGGAACCCTGGTTGAGAATGGCTGGTCTAAAACAATAGGCTTACAACCAGAATTGGACTTGGTGTGTATCTTTGTATCCACATAATAAAGTCAAATAGATACAGCATTTTTTTTTATCCAAGAAACAAAAGAGGCGACAGCACTACAAATGAGAATCACCCACAAGGATACCAAGCCTTACCTGGATATTAAGCTCCATTGATGCCACCCCTGAATATTGCTATACAAAAGGAAGGCTGGGTGTGATCCACTGCAGGATCCCGGATTCCCTCATTACCACTGATCATTATTACACTGTTACCCTGCAACGGTAAGGTAAGGAGCCACTGCACACTGAGGTGTTTTTACACCGAAGAGGACTATTATCACTTATTTCCAAAAATTACACTTGCACAGAGTGTCACTTTGGAGCACAGCACTTTATTCATTGCACCTTATGTATCAATATCCGTTTGAAGACTTATGTGCACTTTTGGACTTCATCCTTGTACTCTGTCAGCACTAGCACTTTTATTTACTATCTATCTGGATGTTATACTTTTTGAAAAAAAATTTTCTTTCTTTGCTCTGTAAAGTATATTTGAGATTATCTATCTATTTTTAAGCACCTAGCACTTTTTTCCGTGTATTACGATTATTTGCACATTTGATGTATACCATGAATATACAGCACTCTATATTTTTACGGATTTGATACCTACTAGAGCGCAACACCACTCATTGATTTATATATATATTTTACTCTTGGTACGGATTGACCAATCCGGTGTTTGCTGCAACTAGTGCTTCACTTGTTTTGATTAAGGTAGCGCGGGAATATTCATTTTATCTATCTTTGTGTGATTGTGGTTTATTAGATAGCGAATCCCTCCTAAAGCAAGGACTGGTATGAGTCTATGGGGTTGATATACTAAAACTGGTGAGTGCACAATCTGGTGCAGCTGTGCATGGTAGCCAATCAGCTTCTAACGTCAGCTTGTTCAGTTAAGCTTTGACTAAAAAACCTGAAAGCTGATTGGTTTCTATCCAGAGCTGCACCAGATTTTGCACTCTCCAGTTTCAGTAAATCAACCCCTGTGCCCTCTGCAAAATCTGCATAATATGTCAGTGCTGCCTCTCTAAATTAATAAAAATAAAATAATTGGTACGAATAAAGCTTCTAGCTCATCTTGTAAAGTGTGAGCAGGCAGCGTTGGGTATGCAGTGCTAAAGTCTACAGGCTTCTGAAAAAAATAGAAAAACTGTGAGGCATAAAACAGAGATTAGTAATGCATATGCATTGTTTTGTCACTGCATAATAATGTAACACCTACAGATATCTCTAATGAGGAATATTTAGAATCGTGGTGTGTGTTTTTCTTTTCTCCCTAGATCTTAAATACACAGTTTCAGTTTCTAGCTCCATTTAAGTAGAAATGATTCTATAAACATGCAGTTACCTTGTAGCAACACACTACTTTTAAAAGCCTGGAGAAATAGTAATATAATTATTATTATTATTGTAGCTTTTTTTAATTTTTAATGTTCAATTAAAGTTGCAAAGACATTGTAAAATAGTCCATAGCAGTTGTTTCCCTCCTGTGTCTATCTTTAACACACACTAGGGAACACATTAACCCCTTGATCGCCCCCTAGTGTTAACCCCTTCCCTGCCAGTGACATTTTTACAGTAATCAATGCATTTTTATAGCACTGATCGCTGTATAAATGACAATGGCCCCAAAAATGTGTCAAAAGTGTCCGATGTGTCATAATGTTGTAGTCCCAATAAAAATCGCAGATCGCCGCCATTACTAGTAAAAAAAAATAATAATAAAAATGCTATAAATCTATCCCCTATTTTGTAGACGCTATAACTTTTGTGCAAGCCAATCAATAAATGCTTATTGCGATTTTTTTTTTTTTTTACAAAAAATATGTAGAAGAATACATATCGGCCTAAACTGAGAAAAAATTAGCTTTTAAAAAAAAAAAAAAATGGGGATATTTATTATAGTAAAAAGTACAAAATATTGTGTTTTTTTCAAAATTGTCTCTCTTTTTTTGTTTATAGCGCAAAAAATAAAAACCGAAGAGGCGATCAAATACCACCAAAAGAAAGCTCTATTTGTGGGGAAAAAAGGACATCAATTTTGTTTGGGTGCAGCGTCGGACAACTGAGCAATTGTCAGCTAAAGCGACGCAGTGCCGTATCGCAAGAAATGGCCCGGTCAGCCAAATCTTCCAGGGCTGAAGTGGTTAAAATTTGTAACATTTTGGAGCTTGATTAGTACCATGCGATTTGCATGGTCCGAGTAAGTATGCTGGTGGAGGGGTTAATTTATTGTAGAGGTTAGTTAAAGTATAAATTCACCTTTGTAACATGTATTTAGGGTGGAACATGTAACATGTTCCAGATAGTGCTCCCTCTCCCCGCAATTCCCCCTTTCCCTGTGACAGCGGGTGAGGGTTCCGTCCATACAGCCACTTCATTCATTCACAGATTCCTGTGACTGAGTAAACTACAAGTACCAATATATAAAGATAAATTTCGAGTCATAAACATTTAGCAGCTTGCTGAAAATTGTGATACCAATCCCTATTATCAATGCAAAAATAATAATAAAAAGCAGCGCTACAGATCTATGTGCACAAGATTCCAACAGTGACAGTTGTAAAGTGCAAAAAGTGCAATATGAAACATCAAATAATATGAGGTGCAAACAGTGCAAGGTCAGACTTTGATTACTATTAATTATAAACACTTAATTCATTCATTCACAGGCTTGGCTGCCACTGTAGGGAGACGGTCACCACTCCACATTCAATGTTGGTATAGTGCTGGGGAACAAAAAGACACATCTCCAGTGCGAAGTCCATTACAAACAGTATCCTTTATAATAAGATTAGAGCTCCGACTGGCAAGCTAAATCATACAGCAGAATAAAAGCGGCAGGCTGATAGTTTGCAGAAAGAAAACACTGACAGTATTTGGCAAATGGTGCATACAGGCGCTGTGATTGGCCACGTCCTACGCATTTCATCAGCAGTGATGTCTTCAGGGGGATGGGTCACCGCTGCAGACAGACTTGTAGTTTCAGTGGGCTACGGGGGTGCTGATGAGCGCTCTTGTAAGGCACTAACACAACCTCCGGCTTTTAAACATAAAAACCATACAGAGGTATGGGCAGAAAATTGGAGGGCATGTCTGCAGAAGCACACATTGCACCCCTAAACTACTGATCACTGGTGCAATGCTTTCCAGGCTCCTGCAACAAAAAATAATATATGTAATTTATAATAATATATATAAAAATATGTACTTTTTTTTCAGTAAAAATATGCAAAGACGAACATAGCCTTTAAAGATAGTGTTAAACTCAAGGGTTGGGGGTGAAAATTAAAGGGGAACTATGTTGTTTTATAATAATTGTTATGTTCCAGTCCCCGATCAGCTCTATGGTAAGCCAGTGGAACCTCTCAGCTTTATTCTGGGCTCACCGGTGGGACAGTAGATCTCGGAGAGGCACCGGCGGGCAGCCGCTAAAATGGCTTTTACAAAAAACTTAGTTGGGATGATGCCTGTAGCTGCATCTATTTTCACACCGATAGGTCTGCTGTTTTTCAAAAGAACAAGCACATTTGCAGATGTATAAGTTACAGGGATGAGACAAACCATTCAACACTGATAGGGGTTTAATTTATTTGTGTAAAACCTTTATCCCAAAAGGAACAAAACTGTTTGCTGTAATTGCTTATAAAGTATTAGCTGGGGTTTGGCTTCAATCTGTTAGTGTATCTAAATCTGCTAGTACATCTAACACTCCCCATCCACAAGAACTGTCCAAAAGTTCCCCTTGTGCTAATACAGGAATGTTACTGGCCAGACAAACCAAGTGACAACAGAGGGAAACAGCCTGAAAAAGAAAACTAAGAAAAAGCCTAAAAAAGAAAACAAATGCAGCCACCACATCTAATGATTGGTAACCTTCAATGTATTACATTTTTGGTTTTGGGTTTAATACCGCTTTAAGAAAAGTATCCTTTTACCTACAGCTACATTTTGTGCTTCTTTAACCAGACTGCTATGGCTTCACGTTATGCTTTCTTTTATTCATATTAAGGAAAAATATGCAAAAAAATCCTGTACCTTATATTTTCAGCTTCAGAATCATTACATTTTGCTCCATAAGGCCTGTATTCTAATAAGCAGCATATCTGTCCCTAGACGGTTATTTAAATTTTACCTATATGTTATGTGTGTCTCTCTGTTTAATTTATTAGCATGGGCTCTTGTGTCAGCTGATGCACGGCATGGATCAGACAGCACGTTCACCGATCTACTGATACTAATGGGCTTACTTGGCTGGCACAACATGTAAATAAGAAATAGAGGAGATAACTCTTGTAGTTCTCAAGGGCTCCGTGCAGATCTGTTCTGGGGGTAATTGAGAAGATGTCTTTGTGTCTTTCCTCTAGTACTAGACACCCACTTTTGAGAATGCAAGACTTTCTTGTGTTTTTCAGTCATTCTTTGACATGTACTTTTGTGCATTTATAGAACACCTGCAGACCATTTTATTGCGCATATGATTATGCTTTGTTATACGGTACTTTAGTGTTGTCTGTTCTATTTTGTCTAGTGATTTAAGGATCATAAAGTAGGACTGTGGCCAGCCTATGGACTTTTAAATACTTACAGTTTAGAACAGCCTTTTTCAAACACGGTACCGTGGCACCCTGGGGTGCCTTCTGGGTCCTTCAGGGGTGCCTTGACAAAATGCCTAAAAATCGCCCCAAATTGTTCAGAAACTGTCAACAAGTGGGTGGATCAGGTCTGCCTTTTTTGTTAAACAAAGTCACAGGTTTTTATTGTGCAGCACTAGAACCTTGGGCACAGTGTGGGCCAGATGCCAGTGTCTAAGAACCAATGACATCATAGGTTGATAAGGTGGATGTCGGGTGCCTGAGGATACCCCAGTTTACCGCGCCTCTGCTCTTCTCTTTCAGCACTGGGGTCAAGTTAGCTAAGTGAGGGAGAGAGGAGAAACACTAAATACTAGTCAGTACCAGCGTGCAAAGGTGGTATTTATTTTGGGGGGGGGGGGGGGGGCGGCAAACAATGCACCCACAGCCTTCATTCGCTATTGTCACATAACTGGGTGGGCTCGTGGCTTTATGGTGGTGCAGCTTCCCCTGCGTCACCTCCGTCCTTCTCCTCGGTAGCCAATAGGATCGCTTCTCCTCTTGGTCAATTGGATCTCAGGACCCGCTTCATTTATATGAATGATTAGAGGTTTATATTATGAATATGTCGGTCTCATTATTTTTAAGTATCTTGGGAGGGCACAACCTCGATGTGATGTTCGCCGAGTTTTATTACATTTTAAATTACAATTATGAATTTTTTTCTTTTTTCTTTTTTATTCTATCTTTGGAGTTTTTGAAGAAGTTTTCAATACTTTATCTTATTCTATTCAATGCATCATAGGCATGTACCCGAATGGATTGTGGTTGAGTGGCCTGAATATTTATCTTTAAGCTACTCGTTTTCTTCTATTTTTTATGAGTATTGTTATGTGACAGCTATGATCATCAGATCGAGATTTGGCTCTTCCTTGTGTTGCATCAGAGTACTTGTGAGTCACAACATGACGCCCAGATGATAACAAGGCTTGGTTGTAGCTGTTTGATATAAAAGGTGGTGGATCAGCGCATCGCTCGTGCTCCAGGAAGACGTAAGGTATTACGAAACATGTAGGGCGGTGTTATGTGCTGATGCCATCACGCCACATGTGACCCCGGAACACGGGTGTTTGTTTTTTAAGCTTTGCCGGCTGTTTTATTATTTTTTTATTTGTATTGTTGCGGTTTTTACCGCTTGCACCTTTTGAAGCATTTAAGGCTCCATTTTATACGGTATTTCACCATCGGTGTCCCTTTTTTTCCCTTTTTGCATTCATCCCCGCAGAGGGCATAATCTGCCTGCGTTTATGACCTCGCTCTTTAGGGGGTCCACCGGTTCGGGTAAGGGTTCCCACACACAGAGTGGGATCTTCTCCTCAGACTGAGAATTTCTCTCTTTCTCCGACATGTTATCTGCCAATAGAACTTAACCAAAAAGTTCATTCTATGCATCCAAAAATATAGAAAATATACCAAATCAAATCATTATTATTCAACCAAAAAATAAAATAAAAGCCTCATGCATGTGTCCTGCTTTTAATATAGGGGGTCAGCAAAGCCAAGAGTTGGTGAAAGCAGGGGTCCGTCATCTGGAGATAATTTCCAAAAATCATCCAGATTATTCTCCTGGAGCTCCCGTAGCAAAGGCATATGACATAATTGGTCACGATTAATAAAGCAACCAATTTTTGGTCCAAGAATTCCTCCTCCTCCTGTTCCTGGACTGGACTTGAGTCAAAGCAATAACTCCAAGGCCAATAATAAATAACACATTATCTCCTCCGATTCAGCAACATGTCTTGTTGACGAACAGCCGTTCAGAAACAAAATGAAAAGCTCAAAATGAAAAGCGCAAAATGAAAAGCGTGAAATGTAAAGCACAAAATGAAAAGCGTGAAATGAAAAGCATGAAATGAAAAGAGCAGATCAACACTCAACAAACTTCTACTAACATGGAATTAGCAGAAGGAGCCCAAATGGTGGCGCTAAAGAGCTGAAAAACCACGTAGTACGTCACTACGTTTGTGTTTGTTGGCCGATAATTGTGTGCCGTTTGTATGCAAGACAAGTTTGGGGCCAACGCCCTTCAGGCAAAAGTTTGCGGTTTTGTCTGCGGAAAATCCGATCGTGTGTATGAGGCTTAAGACCCCATGTACACTACAGTATTGGATTTTCTGCAGATTTTTGTCTTCAGATTTAGCAAAACCATATAATATGAGGTCAAACCTTAAGGGTTTCAATTTGTATGCAATCAGGCAGGTCCTTGCACTACATGGTTTTGCTAAATCTGAAGACAAAAATCTGCAGAAAATCTAATAGTGTGTATGGGGCTTTAGTGAGGGAGATGTCAAGATGATTCTCCAGACTAGGACTCAAAGTTAGTGCCCTCCAGCAAGTGTCTTGATCCTGATCAGACCAACACAATCAACAACCACTTCACTCACTACAGTGAAGCCAAAAACTAAATTTTTCTAGCAGCCTGACTAGGAGGGAGCTACACGTGGAATATGTTACAGCAGGGTCATTTTACCTGTGTTGTAAATGCAGCATGAAGGGTTCTTTTCTTTGGTGTACTCCACTTGCCATTGCCCTAGGCATAACTGAATGATGATGCCCTTTTGTAAGACTTTGCCTTTCTTGTAATCAAAATATTTTAGTGAAAACTACTAGACTAGGCTGTGTTACTAGAGGCAGCATGCTGCTTTATTTGCAGAGCTTCTGTTCAAGTGTCCAAGTCATTAACATGAGTAAGGAGAGATGTTTTCATGTTTCCCGAATTCTAAACATTCCTATGACTCCAGTCAACTTCCAATGCACCCCTCTTAATGAATTTAGCCACTAATGTCAGGAGGTGGACACAAGAGAGAATCAAAGTACAGCTTAGATTACACTTGCTGTTAAGCCACATTTTTACTACCACCAAACGACTCCTCCTAAGGTGCAAAGGCAGCCATAAGGGATATACCCATGCACAAATTATCCTTGCAATCACGTGATTGTTACACGTGGTTGTGGCACAATGATGCAGGCTTTTAGGTGTTAAAATGGCCAGTGAGGAGATGACATAATGCCTCCTTACTGCCTGTCAAATGCCCCCCTCCTCCTGTGCCCCCTCTTCCCGCACTGCCGGCTTCCACAGGAAACAACTCAGCTCAAAGCACTTCCCATTCATTCATTGTGCAGTGCAGTGGAGGCTGCAGAGAAAGGGACTGGGGAATCTCTGTCCTTTGTCTCTTTCTCTGTCTCAAATGTGAGACATCAGGGGTCTGTTTAGACCCTTGATACTTCACCAAAGCCCCCCAATGGGGCTCCTAAAAAACTGTCAAAAAATAAAATTGTTAAAAATAATAATAAAAAAAACTACAGACACTGTCCACTGCTCTACTGCCACCTTCCACTGCTTTACTGATACCGTCCACTGCTCTACTGACACCATCCACTGTCCTACTGACACCGTCCACTGCCCTACTGCCACCATCCACTGCTTTACTGATACAGTCCACTGCTCTACTGCCACCATCCACTGTCCTACTGCCACCATCCACTGTCCTACTGATACCGTCCACTGCTCTACTGCCACTATCCACTGTCCTACTGCCACCATCCACTGCTCTACTGCCACCATCCACTGTCCTACTGATACTGTCCACTGCCCTACTGCCACCATCCACTGTCCTACTGATACCGTCCACTGCTCTACTGCCACCATCCACTATCCTACTGACACCATCCACTGCTCTACTGCCACCATCCACTGTCCTACTGATACTGTCCACTGCCCTATTGCCACCATCCACTGTCCTACTGCCACCTTCCACTGCTTTACTGATACCGTCCACTGCTCGACTGACACCGTCCACTGTCCTACTGATACTGTCCACTGCTCTACTGCCACCATCCACTGTACTACTGATACTGTCCACTGCCCTACTGCCACCATCCACTGTCCTACTGCCACCATCCACTGTCCTACTGATACCGTCCACTGCTCTACTGCCACCATCCACTGTCCTACTGACACCATCCACTGCTCTACTGCCACCATCCACTGTCCTACTGATACTGTCCACTGCCCTACTGCCACCTTCCACTGCTTTACTGATACCGTCCACTGCTCGACTGACACCGTCCACTGTCCTACTGATACTGTCCACTGCTCTACTGCCACCATCCACTGTACTACTGATACTGTCCACTGCCCTACTGCCACCATCCACTGTCCTACTGCCACCATCCACTGTCCTACTGATACCGTCCACTGCTCTACTGCCACCATCCACTGTCCTACTGACACCATCCACTGCTCTACTGCTACCATCCACTGTCCTACTGATACTGTCCACGTCTCTACTGCCACCATCCACTGTCCTACTGATACTGTCCACTGCCCTACTGCCACCATCCACTGTCCTACTGCCACCTTCCACTGCTTTACTGATACCGTCCACTGCTCGACTGACACTGTCCACTGCCCTACTGCCACCATCCTTTGCCTTACTGCCATCTAACTCTGCCCTATTGACACAGTCGACATACCATCCTCTGCCCTGTTGACACAGTCCACACACCATCCTCTGCCCTACTGACATTGTCCACTGCCCTACTGACACTGTTAACACACTGTCCACTGCTTTACTGACATTATCCACTGCTCTACTGACTGACACTGCCCACTTTTAAGGTAGGCTAAGTTCATATGTTTACAGTGACATTTGTTTTATTAATCTAAACATATTTTATAGGTATACGAATGCTTTTGTTTTATTTAACCATGCCCCTTTAAGCTCCTCCTACTGTCAATGCCATTTGGCCACACCCTCTACCCGCCATGGTGCGTTATGTGCGCTGCATTCATGCTCTACTTGTGGCGCCCAAAGGTGTCCCAGGTCTTTTTTAATTCTACAGCGTATGCTACCAAAACAAATTGCCGAGCTCCCCTAAAGTGTTCGGATTTGACGTGAAGAAAATGTGGTAAACTCCCTAAGTTAGGGTTTTGGTCTTTTGGACAACACGATTTCCTGATGGCATCAAAGGAAAACATTACCCTGCTATTTGTTTCTCTGAAGGCAATTTTAATGGCCAGTATTGGTTCCTAAACTAATGTTGGCCAGGGAGCAGAGCAGCACAGTGCTACAAGGACTTGTATATACAGCTCTGTGTCAGAATCAGGCAAAACGCACTTATGAGAGTAAATGGTTTTAACTGCATTCCGAAAAAAATGGATTATGTTTATAATTTGTTTTTGATGCACCTGACAAGCTTTTATGCTGTGTTTGCAATGCATTTGTGATGTTATTTGTGAATTTGGTATGTTTGATCAGCAGTTATTATTTGCTTGATTTTTTTTACAAGGTCATTATAATAGAAGGTGCTCAAACGCATGTCAGATGCATTGTAAACCACTTACAATGCGTTCCTTTTGACAGCAATATAAAAAAGCAGAAGGAATGTAGCTGAATGTGACAGACTGAGCCTGCATCTGGAGCAATACAACACAACTCATTCTCAGAGTAAATGTTACTAAAAATTGGGTATGAGAATCACATTTTGGGTCGATATAGAGTTTAGCGTGGATTTGAGATGTCTGCAGATCTTTGAAACTGTGACATAAATGGCCAGATTTGCCTGGTTCCCCAGCCCTCTAGTAAATGACAGCTTCATGCTGCTTGGTTGCTAGGACACTGGCAGCTACCTTCATCCTAGCAACCAAGAACACTGTGTGAGCTGGCTGCCTGTGTCCCAGCAACTGATTACATCATTGGCTGCTAGGGTGCAGGCAGCTCCGTCATTAAAATGCTAGCAAGTGGATGGCTGCTTTGATAGAAAGTAAAGCTAGATTTAGATGTACAGTTGTGGGGGGTATTAGAAATTGCAATGGCAGCGGATTGGGGGTGTTCACATGCTGCAGTCGCAATCCTTCACTTCGTGCCCACGGCAAAAACTATCCAAAACTTTTATTTAAACTGCCATGGCAGTGGGCAGGGGTGCTCACATATAGCGGTAGCAATGCTTCACTTTGTGCCCCCTGCAAAAAGCCCATCAAATGTCACCCCCCCCCCCCCATTGCACAAGTTTGTGATGCATTTGTTTGGCAAAGACGGAGTTTGATCCGGCAATGAGGAGGCGTCACATCACCTGTCAATCACATCTGAAAAACGAGATGAATGCAGATTTTGTTGCACATCTAAACCTAGTCTAAGCAGCAAGAATTGTAAAAAGCTTACAACCTGGACATTCAGCCTCCATACGATCAAAGAATACTTTCTTTTTTATTTGAACGTTAGCGGCGCTTTACCGCTGTTATAGCGGCGCTATTCGGCCGCTAGCGGGGTGCTTTTAACCCCCGCTAGTGGACGAAGAAAGGGAGAAGAAAGGGTTTAAAGCGCCTGCATTGCAGCACTGCCGAAGCGCTTTGCAGGCACTTTGGCAGCGCTGCCCATTAATTTCAATGGGCAGGGCGTTTTGGCAGCGGTGTATACACCGCTCCCGCAGCGCCCTGAAGATGCGGCTTGCAGGTCTTTTTTCCCATCCTGCAAGCGTAGCACCCCAGTGTGAAAGCACTCGGGCTTTCACACTGGGGTGGCTTGAGAGGCGCTTTTCAGGCGCTTTACAGGCGCTATTTTTAACGCTAAAATGCCTAAAAAGCGCCCCAGTGTGAAAGGGGTCTTAGTGTCAGAGACAAGAGGGAGGCTTTCTATTATAAGGGTATTGGCCACACAAAATTCATCAGTCATCCCATATAAGCTTATTAACACATTGTCACAATGTCAGGCTACAACCAGCGTACTTCCCATCTTTTTGCGATATGAACAAGGGACACCTATTAGCACAATGATGTAGGCATAGGACACACCCCCTGCCACGCCCCCTTAAAGGAGACTTATAGAAATACATTAAAAAAATATATTAAAAAAAAGACTAGTTAAACCCACAAGTGTTTTTTTTTTATCACTACTATTTCTTCATAATGTTCTTTTTAATTTACAAATGCAGCAATTTAAAAATTGGATGAAAGGTTTAGCACTGGGAAACACTTTAAAAAAAATAAAAAGTGCATTTTATATACAACTATATAGATCAGACCAAAATGAGGGACACATGAGGAGGAAAGAGGGACAGAGGGACTTCTTCCAAATCAGGGACAGTCCCTCATAATCAGGGACAGTTGGGAGCTATGAACCAGTGATACAAGTAATTGTTCAGTGTAATGCCGCGTACACATTGATCGCACATTACGACAACAAAATCCTGGATTTATTTCCGACTGATGTTGGCTCAAACTTGTCTTGCGTACACACGGTCACACAAATGTTGTCGGAAATTTCGAACGTCAAGAACGCCGTGAAGTACAACACGTATGACGAGCCGAGAAAAAATGAAGTTCAATAGCCGGTGCGGCTCTTCTGCTTGATTCCGAGCATGTGTGGAATTTTGTGCGTTGGAATTGTGTACACACGATCGGAATTTCCAACAACAGGTTTTGTTGTCGAAAAATTTGAGAACCAGCTCTCAAATTTTTGTTGTCAGAAATTCCAAAACAAATGTCCGATGGAGCCTACACACGGTCGGAATTTCCGACAACAAGCTCACATCCAACATTTGTTGTGGGAAATTCCGACCGTGTGTACGCGGCATTAGGGTCCATTCACACCAGATGCACTGCCATGTGTTGATCAACCCATTCCAGCACATATACAGTGGGTATAGAACAGAATCACCCCCCTTTTAAATCATCACATTTTGTTGCTTTGCAGCCTGAAATTAAGGCAGACCAGGGCTGTCTTTAAGGCAGGGCAAAAGGGGCAGCTGCCCTGGGCCCTGTCATTGTTGTGGGGCCCAAAGCAGCTGCCTCATACTTGCCAACTATCCCAGTTTAAATTCCCTTGTCCCTTGAAGTTTTAGTCCCGTGCTGTGTCCCGATATCTCAGTGTGACTAATGCTGCTCTGCCCTATTGCCATGTACAGATGACTCACCTGCAGACCCTGTGTTTACATGTAAATTACTGGCATTCATATGTAAATAGCTGCATCCGGCGGCATAGATATGTAAATAAAGGCAGCATTCATATGTATATCATGCCCCCCTGCAGTGAGGAGATGATGTGCTGTAACCTCTAGCAACCAATCAGTGAGCAGTATTACTGTACAGTAATCTCTAGCAACCAATCAACAAGCAGAAATCATGTGCTATAACATCTAGCAACTAATCAGTGAGCAGTAATGTGTGCTGTAATCTCTAGCAACCAGTCAGTAAGTGGTAATGATACACTGTAACCTCTGGCAACCAATCGCAATCGCTGCCTGATCTGATACATTAAACCGATTTTAAGTCTAGCTGCTATTTATTGCATGTCTCAGAGAAGGTGGAGAACGAAATTGCATGGAGGGGGGCCCAAGAAAACATTTGCCCCGGGTCCAATCAATATTAAAGACGGCCCTGAGGCAGACACAAGTTTTGTTTTATCCTGCTGTATTTACTCAGTGCAACTTATAACATCCAAGTGAAAGCTGTCAGAAAAAAAAAAAAAAAAAAAAAAAACATTAAAAAAGCAGAATTACTGAATTGGAAAAAGGATCACCCCCCTCCCCCACCCTTGTGTCAGTATTTTGTTGGACCACCTTTCGCTTTAATTACAACATGGCAATGACCCAAAGCACACAGCAAACATGAGCACACCGTGGTTAACTGCTTCCAGACCGCCCACCGCATATATACTGCGGCAGGGTGTCCCAGCTGTGCAAAATCACGTACCTGTATGTAATCTTGTGCACGCGATGTAGGGGGCGCGCGCGTGCCGTCGGAGCGCCGCTCCTGCTGTGATTGGACCCAGCAGGAGCCAATCAGCAGGTCTGGCAGCCACGATGGCCACTGTCACCCGCCGATCATTCTGTGGAGAGACAGAGCAGCGGTTTGCCTATGCAAACAAGGCAAACCGCTGATCTGTCAGGGAGCAAAAGAGAGATCTTGTGTTTCGGCTAAGCTGAAACACAATCTCTCTGTCCATCCCCCACAGTTAGAAAGCACCTCCACGGCACACACTTAACCCTTTAATCGCCCCTGGTGTTAACACCTTCCCTGTCAGTGTCATTTATACAGTGACAGTGCATTTTTTTTAGCTCTGTATTGGTGTCACTGGTCCCCAAAAAGTGTCACTTAGTAGGGGTTGTTTTACTAAAGGCAAAAAGACTTTGCACTCTGCAAGTGCAGTTGCTCCAGAGCTTAGTAAATGAGCAGAAGCTCTGTTGACTTCCATCATCCAATCATGTGCAAGCAAAAAATGTTGTTTTTTTATATCCCTTGCACATGATTGGATACTCTTTGCAAAGTGAAGCCTTACCTCTTTTACTGAGCTCTGGAGCAACTGCACTTGCAGAGGGCAACTGCACTTTGGAAAGTGCATGGTCTATTTGCCTTTAGTAAATCAGCCCCTTAGTGTCCCATTTGTCCACCGCAATGTCGCAGTCCCACTAAAAATTGCTGATCGCCGCCATTACTAGTAAAAACAATAAAAAGTAAAAACAGTAAATAAATTGTTAATGGCACCCCTACGCATCTGCTGCGTGTGTCCGTTAGTGTGTGAAGTGATTTTGGCACAATTTTGAGAAATGGTCAGAGACTTATCTTGTGTGCTTCTTGCATGTGGGTCAGCCCATTGAAATTAATAAACTACCCTACATGCGATGCATAGGAATGCACGCAAAATTGCACAGAAACGTGCGCTCGCTTCATCGCACTTGTATGCTGTGAACCTAGCCTCATAGTGTTTAATGAATTAATTGTTCTTAATGCTAACAGCAACAGAATGTAAAAAATGAATGCATTTGCAATGTTTTTTGTTTTATTATAAGAGGACGGTAAGAGAAAATAGCATCTAATCCTACCCCTCTGGATATAAAAACAAATGAAGATACCCAGGTGCAGGACTTAAATCTTTTTTTTTTCTTTCCTTTGGATAAAAGCATTTTTTTTTTACCACCTTCTATTCTAATGGTCATAGTTGGCTCTTCTTGAAATTGGAATTAGAAGATGACTGAAGTCAGATCCAAGGGCTTCTAGTAGGTTCATATCTGAATGTGCATGACATGAAAAGCACAATTTGGCTGCAATTTCCTCTCCTAATTAAGAGCCTCTCCCATTTGTTTTCAAGAGAGCAGGAAAAAAAAAAATTAGAATAGGATCCAGGCAAGAAAGAATTTGGAACGTCTGCATTTTGTACAGATGTGGTTGCCATTGTGTTGGAACATGCAGACGATCGCTTTGAAGATTAAAGGACATCTTCTTTTAGCTTCAGAATCTAAATTTGCAAGTTTTCTTTCTTTTCTATTTATTTATTTATTTATTTATTATTTTTTTATGCATTTTTTTTATGCTACATTAACTAAGTTGTATGTACATGTTTACATATTTTGTTTCTTCATTTACCAATCAGATATCTATGGTAATACGCCACTAAAAGTCCAACTTTTTAAAAAAATATATTATAGCTTATCAAATACTGTAGTTCTGAATACAAGACAGAGGGGTTGATTTACTAAAGGCAAAAAGACTGTGCACTTTACAAAGTGCAGTTGCTCCAGAGCTTATTAAAGCGGGGGTCCACCTATCTATCGCCTCTTTTTTTTTTTAGTTCATTCACAAACTTTTCTTCTCAGCATTACATACTCACATATTGTGTGTAATATGTCCGCCTGTGTCAGATTTCGTCGGAAAGAATAACTTATATTATTCACTGCAGGCGGTTTCCATCTTCATTGTGGGCATTTGAAGCCCACAAGCATTTATTTCCTGGATGTGGTGAATGCTGTGCTCCCAGCATTCACTGCTCGTTCCCGCACATGCTCAGTGGCATCCTGGGAAGCCTGAGACTAGCTCCCAGGAGTCTGGGAGAGGCTAGAATCACGCCTACTCCCACGGGAGGAGAACCAGGAAGTGCAAAGAAGAATAGAAAAATAAAAGGTAATTACGGCGATTTAAATTTTTTTAAACGGCATGTCAGCATCTAGGCAAGGAAGAGAATACATACAGATATTGTTCAAAATTTGGGTGGAACTCCGCTTTAAATGAGCAGAAGCTCTGCTGATTTCCATCATCCAATCATGTGCAAGCAAAAATTCATTTTTTTTTTATTTTCCTTGCACGTGATTGGGTGCTCTTTGCAAAGTGAAGCCTTACCATCATTTACTAAGCTCTGGAGCCACTGCACTTGCAAAGGGCACAGTCTATTTGCCTTTAGTAAATCAACCCCAGAGCTTAAATGTTGTGATAGACATTATGGGGTTGATTTACTAAAGGCAAATAGACTGTGCACTTTGCAGTTTTTCCAGGATAAAGTAAATGAGGTACAGCTTCACTTTGCAAAAAATACCCAATCACCTGTAAGGAAAGTTAAAAAAAAAACAGCAATTTTGCTTGCACGTGATTGGATGATGAAAGTCATCAGAGCTTCCGCTCATTTACTAAGCTCTGGAGCAACTGCACTTGCAGATTGCAATTGCACTTTGCAAAGTGCACAGTCTTTCTGCCTTTCGTAAATCAAAGTGTAGCCCAGTCCTCCTCTTCTATGAAGTTTCTTTTAGACAGGTGGTCATGGGGCGGTAAAATCAGGCCATAATTTTACCAACACCACCCCCCGCACCCCTCAGCCGCCAACCCAAACTGCAAAATAACAGCCAGACAGGGCAGTTCACATACTGCAGCCACCATGCTCTGCTTCATGGCCATGGCATTTTTAACTCGGTGTGCAGAGTTAAACTGAAGTGGCACTGCTTCAGTTCAGTGGGGCCACGCCCCAACCCTGTGCAATGCATGCCAATTTGGAGTGGTAGTTCAGCATTATAGGGTTAAATCAGGCAATGAGGAGGCAAAATAACACCTCCTCCCTGCCTGGCAATTGCCCTCTGAAAAACAATTGTTTTTCAGAGCGCACTACACTCCACTGCAAATGTGAAAGAGCCCTTCTTGCTTGTTCACACCAGATGCTTTTAAGTACATTTAGAAGCCTAGAGTCAAAATGTGAATTCCTCAGATTGGGACTTTAAACCGGGCCACAAAGTTTGATGGTAAAAAAAAAATATTCAAAATTTATTACACATTGATAATATATAGCAACATGGAGATGGGGATATACGCAACAAACACAAATATAGGCAGCAGAAATGGAAAAGCCCAGAGCTTTGTCAGAACGACAGAGCATCCAACGCGTTTCGAAAAACAAAATGCAGATCTTCTTCAGGGACAGAGGGCTTGCGGGTTCCAGATCTGTAGCTTATATCCTAAATGTTGCTTGTGTGCTGTTCTGACGGACATAGCTTTCTTTTCATTTTTGAGTTATGTTCTTTGTCTTTATGGGTGGAGCATCAACATTTGGGATATAAGCTACAGATCTGAAACTCGCAAGCCCTCTCCCTGAAGAAGGTCTGCATTTTGCTTTTTGAAACGCGTTGGACGTTCTGTCTGTCTGACAAAGCTCTGGGCTTTTGCTTGCAGCTGGTTTCCATTTCTGCTCCCAATATTTGTGTTTGTTGCGTATATCCCCATATTCATGTTGCTATATATTATCAATGTGTAATAAATTTTGAATATTTTTTTTTTACCATCAAACTGTTTGTGACCCGGTTTAAAGTCCCAATCTGAGGAATTCATGTTTTGACTCTATGTACCAGGGATGTGGTCGACAATCAGTTTAAGCAATAAGTTGCGGTAGAGGGTCTCTTTAAATTTAGAAGCCTGAATGGCTGCCGCACCAATCCCAGCTGCTGCTGTCCCCCACCGTCTCTACCCTAAAAACTGAGCGATCAAACAAAGCTGATCGCTCAGTTCTCCCCCTCTGCTTTCTGCTTTGCCCCTCCACCAATCACTGGAGCGCTGGACTGTGGAGGGGGTGGGAAGGACTGGCACAGGCTCTCATTGGCATGTTGAGGGGCTGAGTCAGCGGCCGCTGCAGAAATCTGGATGGTTCCCGACTGTAAAGTCGGGATCTTTCCTAAGCCTGCACTGGCTGAGTGATATCAGCCGACAGTGGGCTTTAGCCCGTTGTCAGATAAAACGGTCACAGCAGCGCAGAACTAACTGCACTACTGGGACCCATAGGAGAAGTGTATCCAGAAAAGCTTTGGCTATACTTCTCCTTTAAACCTTTTCTCGCCCCCATTCTAAGCCTATTCTATCTACCCTGTAAAAGAAAAGATGCCTATACTTACCTATTCTGAAGTCGCTCTGGTCAGGTCATATAATCTCTCCAGCGCCAGCTTCAATGTAGAGGAGGGATCATCGGCAACTACTATGGGGCATCCGTTGTCGGCTGTCCCTCCTCTACACTAAAGCTGGCACAGGAACCCAATCACTGGACTGGACCGGCACAACCTAAGAAAAGGTAAGTATAGACATCTTTCCTTTTATAGGGTAGATAGAATAGGCTTAGAATAGGGGTTGGAGTAGATTTAGCCCTCGTTCACACTGAGGGCCGGCATTTCAGTCCGACTTCGGGGGCGATTTGCGAGACACCTGTTTCAGGTTCATACACAGATGTCTATTGAAATCGCCCCCAAAGTCACCAAAAGTTGTCCAGGAACTACTTTCCTTGAATTGGTGCGGCGCCGCAAAGTCAGCGGCGCACCGATTCGGACGGTTCCGGCAATAGGCTCCTATTTGCCATGCGATTTGATATGTCAAATCGGCCCAGTGTGAGCGAGGGCTAAATCTTAGTTACGTTTTAACTTGCCTTCCACTTTAAGGAAAGCTACAAACTGCAAACTGAAATCTCGCTGGTTTCTAGGACACTCGTCAACACAGACCCTTGTCTTCCATACAACCATTAGAAAAAAGACCCAACTTCATTGTATCCATCAAGTTGTATTTATTGAACTATTAATTCTGAACACGGAAAAAATCACTCAGCTGTTAAGGAAACGTAACAATGCATTTATTTAATTATAAATAAAGAAAGTCTTTGCTGTTTCTCTTTTTTTCAGATAGTCTTGTGTGAGAACCAGTTCTTCGCTAAATGCAGTCATTCTTGGCTTTCCTGGCAGTGAAGAGTTTCAGCGACTTAAAACAACAAAGCAGGAACACTGCGTCCTCTCTCCGCGGTCCTTCTTACTGTGCCAGTAGAGGAAGTTTCGGTGTGGGCTGTTCTCATCTATTCTCCAAAGGAGGACATTACCATTTCCAATGAAAGAGTCCTGTGTGTCCCGCAAACACCGTTTCCTTCTTCTAGTACCCTAACATTGCTAGGATGAAGTAAAAATGGAGAAAAAGGGATTGTGGTGATGGCATGTTTTTGTATTTACTTGATGCTAAAAGGGAGACCCCATTGACAGAAATAAAAATTTTAACTTCAATTAATATTATTTAACATAATGTATTAACTAATTTTTTTACTTTTTGTTTAGTTTTTGTTTAACCACTTGCTTACTGGGCACTTAAACCCCCCTCCTATCCAGACCAATTTTCAGCTTTCAGCGCTGATGCACTTTGAATGACAATTGCGCGGTCATACAATACTGTACCCAAATTAATTTTTTATCATTTTTTTCCCACAAATAGAGCTTTCTTTTGGTTGTATTTGATCACCTTTGCGGTTTTTATTTTTTGTTAAAAAAATGTAAAAAGACAGAATTAAATTTTTTTTTATTTTTTTTTAATATTTTGTTATAAAATTTTAAAACAGGTAATTTTTCTCCTTCATTGATATACGCTGATGAGGCGGCACTGATGGGCACTGATAGGTGGCAGTGATGGGCACTAATGGGTGGCAATAATGGGCACTAATCGGTTACACTGATTGGCACCACTGGTGGGCATTGATAGTGGGCACTGTGGGCACTGTCAGGTGGCAATGGTAGGTGGCACAGATGAGGCATAAATGCCTCTTCCTCTTCATGACCAATGTCCCCTGCAGATGAGCCAGTGATCGCCTTTTTTTTCTCCTCACGCTGTCAGCGTGAGGAGAAAAAAAAAACGATCACAGAGCTTTTGCTTTGATCATGTGATCAGCTGTCATTGGCTGACAGCTGATCACATGGTAAGGAGCCGGGACCGGATCGGTGATCACCTGAGTCTCAGTGACTCGGTGATCACAGCGCGCTCCGCGCGCGCCCTATAGGGCGCGTGCAAAGGGGAGGCCTCCCGAAAATTCAGGTCCGCGCTGTGGCTGTCATTTGGCTATAGTGCGGATGTCAAGAGGTTAATGAAATTTTCACATTTTGAGAAGCAACACATAATGAATTATAAAAGAACCTAAATGGTTAACGCTGCGCTAGAAATAAAAATTAAAAATTTTTTTTTTGAAATAAATCAAATTAAAAAGCTGCCAGCACCAGAAGTCCTAAATACAAAACTCAAATCAGTGAAAAACAAGAGGTGCGTGCAGCGCTAGACAGTGTATATATCCAATATTGGAAAAAAAAAAAGAAAAATTTAGATTTACTTTCAAATTTTCGGAAATGGTGAAAAACCCAAAATTAAAAGTGAAAAACTAAGGCAGAGTTCAAATACATTAAAATTGAAAAACTGCAAAAAAATTGCATCTATATTAGTGTCAAACCCAATATAACAATGGTGAACTCTAAGAGCCCTTTCACACCGGTCCGCCCATATGCATTTCGGCCTCTAGCCGGGCGTTTTTACCCCCCGCTAGCGGCCGAGAAAGGGTTAAAACTGCCTGAAATGCGCCGCAATAGCAGCGTTTTGCCGGAGGTATCCCAGCGCTGCCCCATTGATTTCAGTGGGGAGCAGCGGTGGAGGAGCGGTAAACACACCGCTTCTTCACCGCTCCAAAGAAGCTGCTGGCAGGACTTTTTTTCACGTCCTGCCAGCGCAGCCGGAGGGCTTTCACACTGGAGACAATGCTGCAGCTGTTTGAGGGCGGATTGCACGCGCTATTTTTAACGCTATAGCGCCTGCAAAATGCCCTCAGTGTGAAAGGGGTCTAATAGCAACATAATAATGTGCTCACATACCAAATTGGATTAATAGTAAACACCAAAAATAAATTATGTGAAACCTAAAAAAGGTGCTCATATGAATTAACTCAGTATTCTATTACTAAGTACATGAAGAAAATTCACAAAAGCATTCAAGGAAAAAAAATATATAAAGAACGACAAAAGGCAAAATCCCCCCAAAAAATATATAAAAAAAAAAAAAAAAAAAAAAATTGAAGTAAAAATAAACTGAAACAGTCCCAAATGAATTGGAAGGTGAACCAAGAAATGTCCGTGCAGGTATGGAGACAAGATGTTAACATGAAACCGTGAAGAAAAGACCCTTTCCTCCAAAAGGCTTTGCACCCAAAGTGAGTATGTAGTCTGTATTTGAACTGTATTTGAACTCTGCCTTAGTTTTTCACTTTTAATTTTGGGTTTTTCACCATTTCAGAAAATTTGAAAGTAAATCTAATTTATTTTTTTTTTTAATATTGGATATATACACTGTCTAGCGCTGCACCCACCCCTTGTTTTTCACATAATGAATTATACTTGCAGTATAACGGAATATATTGTATGTTAACAAGTTAAGGACCGGAAGGATTTGCCCCCTTAACGACCAGGCCATTTTTTGCGATACGGCACTGCGTCACTTTAGCTGACAATTGCGCGGTCGTGCGACACTGTACCCAAACAAGTTTTTTTTTTTTTGTTGTTTTTTTTGCGCGATAAACAAAATAAGAAATAAAAAAGACCAACAATTTTGAAAAAAAAAAACAATCTTTTTTACTTTTTGCTATAATAAATATCCCCCAAAAAATGTAAAAAAACCACATTTCTTCATCAGTTTAGGCCAATATGTATTCTTCTACATATTTTTGGTGAAAAAATCGCAATAAGCGTATATTGATTGGTTTGCGCAAAAGTTATAGTGGATCTTTCAGCTGCCTTTGACACGGTTGACCACCCCCTCCTCCTCAAAAAACTTTACTCCATCGGTCTCCGTGACTGTGCTCTTCAGTGGCTCTCATCCTACCTATCCCAACGCACCTTCAGTGTCACTTACAATTCTACTTCCTCCACTCCTCTTCCCTTCTCTGTCGGGGTCCCTCAAGGTTCTGTTCTTGGACCTCTTTTATTTTCAATCTACACCTCTTCCCTGGGTCAGCTGATAGCCTCTGATGGCTTTCAATATCATTTCTATGCTGATGACACACAAATCTATCTCTCCACCCCTCAACTCACTCCATCAGTCTCCTCACGAATCACTAACTTACTAACCGACAAATCTGTATGGATGTCACACCACTTCCTCAAACTCAACTTGTCCAAAACTGAGATTATAATATTTCCTCCCCCACGTGCCTCTTCCCCTGACTTCTCTGTGAAGAGCAATGGCAAAACCATCCACCCGTCCACACATGTCAGGGTGCTAGGTGTTATCTTGGATTCTGAACTCTCCTTTCAGCCCCACATCCAATCACTTTCCAAAGCTTGCCGCCTCAACCTCCGCAACATCTCTAAACTTTCTTCCCTTTCTAACCAATTAAACCACAAAGCTCCTGATTCACTCCCTGGTTATCTCTCGCCTTGACTACTGCAACTCCCTCCTCATTGGCTTACCTTTAAATAGACTATCCCCCCTGCAGTCCATCATGAATGCTGCTGCCAGACTCATCCACCTTACAAACCGATCAGTGTCTGCTACCCCTCTCTGCCAATCCCTCCATTGGCTGCCACTCGCCCAACAAATTAAATTCAAAATACTAACAATAAGTTACAAAGCCATCCACAACTCTGCCCCCAGCTACATCTCTAACCTAGTCTCAAAATACCAACCTAAACGCCATCTCCGTTCCTTCCAAGACCTCCTGCTCTCTAGCTCCCTCATCACCTCCTCCCATATCCGCCTCCAGGACTTCTCCCGAGCCTCGCCCATCCTCTGGAATTCCCTACCCCAATCTGTCAGACTGTCTCCAAATTTATCCACTTTTAGGCGATCCCTGAAGACTTTACTCTTCAGAGAAGCCTATCCTGCCTCCATCTAACAACTGCACTATTTTCTCCATTAGCTCATCCCCCACAGCTATTACCCTTTTGTATAACTTGACCCTAACTCCTAGATTGTAAGCTCTAACGAGCAGGGCCCTCTAATTCCTCCTGTATTGAATTGTATTGTACTTGTACTGTCTGCGCTAATGTTGTTGTAAAGCGCTGCGTAAACTGTCGGCGCTATATAAATCCTGTATAATAATAATAATAATAATAGTGTCACAAAATAGGGGATATATTTATGGCATTTTTTTTACTAGTAATGGCGGTGATCAGCGATTTTTAGCAGGACTGTGACATTGCGTCAGACAGATCGAAAATTTTTGACACTTTTCTGGGACCAGTGACATTTATACAGCGATCAGTGCTAAAAATAGCCACTAATTACTGTATAAATGTCACTGGCAGGGAAGGGGTTAACACTAGGGGGGCAATCAAGGGGTTAAGTGTTCCCTAGGGAGGTGTTTCTATCTGTGGGGGGGGGGGGTGTAGTGACTGGAGGAGGAGAGAGATCGCTGTTCCTGATCACTAGGAACAGCAGATCTGTCTCTCCTCCCCTGACAGAATGGAGATCTGTCTGTTTACATTGACAGATCCCCATTCTGTCTCTCTCAGGAGCGATCCGGTGGACATCGTGGCTGCCGGCCACACGCACCGGCTCCGGCATCGCGCCGCGTAGAGCTCTTAAAGCAGCCGATGTACAATGACGGCGATTCGCCTAGGAGGGCCAACCTGCCGCAGTACAACTTAAAGTGGTTAAAGTAAAATGAAGGGAAAACTCTTTTTTCATTTGTACACTGTATATACTCAGTTGAGAACATTCCCAAGTAATAGGCAGAAGCAGACAGTAGCAAAAACAACAAAAAATATTGTGGGGAGGTGCAGCATGGAGCAGTGGCAGTAAACACCCAGAGTCTGGTTGCAGAGAACAAAACTTGTATTATTGTCAGAGTCTAATAATTTGCAGCAAGCCCGGCAGGAAGGGCCCCAGCCAGGAACACTCACAGAATGTAACAGCAGTGTGTAGCAAAAGCAGGTCTCAGATGTACCGACAGCATCTGTCTTGAGGGGTGGAATGCGGCCCGACTGCTCCGTACCCAAATGAGGAGGTCTCTAGGAAAGATGGTTTGTCCCTAATCTTTCCCTACTTATCAGGAACCTCTTCCTATTACTAATCCCTGTCCTTACCAGACAGGTAACCTGTCCCTAGACTACCCACGCGTGAAATGCGCTCCAAGTCTGGGAGCCAGGGTCTTAAATAGGCTCTGCCTGACCCAAGATGGCTGCCAGAGTCACATGGGGTGTCAGCATCCAATCAGAGAGCTTCCCCAGTGACCTATGAAACCATAGAGAACCAAGTTCCTCTTGACTTCCCCTTCAACTGCAATGCCACTGTGGTCGAGTCACACCTATAGCGGAGAAAATAGCAGTCACAGATCGGTTAGAATAGTGTACGAGGCTGGCAGCAACATTCATGAAGGGGAGATAGCCTGTGTAAAGGTAGGCCAGTGAGGAGAGAGTTGCAGTACTCAAGGCAGGACATAACTAGGGAGTGAATAGGCACGATCCTGTGTAGCCGGCCACAATAACCCCCCTAGCAAAAATAAATCCCCTCCAGCAATAGACTTCCCCCAGCAACAATAGATCCCCCTAAGCAACAATAAATATCCCCAACAACATTAGATCCCCCAACAACAATAGACCCCCCATAGCAAAATACCCCCCAGCAACAATAGACTCCCAATATAACAATACAGTACATTTCCCAGCAGCCAGCATCAACAGACCCTTCCCTCAACAGTAGGTCCCTCCCAGCAACAATTGACTCCCTAGTGACATAAGATCTCCACCACCAGCAATAGGATTCCCTTCCAGCAACATTAGATCTCCCGTAGCAAAATACCCCCAACAACAATAGATCCCCCACAGCAACAATAGACCTTCAATATATCAATACAGTACGTTTCCCAGCAGCCAGCATCAACAAACCCTTCCCTCAACAGTAGATCCCTCCCAGCAACAATTGACCCCCTAGAAACATAATGATCCCCACCAGCAACAATAGTTTCCCCCGACTAGTAACAATAGAGCCCCCAACAACAAATAGATCTCCCCAGTAACAATAAACCCCACCACGCCAGTAACAATACAGTAGATATCCCAGCAGCCAGCATCAATAGACCCTCCAGCAGCCAGCAACAACGGACCCCTCCCTCAACAGGAGATCCCTCCCGGCAATAATTGACCCCCTACTTACTTTTGATCTCCCCAGCGACAATAGATCGCCCTGCAGTCGGCATCAATAGACCCTCCAGAACAGCCCAGCTCCTCATTCGGTGCTGGGACCGCGTTCACCGATGGAAAAAAGCCCTGCCAATAATTATACTATTGATCAAAATGGTAATGTCATAAGGGGTGATCAGGGAGGAAGAAACTTTACAAGTTCTGTTTTAGACAGATATAACATTCTATCTACTCTATCTATCTATCTATCTATCTATCTATCTATCTATCTATCTATCTATCTATCTATCTATCTATCTATCTATCTATCTATCTATCTATCTATCTATCTATCTATCTATCTATCTATCTATCTATCTATCTATCTATCTATCTATCTATCTATCTATCTATCTATCTATCTATCCATTCTATTTCTGTACACTTATGTTTGCTAGTGGATATAAATAGAATTTATATATAATAACCAAGTCAAGCATTTCTCACCTACTGTATCCCCATGGGGTACACATAGGAATGTTGTGCAGGTTTCTGTACATCATGCTCTCACAGTCTGCATATATCACAGAACAGAAATGCCTTGCTTTTATTTTTATACATAGCTGATCCCAGTACTGATGTGTAAATGAGTGTGAAGGAGTGAACACAGCGCCCTATCCAGATGGCGCACAGGAAATGCCTCGTTCTATAAGTCTTCAGAGAGAAGTCATCACTGAATGTGGCTATATAAGTGGGAATATGCTGAAGCCGTCTACACTACCTCGGCATTTATTGGTTCCCATCAGTGGTAGGCGGTATTTCTATAAAGAGAAAAATGTGTGGGCTTCCATTGTTGACCTACCCAAAAGAGTTGCCTGGCTGCATCACTATTAAGAAGCAAGCATGTAATAAGTGAAGTCAGAGTTACAAAGTTACATAGTAGGTGAGGTTGAAAAGACACAAGTCCATCAAGTCCAACCTATGTGTGAGATTATATGTCAGTATTACATTGTATATCCCTGTATGTTGCGGTCGTTCAGGTGCTTACCTAATAGTTTCTTGAAACTATCGATGTTCCCCAGTTGAAACCACCGCCTGTGGAAGGGAATTCCACATCCTTGCTGCTCTTACAGTAAAGAACCCTCTACGTAGTTTAAGGTTAAACCTCTTTTCTTCTAATTTTAATGAGTGGCCCCAAGTCTTGTTAAAAACTCTCTTGTGTGAAAAAGTTTTATCCCTATTGTGGGGTCACCAGTACGATATTTGTATATTGAAATCATATCCCCTCTCAAGCGTCTCTTCTCCAGAGAGAATAAGTTCAGTGCTCGCAACCTTTCCTCATAACTAAGATCCTCCAGACCCTTTATTAGCTGTGTTGCCCTTCGTTGTACTTGCTCCATTTCCAGTACATCCTTCCTGAGGACTGGTGCCCAGAACTGGACAGCATACTCCAGGTGCGGCCGGACCAGAGTCTTGTAGAGCGGGAGAATTATCGTTTTATCTCTGGAGTTGATCCCCTTTTTAATAAATGCCAATATTCTGTTTGTTTTGTTAGCAGCAGCTTGGCATTGCATGCCATTGCTGAGCCTATCATCTACTAGGACCCCCAGGTCCTTTTCCATCCTAGATTCCCCCAGAGTGAAGCCTGAACTCCCAATATGCATAGTTGTGACTCTGAAGGTGTTGAATTAATAGGATCAACGTGAAAGCCAGGCAAATAGCATTGCTAGAATGACAGCTCAACCATGGCAGCCTCTAAATGTTTCTCAGCCCAAGTTTTATGGTTATAAACTCTAATAGGGCGTACACACGGTCGGACTTTGTTCGGACATTCCGACAACAAAATCCTAGGATTTTTTCCGACGGATGTTGGCTCAAACTTGTTTTGTCTACACACGGTCGCACAAAGTTGTCGGAAAATCCGATCGTTCTAAACGCGGTGACGTAAAACACGTACGTCGGGACTATAAACGGGGCAGTGGCCAATAGCTTTCATCTCTTTATTTATTCTGAGCATGCGTGGCACTTTGTCCGTCGGATTTGTGTACACACGATCGGAATTTCCGACGGATTTTGTTGTCGGAAAATTTTATCTCCTGCTCTCCAACTTTGTGTGTCGGAAAATCCGATGGAAAATGTCCGATGGAGCCCACACACGGTCGGAATTTCCGACAACACGCTCCGATCGGACATTTTCCATCGGAAAATCCGACCGTGTGTACGGGGCATAAAGGTTTTTTACCTTAATGCATTATCTAATGCACTATTTGTTCTCCCCACCCCTCCTTAACCACTTACCTGAGTCCTCTCCTGATCCAGCACTGTCCCCACTGGTAGACTAGACATGTGCAGCTCATTTAGTTCCAAATAAATATTCGGATTCATTTTTCATTATTCAGAGATTCGGATATATCCAAATCCCCGAATTACAGTACAAACTGGAAAAAAGGGGGGGAACTAATGCGCAAAACCAAGGTAAACTGGATAAATAAGTTAAAGGATATGAGAAGCCGCCAACATATAAAAGTGTTCCCACACAGCAAAAATGATTAAATAATAAGAAGTACGTGGCGCTAACCAGAGTGTAGAAAAGTTAAAGCAACTAAAGCCGCTCGTATTTTTACAAATTTTACTGAATTTTCCGAATAACGAAACTAAATTCGTCAGAATTTCCAAAATTCAGATTGAAATTTGACTAAAATTTGACATCGAATTCCATTTGAATTCGAACTGTAAACATATTGTTGAAATCAAAGACTGTGTGTGTTATTAGTGTACCATTTCGAAATAAAGCTGTATTTGTTAAGCCAAAGGTGATTTAACCACTTGCCGCCCGCCCACCATCAAATGACGGAGGGACGGTGCGACTCTCGTTCTGGGTGGACGACATATGACGGCGCACCTGAACGGCTGATAGTACACGGCGCAACCTCGATCTCTGTAAGGATCCGCTGATGCGGCTCTTTTACCATGTGATCAGCTGTGTCCAATCACAGCTGGTCACATGTAAACACCGAAGTGCCGGTAACCGGCTCTCATCGCCTCACACTGACAGAGTGTGTGGCGAGGAGAGCCAATCAGTGGCATCTCCTCACAGGGGACATCGAGACATGTAATCAGGGCACTGATCATCAGTGCCCTGATTACAATTAAGTGCCAGCCATGCCAGCAATCAGTGCCCACCAGTGCCAGCAAACAGTGCCTACCAGTGGCAGCAATCAGTGCCCATCAGTGCTACCTATCAGTGATGCCCATCAATGCTGCCCATCAGTGCCACCAATCAGTGCCACCCATCAATGTCCATCAGTGCCCATCAGTGCCACCTATCCGTGCTGCCTATCAGTGCCCACGAGTTCAGCCTATCAGTACCACCTATCAGTGCCCACCAGTGCCACCCATCAGTGCCGCCTATCAGTTATCATCAGTGCCAATTATCAGTGCCACCTATCAGTGCAGATATGTGTGGCTTATCAGTGCCTCCTCATCAGTGCTTCCTAATCAGTGCCCACCAGTGCCAGCAATCAGTGCCCATCAGTGCTACCTATCAGTGCTGCCCATCAATGCCCATTAGTGCTGCCCATCAATGCCCATCAGTGCCACCAATCAGTGCCACCCATCAATGCCCATCAGTGCCCATCAGTGCCACCTATCCGTGCTGCCTATTAGTGCCCACCAGTTCAGCCTATCAGTATCACCTATCAGTGCCCACCAGTGCCACTCATCAGTGCCGCCTATCAGTGCTCATCAGTGCCACATATCAGTGCCACCTATCAGTGCTTATATGTGTGGCATATCAGTGCCTCCTCATCAGTGCCACCTAATCAGTGCCCATAAGTGCCGCCTTATCAGTGCATATCAGTGAAGGAGAAAAATTACTTATTTACCCACAGAAACAAAGAAACTTTTTTTTTTCCAAAATTTTTGATCTTTTTTTTGTAAAAAATAGTTTAAAAAAAACAGCAGTGATTAAATACCACCAAAAGAAAGCTCTATTTGTGTGAAGAAAATGATAACAATTTCATATGGTTACAGTATAGCATGACCGCGCAATTTCATTCAAAGTGCGAGAGCGCTGAAAGTTGAAAAATGGCCTGGGCAGGAAGGGGGTGAAAGTGCCCTGTATTGAGTTGGTAAAGGGGTCATTGTAATCATTTGATGAAGATTTTTCTTTTGTTCGTTCACTTTGTAAGTGTAAAATTGATAAAAAGAAACCAGTAAAATATAAATATATTTAAAAGCACATGTGCTTTTTCTCAGCTGGATAAAACTTCTGCACAGTATTGTACATAGTAAAATGATGAAAGAAAGATACTACTTTTATTAATTAGAACACTTTGCATATTTTTAATAAACATATTATTAATACGAACAAGATCAATGTGTATAAATAACAATCAGATGTTTGGTTCCTCGGCTGCCGCATTCAAATTGAAAAGAATGCGAAAAGTTTTGATTCGACTGATCCGATATTTATCGATTGGAACGTTTCGAATCAAGAAAAAAAAAACAGTGAGTTCAAAGAAAATTCTAAAAATACATAGAACGAATTCAGAATATGATTTCCGAATACGAATTGAACGAATCAACTGAATTTACGAAACAAAAGAACTAAACGAAACAAAACAAATTTTTTCGTCATGCACATGTCTACAGCAGACCCACTCGCCTCTCTTCCGGAATTCTCTGGATTGGCTCCCACTGCTATCAGTAAAATCCTGCGAGGAGGGAGTGGGGACGGGAAAGAGCCTTGCTGTGCGTGTCTATGGATGCACACAGCCAGGCTGAGGACGTGTGCCCCCACAGCAAGGTTTACAACCACTTTTATAGCAATAAAAATCAGTACCCTGAGGTTTAAAACACATAAAATTATTAAGCACAATTCCTAAAGACTAGGTTCAAATCCACATAATTTTGCAGGAAAAAAAAAATGTGCATTTGTTATTTTTTTACACAGGAGATTGCAAAGCATTGCACCCGAGTTCATTGGATTGTGGGTATAATGTCAGGCTCCTGCAGGCTCTTGGTCTAGCTCCCTGACTTAGTTTCAAGCCTTCAGTGGGAGATCTGGAGGAAGTGTCAATGGACTATGAGCTGATGAGTGCACTTGTAATTCATTGAAAACTACATGTCCATCTGCTGTGGTGGCAGAGGCAACTTATAGTTCATTCATTCACAGATCTCTGTGAATAAAGGACGTGGCTGTGTAGGCGGACTCCAATCTGGGGACCTGAGACTGGCATGGCGGGTGCCGTCGAGTAGAGGAGAGGGAGACCAGTGAACATTTGTTCACTGATTCCTCCTAACTAAAAAAAAACCCAGCAGAAATGTGCATTACTTCCAGGTTCTGCTGTCACTTTTTAATATATAATAAACAAAAAATATTCACACTATGACCAATAGTTGCAGCAGGAACTAGGAAATCTGATAAGCCAGCTGTCACACTGCTGTCACACAAGAAGCTTTCAGAGTGTGATCTGTGCACCATTAGCTTCAGTGGAGGATAGGTGAGACATCAGGGGTCTAAAATTCCTCTCGTGTCCCATTAAACATGTAGCACTGTAGGGATTGCTGTGTGTAGACTTCACTGGGCTTTTCCCCTTCTTATCTTGCCACCATGAGGCAAAAAGGAAGTTCTGGACAGCCTCACTCCGAAATATAGCCTTTATTAGTAAAAAGTCCAACAGATACAAGCCACAGCAAAAAATGGGACAAATGAGCTGACGCGTTTCACACTTAACAGTGCTTACTCTTATCCACTCGTTGCCAATAATCAATCCAGTGGTTTTTTTTTTTTTGGTATTTATTGTTGGAACTTGGATAGGAGAAGGGAATAGTGGGACACTCCAACTGGAACTAATAACACTTGAGGACAATTCTCACTCATCCTCACAGGTTAGATGTGGTAACAGACTTGCTGTTATACCATACAACACTTGTATGGGAAGAATACATCTTTTGTTTGCCCTGGCAGCAGACTTGATGAAACTGTTTCACTTCAGGACACTCACTAGCATCCCCTTTCACTGACACCCATCCTGTGACTATAATAACTGAAGGGATGGCCCTCACAGGACAGGCCCCATAACACAGATATGGACTCACTGTAGGCTGAAGCAGATCCTTTCTCGCTTGCCTCCCTTCTGGTCAAGTCTGCAGGACATCTGGTTTGCATCTATTCTCAGATTCAGGCCCTCAGGTTAGACACCTGAGTCCGCATGGCAGCTTCTACAGAGGAGGGGCAGCCGCCCCCTCCCTCCAGGACCCCGCTCTCCAGCCGAAGACCCCAAGCACATATGCCCTTGGTATTTATATAGTCACCCAGCATGTACTGAGGCACTTTCCTCTGCCAGTAACCAGGGCTGTAACAATGCATGTGCCCTCATTTGTCAGGTTTCCTCCCACTGTCCAATATGCCCTCCTATTGGACCAGTGTGAAACATTCAGACAACATGAGTGGCACCTGAACACCATGAGCAGACCCTATCAATGGATCCTGCTCCCTGGTAGGCAGAGAGCATCTAAATTTACCTGGCAATCTTCCTGGTATGCAGAAAGACCCACAAACTTTACTCTCTACTAGCACCTACCTAGGAGGGTGCTACAAACAGAACGTGTGACCCAAATTCATATCACATAGCAGATTTGTGGTCCCCTATGTGATAAAAAAAATTAAATAATTTTGTGAACTTTTTTATGAGCCCATGACACACACACATATACAAATGTAAATGCGTCGGGGGTGCCTACATATGAAAATGTTGATTGGGCTACACATTTTACATATCACTGCACATGCTAGAGTGAGTGGAAATAATTCTAAGACAAAACATCAATAGAAAAAAGCAATTAAAAGTTTGTCTGTGAATTTACAAAGAGTAAAGATTGATGATTTCGACCTATATAAAGCCACAGGGCCGTAAACTCAACTTTTTGAATGTGATGGATTTTTACCTTTGCTTACAGGTTAAGGTTAAGGTTTGCTTAAAGTTGCAAACGTGTTTATAATATGTAATCAGATTGAGTTTATAACACATACTGTATCTGCATTCGAGCAAATCAAAAATGTGCACTTTGTCAATTCTTCTCATTTGCATATTAATTTTCTCATCACCCATCAGGCCAATTTCTCTTGAGCAACATTGGGGCAATCTGACAATGAAAGTGAAAAAAAAATAAGGGCTGTGCAAAGCGAGAGCCTCCTGAGGTCGGTGTGCAGCAGCCATTTACTGCAGGGCCCAAAAAAATCACTGTAGTAGTCTCGAGTAATACAGAGATTGTCAGCTTCTACAGAGGTCCCTCAAGTATGGGATATTCATACTTACCTTAGTTCAAGTTGGAACAAATGTAAGTACGCAATTAGGATCATACCTATGAACAGTGGCGTCGGGAGGGGGGGGGGGGGGGGGGGCGGAGCCCTGAATGTTTGGAATTTTGGGCCAACATTTGTGTGACCGTATGTATGCAAGGCAAGTTTGAGCCAACATCCTTCAGAAAAAAATCCACGGTTTTGTTGTCGGAAAATCCGATCGTGTGTACGGGGCGTTAAGTCCTCCGTATGATTGTGTCCAGCTTAGTCTGTAACACATTTACTGTATGCACATGCTTCAAACAGCCACTGAGCTGCAGTTCTGGCCCACAGATTGTTCATTGAGTCAATCCACCAAAGGTTTTTTTTGATGGGACATGAAGGGTTCTGTCTAAATTTAGCACCAAGTTCTGGTGACTCTTAGTCCTCCGTATGATTGCATCCAGCTTAGCTGTTAACGCATTTACTGTATGCATATGCTTCAAACTGGAGGATGGGGTAAACAGTTCAATCTCTGTATTTGCGGACAACACTAAGCGAAGAAGGGCAATAACTTCTCTGCAGGATGTGGAAACCTTGCAAAAAGATCTGAACAAATTAATGGGGTGGGCGACTACATGGCAAATGAGGTTTAATGTAGAAAAATGTAAAATAATGCATTTGGGTGGCAAAAATATGAATGCAATCTATACACTGGGGGGAGAACCTCTGGGGGAATCTAGGATGGAAAAGGACCTGGAGGTCCTAGTAGATGATAGGCTCAGCAATGGCATGCAATGCCAAGCTGCTGCTAACAAAGCAAACAGAATATTGGCATGTATTAAAAAGGGGATCAACTCCAGAGATAAAACGATAATTTTTCCACTCTACAAGACTCTGGTCCGGCCGCACCTGAAGTATGCTGTCCAGTTCTGGGCACCAGTCCTCAGGAAGGATGTACTGGAAATGGAGCGAGTACAAAGAGGGGCAACAAAGCTAATAAAGGGTCTGGAGGATATTAGTTATGAGGAAAGGTTGCGAGCACTGAACTTATTCTCTCTGGAGAAGAGACGCTTAAGAGGGGATATGATTTCAATATACAAATACCGTACTGGTGACCCCACAATAGGGATAAAACTTTTTCACGGAAGGGAGTTTAAGAAGACACGTGGTCACTCATTAAAATTAGGAGTAAAGAGGTTTAACCTTAAACTACGTAGAGGGTTCTTTACTGTAAGAGCGGCAAGGATGTGGAATTCCCTTCCACAGACGGTGGTTTCAACGGGGAGCATCGATAGTTTCAAGAAACTATTAGATAAACACCTGAACGACCGCAACATACAGGGATATACAATGTAATACTGACATATAATCTCACACATAGGTTGGACTTGATGGACTTGTGTCTTTTTTTCAACCTCACCTACTATGTAACTTTGTAACTGCCACTGAGCAGCAATTCTGTTCCACAGGTCGTTTATTCAGTCCATCCACCCAAGGTCTTTATTTGCTTGGACATGAAGTGCTCCATCTAGATCAGTGGTTCTCAACTCCTGTCCTCAGGACCCACTAACAGGCCAGGTTTGCAAGATAACTGAAATACATCACAGGTGTAATCATTTGCTGCTCAGTGATTGCAGTATTCTAGTCTGCATCTCCCCAAGGTAATACTTATAATCTGGCCTGTTGGTGGGTCCTGAGCACTGGAGTTGAGAACCACTGATCTAGATTGAGCACCAGGTCTTAGTGACTCTTAGTCCTCTGTATGATTGCATCCAGCTTACCCGTTATCACATTTACTGTATGCACATTCTGCAATTCTGCTCCACAGATTGTTTATTGAGCACATCCACCAAAGGATTTTTTGTTGGGACTTGAAGGGCTCGGTCTAGATTTAGCACCAGGTCCTGGCGACTCTTAGTCCTCCGTATAATTGTATCCAGCTTAGCCGTTAACACATTTACTGTATGCATATGCTTCAAACAGCCACTGAGCGGCAATTCTGCTCCACAGATTGTTCATTGTGTCCTTGGTAATCAAGGGAGCATTTTGCCAGATTGATACTGGGCTGGGAGCCATGCTAGGAGGAGCCTGCACGTAATAAGCCTTGTGATATCCACCTCTTGCTGCACTTTACCCAGAAATCGTGCCTGCTTGTGCTGTTCAGAACATGTGACACTGAAATGAAATCAGGGGACAGTAATAGCAGCTGGACATGTAGCCTATGGCACACAGCCTTCTACGCACGGAGAAAACCAGCTGGTAATGGCTCATTTACTTGACATGCGCTAAGCTGGTTCTCTGCCATTCTCTTATTATTTTAACCTCTCCGCTGCTGAAGAAATGCATCTTCTGTTCACTGGATTTTAACGCATAGCCTTGTTTTATTGCAAAAACGGGAAGATTTAAAAAAAAAAAAAAAACCCCCTGTGTTGTAACATCCATTAACATCTTCCTGCTGATGCAAGGGGACATTGGAATTCCTATGCAGCCTCAGGACAGGGGGGGCTCGGGAGAGGCAAATTGGTACACTAGGGAGCAGAAAGAGACAAAGGAATTGGTGTGGCAGCCCACCGCAACCATGTTTACTTCACAGTAAATTCATAAGAGCCTGCCAGACGGCACATATGCAAATAGCCAGACATTGCTAACTGAAACACAAATCCGACAATATAGAGCTGCTAACACACAGGAAATCCTCGAAAATACAGCGCATAATTAGATAGAGCCCAGGGAAGGCAATGGAAGGAGGGAGATGGATTTCTGCGCAAACATCCACACCCTCCCACAAACTAGGAGGATGAGTAGAAGCCTCGGGATTGTGAAAACTGAAATACACGCTCCCTTTTGTCTGGGAAACCAACAGCAACTATGACCCGTGTCTTTTCTAGCATTGTCATTTCTACAAAGTGTGTGCATTGGAACAGATATGATACATTGTTCTTCTTTGCTTATTTTACCTGTTCAATGGGGTATTTCAGAAATTAAGGAAGATGTTGACTGATATCAAAATTTTGAATTAAACATTTTTTAAATTACATTTTTTTTCCTATTTCCCTAAGCCAGTGTTTCTCAACTCCAGTCCTCAAGGCGCCCCAACAGGTCATGTTTTCAGGATTTCTCACAGGTGAAACAACTGTGGTAATTACTAAGGCAGTGAAACTGATCAAATCACCTGTGCAAAATAATGGTAAGCCTGAAAACATGACCTGTTGGGGCGCCTTGAGGACTGGAGTTGAGAAACACTGCCCTAAGCTACTAATCTTCTAGCATAGTCATTTGTAAAAAAAAAAAAAACTTAGTTATCATACTTTGGGGATGATATGCTAAAATTGGAGAGTGCAAAATCTGGTGCAGCTGTGCATGGTAGCCAATCCACTTCTAACTTCAGCCTATTCAATTAATCTTTGACAATAAAACCTGGAAGCTGATTGGTTTCAATGCACAGCTGCACCAGATTTTGCACTCTCCAGTTTTAGTAAATCAACCGCTTTGATTCTTTGCTCATATTACATGATCACTTGGGGTATCTCAGAATTTGACTTAGAATTAACTACTTGCAGACCGCCCGCCGTCATTATACAGCGGCTGTTTGACGTAGAATACCGGGGTTATGGCAGCAGATAACTGGCATAACCCTGGTATATTCCTAAACGACGACGGTCCTCTTTCTGATAAAAGTGGTCTCCGTGGCGTATTCGCCGCAAGATCACTTTTATCGGGGGGCGGGAGAGGGACCCTTCCTGTCGTCTCTGCCGCTTACCGGAGCCGATTGGGTCCTCTCTCCTCTGAGACATGGAGCCAAGTGGGGGAAAGATGGCTTCCTGCTTGACTGCATAACATTGGATGGTGGAAGAGACGTCAAACGTCACTTCCACCCAATTGTCTTAAAGGGAAATTTTTTTTTTTTCGAAAAATAAAAAAACATTTATTTATATATTTTTTTTTATTTTAAGTGTAAATATGAGATATGAGGTCTTTTTGACCACAGATCTCACATTTAGGGGGTCCTGTCATGCTTTTTTTTCTATTACATTGGATGTTTACATTGCTTGTAATAGTAATAAAAGAGACCCAAATTTTTTTTTTTAAAAGAACAGTGTAAAAATAAAAAGTAAAATAAATAAGATTTTTTTTTTTTTTTTTTAAAGTGCCCTGTCCCGGCAAATTTGCGAGCAGAAATGAACGCATACTTAAGTCGCGCCCGCATATGAAAGTGGTGTTCAAACTGTGTTCTAACTTTACTGTTGTCTTATTTTTTAATTCAATTGTATTTTTTCCCCAAAAATTGCGTTTGTAAGACTGCTGTGCAAATATGGTGTGACATAAAGTATTGCAACAGGGGACAAAAAAATAAAAAACAGAGTGATAAAAACACACACCCTAAAGAGTTATACTACAAAAATGTTTATTCGCTAAGAAAGACCATTCAAGCCCATCATAGGGTGTTAGCTAGGGGTAGGGGGGCAAAAAACGGGGGTGTCCATCCCAGCAATAAGAGCTAAACGCTCTTACGAAGTTCTGCAAATTAAGGAATGAAACATGTAAGCGTTTAGCTCTTATTGCTGGGAAAGACACCCCCGTTTTTTGCCCCCCTACCCCTAGAGCTAACACCCTATTATGGGCTTGAAGGACTGAGCTGGAACCTGATGATTTTGATGAACCTAATGACACATCTATCCTGAATTTATCAGCATGATTGACCTCAACATGGAGACTAATTGATCTTTTATCACGGAGAACAGACACTGTGACTATGGATTTTATTACTCGATGGGTTTTTCGAATAGCCTGACACATATTGATCAATCTATCTTGGATGAGAAATCACTATCTTTATCACAGATGAACGATCATCAGCTGGAGATCTATGGCTATCACATACAGACCAACAGATTGAATCTCATTTCACATTGGAGAGTTCTCTGTGTGATCCGGTATCAATGAGTAACCACCATGTAAATGTATTATTACAATTGCTTGGATGTTATACCTACATGTTGTGGGAACCTTGGCTCTTGGGTACACTGACGGTGCCTATGTGATCGTTCCTACTTATGTTATATACCTGACAAGGTTAGGATTGAAATGCTTAGTGATTCATCCATCTGTAATCAGTTTCTGTCATCGTTTAACCACATGTTTTTTGTTTGTTTTTTTTTTTGTTTTTTTGTTTTTTTGATTTTCTTTTTTTGTTTTTTTAACCACATGTTTTTTTACCAATCAAGATCATTCAGCAGGACTTTCCATACATTTGAGGATACAATAACAATCTTTTTTTCTTTGTGAAGAGAAGATTTTTTTCTCCCCTAATTGTCTTCAACTTTTGGATTATCCATTTTCCCAGTGTGTCCCCTTTCTATGATTATTATATCTTTGACTGACTGTGTGACCGACTGTGGTATGACTTTACACCTTATCATTGGTCGCTTAGACTGTATCATTTCTGAAATGTAACAGTGTGGCACATTTCTGTGTTTACGGAATCACACTGTTCCCTTCAGGAATTATCCAGCCTAGTTCCTCGCCCCAGGTGGCTTGGGGTACTGTTAGGTGCTTATAGGGGGTGTTTCACATTGGGGGAGAGAGGGATATACCCACTGCATTTATCCCTTTAAATATCTTTAGAGATATTTCTTAATTACGGTACCCATTAATCTTTGGGGAATTGTTTGTATTATTAGGAGTTTGCCCCCTTTTTAGGGACTCTTTAAGGATATAGGGACTTTAGTATTGGTGTTGTTTGTATTTTGCTCTTTCTTAGCGAATAAACATTTTTGTAGTATAATGACCTGTACACACGGTCGGACATTGATCGGACATTCCGACAACAAAATCCTAGGATTTTTTCAGACGGATGTTGGCTCAAACTTGTCTTGCATACACACGGTCACACAAAGTTGTCGGAAAATCTGATCGTCCTGAACGTGGTGATGTAAAAGACGTACGTCGGGACTATAAACGGGGCAGTAGCCAATAGCTTTCATCTCTTAATTTATTCTGAGCATGCGTGGCACTTTGTGTGTGTCGGATTTGTGTACACACGATCGGAATTTCCGACAACGGATTTTGTTGTCGGAAAATTTTATAGCCTGCTCTCAAACTTTGTGTGTCGGAAATTCCTATGGAAAATGTGTGATGGAGCCTACACACGGAATTTCCGACAACACATATTTTCCATCGGAAAATCCTATTGTGTGTATAGGGCATTACTCTTTAGGGTGTGTGTTTTTATCGCTCTGTTTTTTATTTTTTTGTCCCTTGTTAGCTATTCTTGATTGCATACCCCTCGCTATTTATGCTACGATTTTTGAATATAGGCAGGATTCCCATGTATCTACATTTTGTTGTAAACTATTGCAACGACTGCCATTTTATTCTCTAGGGTGTCTGAAAAAAATAATATAATGTTTGAGGGTTCTAAGTAATTTTCTAGCAAAAAAAAAACAACTGGATTTTAACTTGTAAACACCAAGTTTGAAAAATAGGCTTGGTCCTTAAGTGGTTAAACATGTTTTAAATGACATGTTTTTTTCTTATTGCCTTAAACTACAAATTTTCTTGCATAGTCATTAAAAAAAAAAAAGTTTGCAAAAAAAAGAGTGCAAAATCTGGTGCAGCTGTTCATGGTAGCCAATCAGCTTCTAACTTCAGCTTGTTCAGTTAAGGTGGTATTAAGCCCTGGAAGGGTATTTTTACCTACAGGTAAGCTTATAATAAAGCTTACCTGTAGGTAGAATGAATATCTCCTAAACATGCACCATTTAGGAGATATTCTTGCAAACAGTAGCCGGTGACGTCACCGGTGCTCTAAAGGAGCGGTGTACCTGTGCCGTTTCTTCAGAACTGTGTGCCGTGGCCGAGGCTCCCGCATTCATGAATGGGAGTGACATCATCGTGGCTCGGCCAATAGGAGTCCCCGAACCCGGAAGGAAGATTGGGTGAAGATGGAAGCCTCTGGAGGGGTGACAGTGCGCTGCTGGAGGGCTTTGTTTTAATGACTTCAGCCCCGGAAGAATTTACCCCCTTCCTGACCAGAGTGTTTTGTGCGATTCGGTACTGCGTCGCTTTAACTGACAATTGCGCGGTCGTGCGACGTGGCTCCCAAACAAAATTGACATCCTTTTTTTCCCACAAATAGAGCTTTCTTTTGGTGGTATTTAATCACCTCTGCGATTTTTATTTTTTGCGCTATAAACAAAATAAGAGCGACAATTTTGAAAAAAAAACGCATTATTTTTTACATTTTGCTATAATAAATATCCCCCAAAAATATATAAAAAAACATTTTTTTTCCTCAGTTTAGGCCGATACGTATTCTTCTACATATTTTTAGTAAAAAAAATTTGCAATAAGCGTTTATTGATTGGTTTGCGCAAAAGTTATAGCGTTTACTAAATAGGGGTTAGTTTTATGGCATTTTTATTAATTATTTATTTTTTTACTAGTAATGGTGGCGATCAGCGATTTTTATTGTGACTGCGACGTTATGGCGGACATGTCGGACATTTTTGACACATTTTTGGGACCAATGTCATTTATACAGCGATCAGTGCGATTAAAAATGCACTGATTACTGTGTAAATGACACTGGCAGTGAAGGGGTTAACCACTAGGGGGCGGGGAGGGGTTAATCAGTACTAGGGGAGTGTTTTCTAACTGTAGGGGGGATGGGCTGTATGTGTCACTAGACTGATCTCTGCTCCCGATGACAGGGAGCAGTGATCAGTGACACTGTCACTAGGCAGAACAGGGATATGCTGTTTACATCAGCATCTCCCCGTTCGTCCTCTCCATGTGGCGATCGCAGGTATCCCCGCGGCGATCGAGTCCGCGGGACCCGCGACCCGACTCACGGAGCTCCCGGCCGGCGCTCGCGCGCCGCCGGTGGCGCGCACGCAATGGCACGGCGGGGAATTCAAATGGACGTACAGGTACGTCCTTTTGCCCAGCCGTGCCATTCTGCCGACGTATATCGCAGTGAGCCGGTCAGGAACCGGTTAAGGTAAGTCTTTCATAATGTGCTAGTATGGGATGCATACTAGCACATTATGTTATTGCCTTGCAGGTAGAGACTTTTTTTTTCATACAGAGTTTACTACCGCTTTAAGCTTTGACAATAAAACCTGGAAGCTGGTTTCTTTGCAGAGCTGCACCAGATTTTGCACGCTCTAGTTTTAGTAAATCAGTCCCTTTGCTTCTTTGCTCATTCTATCTGATCTATTGGTGTATTTCAGAAATTGACTTATATCAAAATTTAGAATTAAACATTTTTAAATTACTTTTTTTTCCTATTGGCCTAAATTACTAATTACATGTTTAAATTTGCATAAATCTTGTTGTTATTATTTTCAAAGCATTTATATATAACCATTTGACATCTTTCAGTATCTTTTGGACTTTTTTTTTTTAAATAAATTCTTTATTTCTCTGTATTTTTTTAATATACAATCAGATTTCATTACGAATTGTGTGAAAAGAGTGTATCTTCCCAATACATAGGACATTTATTGTTATTATACAGGATTTATGAAGCGCCAACAGTTTGCTCAGAGATTTACAATAATAAAGCGGTAATAAACCCATAACCAAAAATGTAATATATTGCAGCTTACCAATCCTTGGATGCTGGGACTGCATTAGTTTTCTTTTTTGTTTTTTTTTCCCCTTTGTTTTTTACCCGATGATCTGGCTAGTAACATACCTCCTGTATTAGGCTTCGTTGACATAGCTGTAAAAAAAAAGTGTATATACAAGTGTTTATTTTAATTATGGATCTTAACAAAACTGTATTGTTTTCAATGAAGCCATTCACACAGGTGTGTAAACATGCACTGCATTCAGATCTATAGCACGGAATCCAAAAATGTATATCTAAGAACATGCGTTTACGTGTATAAACGCATGCATGTGTGTTTGTACACAGGTAAATTAAGTCTAAACATTGAGTGAAAATAAAGTATCATAAAAACAAATTATGTAAGCTTACGCATCTTTACGTATTTAAAGCGGAGTTCCACCCAAAAGTGGAACTTCCGCTCATCTGATTCCTCCCCCCCTCCGGTGCCACAATTGGCACCTTTCAGGGGGGAGGGGGGTGCAGATAACTGTATTAGACAGGTATCTGCACCCACTTCCGGGAATAGACTCCCGCGGGAGTCACGCCCCCTCCCGCACCCCCCTGCTGTCTCCTGGGAAACACACAGGTCCCAGGAGATAGCGAGGACCACTTAGGACGTGCAGCGTGACTCGCACATGTGCAGTAGGGAACCGGGAAGTGAAGCCACAACGCTTCACTTCCTTATTCCCCCACCGAGAATGGCGGCGGCAGCAGCCGAGAACCGAGCTGCTGCTCGGCTTCGGCTGCCGACATCGCTGGACTCCTGGACAGGTAAGTATCCGTTTATTAAAAGTCAGCAGCTGCAGTATTTGTAGCTGCTGGCTTTTAACCACTTCCAGACCGCCGCACGTCAATGTACGTCCAAACTTTGAAGGTGGATATCGTTGTTATGGCTGCAGTTAGCTACTATAACCCTGGTATCCCCGTTTTCGTGCGGCGGCCGGCTTTCTGATAAAAGTGGTCCCTGCGGCGGATTCGTCACAAGATCACTTTTATCGGTGGCGGGAGAGGGCCGCCCCCCCTCCCGCCGTGATCCGGTGCCCTCCGCCGCTTACCGGAGCTGTTGGTAGCGGCGGAGGCGATCGCGTCCTACTCTGTGCTGTGCCTGGAGACGAGTGAGGCTAAGATGGCGCCCACTCGTCTCCATGACACTGCTGGGCGGAAGCTACGTCAAAACGTCACTTCCGCCCACTCCTCTTAAAGGCATATTTTTTTCAATAATTTTTTCGTTTAAAAAATTCTACAGGTTGCAAGTTTTGCGTTACAGAGGAGGTCTAGAGCTAGAATTATTGCTCTCGCTCTACCAGTCGCGGCGATATCTCACATGTGTGGTTTGACCACCGTTTTCATATGCAGGCGCTACTCGCGTATGCGTTTGCTTCTGCGCACGAGCTCGTCGGGACGGGGGGGGGGTTTAAAAAAAATATATATTTTTATTATTTATTTTACATGATTTTATTTATTTTTACACAGTTTAAAAAAAAAAATTGTGTCACATTTATTCCTATTACAAGGAATGTAAACATCTCTTGTAATAGAAAAAAGCATGGCAGGACCTCATAAATATGAGCTCTGGGGTCAAAAAGACCTCAGATCTCATATTTACACTAAAATGCAATTAAAAAAAAAAAAGTAATTTAAAAAATGACATTGAAAAAATCGTGCCTTTAAGACGTATGGGTGGAAGTGACGTTTTGACGTCGTTTCCGCCCAGCAGTGTCATGGAGACGAGTGGGCGCAATCTTAGCCTCACTCGTCTCCAGGCACAGCCCGGAGAAGGACGCGATCGCCTCCGCCGCTACCGATGGCTCCGGTAAGCGGCGGAGGGCACCGAATCGTGGGGGGAGGGGGGGGCCTCTCCCGCCACCGATAAAAGTGATCTTGCGGCGAATCCGCCACAGAGACCACTTTTATCTTAAAGCTGATCGCCACACAAAAAGCTAGCTGCTGCCATAACAACGATATCCACTGGCAAACTTTGGACGTACATCGGCGTGCGGCGGTCGGCAAGTGGTTAAAAGCATCTATACACAAGTATTTTACTGATCGTTACGCAGTTACGTTACGTTTCCCAAAGGGAAAGGCAGGTAATAACTGTGAGGGGATAAGCAGATGGAGAATCTAAACTTCTAGTTAGGTAGATATTAGGTAGGTATAAGCTTCCCTGACGGGATGAGTTTTCAGGGATCACCTGAAGGAGTACAGAATAGAAGATACCTGGATGGACTGAGGAAGGGGGAGACTCTGGAGAAAGACAAGCACATTATTGTCGGTCATACAGGTTTTGCATGTGCCAGGACCAGTTTCTACCATGCTAGTCAACTGTAAGTCTGTTATGTCATATTTTTCCGGGAGTTCTACTTGAAGGGTTTAACAAAATAGGCAATCAGCTACATGATCAGACAACGAGTAACTGTAAGTTGCAATTTATGAAACAACAAAGTAGAATTAATCATGCAAAAAAAGATTCAGAATAGCAAAGATCATGCACACACTGCAGAATTTTGTAAAACAGATTATGAAAGCCGTACAAACATGGACTCTTCACAGCAATGTCTCTGTGACGCAATCAAGGTAGAATGTGGCTGCATAGTCTCTATAAGACATTATAATTACAGATATTCTAGCTGAGAATCAATAATTCAGTAAAACAGTACAGAACATGAACAGCTACTTGCGATTATCCTCTTAAACAACGTCCCAGCTGGAAGAATCCAAGGAAAAGGGCCACCACAGTAGAACCGAGTGCACTCTGGTAGCAGTCAGGAAGGGGCTTCACACAGTAGTTGAGTCTTCTTGAAAAGCTGCATGGTTTTAGGCTCTTGCCTGCCGTCCACCATCCGCTCACTGGTTCTAACAGTGGAGAGCCTCCCACCTGGCTGTAGATCACTTGTCAAGCTACCTCTGCCTCATCTGTTGTGGCCTATCTGAGCTCCTAAAGGAGGGAAGCTTAGAAACGTATAATCCCTTGGCATGTCCGGGAACCCAGGTTGTTGTGGGGAATTATTATTATGGTGATTAATATAATACAGGATTTAAATAGCACCAACATTTGGCGTAGCACTTTGCAACTTGAGGGCAGACTGTACAGTTACAATACAATTTAATACAAGAGTAATCAAAGGGCTCTGCTTGTTAGAGCTTACCATATAAAAGGGAAGATCAAGTGATACAAAAGGTAATAACTGTGAGCGATGAGCTGATGGAGAAAAGTACAGTTGTTAGGTGGAGACAGGATAGGCTTCTCTGAAGAGGAGGGTTTTCAGGGATTGCCTAAAAGCAGACAGAGTAGGAGATAGTCAGAGGATGTGAGAGTCTCTGCTGAAATCCTGGAGATGAGCATGAGATGAGGTGACAAGGGAACTAGAAAGCAGGAGGTCTTGGGAGGAACAAAGAGAACAATTTGGTTGGTATTTTGAGATATAGCTGGGTGCAGAGCTGTGGATGGCTATGTAAGTTGTTAGTATTTTGAATTGTATTAGTTAGGTGAGCGGAAGCCAATGGAGGGATTGGCAAAGAGAAGTAGCAGACACTGAACAGTTGGTCAGGTGGATTAGTATGGCAGTTGCATTCATGATGAACTGAAGGGGGATAGCCTATGTAAAGGTAATTCAATGGGGAGAAAGTTGCAGTAGCCGAGGCGAGAAATAACCAGGGAGTATATTCTAAGCCTTGCAATGTCGTTTGTTAAGAAGGGGCATATATTGGAGATGTTGCAGAGGTTGAGGCAGCAAGCTTTGGACAGCGATTGAATGAGTTGGCGAGTTCAGAGTCGAGGATTACGCCTAGCACTTTGGCATGCGGGGAATGACTGATAGTTGGGACATCGGTCTTGACAGAGAAGCCAGAGGAAGGGCACGTGGGGGAAGAAATATTATGAGCTCAAGTTTGGATAGACTGAGTTTGAGGAAGTGGTGTGACATCCAGACTAATATGTCTATCAGTAAATCAATGATGCGTGAAGAGACTGATGAAGTGAGCATAGGGGTAGAAAGATAGATTTAGATGTTGTCAGCATTAAAATGGTATGGAAAGCGATGAGAGGTCCAAGTACAGAACCTTGGGGGACCCTGATGGAAAAAGGGAAGAGGAGAGGAGGAGGTAGAATTGTAGGTGAATTTCAAAAACTCTGATTGCCCTGGGAATAGCTAACTATTTTGTGTATGCAAATACCCACTGTATCTGGGGACGTGTTTCTAAAATGCACTATTACTTCAGCTTCAAATAAAAAAAAAAAAAAAATTATATATATATATATATATATATATATATATATATATATATATATATATATATATATATATATATATATATATATACATAAACACTAAATATATATATATATATTATATATATATAAATATATATACCCTGTTTCCCCTAAAATAAGACCTAGCGTGATTGTCGGCGATGGCTTCAATATAAGCCCTACCCCCCAAATAAGCCCTAGTTAAAGTCCTTGTAGGTCTTATTTTCAGGGTAGGGCATATTTTCGGGGAAACAGGGTAGGACTTATTTGGAGGGTAGGGCTTATATTGCAGCCATCACCGACAATAACGCTAGGTCTTATTTTAGGGGAAACAGGGTATATATATTTAAACCTTTACCTTATAAACCTCCCTTAAAAAGTCAGTAAATTAGTCATGTGTAAAGAGACAGATGGAGTGACCTGAGGGGTAGAAATATATATTTGGATGTCCTCAGCATTGGCGTGGTATGGAAAGCTATCAACTGACCCAGGGAATCTTGGGGGACCCCAATGGAGAAACAGAAGAGGAGAGGAGGAGGTAGAATTGTAAAAGACACCGAAGGTGGGATGGTTAAGATGAGATCCAACGAAGAGTACATTGACAAAGACCAAAGGAATGGAGTTTTTTGAGGAGAAGTGTGAAGTCAACTGTGTCAAAGGCAGCAGAGAGGTCCAACAGTAGAATTACAGAATTGTGACCATTGGTTTTAGCCATTAGTAATTCATTAGTGAGTTTTAGGAGAGCAGTTTCTGTGAAGTATTGCAGGCGAAATGCAGATTTCAAGGCGATCAAGCAGGTTATTGTCAGTGTCACAGTAGCTCTGGCGGTTGTAGACCAGGTGTTCAAAGAATTGGGGGGTAAAAGGGAGCAGGGAGGACTTAGGATGTTAAGACTGGTGGGATCCAACTATGGCTTTCTAAGTATGGGGTGACCAGTACATATTTTAGAGAGTTGGGGAAGATGCCAGAAGAAACAAAGAGATTGACAATGTCAGTTAGTGAGTGTACGGTAAAGCCAGCGGGTATTTGTGATGGCACAGGGTCCAGGGGGCAGGTGGTGAGGTGGGCATTAGAAAAAAGTGGAGCAACCTCCTCTATAGTAGCAAGTTTAAATGAAGAAATTATTGGAAGTAGCCAGCCATAGATGGTTCGAATCTCGGCCAATTCACCAGGAACCGGCCACAATTCGAACCATGTATGAACAGCCTATATGTACCCAAGTTGATCAATCGATCATCTTGGGAATAACCAGCCTGTTGGATTTTACACGTGATTATTGTTAGCAGCTGTTATAGCCACTAGCAATAATCCCTGTGTTCTCCTGGTGGGGAAGGCTGCCCCCACCAGTAGAGCACAATGGCTCAGCGGGAGGGATTCCCCCATCAACACTGACTGTGTTGATGGGGGAATTGAGTGATTCAATTGAGTGATTTTCCTGCAACCTATGGTCGGCCTTATATCTCCTGGGCAGTAAGTCAGTTAGTGGGTGAAGGCAGTGGAGGATGAAATAGAGAGTTGAGAGTAGAGAGTAGAAAAGAGTTGATGGGGACTGTGTGAAAGGGTGTTAATGAGAGTGATAATAAACGTAGGTCTGTCTGACAAGGTGAAGGCAGGAATTATATTTTTGGAGGACAGTATTATATTGGTTGAAGTCTTGCTAAGACTTTGTCTTATACCACAAATACTCAAGATTGTGGCTGTATTTAGATCTTTAGTGTCATCAGCTTGCCAAGGTTGTAGCAGTCAGGGCTGATTCTGGGTGTAGTGAGGGGGGCAATTGTGTCCAGGCTGGATGACAGTGAACTGTTGTAGACCAAAGTGGCTAGGTTGGGGCAGTACAGGAGTGAACGTTTGTCATAGAGGTGGTCATTAGCAGAATAGAAAAGAGAAGGTTAAATTGAGAAGGGAATTTAAAGGGCCTGCTCATGCATCTGGGCATGGGGAGTAAAGGGACACTTCACGTCAAGTGTTTATTTGGCTAAGCAGTCATTACATTTATAAAAGTTGTGTGTTTAGCTTTTCTCATTTGTGATAACTATATTAGGTTGTTTTTGAGTTATGTCTTTCTTTCCTTGTGCAAAAAAAAAAAAAATCTTCCTTTGCTTTCTATGCTAGTGATAAGGGCATCAGTTAAAAACCAGGTGAATCAACTTAATGGTTTCTCTGAATATACATGTGTAGATTTGCCTAATCTACAGGGAATTATACAATTCATGAATTATGATTGCCTGAATTCCTAAATTGCGTGATTCTCTTATCAGACAGACCTACATGGAAATATTTTGAGAAATCAAAAATTGATGAATCTGCAATTCTCCCAATTTGATCATCACTATTCACTGCTTTGTTCTCTTCTTTTTCACATTCTAATATTGCAGCTACTAAGAAGTTGTTTTGAATAATTTACAGTATTGAGACAGTAGGATCGAGAAGAGTATTAGGGGGATTTCCTTTAACATATATAGCTAATACTCGCTAGTTTGTTAATTGTTAAATTCTGAATAAATGCATGCTGACTTCCTTTAGCAATTTAAATATTCATGAGACTTGTGAGCTCATACTACTGAAAACATATAAATTACTGTTAAAATGTGCCACCATACCTCGTTTCAGATACTTGCTCGGAGCATTTTTGCATCTTTTTTTCATTTTAATTGTCTATAGAAAAAGCAATGCACCCAAAGGGCATGGGTGGTATTGAAGCCTACTATCATTTCAGCTACAATGAGGACTTAGAACCTGTTTCAAGTTTTTATTCCTATGCCTTCCTTGAAAAGGTGTCCCCTTTCATTCTGTCCCTCTGTTACCGGGCCAGGAAGTTAAGGGAAATCTTCCTTGGAGACACAAACAACAATAAAAAATAGATTTTCCAATTACAGTGGAGACAACTTGTAACATTTGTTAGTATTTATTGGTGTCCCCAGCTTGTTGATTTCCTTTTACTTCTCCATAACAATCGAAAAAAGGAAATCTCCCTATTGAATGTACAGACAACAATAACAACTTTTTAGAGGTTCTAGTCTTTCCCCCATCTAAAACCAACAAAAACAATTGTCTTAAGTCAGGAAATGGCATGGTAATAGCAATGCAGTAGTCACAACTGCAACATAAGTTGATCCTCTCTCCACAGCCCCACTGCGGTCTCATGCAACAAATGTATTAAGTTGGCCACAGATGGCCGCTGAACTGGCCAAATGTCGATCCATCTCTGGCTGTTCAAACTCAACAGACTAAAAAGGAATAATCTATGACCAGCCTGAGACTGCAGACAGTCGAGAAAAATAAAGCAGTGGCATATCTCCTGTGGTTGACACCAAGGGTGGATTATTTTTTAACATCCTCCACGTTCCTCAACATGTCAACATCATTTTAAGTAGTATTTATGAAATTAAATAAATACTAATAATGGACAGAATCAAATGGAAATGGTGATGATTTTCTTTATGTGAATGTTTGATATACTGTATAATCATGTTGTTGAAAAAAAAAAATGAGTGTCATAACAGAGGTGTAAGTTGTTCATCATGGTGAAAAACAGGAAAATATGTGCATGCTAAATAAGCCTTTTTATCTCTAAGCCACCCATTCTCAACCAGGGTTCCTCCAGTGATGGCTAGGGGTTCCTTGAGCTGTAGCTATCTGACCTCCCATCTGTTGATGCCTACATAGTTCCAGGTCCAACGCCACTTGGCAGAACTAGCAGCACGACTGCAAGGGTGTCATTCTGGCCACCTTTGTAAGGGGTGCATTCTTTACTCTTATCACCACTGATGTGAGGGGCATTTTTCCAAGGACCATCAATTGACTAATCTTACTAGGGGTTCCCTGAGACCTGAAAATTATTTCAAAAGTTTCTCAGTGGTAAATTGGTTGAAATAAAATGCTCTAAGTACATACTAGTACATGACAGCTTAACATGGGGATAATAACAGCATCCAAATAAAATAAAGGGTTTAATAGTGGAACTTGTAGTGCACCATGCTGAAGAATAAGAAAAATAGACGTATGCTTTGATTGGGACAGGCATATAGGGGACTAAAGTATAGTAATATGAACCTCTAATCCAGGGGCAACCTTGGCCCTCCAGCTGTGGTGAAACTACAAGTCCCATGAGACATTGCAAGACCCTAATAATCACAGGCACGACTCCTAGAGGCAGAGGCTTGATGGGGTTTGTAGTTTCACCACAGCTGGAGGGCCAAGGTTGCCTACCCCTGCTCTAAACAGTGATGACTTTAAAATACCTAGGCAAAAATGGCAATTGTAACAATACATCATTACAATACTCATTCAGAAAACACCCATTTACGGAAAAATGCACAGATATGACAATGTGTGGGCAATAAACAGGCAGTCATAACTATATGGGGACAACAAATGGGCAATTCTGACAATAAATGGCCAAAACTGCCTCCGTCTCCCCAAGCAAAATCCCTCCTTCCCCAGCAAACCACCCCCTACTTCAGCAAAACCCCAAACTAGCAAAACACCCTTCTCCTAGCAAAACTCCCCTGTCCCAACAAAGCCCCCACCAGCATACCCTCCTCCCCCAGCAAAAAAACACCCCTGACAGCAAATCTACCCGCTCACGCTTCCCCAGCAGGCAACCCCCTTCCACTAAAACATTTACCAGACCTCAGGAACTGTGGCATCCAGCAAAGTGAGGGTAGTCCTCCGAAACTTTAGTGGTGTCATGTGACACACCAGAGCAGAGGAACTGTTACTAAAGCATTTTTCTACACATTGCTGTCTCTGTATCTGATGCCTAGCAGGGCTGTTGGGGGTGGTACTGCAGGGCCTGCAGAGGCATAGGTAACCCAGCAATATGTGTCAGGTGGATGGTGCAGTCTTGAAGCACACCCAACATGGCTGTAATCCTCCCACCCCTCCACCCACTGCTATGAAGACAATAGGGAGATCTACACCTACTGTAGCCGATGTCTGGGTAGTTCTTCAGCCGAAACCTCAACTGTCAACTCCTTGGTGGTCTGTATAGGCAGCGCAGACCACCAGAATACAGATTTTGATATTGATGAAATTTTCCAAGAAGTGAAAACTCTTAATTTTGTTCACTAAACCAACTAAATGTGCTGGGAAAAAAGACAAGCATTTGTTAATGCATCTCTTTGAATGTTTGTAGGGTTTGAATGGTCACATCATTCCCTTTAAACCAGTGGTTCTCAACTCCTGTCCTCAGGGCCCACTAACAGGCCAGGTTTGCACGATAACTGAAATACATCACAGGTGATATAATTTGCTGCTCAGTGATTGCAGTATTCTAGTCTGCATCTCCCCACAGCAATACTTAAAATCTGGCCTGTTGGTGAGTCCCGAGGACAGGAGTTGAGAACCACTGCTTTAAACAGACTATTTATAGCCAAAGTGACATAAAAAATAAAGTTATGAAGACTAAATATCTAATTTTACCTTTTCCGGCAGTAAGATTCAATATAATGGCAGGAGTAAATAGAGAGTAAATACTGTAGCCTTGGCAGAAACTAGAAATCTTTTTATGGCTTTATGCACAGAAAAAACTATTTTATGCTGCCTTGTACTGAAGGTAGATGAGTTTGACCTGACTTTATGTAATTCAACCCTACTGCATTTCTCTGATGTCCTTTGTGTCACTTCTTTCCATAAACTGCTATGTCACTCTGCACTCTCCCCATTCTCTCTTCTGTTGTTCTACAATGAAGCAGAAAGTCTAGCAGAATATGAACCATTGATTGACAGGTGAGGAGAGCTGTGTAAAGAGTGATAATATGGTCATTATGTGTGAACACCTAATATCTGGTTATAATGTTAATCCTTATTGATTCTCCTGAGACTTTTTTCAGGCTTAGTTTTTACAACTGCTTTAAGGCTTCATTCACATGGCAAGTAACAGAGGCCAGGAGCAGCCACTGGCAAAAATCAGTAGATTCTCGCCGGCAATTGTAAATGCTGCTTGCATACACTTTGTGCAAACAACTGCATCGGTCAAATTTGTAGTCTGTACATATCAATTGCCGCCGCCACTGCTGCTCGCATGCCACCGCTCATCTAAGTGGTTACATCTATGGGTAGGTGGATATAAACAAACATACATCCATTTACATCCTTTTACTTCCAATATATCATTTTTTGGTCCAAAAAATTGAAATAAATGTAAATCTTTTCCTTTTTTATTTATTTTTTGGATCTAGACAGACTCGATTTTGCACTCTCCAGTTTTAGTAAATCAGCGACCTAATGGTTTTAGTTGTTGAGTAGGGTCAGGGGTGGAGCCATAAAAAATGTCAAATGTTGAGCTGAACCAACCTAGGTTAAGGCTGGGTTCACACCTCCGACGGATGCGGCTCGCAGCAGGGGTCCGGTGCATCCAAGGGGGGCCCATCCATTAGGGGCGCTGCCTCCTCTCTCCTTGACACCACCCTATGAACCCGTGGACCAACCTGCAGACATCGGTGGGGGGGTTTGAGTTGCTGCGGGGGGTTTCAGTTTTTTGTGCCCCCCCCAAACAAAAACCCACCAGCCGCCACTGGGTGCATCCCTGTTCTCCATTTCAGGGATGAATCAGGGACGTATTTTTGTCTGAATTTAGCCCTGAAATGGAGCAAAAGACGCACAGTGTTCAAGCCGCTCCGCAGGTGCAACGGAGATATGTGAACCGGCTCTATAGAGAGTCGGTTACAATCTTCTGTCATGCACATTGGATGCAGGGAAACCGGCATCCAATTTGCATAGGTGTGAACCCAGCCTAAAACTTTTCAGATGACTAAAAATTCTTCAAAGCCTAACTGAACAGTTTTTTTTAATTATTTCACTGCAAAAGGTGTTCTAAGTATTACAGATCATTTTGTTTAAAAAGTGGCGACAGATTGACTAGAAAAGTCTGTCTCCTGCTAGCATGCAGCAGACAAGGACCCTTGCTTTTTGTGTGGAAATAGTTGTCTCTCTGCAGAGGTCCAACATGTCTCCTGCTGAGTCAGATGTATGTCAATGCAATCAGGAAATCACATGCATTCTGCTTGTTGGAGAGCTCTAGCAAAGGCTCCACATAGGGCATGTTGGACCTCTACAAAGAGACCACAGCTTCCAAGCAGGCGCAAGGTTCCTTATTGACAACATGCTTGCAGGGAACAGGTTGTGGTTGTTTTATAAGGCCCCTTTCACAGGGGCCAGATCCGGTTTTGCTCAGCAGGGGATCTATCCGCTGATCCTCTGCTGAGCTGAGTAGAGCTGCCAGATGACAAGTCCATGTCTGGACTGCTCAATGGGCAGTCAGATAAAAACAGCCTGGCTGTCCAATTATATCCAGCCAGATGGAGGATAACAGATCCCCCTTCATTTTGTTTTTGCGGATTAGATTAATCGGGTTAGAGGTAGCCGAGTGTAAAAGTTTACATCCAACTGTATATACAGGCGAATGGAGGGTTTGATCGGGTCTGTCTGAAAAATGGACAGGCTGACTCAAATGGACAGCCTGTGTGAAAGGGGCCTTAAAAAAATAAACTGGAAGTCTTTGCACATCTTTTGTTTTGATGCAATTGGAACATATTTTGATTATAAACTGAAAGTTCTGTTTGGTTAAAACAACATGTTGGTCTTATCTTCAGAGTCACCTTAATCTAGAGGAGGGAGAAAATGTGATTAACTTGCTATTTGCTATATGTTGGAGAGAAAGTCAATGACAACATATGGGGATACATGTCAGTAGCTCAGTGCTCAGTGCAATAAAAGATTCAAAGATTATGTCCCCAAAACCAAAATTGATGTTTACCAGATACAAATGCAAAGTGTTATGCCCCGTACACACGATCTAATTTTCCAACAACAAAACCGTGGATTTTTTTTTCCGAAGGATGTTGGCTCAAACTTGTCTTGGACCCTATTATACTTTTGTCTTTAAATACTCATTTCAATAAATAATACTTATGTTGGCCAAGAATGTTTGAGTCTAATCTGCTTGCAATGTTATGTGCAAAAGTACAAATTTTTTTTTTCTTGTTTGACTCCACAGTTTCCTTCAAACCCACAGGACTGTGGCCTCCCAGTTTGCCCTGCAGTGGGACTTCCCCAACTGCGGTGGGGCGATAGATGGGAAACACGTCTGCATCGTCATACTATTATAATTATAAGGGGTATAGTAGTATACTGTTGTTTGCGGTAGTGTCGGCGATATACAAGTTTTTGTATGTGGACGTGTGGAAAAATGGCCGGATGTCGGATGGTGGAGTCATCGCCCAGACGGAGTTTTACAGACGGCTCCAGAATGGCAGCTTGGGCTTGCCACCTCCGGAAAATAACGTGGCAGGACTCCCGTTCGTCTTCATAGCGGATGAACCATTTAGGCTGGGGGACCATCTTCTGCGGCCATTCCCGATGAGGACTCTCACCAGAGGGTTTTTAATTACCGGCTGGCCAGAGCCAGAAGAGTGGTGGAGAATGCCTCTGGAATAATGGCCATCCGGTTCCGCCTATTCCTCACAGCTATTAATATGGCGGAATATAAACTCAATCACATAATTCTATGCTGCTGCATTTTACATAACTTTTTGCGCAAAAATGCAGCAAACTATGCGGCCTTAGTTGGGACTGAGGCCGGCTTACCGGATCCAACATCTCTGACGGCTCTTGAACCTGGCCGCCCTGACTTGCCCCCCCAAAAGCGCCCGCGAAGTACGCCAAAAGTATCTAGAGAACTTTGCTGGTAGGGGGCCATTGATATACCAGAGAATGTCTAAACATGTTTTAAGTACATTTTTTATTATAAACTGCTCATATTTCATTTGATTTACTGCTTGTGTTTCTTTTATCTATCTCCTAGGTTCTCCAATGGGCTTTTCTTTTTGACCATTTACTTCAATAGTGCAAATGTAACTTATCTGATACATGAGTTGACAATCTCTTCTTCTATTCTAACTATTATGTTGTGCTATGGGCCTGCTACACACACACACACAATGTTTTTGGTGTTAATGTAGGTAATGCATTCATGCAAAAAATAAGCATCCTTTTCAGCTCCATGAATTCATTGCTTTGAGTTCCTAAAATGGCCTGATTAGGGCAAATTTTAGAGCACTGTGGGGGTTATTTATTAAATCCGCTTTGCACTCCAAGTGCACTTTAGTAAATACCCCCATTGTCGCTGTAACTACACCAACTTACTCCAAAAAGTGGTATTGAGCATTGAAAGAAGAAGCTACACATTGTTAAGTATAAAACATTTTACTCCAAGCACGTTCACATGTGCGTTATAAAAGTGTTTTTTAACAAACCAACATCTTTGGTTTATGAACATTTATGTTTGACAGTAGATATAGCCTTTTTTTGGCTAAACAGGCATGTTTAAAACCATAACATACACAACTCAGGAACTTAAAAAATTCAACTTTGATAAAGTGAAGGCCATATGAGACATTAGTATGTCAAAACTGATCTTGCCTTCATCAGATGGGGTGATGCCACCTCTGTAAAAGCCAAATTTTGAAGATGCACACAAATTGGGACTCAAAATGTGGATTTCCATCATGATCCCATGACTAATGTCAACTTGTGCTTGCTCCCATCATGGGGGATCAATGGACGTGTTTTGGGGGTGCAACACTTTCATTTCATCTACTTTAGTTTGGAGGAAAGTATTGCGCCAACAAAATGTGTACATTGATATCTCCCGTGATGGCAGATAGCACATATTGACACACTGTCTTCAAAATTTGGCTTTCAAATTACTTTTTACTTTTACTATTACTATTATTACTATTTCTATTTTTGTTGTTTTTAGATTCTGCCTAAAACATCAATGATATTGGTCATTTTTTTTTTTGGACATCAGTGATATTTTGCTTGTCCATCTCTAAATCTGGATTGCACACCATGATCTCACCAATGAGGATCTGTGCACTTGCACTGTTGAAATGAGTTTCTTCTTCCACAACATCCTCATCACCTAAAAATAAAAAAAAACATACCATGTATTATAAACTTGCAGGCATACATCTATTACCTGAAGCTGTGGTCTCAGACACTGACCTGTTGTGGTCTCTATCTTGCCCACTTCATGAACCTCTCCCTCCACATCTTCTTCATGGTGTGTGGGGATTTCCCCTTCCTCATGAGTAGTGGGGTTCCTGGTGTCCTCAGATGTCCCAATTCTTTTCTCCCCTATGTGAATACAAAAAAGGTATACTTAGCACACAGATATTTGAGGGCAGAAATAGGAATATGAAACATTGCTTGGAAGTGTCGTACAATTGTCTGTTTTGGCAGAGTTCCAAGCTGAAAACATGTTTTTTACCCTGTCCAAAGCTGGAATACTTACCTTTTTTGGTAAGGTTTCACACATGGAGAGACCCTTAGTATCCACTGGAGCACCTGTGTGGGACACCCTAAAAAGGTTGTTCTGTTGTCCCACACTAGTGCTCCTGCATCCAGATGTGTAAACAGCTGCTGAGTGTCCTCTCCTTACACTGAATCAAGTTTGCATTTCATTCTTGTTACAAACCCATCTAGACAACAATGTACTAAACTTCTTTTAATACAAATAGGCATGAACAAATGTAGTTAACCTGCATCTGCCAAAAACATTGTATTAGAGGGCGAATGAACAATGTTTACTACGAACGAATATTGTGCCCACGAAACTGAAACTTGCCATTTTTAACTGTACAACAGTAAAGAAAAGCACATGGAACACCATTAAAGTAATAATAATAGGAACACACGACAAATACTTACTTTTTTGCAGCACTTTCTTGATCCTTCTGTACTGATTGTGCTCCCTCAATTTCAGGTCTGACCAGCATTTCCTCAATTGCTCCTTGGATCGTCGTACCCCAAAATTCCTGTGCAGACTTCTCACAACTTTAGTCATGATCTTGGCCTTTCTCACATTTGAGTTTGGGTACGGTCCATACTTCCCATCAAAATCGGCCCTCTTTAAGATGTCCACCATTTCCACCATCTCTACAAAGGACATATTTGAGGCCTTATATCTCCTCCTGGATCGGGACATTTATTGCTCCAGGCTTTCCTCCTCGTTGCGGTTTCCCCGCATCCAATTCACATGGTAGGAGGTTGTGACTGGCTCTCTATGGAGCCGATTCACATATCTCTGCTGCGGCTGCTTTGAGAATTTGCACAGGGGTCCTGTGCATCTTTTGGTCTGTTTCAGGTCCCGGACCTGAAAGGTTGAAAGGGGACGCACCAGACCCCTGCTGTGAGCCGCATGAGACAATAGTGTGAACCCAGCCTCAGACTCTGGACCCTGATTCGGGATTACAAAACTTGGAGAAAACTGAACACCCAGTTTTCTCCGCTAAGTTGTAACACTCCGGAGTCCCACACTCGACATAAGTGCGAACCCTGTATCGCTTTTCCCATAGTGGCAGGGTCCAGCAAGCTAGACCAATATAACTATGTAAAAATGTTGTATCTGGAATTCTTATTTAAAGCAATGTAGTTGAAACATAGAGCTCAACAGCCTAGAGTTTTGTTTGGATAATTTATTAGTACTAAAGTAAAAACTGAACAATAACATTCCAGTCCTAAAACAATACCTAAAAGATCAACAGAAAAAAATAGTTAAACTCTATGCAGAAAAATGCATACCCTGAGGATGCAAAGTCAAGGGTTTTAGCCACATCATCTATGGCCTGAAACCAAATACAAAAAAAAATTGCAGCAATCTCTAACATGAGACCACCCGAAAATGAATGAGTGCTGCAAACAGTTCTTAGAATGACCAATTACCTGGCAAAACTCATTCCACATCTTACTGATGTTTTATCACATCGGAGAGAACTTGGAAAGGAAATCTCTGACTTTACTAGGAAGCTCAATATAATAAAGCTTTTAAATAAAAAGAAGAAACACATTTCTGTTGCTGAAAAAAAGGAGGAAAAGTAATTCACTTCTTGTGTTTCTCTCCTTTTATCTATCTCAGAAAGATTCTTAACACATCTTTAGATTAACATTTGCCGATAGGTTTGCTGTAACTTCATATGAGCTCTTACCCCCATACTTGCACGGATTATGCTATAACAAAGTGCATTGTCGATACTAAATGTTATCTCAATGTACATTAATTCCATAAAGCTGAACCTTAGGAATTATTTGTACTGCACACATATACAATATCTCACAAAAGTGAGTACGCCCCTCACATTTTTGTAAATATTTTAATACATCTTCTCATGTGATAACACTGAATAAATAACACTTTGCTAAAATGTAAAGTAGTGAGTGTACAGCTTGTATAACAGTGTAAATTTGCTGTCCCCTCAAAATAACTCAACACATAGCCATTAATGTCTAAACCGCTAGCAACAAAAGTGAGTACACCCCTAAGTGAAAATGTCCAAATCAAGCCCAAATAGCCATTTTCCCTCCCCGATGTCATGTGACTTGTTAGTGTTACAGGGTCTCAGGTGTGAATGGGGAGCAGGTGTGTTAAATTTGGTGTTATCGCTCTCACTCTCTCATACTGGTCACTGGAAGTTCAACATGGCACCTCAAAGAAGTCTCTGAGGATCTGAAAAAAAGAGTTGCTGCTCTACATAAAGATGGCCTAGGCTATAAGAAGATTGCTAAGACGCTGAAACTGAGCTGCAGCACGATGGCCAAGACCAGGACAGGTTACACTCAGAACAGGCCTCACTATGGTCGACCAAAGAAGTTGAGTGCACATGCTCAGTTCATATCCAGAGGTTGTCTTTGGGAAATAGACATATGAGTGCTACCAGCATTACTGCAAAGGTTGAAAGGCTGGGGGGTCAGTGACAAAATATTGACACTTTGGTCCCAATTTGGACATTTTCCCTTAGGGGTGTACTCACTTTTGTTGACAGTGGTTTAGACATTAATGGCTGTGTGTTGAGTTATTTTGAGGGGACAGCAAATTTACACTGTTATACAAGCTGTACACTCACTACTTTACATTGTAGCAAAGTGTAATTTCTTCAGTGTTGTCACATGAAAAGATATAATAAAATATTTACAAAAATGTGAGGGGTGTACTCACTTTTGTGAGATACTGTACATAGGTCCAGCTTGGCACAATGTATGCATCACTCATACCTGATGGACTATTTGGTGAGCTGGAAATCACTGTAGCAGTCAGCATTATTACATTGATAGCAATGCATTGCTACTGGACCACTGTATCTTTGCATTTTCTGGAGTTCAGCTTTATTATGACAGTGATGTGTATATATATATATATATATATATATATATTATTTTATTTTTATTTTTTTAACTTAATTTTTATTAGTTTCAAGAAAAAACTGACAAGCATGAGTAACAGTACACAATGTACAAGAAAGGTAACCATGAGCATGGTGATACGTGAATTTAGAAAAAACGACACATTCGTAGGAAGAGAATTGTGTATAATATAAAACCAATTATGGACAGGAAGGTGAGATTAAAAGGAAGGGAAGGTAGGAATAAAGTAGAAAATATATCACTATGTCAGCCAACGAGTAACTTGGTATGGGTCAGACTTCTGCTGTTTCAGTAAGAAATGATAAAATAGATCATCCAGGTCAAATGGTTATTTGAAGTCTTTAGAACTTCTAGGGTCAGTTAGCCAGGGTTGCCACATGGCATCACTTTTTTGTAATTGGAAATATGCTCTGGCAAAAGCATATTCAAGCCGACAGTTGTCATTTAGTATGAAGACTTCTTCTATAAAGGGGGGTACACATTTCCATTTTCTGGCAATGGCCAGGCGGATTGCTATGAATATGTGAGTCACAAAAGTTTTCAAATTAGTAGGCCAGAGGTGTGAGTCCATGGCTAGTGATACAGATTGAGGGGTGGAAGAGAAGGCGTGTGAGTTATAGAAGTTATAAATTGAGCTACATCCATCTAGAATTTAGAGAGTTTGGTACAACTCCACCAAATGTGGAAGAGGGGGCCATATTCACCACAATCTCTCCAGCAATTTGGTGAGACAGAGGGGTAGATATGTGCTAGTTTGGAGCGATGCATATTTTTAATAGAACACTTAATAAATAATACTTTATTCAGGGTTAATTAAGTAGAAGCTCACATGATATCATTTTATACCCTAGCTGTTGTGTATATGTTGTCCATTTGTTAATCAAAACACTGATTTTTATACTTCAAGATCCAGCCAGATATGGTTTCTATATTATTCTATCAAACAGTAATTATTAAGGAGAAACTAAACTGTATCTGAGCATCATAAACTCAAATGGCTATTTAAAGAGGAGGTCCAGCCTGGATGAAAAAAAATTAAAAGTCAGCAGCTACAAATACTGTAGCTGCTGACTTTTAATATTAGGGCATTTACCTGTCCATGGAACCCGTGATGTCGGCACCCCAGCTGATCTTCGGATCGGCTCCTGGGTGCTGCCGCCGCAATTCCTGGTAAGGGAACCAGACAGTGAAGACTTTCAACTTCACTTCTGGTTCCCTATTACGCATGCGCAAAGCAAGCTGCGCTTTCTAATTGGCCCGGCGGCGGGGGAAGGAGGAAGGGGGGCCGAACTTCCAGTAGATTGGGCCACGGCCCATCTCCGGAAGTAAGGAAGGGTACCTGTCAAAAATAAGTCCCCTGTCCCCCCCCCCCCCTGAAAGTTGTCAAATGTTGCACCAGAGGGGGGGGAGGAAGCATGTAAGCGAGAGTTCCACTTTTGGGTGGAACTCCGCTTTAATTAGCTTTTTTATTTAAAGCAAACTCACCCATCCATCCATGTCTCCATTTTTATTTTGTTGAAAAACCACTTGAAAAATCCCCCCCTAGCATTTTCAGCCATGACTATCTTGAGTAGGGGCAGATGATTCATGTAGAATTTACTTCATGGAACCAATCTGTTCTTAGCTCAGATATGCAGGTAGAAGGGTGGGTTTAGCTGAAAAAATCCTTAATTTGCCTCCTCCAGTTGAAAGAAAAAAATGCCCATGAAGACTCACAGGATGTATGACATCATTTTGGCCTAAGCCAGAAACCAGGAAGCAAATGAAATGTAAAAAAAAAAGTTTAAAACAAGAAAATATAATATTCCTTCCTATCTATTTACTAATACTAACATAATAGGGATTCTAAATAGTTGATGTTGATTGAGAGAGATTAGTTACACTTAAAGAGACGTAGAGGGGGATTTGCTAGAGCTGGAGCATGGAAAATCTGGTGCAACGCTGCAGAGAAACCAATCAGCTTCCAGGTTTTATTTGTCAAAGCTTACTGAACAAGCTGAAGTTAGATGCAGATTGGCTACCATGCACACCTGCACCAGATTCTGTGTGCTCCCATTTTAGTAAATATCCCCCTCTGTCACTTTTGCCATTGACACCTTTAGGCCGGGTTCACACTGCTCCAACACGGAAGTCGCACAACTTCCGATCCGACTTTGCCCTGCGACTTCAGGTCCAACTTCTATGTGACTTCAATGAACAGGAACAGTGAACTTTGAGATGATTACAATTGTCCTTTGATAAATCAAAACAATTCCTTTGGCTCTGGTATGGATGAAACCTCATGGCAAATTTCTATAAAAAATTTTTAAAAAACGGCGTGGGGTCCCCCCCCCAAGATCCATACCAGGCTCTATGAGTCTGGTATGGATCTTGAGGGGGAACCCCAGGCCAATTTTTTTTTTAATTGCGTGGGTTGTCCCCCCCAAGACCATTCCAGACCCTTTGGTCTGGTATGGATTTTGAGGGGAAACCCCTAAAAAAATAGACCCCGCCCCCTCATGTGAATGAGTATGGGGTACATTGTACCCCTACCCATTCACCCAAAAAAAAAGCTGTGTAGTGTTACAAAAAACAAGAGAAGGTTTTTGACAAGTCCTTTATTCAAAAGGAAGAATGTCCCACATCGTAGCTCCATTGTGTCTTCTTTCTCCGGTACCGCCCCCGATGTCTTCTTCCTCCAGTCTTCTCCCTCTGCTGACAACTTTTCCCTCTGGTCTTCTCTCTCCACTGATGCCTTTCCTGACCTGCCAGGCTGCATGCTGGGATAAGGGTCCGGTATGGATTTTTTTGGGGGGGGACTCCGTTCTTTTTTTTTTTTGCGTGGGGTTCCCCTTTAAGATCTATACCAGACTCAAAGAGCCTGGTATGGTCTTGGGGGGGGGGGATCCCACGCCATTTTTACTTTTTTATTTTGGCATGGGGTTCCCCTTCAAGATCCTCAGAGCACCAGTCGCATGCCACAAGTTGGATCAGTTAGGATGATGATGCGACTTACATTTTATATCAATGGGCTGAAATCTTGCCCAAATCGGACCAAAGTAGTGCAGGAACCTTTTTCAAAGTCGGACCGACACAAGTCAGACCAGTTAAGACGGCTCTCATAGGGAACCATTGATTTTGACATGTCATATGACTTGTGCTCTCGAAGTCGGAGCGCATGTCTGACCAGTGTGAACTGGTCCTTACTGCACACCCAGCCACTCCATTGCTCTGTCAGTGCCCTGGGAAACCCCTAAATTTGGTAATGGAGGAGCATTTGACCTCTACTACTGTTTCTACTAATTCTACTACTAATCATCATCATCATATTCTAAATATTATTAATAATAATAATAATAATAATCATTCATTTTTGTATTTTTTACGTTGATATTCTTTATTATGATATTTTACCAGAATTATACTGAACAGCCCTAACAGTTTGCACAGAGTTTTACAAAATAAATGGAGACAATTACAATACGTTTCAAGACAAAAGGGTTAGCAGGGCCCTGCTCATGGGGGTTTTGTATTCTAATGCTTTGGATTTGTTAATAAATACCATATTATTGTAAATATGTATATGATAAATGCAGTATTACCTCGATCTTACTGCTATCTCATACATTAATTCTTGTGTCTCATTCCATTTTGGAATGACTCTAGTTTAAAAAAAAAAAAATGATGGAACAATATCATTATAAATCAGAAAACCTTTTGGCCAAGACTGCTGAATCTAAAATCCTACAAAATGAGATATTTAACTGGGAAATGATTTACCTTCCCATTCTGTGGGTTGAGTTGTGTTACATGTTGTTACCACAGGGGGTTGCTCTAGCAAAGCAATAAGGCACTCATTACTCCCGGCTTCCCTTACTAATCGTGCCCATGTAATACCTCCATTTGCACGTTTCTGAGCTCATTATTTCCCCATGTGTGTGGTTCGAATATATTCAGATCTTCATTTTTGTGCACATTTTAGTTTGTGGTCAGTAGAGAGAATATTTTGTTTATCTCAGAATAAGTAAGCATACTGAATATATGACTAGACATTTCAATAATTAGAATACGCCGTCTTGCTCTGCCAAGCTGACAATAAAGGAAAACAGGATGCTCTGCAGTCTACACACTCTAAGAGCCTTTTGTACTGCTATAAGGCCAAGCAAATGAGCAATGATAATATGCATTGTGAAATAACACAAAGGGGTCTGTTTATAAAAGCTTCCCAGACAACTGTCACAAGCATTCGCCCAGCCATCATACATTTTCACCTTACTTTGTCTAATATGTTTATTTTGTTGACTCTATCTAGTGGTCATAATGTATTACCAGCCTAACTGGAGTATTTCAGGAGAATATTGCATTATGGCCACTAGAAGGAGCTGACAATCATAGTAAATAGAAAATTCATGATTGCGCGAATGCATGTGACTTTGTGAAGGGGAGGAGCTAGTGAACCACTGAAAAACCCCAATACACCTGCCAACATACACCTAGAAAACTTCCTCCCTGAAGAAGTACACAAAACATTTTCAGAAATGCGTTGGGTTTTGGGTTCAGCTGTGAACACCTTGAAGCCTGTTGGGACATTACTCCATCTTAGCCGGCTCGGTGCTACAGCCTACCTCATGAATTGGGTGCTTGTTTTGTATTTATTTATATCATCATGGTATGCTTCTATGTATTTTACTGTTTCTCTTTTGGGAATTGTTTTTACTTTAAGTGACGAATAAACGTTGTTATATTTTATACCTTTGTAATACTCTTTCGCACTCCCCTAACCTGTCTATAAAGTCCATGTTGGGGCCATTTCCTTTCTAATGCTTGTGACATTGGTCAAGCATATTTTTTTTCTAAATATACCACAAGTGGCAGCCGCTTATACGGGGCGCAGGGGCACTGCCCCCCTAATCCATGCGCCCGGCCCCTAATCTACAAAAAATGACCTGGTCATGAAGGGGATAACATTTTTGGAAGCAGAAGTGGTTAAAGGATAAGTTCAACTTTACAAAAAAAAGAAAAATAATAAATGCACATTTTTTTTGCAGGTAAAAAAAAAATGCATTTATTATTTTTTCTTGTTAGGGACCTGTAAAGCGTGTAAAGGGTGTAATGCCAAGGTCCTGCAGACTGTCTGTGTAGCTGTCTGCCCGTACCTCCGATACGGACATGTAGTTACACTGTGACAGGAAGCATCAATGAACTACCAGAGCAATCAACAGCGCCATGGTAGTTCATTGAGAAGTCCAGTAATCATGAGTTATAAACTGTTTGCAATCATAATTCATAAATGTAGCTCTGTATTCATTAATACATCATTCAACATATTTTTTTAACCACTTCCCGTTCGGCCTTTAGCAGAATGACAGCCGGGAAGTGGTTCAGTTATCCTGACTGGGCGTCATATGACATTCAGCAGGATAACAAGCCAGTGTGTGCCCGTGGGGTTGCGCAGCGGATTGCGATCGGTGGTGTGGTGTGTCAGTCTTACACACCGCAACTCTGATGTAGGTAAAGAGCCCCTGACACACAATTTTTAACACATGATCAGCTGTTTCCAATCACAGCTGATCACAGTGTAAACAGGCAAAGCCATGTATCATCTTTTCCTCTATATTGTCTGACAGACGCGAGTAGAGGAGAGCCAATCGGGGGGGTCTGCACTGATTTATTATCAGTGCAGCCGCCCCAAGGATGCCCACCTCGGTCCACCAGGGATGCCCACCCGGACCACCAGGGATGCCCACCCGGACCACCAGGGATGCCACCCAGGACCACCAGGGATGCCCACCAATGATGCCCACCCATGACCACCAGAGATGCCAATTAGTGCCCAAAAATGATGCCTATCATTGCCCATCATAAATGCCTGCAGGCACCTCATCAGTGATGTCTATTAGTGCCATCTATCAGTGTCCATCAGTGCCACCCATCAGTGTCCATCGGTGCCACCTGTCAGTGCCTATTAGTGCAACCTATCAGTATCCATCAGTGCAGCATTTCAGTGCCCATCAGTGTCGCCTATCAGTGCCACCTATGATTGCCCATCAGTGCCCATCACTGCTGCATGCCAGTGCCATCTATCAGTGCCCATCAGTGCCGCCTATTGGTCACCATCAGTGCTGAATATTAGTGCCCATCATCAGTGCCCATCAGTGCCACCTCATTGGTGCCACCTCTTTAGTGCCCATCAGTGGCGCCTTATCAGTGCCCGTCATTGAAGGAAAAAACTTACGGTACTTATTTACAAAATGTTATAAGAGAAACAAAGAAAAACTTTTTTTTTTTTCAAAATTTTTGGTCTTTTTTTATTTGTTTACAAAATGCTAAAAAAATTGTTTGGGTACAGCGTTGCATGACCGCGCAATTGTCATTTAAAAAGCAACAGCACTGAAAGCTGAATATTGGCCTTGGCAGGAAGGGGGTAAAGTGCCCTGTATTGAAGTGGTTAAATACAGTTATTAGAAGTACCTGAATTTGGTTTGCTATCAGCCTTTTGCAATCCCCTGTACAGCAGCCGTGGGAGAGGGATCGGCAGGATTGAAAGCTAGTTAGGTGTGCCGCATGCATATATGCTGATAGGTCGATAGCAGATTGAGTAGAGGGATGACCTCATCAGTCTCCTTCAGAAGGCTGGGCATTAAGAAATTACATCACTTTAAACTTTAACTGTAAGTGGTGACATCCAACTGACAGTGCCAGAGGCGGACTGATCGGGCAATAGGAGATTATGGGGCCCCCGGGCAATAGGAGAAGATTATGGGGCCCCCGGGCAATAGGAGATTATGGGGCCCCCAGGCAATAGGAGATTATGGGGCCCCCAGGCAATAGATTATGGGGCCACGCAGTATACACACAATTTACACACACAGACTACACATACACACACTGAAAAGGTACTGGAGAGGCAGGGCAGCTATAATCTTGGGATTTTTCAAAAAACACAGATTTTTACATACTGTCCCTGGTTTTAATGAGGCTGGCAACCCTGATGGGGTCCCTTAGTGGCATGGGGCCGTCGGGCAGTGCCCAAGGGCCCGAATGGTCAGTCTGCCCCTGGACAGTGCTGATTAAGGCCTAGTACACATGATCAGAAAATCGGATGAAAAATGCCGCTTTCGAAGTGGTCACTAATAATCTGATTGTTAGTACACGGCTTTTGAGAGCCGATCACGACAGTTCATGCGAAATTTACTGAAGGGACAAACAAATTTTTTTTCTTACGATACCAGAACATACAATTTTTGTTTAATCAGTACAGTATCCTTCCAAAAAGAATCAGAAGAGCAAGACCCGTATGCCCGGAAACGAAAGAATACATTACAATACATTACATCACATTACATCACTTCTGAAGTTGTATTCTGTCGTATGAGAATTTACGTAAATTTAGTAAGCTCTTCATTTTCGATATGAGACTAGCATGCAAAAAAAATATTAGTCCAATATTCTCATCGTGTGTACGAGGCTGAAGGGTGATGTTCAAATCTCAAGGCCTAAAGAAATTAAAATCCTTTGACAGGTGAAAAAGCTCCAATAAAAGCTTTTTTATCTTTTTATTTAGCAGTTTGCCTGGACTTTAGCTTTAAAGCTGAAATTCAGGTTAAACAAATATTATCTAAATACAAGAGTCATGTGTATTCTTATTTGAATCTTTACCTTCTTTATGTATTTTTTCCAAATCTATGCAGTAATCCAGCATGAAAAAACTCCTGCACTTTGCCTCTTTGCAGGTGTTTTCTGTAATAAGGACCAGTTACTGCTGCTCTCTTTCCTTGTGCAGGGTGACTGGTTATGTGCCCGTCCCCTGTAGTTTTCTGCAAGCACCCTGTAGGGGGACCACCTGCTGTGTTCCACCCACAGCTCTGCTTTTTGCACAGGTTATGTGCAGCAGCACAGTGATGATATTATCATTATTTCTGTAAAGTAATATCTGAGTTCGCAAAAACATTGCTGCACACAAAGTGGATGTAAACATTTTGTGGCTATAAGGGAAAATATTTAAATTAACTTTAGTGTGCCTAGATTTCAGCTTTAAATAATATTCGATCCTTACATATACCAAAATTGTACACTATAATATTGCAGGTATTGTATAGAGCCAATTTGCCACAGCATTACATATTGTACATTCACATCGGTATCTGCCTTCAAAAGCCTACATTCTAAGACCTCTGTCTTACATACAATCTTGTCAGGGCTGGGCTCAGCCCTTCCTTCTCAGAGCAGGCCACTCAGCTGTCTGTCAATTGCCAGCTCTAATCTTTCCACAGTGAATCTCCTGCTTCTCAGTCCTGCTGGCTAATTAAGCTGTTTAGTCCAGATCCTCTCTGCCTTCGCCTGGTCAACATATCAGAGACTCTCTCCTGTGTTTCTGTGAAAGACTTGCTTGGCTGACGTCCCTTCTGTTTCCTGATCCTGCACTACACTGATTCTCTGGTTTCCTGATTTTCCTGGCTTGTCCTGAAGTACGCTGATTCCTGGCTCCCTGACGTCTTGGCTTGTCTGACTATCAGCTTCGGGTACCAATGACTACGTTTGCTCTGTTTACCTTTTACTATTATTATGAAACTAGTGTAATTTTTACTGTACTTCTGTCTCGGTCTGATTCATGGTTTCTGACAGTAGGCGAAGGCAATGAATTTAGAAGTTGCAGTCAATCCACTTGTTGGTAATTATATTTCCAGATTGGATGAGCAGGATCACTGCATGGATCAGTTTGCCATGGCATTACTGATGCTCCTGAATCGCACGGCTTACCTGAAATCTCCCACTGTGGCTGCTCCAGTACAACCTGTGTTGCAGGCCATCCCTGCTGCTGCTCCAGTCTCTGTGCAGGCACCACCTTGAGTATTACTTTTATAAGAGGTATGTCTGGTTCTGCTCCGCTTCCCCAGCGATTTGGGGTGATCCAGACCAATGCAGAGGGTTTTTCAACCAGGTTGAGATATACTTTGAGATGCTGCCCCAGGCGTTTCCCACGGACAGAAGCAAAGTAGGTTTCGTGATATCTTTACTTTCTGAGAGAGCCTTGGCCTGGGCAAACCCGTTGTCCGGAGGTGCAAAAACCCGTTGTCCTGAGTTACCCAAAGGGTATTTGACGTTTCCGCATGCTCCGCTTCTGCTGTCAAGTGCCTCATGTCCATCAAACAGAGTACGTGAACTGTTGCCGATTACGCCATTGAATTCTGTACTCTGGCAGCAGAGGTTGCTTGGAACAATGAGGCCCTTGTGGCCAGAGGCGGCTCTAGGCTTTGTGAGGCCTTAGGCAAATCTTAGACATAAGGCCCTACTTACTCCCATAATGGGAAAAATAACTCAAGCGATAGACCCCTAGCAATTTTGCTCTCCACCCCAATATCCCAAAAAACAAACATGCACATAGGCTTTTCTAAAAAAACACTTTAATAATGTACACATAAAAGTCTGGTTCACACTCACTGATTGCTCCAAGCTCACTGATTGGTTGTTAGAGGTTAGTGCACATCATTACTGCTCACTGATTGGTTGCTAGAGGTTACTGCACAATATTACCACTCAATGATTGGTGCTAGAGGTAACGCACATCATTACTGCCCACCCATTGGTTGCTAGAGGTTATTGCACATTGATTGGTTGATAGAGGTTACTGCGCATTATTACTGCTCACTGATTGGTTGCTATAGGTTACTGCTTATCATTATCACTCACTGATTGGTTGCTAATGATTACTCACTGATTGTTTTCCAGAGGTTACAGTACATCATTACCTCTCGCTGGGTGGCAGGGCAGTATTGTGGTGTGTAATGCAACTGCTGGGGTACAGTTGGTTGGATGGCAGGATGCAGTTTGGGACGATGGTGGCAGCATTGGGGTGAGAGGCTGAGATCATATCTTCCCTATAAGGATAAGGGGTAGGGTGATAGGATGCCAGAGGTGGGGTACAGGAGGGATGAGGATGATAATGACAAGAGGTAGGGTGGTAGGATGCCAGAGGTGGGGTACAGGGGGATGATGGGGATGATAAAGATGGGGGTGGGGTGGTAGGATGCCAGAGGTGGGGTAGAGAGGGAAGATGGGCATGTTGATGAAAAAGGGGAAGGAGGTCAGCAAAGGGGCATAATGATGACAGTGGGTGGGTAGGAAGCTGGCAGTGGGGTACAGGGGGGATGATGATGAGGGTAGGATGGTTGGATGCTAGAGGTGGGGTACAGGGGGGATGATGATGGGGGTTGGATGCTAGAGGTGGGGTACAGGGGGATGATGAGGATGTTGATGACAGGGGGCAGGGTGGTAGGATATCAGAGGGGGGGTATGGGGATGATGATGATGATGATGATGATAGTGGCTGGGGTGGTAGGGAACTGGCAGTAGGGTAAAGGGGGATGAAGATTACAGGGGGTGGGGTGGTAGGAAACTGGCAATGGGATACAGGTGGAATGATGACAGGGGTGGGGTGGTAAGAGGCTGGCAGTGGGGTACAGGGGGATGAAGATTACAGAGGGTGGGGTGGTAGGACAGCAGGCACAGGGGGATTATGATAAGGATGGAGATAATGATGACAGGATGTAGGTTGGTAGGTGGCTGACAGTAGGGTAAAGGGGGGAAGATAAGGATGATGATAACGGGTAGGGTGGTGTATGCTAGAGATGGGGTACATGGCAATGATGGGGATTTTGATGACAGAAGGCAGGGCGGTAGGATGTCAGAGGTGGGGTATGGGGGGGGTGATGATGACAGGGGGTGGGGTGGTAGGAAGCTGGAAGTGGAGTACCAGAAGGGATTAAGATGATGATGACAGGGGATGGGGTGGTAGGATGCCAGAAGTGGGATACAGAGAAATGATGGGGATGCTGATCACAATGGATGAGGTGGTAGGATGTCAGCAGTAGGGTACAAGGGGATGAAGATGACAGAGGGGTGGGGGGTAGGAAACTGGCAGAGGGGTACAGGGGGGATGAAGATGACGGGGGTGGGCTGGTAGGAAGCTGGCAGTGGGGTACAGGGGGGATAAAGATGATGGGGGTGGGGTTGTAGGAAGCTGGCAGTGGGGATGAATATGATGGAGGTAAGGTGGTAGGAAGCTGGCAGTGGGGTGCAGGGGGGATGATGGGGGTGGGGAGGTAGAAAGCTGGCAGTGGGGTGCAGGAGGGATGACGGGGGTGAGGTGGTAGGAAGCTGGCAGTGGGGTGCAGGGAGGATGAAGATGACGGGGGCGAGGTGGTAGGAAGCTGGCAGTGAGGTGCAGGGAGGATGAAGATGACGGGGGCGAGGTGGTAGGTAGCTGGCAGTGAGGTGCAGGGAGGATGAAGATGACGGGGGCGAGGTGGTAGGAAGCTGGCAGTGGGGTGCAGGGAGGATGAAGATGACGGGGGCGAGGTGGTAGGAAGCTGGCAGTGAGGTGCATGGAGGATGAAGATGACGGGGGGTGGTAGGAAGCTGGCAGTGGGGTGCAGGGAGGATGAAGATGACGGGGGTGAGGTGGTAGGAAGCTGGCAGTGGGGTGCAGGGAGGATGAAGATGACACAGGGTGGTGTGGTAGGAAGCTGGCAGTGGGGTGCAGGGAGGATGAAGATGACGGGGGCGAGGTGGTAGGTAGCTGGCAGTGAGGTGCAGGGAGGATGAAGATGACGGGGGGTGGTAGGAAGCTGGCAGTGGGGTGCAGGGAGGATGAAGATGACGGGGGCGAGGTGGTAGGAAGCTGGCAGTGGGGTGCAGGGAGGATGAAGATGACGGGGGCGAGGTGGTAGGAAGCTGGCAGTGAGGTGCAGGGAGGATAAAGATGACGGGGGGTGGTAGGAAGCTGGCAGTGGGGTGCAGGGAGGATGAAGATGACGGGGGCGAGGTGGTAGGAAGCTGGCAGTGAGGTGCATGGAGGATGAAGATGACGGGGGGTGGTAGGAAGCTGGCAGTGGGGTGCAGGGAGGATGAAGATGACACGGGGGTGGGGTAGTAGGATGCCAGGCACAGGGGGATTATGGTGAGGATAGAAATGATGACAGGGGGATGATAGGAAGTATGATGACAGGAGATAGGGAAGTGGGATGCCAGGAACAGGGGATTATGAGGAGGATTAGGATTATGGCAGGGGTCAGTAGGTGGCATCATTTGCCAGGTGGCATAAATCACGTCACTCAGGGCTGTGAGGTCACGGGCGGCTGTCAGCCTTGATTTTCGCGGTGCTCTCAGTCAGGAGGTGACATCATGGGATGCTGTCAGCCTGTCAGTGTCGGGTAGTACCTTAAGGCTGTGACAGACTGGCTCCTCAATGACGCGGCAGCTCTGGCAAGTCCTCCATTGCAGGCCGATCCATTCTGGAGAGTAGAGCAGGGAGCTGCTCAGGCGCTGCATGCAGGAGATTCGATGAGCGCAGCAGAAGGGGGAGGAGCCGAGGGAGGGAAATACACCCAGCCACTCACTGACCCAGGACATCGAGCAGTTCTCAAGTGGTCAGTCCGCCCACCCGCCCTCGGCTGGGAAAGGTAGTTGCGGACACCGCGTTCCCCCGTGTTAAAGACGGTTCGGGGACACTGACCGGGGGACATTCCCTCTCATTTCCACACACAATTTAGGCATAATAGGCGGCGGCCGCGAGGCCCCTGGGAGCGCGGGGCCTTAGGCTGCCGCCTAATTTGCCTAATTAGAGAGCCGCCTCTGCTTGTGGCTTCTTTTTCTCATGGTCTCTCGGATACCATCAAAGATGAGATAGCAGCCCGAGATATACCCACTGAGCTGGAGAAGTTGATTACGTTTGCCATCCTCATAGACACCAGACTCTCTTTTAAGGAGCGCTTGCTCCTGGTACCGAATCGGTCAGTGAAGATAAACCCATACACTTGGGCTTCACACATCTCCTTGCGGATGAGAGAACCTTTAGGAGGAGGGAGAGATTGTGCCTTTTTTGTGGCCAGGCTGGTCACTTTTTGAAGTCTTGTCCTACCCGTTCTGGGGAAGCCCGAACCTTGAGGTCTTGTAGCGGACAGACCTTAGGTGGCGTTGTTTAGTTCCCAGTTGTCCAGAAGGATAAGCCCCTGGTCCCAGTTCTCCTTTCTTGGTCTGAGTCGTCCGTCGAGATACAGGCTCTAATCGACTCTGGGGCTGCAGGCCTGTTCATTGATGCTGTCTTTGTATCTAAGCACTCGATTCCGCTGCAGCTTTGTGCCACTTTACTTGCCATTGAGGCTCTTGACCGGAGACCTCTACAGCTTGCCCATGTGACTCATGAGACTGTTCCGTTGTCCATGACCGTAGGGGCTCTTCATCACGAGACAATCCAATTCCAAGTCATTTCTTCACCTAAGTTTCCGGTGGTTATTGGTTATCCTTGGTTACAGAGGCACAACCCCTCTTTTAATTGGCTTTGTGCTGAGGTTCTTTCCTGGTCGCCACAATGCAACAAGACATTTTTCAGAAGGTGGCTAAGGTCCTGTGCACCTCTTCACTCTCCTCCCTGCCGGAGGAGTACCGCGATTTTAGTGATGTCTTTGACAAAGGTTAAGCCAGTAGTTTGCCTCCACACCAGTCGTATGATTCCACAATTGACCTTCAACCTGGTGCATTACCCCCTCTGGGCGGGGTTTACCCTTTGTCGATCTCGGAAGATAAGGCCATGGAAGAGCATTTTGCAGACACACTTTCTCGAGATGGATGCAATTACGAGATTGTGAAAAGAGAGTTGTTGGCGATCATTTTAACCCTTAAGGAATGGAGGCATCTCCTCAAAGGTACCACTGTGTCGGTTCTCATTCTTACTGACCATAAGAATCTCATATTCTTGTCTGAGGCTAAACGCCTCTCTCCCAGAAGGGCGCGATTGGCTCTTTTCTTGTCAAGCTTCAATTACATAGTCTCATTCTTACCCGGTACTAAGAATGTAAGGGCTTTGTCGCAAACAAATTTCCTCCACCTCCAAGTTGTAATCGGTTCCTGTTCCAGTGATTACTACTGATCGTATATTCGCTATGGTTCGCACCAGTCTCACTTCTCCTTTGGGTGACAAGATTCTTGCCACTCAGATCCATGCTCCTACTGAGAAACCTTGTGACCGCTGCTTTGTCCCCGAGAGCCTCTGTACTGCCGTGCTCCAGCAGCCTTGGGCCCCTTTCACGAGATCGGATTGATCGCGTGAAAGGGGCCCAAGGCTGCTTTTACACTGATGCACTGCAGTTTACCTGCACCTAAACTGACCTCAATCATCACTTCTATCTCAGGATTCCTGCAGGCGGGTACTGCTGGTGGGTATTGCTGGTTGGTACTGCTGGTGGGTACTGCTGGTGGGTATTGCTGGCTGGTACTGCTGGCTGGTATTGCAAGTTGGTACTGCTGGCGGGTACTGTTGGTGGGTACTGTTGGTGAATATTGCTGGCGGGTACTGCTGGTCGGTACTGTTGGTGGGTATACCTGGTGGCTGGTACTGTTGGTGGGTAATGCTGGTGGGTAATGCTGGCTGGTACTGCTGATAAGTACTGTTAGTGGGTATGCCTGGTGGCTGGTACTGCTGGTGGGTACTGCTGGCTGGTACTGTTGGTGGGTATCCCTGGTGGCTGGTACTGCTGGCTGAAACTGCTGGTGGTTTCTGCTGGTGGGTGCTGTTGGTGGGTATTGGTGGCTGGTGTTGCTGGTGGGTACTGCTGGTGGATACTGTTGGTGGGTATTGCTGGGTGGTGCTGCTGGTGGGTAACGATGGCGGGTACTGTTGGTGGGTATTGCTGGTTGGTACTGCTAGTGGGTACTGCTGGCGGGTACTGTTGGGGTTTTTTTCTGGCTGGTACTGCTGGCGGGTACTGCTGGCGGGTACTGCTAATGGATACTGCTGGCGGGTACTGCTGGTGGGTATTGCTGGTTGGTACTGCTGGTGGGTACCGCTGGTGGGTATTGCTGGCTGGTACTGCTGGCTGGTATTGCAAGTTGGTACTGCTGGCGGGTACTGTTGGTGGGTACTGTTGGTGAATATTGCTGGCGGGTACTGCTGGTCGGTACTGTTGGTGGGTATACCTGGAAGCTGGTACTGTTGGTGGGTAATGCTGGTGGGTAATGCTGGCTGGTACTGCTGATAAGTACTGTTAGTGGGTATGCCTGGTGGCTGGTACTGCTGGTGGGTACTGCTGGCTGGTACTGTTGGTGGGTATCCCTGGTGGCTGGTACTGCTGGCTGAAACTGCTGGTGGTTTCTGCTGGTGGGTGCTGTTGGTGGGTATTGGTGGCTGGTGTTGCTGGTGGGTACTGCTGGTGGATACTGTTGGTGGGTATTGCTGGGTGGTGCTGCTGGTGGGTAACGATGGCGGGTACTGTTGGTGGGTATTGCTGGTTGGTACTGCTGGTGGGTACTGCTGGCGGGTACTGTTGGGTTTTTTTTCTGGCTGGTACTGCTGGCGGGTACTGCTAATGGATACTGCTGGCGGGTACTGCTGGTGGGTATTGCTGGTTGGTACTGCTGGTGGGTACTGCTGGTGGGTATTGCTGGCTGGTACTGCTGGCTGGTATTGCAAGTTGGTACTGCTGGCGGGTACTGTTGGTGGGTACTGTTGGTGAATATTACTGGCGGGTACTGCTGGTCGGTACTGTTGGTGGGTATACCTGGTGGCTGGTACTGTTAGTGGGTAATGCTGGTGGGTAATGCTGGCTGGTACTGCTGATAAGTACTGTTAGTGGCTATGCCTGGTGGCTGGTACTGGTGGTGGGTACTGCTGGCTGGTACTGTTGGTGGGTATCCCTGGTGGCTGGTACTGCTGGCTGAAACTGCTGGTGGTTTCTGCTGGTGGGTGCTGTTGGTGGGTATTGGTGGCTGGTGTTGCTGGTGGGTACTGCTGGTGGATACTGTTGGTGGGTATTGCTGGGTGGTGCTGCTGGTGGGTAACGATGGCAGGTACTGTTGGTGGGTATTGCTTGTTGGTACTGCTGGTGGGTACTGCTGGCGGGTACTGTTGGGGTTTTTTTCTGGCTGGTACTGCTGGCGGGTACTGCTAATGGATACTGCTGGCGGGTACTGCTGGCTGGTTCTGCTGGTGGGTACTGTTGGTGGGTATTCCTGGTAGCTGGTAATGATTGTGGATATCCCTGGTGGCTGGTACTGCTGGTGGGTACTGTTGGCTGGTGCTGCTGGTGGGTACTGCTGGCATGTACTATTGGTGGGTATTGCTGGCTGGTACTGCTGGTGGGTATTGCTGGCTGGTACTGCAGGCGGGTATTGCTGGCAGGTATTGCTGGTGGGTACTGCTAGTGGATACTGCTGGCGGGTACTGCTGGCTGGTACTGCTGGTGGGTATCCCTGGTGGCTGGTACTGTTGGTGGGTACTGTTTGTGGGTATTGCTGGCTGGTGCTGATGGTGGGTACTGTTGGTGGGTATTGCTGGCTGGTACTGCTGTCTGATACTGCTGGTGGGTATTGCTGGCTGGTACTGCTGGTGGGTACTGCTGGTGGATCATAACTGGCTGGTTCCCAACCCATCATCCTCGATCATCAATGTGACAGGAGCCGGTGTTGGAGGAAGCATGCGGCTGCAATAGAGAGCAGAGCTGATGCTTCCTGTATACCACCACCTCCTGTCACAGGCGGAGTACATTTGGTATCACTCCGCCTGTGACAGGAGCCAGCGCAATACAGGAAGCATCGTCTCTGCTTCCTCTAGTGCCGGCTCCCTTCTTCACACTGATGCTCAGGGATGGCTGGTCGGGAACCCGTGATCTGGGCTTGCCAACCTGCCACCCCTGAGCTGGAGATGGCATGCCACATGAGAGGGCACTGCAGGCCATGCGGGCCAGCGGTTGGGCACCCCTGGTCTATGCCGATACCAAGTAATCCAGGGAGAAGGCCTCCCCAGCACACGGCAGGTGATTGACAGCCTCAGTTGTGCATGTTTCCCTATGTGATTGTGTAGATTCCCTCCACTCAGGTCTCAGATTACACTCAGTTCCTTGTTCTATGCTGTACAGTGTGTAATGTCAGATCCCCCCCCCCTGTCTTCTGGAGCTGAGAAATGCTGTGCAAAATATTTATTTTGAATTACCTGAGGCCAGTCACTTCACTGGATATATGTGAGGGTTTACATCCACTTTAAAAAAAGTCTTCCTTTTTTAACTTGCACAAAGGCTCATAGAGACTTGGTAAAATCGTAAAAATAGTGGACATACAGTATCTCACAAAAGTGAGTACACCCCTCACATTTTTGTAAATATTTTATTGTATCTTTTCATGTGGCAACACTGAAGAAATGACACTTTGCTACAATGTAAAGTAGAGAGTGTACAGCTTGTATAACAGTGTAAATTTGCTGTCCCCTCAAAATAACTCAACACACAGCCATTAATTTCTAAACCGCTGGCAACAAAAGTGAGTACACCCCTAAGTGAAAATGTCCAAATTGGGCCCAATAAGCCATTTTTCCTCCAAGGTCTCAGGCATGAGTGTGTTAAATTTGGTGTTATCGCTCTCACTGGAAGTTCAGCATGGCACCTCATGGCAAAGAACTCTCTGAGGATCTAAAAAAAAAGCATTGTTGCTCAACATAAAGATGGCCTAGGCTATAAAAAGATTGCCAAGACCCTGAAACTGAGCTGCAGCACAATGGCCAAGACCATACAGCTGTTTAACAGGACTGGTTCCACTCAGAACTGGCCTCGCTGTGGTCGACAAAAGAAGTTGAGTGCACGTGCTCTCCGTCATATCCTGAGGTTGTCTTTGGGAAATAGACATATGAGTGCTGCCACCATTGCTGCAGAGGTTGAAGGGGTGGGAGGTCAGCCTGTCAGTGTTCAGACCATATGTTGCACACTGCATCAAATTGGTCTGCATGTCGTCTCAGAAGGAAGCCTCTTCTAAAGATGATGCACAAGAAAGCCTGCAAACTGTTTGCTGAAGACAAGCAGACTAAGGACATGGATTACTGGAACCATGACCTGTGGTCTGATGAAACCAAAATAAACTTATTTGGTTCAGATGGTGTCAAGCATGCAACCAGGTGAGGAGTGCAAAGACAAGTGTGTCCTGCCTACAGTCAAGCTTGGTGGTGAGAGTGTCATGGTCGGGGGCTGCATGATTGTTGCTGGCACTGGGGAGGTACAGTTCATTGAGGGAACCATCAATGCCAACATGTACTGTGACATACTGAAGCAGAGCAGGATCCCCTCCCTTCGGAGACTGGGTCGCAGGGCAGTATTCCAACATAATAACGACCCCAAACATACCTCCAAGAAGACCACTGCCTTGATAAAGAAGCTGAGGGTAAAGGTGATGGACTGGCCAAGCATGTCTCCAGACCTAAACCCTATTGAGCATCTGTGGGGCATCCTCAAACAGAAGGTGGAGGAGCGCAAGGTCTCTAACATCCACCAGCTCTGTGATTTCGTCATGGAGGAGTGGAAGAGGACTCCAGTGTCAACCTGTGAAGCTCTGGTGAACTCCATGCCCATGAGGGTTAAGGCAGTGCTGGAAAATAATGGTGGCCACACAAAATATTGACACTTTGGGCCCAATTTGGACCTTTTCCCTTAGGGGTGTACTCACTTTTGTTGCCAGCGGTTTAGACGTTATTGGCTGTATGTTGAGTTACTTTGAGGGGACAGCAAATTTACACTGTTATACAAGCTGTACACTCACTACTTTACATTGTAGCAAAGTGTTATTTCTTCAGTGTTGTCACATGAAAAGATATACGGTAATAAAATATTTACAAAAATGTGAGAGGTGTACCCACTTTTACTGTATATGCAATTCAGGACAGTATGATAATGATTTAGTATCTAAAATACTACTAAGCTCTATGACAGCAAATATGTTTATGGGGGGGGGGGGCAGAAGGGGGCAAGAGAGTGAACGCTGAGTTTTCTTAGTGTTTTCCAACCACAGTGACCCAATGCATCATTTCTTACTAAAATAAACACTATGATCCTCTTTTCATCCATGAATAACAATAAACCTCCAGGTGGAAGACAATGAAAAATCTCATTTTTTTTATTCTTGGCTTAATTGAATAGTAAGGTCCTTTCTGGATAATATAAGCTCATTTTTCTTGCAGTTTGATACACCTAAATATAAATGTTTTTTTTTTTCTATTTCTTTTCCTAATTGAATTGTCAGTGAATCCTGCATTGGTATGCACTACATACAAAGAGCATGATTGCCCTTTTTCTTCCCAGACAGGTAATGTTTGTGTATGTGTATCTGTGTGTTCGGGAAACAAATTACATAGAGCACTCAGGATATCATTTGAAGCCGCAGTTATTGTCTGTTATTATGGTTTCTGCCGTCGCTTCCCTCTTTTATTTTTTGACAACTTTTTTTTTCATTTTGTATTAGGTATAAATACCACTTTTCAAACAATGCATTTTTCCCACTTCCACGGACACGGTGAGAACAGGAACTTTTTATTCTCTTGCTGCCTCAGCGCCCTGCCGTTATCGGACGCGGTGTACAAGATGGATTTATCAAGTGCCCATTTGCAGGTTTTGCAGTAGACTAGCTGCTTGTTTACCAGGCTGTGAATGTTTCCATTTGTCATGTTTAATTTTCAGAATAATTTAAACATTTCTATGACATTGAAAACTGAGAACATTTTTGGAGTCCTGAACCAAAATAAATTAACTACTTGACCTCTGGAAAATTTATCCCCCCCCCCCCTTCTGGACCAGGCTACGGCACTGCGTAACCTTAACCGACAATTGCGTGTCCTGTGTCACTGTACCCAAAAAAAATGTATGACCTCTTTTCCCACAAATAGAGCTTTCTTTTGGTAGCATTTGATCACCTCTGCGTTTTTATTTTTGGCGCTATAAACAAAAAAAGACCAACAATAAAAAAAAAAAAACAATATTTTTTTTTACTTTCTGTTATAAAACGTATCAAATAAAAATGTTTTTAAAAAGTCAAATTTCTTCATCAATGTAGGCCAATAAGTATTCTGCTACATATTTGTAGCTGGGGGTGCTCACCGGGCTGAAGGAGTTGTATAGGTGGTCCAACCCCAAGCTGACATCACTTTCACCCTATACCCACAGGGTCCCAGAACTTCTCCTCCAGCGGCCATGATTTTCTATCATCGGCGGACCAGGACACCTATAAAGATTTTGCATTTGGCCAGATATGTTCTGTAAGTTCTAACATTTTTAATAAACTGCATACTAGATGGTGCTTTTCCCTTTCTATACACAAACACACACACAGGAGCAGTGGAGGAAATCACATGCGATTCGGACAGGAATCGCTCAGCATTCCTTTTCAAATCGCATTTGATACTTTGCAGTGTGATTTGCACCAATTTTTTTGTGTTGACGCAAAGCACACCGCAAAGTATTGGTACTTGAAATCAGCAAGTACTTGACCGAAAGGTTGAAAAAAAGGAAGAAGTCCATCTAGTTCAACCAATAAAAAAAAATTTTTTTTAAATCATACAATCCCATATACACAATCCTACACCCACAGTTGATCCAGAAGAAGGTGAAAAACCCCAGCAAAGCATGATCCAATTAGTTATGGCAGGGGAAACAAATTCCTTCCTGATCCCCAGAGAGGCAATCGGATATTCCCTGGATTAACTTTACCTATAAATGTCAGTACCCAGTTATATTATGTACATTTAGAAAAGAATCCAGGTATTTTTTAAAGCAATCTACCGAACTGGCCAGAACCACCTCTGGAGGGAGTCTATTCCACATTTTCACAGCTCTTACTGTGAAGGAACCTTTCCGTATTTGTAGATGAAAGCTCTTTTCCTCCAGACATAAAGAGTGCGCCGTTGTCCTCTGTGATGACCTTAAAGTGAATAACTCAACACCAAGATCACTATATGAATCACTTATATATTTATACATGTTGATCATATCCCCCTTAATCTCCTCTTCTCCAGAGAGAATACATTCACTTCCTCTAATCTTTCCTCATAACTGAGCTCCTCCATGCCTCTTATCAGTTTGGTTGCCCTTCTCTGCACTTTCTCCAGTTCCCCAGGATCCCTTTTGAGAATTGGTGCCCAAAACAGAACTGTATATTCCAGGTGAGGTCTCTAATGATTTGAACAGGGGCAAAATGATATCTCTCTCTGGAGTCCATACCTCTCTTAATACAAGAAGGGACTTTGCTCGCTTTGGAATACACAGCTTGGCATTGCATGCTATTATTGAGCTTATGATCTACCAGAACACCCAGATCCTTCTACACTACGGATTCCCCAAGTTGTACTACCCCTAGTATGTATGATACATGCATATTCTTAGCCCCCAAGTGCATAACTTTACATTTATCAACATAAAACCTCCTCTGTCACATAGTTGCCCAATCAAATAGTGCATTGCGGTCAGCTTGTAAGTTGGAGACATCCTGTAGGGACGTTATTCCACTGCATAGCTTAGTGTCATCTACAAACACTGAGATGGTACTTTTAATCCCAGACCCTATATCATTTATAAAGATATTAAAAAGTAAAGGTCTCTACCAGGGGCGGACTGACAACTCATGGGGCCCCCGGGCAGTAGAAGGTCATGGGGCCCCCTGTGTCTCCGCCCACATGCAAGCCACACCTACACAAAGCCCCACTTACATAAATCATGGGGCACACAGTAAGGCACATCACATGGCACACAGCAGAGCACGGGGCACATCATGGGGCACAGGGCATGGGGCACACAGTAGGGCACATCACAGGACACATAATGGGGCAGGGTTTATTATGCTGTACACATCAGGGCACATTATTGAGCACAGCATGGTGCATCACAGGGGGTACAGGGCACATCAGTGGGTACACAGCGGGGAACATCACAGAGCACATCAGGAGATACACAGCAGGGAGCGGGCCGCACATCACAGGGCATGTGGCAAATAGTAGGGCACACAGTAGGGCACATCCTTGGGAACAGGACACAGGCGGTACACATCAGGGCACACATCCCAGGGCATGGGGCATACAGTAGAGCACAAAAGGCTGTACACAGCAGGGCACATCACAAGGCACATCACAGGGCAAGGGGCACAGAGTAGGGCACATAAGGGGGTACACAGCAGGGCACATCACAGGCCATGGGGCACGCAGTAGGGCAAATAGCATGGCACAAACCAAAACACAGGGCACACAGTAGAGCACTGGGATCCTCCAGACTTAACACAGTGTCTCTCAGGGTAGCCATCAGGGGCGAAGGCGACACAGTGGGGGTGGAGGGCTCAGGGGGAAACTGTGGGGAGGTGGGGGGCACAGGGGGACACTGTGTGGAAGTGGAGGGCTCAGGGGGAAACTGTGGGGAGGTGGGGGGCACAGGGGGACACTGTGGGGAGGTGGAGGGCTCAGGGGGAAACTGTGGGGAGGTGGGGGGCACAGGGGGACACTGTGGGGAGGTGGGGGGCACAGGGGGACACTGTGGGGAGGTGGAGGGCACAGGGGGACACTGTGTGGAGGTGGAGGGCTCAGGGGGAAACTGTGGGGAGGTGGGGGGCACAGGGGGACACTGTGGGGAGGTGGAGGGCTCAGGGGGAAACTGTGGGGAGGTGGGGGGCACAGGGGGACACTGTGGGGGGTGGAGGGCTCAGGGGGACACTGTGGGGAGGTGGGGGGCTGCAGGGAGACACTGTGGGGAGGTGGAGGGCTCAGGGGGAAACTGTGGGGAGGTGGGGGCACAGAGGGACACTGTGGGGAGGTGGGGGGCACAGAGGGACACTGTGGGGAGGTGGGGGACACTGTGGGGAGGTGGAGGGCTCAGGGGGACACTGTGGGGAGGTGGAGGGCACAGGGGGACACTGTGGGGAGTTGGGGGCACAGGGGGACACTGTGGGGAGGTGGGGGGCACAGGGGGACACTGTGGGGAGGTGGGGGGCTCAGGGGGAAACTGTGGGGAGGTGGGGGGCACAGAGGGACACTGTGGGGAGGTGGGGGGCACAGGGGGACACTGTGGGGGGGTGGAGGGCTCAGGGGGACACTGTGGGGAGGTGGGGGGCACAGGGGGACACTGTGAGGAGGTGTAGGGCTCAGGGGGAAACTGTGGGGAGGTGGGGGGCACAGGGGGACACTGTGGGGAGGTGGGGGGCACAGGGGGACACTGTGGGGGGGTGGAGGGCTCAGGGGGACACTGTGGGGAGGTGGGGGGCACAGGGGGACACTGTGGGGAGGTGGGGGGCTCAGGGGGACACTGTGGGGAGGTGGGGGGCACAGGGGGATACTGTGGGGGGGTGGAGGGCTCAGGGGGACACTGTGGGGAGGTGGGGGGCACAGGGGGACACTGTGGGGAGGTGGGGGGCTCAGGAGGACACTGTGGGGAGGTGGGGGGCACAGGGGGACACTGTGGGGAGGTGGAGGGCTCAGGGGGACACTGTGGGGAGGTGGGGGCACAGGGGGACACTGTGGGGGGGTGGAGGGCTCAGGGGGACACTGTGGGGCGGTGGGGGGCACAGGGAGACACTGTGGGGAGGTGGAGGGCTCAGGGGGAAACTGTGGGGAGGTGGGGGGCACAGAGGGACACTGTGGGGAGGTGGGGGGCACAGAGGGACACTGTGGGGAGGTGGGGGACACTGTGGGGAGGTGGAGGGCTCAGGGGGACACTGTGGGGAGGTGGAGGGCTCAGGGGGACACTGTGGGGAGGTGGGGGGAACAGGGGGACACTGTGGGGAGGTGGGGGCACAGGGGGACACTGTGGGGAGGTGGGGGGCACAGGGGGACACTGTGGGGAGGTGGTTGGCACAGGGGGACACTGTGGGGAGGTGGGGGGCACAGGGGGACACTGTGGGGGGGGGGTGGAGGGCTCAGGGGGACACTGTGGGGAGGTGGGGGGCACAGGGGGACACTGGGGTAGGTGGGGGGCTCAGGGGGACACTGTGGGGAGGTGGGGGGCACAGGGGGACACTGTGGGGGGGTGGAGGGCTCAGGGGGACACTGTGGGGAGGTGGTGGGCACAGGGGGACACTGTGGGGAGGTGGGGGGCTCAGGGGGACACTGTGGGGAGGTGGGGGGCACAGGGGGACACTGTGGGGAGGTGGAGGGCTCAGGGGGAAACTGTGGGGAGGTGGGGGGCACAGGGGGACACTGTGGGGGGTGGAGGGCTCAGGGGGACACTGTGGGGAGGTGGGGGGCTGCAGGGAGACACTGTGGGGAGGTGGAGGGCTCAGGGGGAAACTGTGGGGAGGTGGGGGCACAGAGGGACACTGTGGGGAGGTGGGGGGCACAGAGGGACACTGTGGGGAGGTGGGGGACACTGTGGGGAGGTGGAGGGCTCAGGGGGACACTGTGGGGAGGTGGAGGACACAGGGGGACACTGTGGGGAGTTGGGGGCACAGGGGGACACTGTGGGGAGGTGGGGGGCACAGGGGGACACTGTGGGGGGGTGGAGGGCTCAGGGGGACACTGTGGGGAGGTGGAGGGCTCAGGGGGAAACTGTGGGGAGGTGGGGGGCACAGGGGGACACTGTGGGGAGGTGGGGGGCACAGGGGGACACTGTGGGGGGGTGGAGGGCTCAGGGGGACACTGTGGGGAGGTGGGGGGCACAGGGGGACACTGTGGGGAGGTGGGTGGCTCAGGGGGACACTGTGGGGAGGTGGGGGGCACAGGGGGACACTGTGTGGGGGGTGGAGGGCTCAGGGGGGCACTGTGGGGAGGTGGGGGGCACAGGGGGACACTGTGGGGAGGTGGGGGGCTCAGGGGGACACTGTGGGGAGGTGGGGGCACAGCGGGACACTGTGGGGAGGTGGGGGGCTCAGGGGGACACTGTGGGGAGGTGGGGGGCTCAGGGGGACACTGTGGGGAGGTGGGGGGCACAGGGGGACACTGTGGGGAGGTGGGGGGCTCAGGGGGACACTGTGGGGAGGTGGAGGGCTCAGGGGGAAACTTTGGGGAGGTGGGGGGCACAGGGAGACACTGTGGGGAGGTGGAGGGCTCAGGGGGAAACTGTGGGGCACAGGGGGACACTGTGGGGAGGTGGGGGGCACAGGGGGACACTGTGGGTGGGAAGCTGTGCAGCAACTTTTTAATAGCAGCATGTGGTACAAGCTGCTGCACTTTCCTTCCTAGATGCAGAGTAGCGCGGGAAGCGGCTGTATACAGACCTCTCGTGATGCGGTCCTCCTCCTCGCCGGCCCCTCCTCTTTTCTGTCCGTCCGAGGTGATGACAGATACAAGCACCTAGGATGGACGGGAGGGAAGGAGGGGCCGGTGGGGGGTTGGAGGAGCGCATCACGAGAGGTCTGTATACACTGCAGTCTCTTAGCAGTGAGCAGGGACCCGATCTGCCCGTCAATCACAGCTAGCTGACGGGTAGGTCGGGCCCCGAAGTGAAAGCTGCCATGGGGCCCCCTACTGGCCACGGGCCCTCGGTCAGCGTCCGAACTGCCCGATGGTCAGTCCGCCCCTGGTCTCTACACTGAACCTTGGGGTACACCACTGATAATCTTAGACTATTCAGAGTAAGAATCATTAACCACTACTCTCTGAATTTGGTCTTTTAGCCAGTTTTCTATCCATTTCTGGTACTACTCCCGTCATTAACGAGTCTCTAAAAATTAGAAACAATGGCTTTGAAATGACAGAGCTCAATTCTTTTAGGATCTGTGGGTGGATGCCATCTGGTCCAGGTGCTTTATCCACCTTTATTCTGTCTAAATATTTCTGGACCATATCACTTTTGAGCCATTGTGGATCATTTGGGGCTGTGTCACTACCACCCCCATTATGGACATGAGCTCCCAATGCTCCTTTGTATACACTCGCCAATAAAAAAAACCCAGTATAGGTGCAACCCTAATATCATCCGAATGAAATAAATTGAAGTGAATGTAAACCCATTCTGTACCATTGTATCTACAGGTAAGTCTATAAAAAGGCTTTTTTGTAGGTACTATAAATATCTCCTAAACCTTGATGGTTTAGGAAATATTCACACTTCATGCAGTCAGAGATGTCACCAGCGCACGCGCTCTGAAGGGACTGTATACCCGTGCCTTTCCTTCAGAGCTCCGTGCCGCAGTCCGTGACTCCCGTGCACATGCGCAGGAGTGACGTCAACGTGGCGCGACCAATCAGACTCCCCTGGAGGACGCAAACCCGGAAGGAAGACCGGAGGAAGATGGAAGCGCCTATCAGAGCTCACAACGCGGTGGTGTGGGGCTTTGTTCTAAGGTAAGTATTTCATTTCTCCCATCCTCTGGAACTCGCTACCTCCATCTATCCGGCTATTCCCTACTCTTGCTACCTTCAGGCAATCCCTGAAAACGCATCTCTTCAGGAAAGCCTATCATGTCTCCAACTAATCTCCTACCACTTCCACCAGCTCATTCCCCACAGTTACAACCTTTTGTACCACCTGCCCCACCCTATTAGATTGTAAGCTCTTCTGAGCAGGGCCCTCTTAATCCTATTGTATTGTATTGTATTATAACTGTATTGTCTCCCTTTTATATTGTAAAGCGCTGCGTAAACTGTTGGCGCTATATAAATCCATAATAATAATAATAATAATAATAATAATAATAATAATGTGCTAGTATGCAATGCATACTAGCACATTATGCCTTTACATTGCAGGGTTTTTTTTTATATGAATTCATTGGTTGTTTTAATTCTAATTCATTTTCGATTTGTTGAAATTCGTAACTATTGTGATTCAGAGATTTGGATACATCCAAATCTCCAAATAATGAAAATTTTGTCCGAACTTTAATCTGTAATGAAATGAATAGTGCATGTCTACTAAGTTTTACATGCAATGATCAGACTAGTAGTACAGTATTTCCAGTAAAAGGAAGGTTTATATGGACTGTCTAAAAGACAGAAGAACACCAATAAAACTGTTGTGGATGAAGTTAGCATGATGCTCATTGGGTACTTGTTAACCACTTGCCGCCTGCCATATAGCAAAATGATGACGGCAAAGTGGTTGTGCTATCCTGACTAGACATCATATGACGTATTTTATAATAACAAGCCGCTGCGCGCCCCCGGGGGCACGCATCACAGCGATCGTTGTTGCCATGTGTCAGTCTGACACATCGCAACTCCGATCTAGGTAAAGAATCTCTGATGGAGACTCTTTACCACGTGATCAGCCATGTCCAATCATGGCTGATCACAGTGTAAACAGGGAAAACCATTTATCGGCTTTTCCTCACTCGCGTCTTACAGACGCGAGAAGAGGAGAGCCAATCGCTGCCCTTCTGAAAGGGGGGTCTGTGCTGATTGATTATCAGTGCAGCCCGCCAAGGATGCCTACACTGGACCACCAGGGACGCCACCAGGACCACCAGGGATGCCTACCACTAGTCACCACCAGGTATGCCACCCATGGCCACCAGGGATGCCAATCAGTGCCCACAATGGATGCCAATCAGAGCCAAACAATAATGCCTGCCAATCAGTGATGCCCATTAGTACCATCCATTAGTGTACATCAGTGCCACCCATAAGCGCCCATCCATGCCCAGCCGTGCCACCTCTTAGTGCCCATCCATGCCGCCTAGCAGTGCCCATCAATACCGCCTCATTGGTGCCACCTCATTGGTGCCCATCAGTGCCGCCTTATCAGTGCCCATCAGTGCAGTCCCACCAGTGCCCATCAGTGAAGGAGAAAACTTAATTTTTTACAAAGTTTTGTAACAGAAACAAAAAAAATTATTTGTTTAGCAGAAAAAAAAAATTACGTTTGGGTACAGCGTAGCATGACCGCACAATTGTCATTCAAAGTGCGACAACGCTGAAAGCTGAAAATTGGTCTGGGCAGGAAGCAGGGGCGGACTGATAACTCATGGGGCCCCCGGGCAATAGGAGATTATGGGGCCCCCAGGCAATCAGAGATTGTGGGGCCACACAGTATACACACACACACAGTATACAATCACACAGTGTACACATACATGTACACACAGTATACACAGATAGATGTAAAAAAAACACAGATTTATACATACTGTCCCTGGTTTTACTGAGGCTGGCAACCCTGATGGGGCCCCCTAGTGGCCCAGGGCCCTCGGGCAGTGCCCGAGTGGCTCAATGGTCAGTCCGCCCCTGGCAGGAAGGTGTATAAGTGCCTGGTATTCAAGTGGTTAAGCAAAGCAAAGTCCTTTGAATTGGGATGTCAATGGTTCCCTGATAAAATCCTACATTTGGGTTGAGTGACGTCTAGCTATACTGCTAGTATACTGCTTGAGAACTTAAAACAGTTCTGCACTCTGCTATATATGATTATGTAACCACTGCAGCAAATGCTAACTTAGCTGAGTGCATTCCTTTTATTCCAGCGCCAGTACACCTGACAAAGAGAGACTGCTGTGCTAATGACAGACACGAGTGAAGGTAAAGCCTGACTAATTTAAAGGCCCTTATCCTCTTCACTGTTGAATGACATGCAAATTGCTTCTAATGCAGTCGGAAAACTCCACTACTCAAATTTTTAGAACATTTTTAGTGAATTAAATAAAGCACGTTTTAGTATGAGATATGAGAAATCTGCAAACGCTGCTTAGTTATAGTTGTGTGCTTTACTATTCTCTGTTTACATTAAATAATAAAAGGGTGCAGATTACAAACTCCAGACAAAAATTGACACTGAGTAAAGGATCTTGCCCATATGAGCCTGTAAGCTAAGAGATCTATTTATAAAAAAAAAATGCTTTGTGAATCTCTCAAGCATTCATTAAATTTTGCAATATGTTTATGTAGCACTAACCCCCGAAGGAACTGCTGATTTATATCGGGTTGTTACCGTCACCCCTTTACCTGTAGTTTCACCAATACCAGAACTTAGAGTCCATGTTGAGCTCTGTATCTGACAATATAGGCACCAGTCACTTAGTACTTTTTCAATGCTTTAATGAGAAATAACTTAAAGAAGTAGCAGGAAAGAGGTAGAAGAGGAGTTGCAGGAAAGTTCAAATACCTTTTCCTTAAATCACTGAGGAATTGAAATCTCGGGGACGAATATACCTTCAGTCCAAGATTAAATCTTCCTCCACCTGGATAGGTCTCTCTCACTGACCTAGCAGCCGGAGCGCAGCACGAACAAAAAGAAAGTCTCTGCCACAGACTTGAGAAGAGCAATATAACTGTACGATCCTCTGCCACAGAACGTTGTAGTATTAGATGAACAGCAACACAGTACCAGAACCTTTCAAGCCGACCTGACAGTACTAGTGCGGTAGATTAGGTTAAGATGCATCCTCGAATTGAGTCACCAGGCCCCTCTTGAGACACCAGCCTTCCGCACGGTCCTCTCCAAGATGGGTCCTCCCCTGGGTCTTCTCAATTGTTTGGCTTCTTCCCGCAGGACAGACAGCACAGGACCATCTCTGTAGTAGTAGGCCCCAGACAGGCTTCTGGGCCTACTTGCACGGCTGCAGCAACACAGCCCTCTGGCCTGGAGGGCCACGCGGTGTAACTGACTCCTAGCACATGGCATCTGTCCCATAAATACTCTCTCCCAGAATGCATATCAGTGGACCACCTCTGCCGAGTTACCCCTGGGAAAGAAGAGCCTCTATACACTTCAGCTTGTTGCTTTTCAACACTGACCTATGGTGACAACGACACCTACAGGCGACAGTGTGAAACTGCACGCAACACAGCCAATGCTGGAACAGAGGCTAATTTACCCGTAGATTAAATCTGAACTATGTACAAAACAGATGAGCCACTAAATTTACATATAAGCGCTTGATCAAAAAATCTGTCAGCGCTACATTTACTTCTTATAAACATCCACTCCATCTAGTGGCCACAATGCAGTAGTTTCCTGACGCGGTATATCAGAAAAATACTGCATTATGGCCACTAGAAGGATGCAATTTTCCTGATTGAGGTATTTCAGAAAAATAACACCTAATAACCACTAGGTGGAGCTGATGATCATAGAAAGTAAAGATATTACACAGATTATGAGGATTATTCATGATGGCTCAATGCTTATGATATTCACACAGCAATTTTTTTTTTTTTAAATAGACCTCTACATGTCAGGGAAACGCTGGATACAATAACAAAGATATGTAAAAACAAGGAAGCGATCGTCAGAGCAAGAGAAATAATTCTAGCAAAAGACCTCCTCTCTAACTCTAACCTGGTAACCGTTACATTTTTTTTTAAAGCGTCACCTATGGAGATTTTTAGGTACCGTAGTTTGTCACCATCCCACGAGTGTGCGCAATTTCAAAGCGTGACATGTTAGGTATCAAAAAAAAAAATTAGCTAACTTTACTGTTTTGTTTTTTTACTTCCTGAAAGAGTCTTTTTTCCCAAAAAATTGCGTTTGAAAGACCGCTGCGCAAATACCATGAGACATAAAATATTGCAATGATCTCCATTTTATTCTCTAGGGTCCCTGCTAAATATATATATATATATATATATATATATATATATATATATATATATATATATATATATAGATAGATAGATAGATAGATAGATAGATAGATAGATACCGTGTTTCCCCGATAGTAAGACACCCCCGATTGTAAGACGTATCGGGAGTTTCAGAGGGGTCAGCTAATATAAGCCATACCCCGAAAGTAAGACATATGTCTTACTTTCGGGGAAACACGGGGGGATTTGCCTGCAGTGAAGTGCGGTACCCCTCCTTCTCTGTCCCCCTCCGTTCTCCCCCTCCGTTCCGCTTTCCTCCTCTGTGCCTCCCCGCTGTCCCCTCCGTTCCCCCCTCCTTCTCTGTCCCCTCCGTTCTCCCCCTCCGTTCCGCTTTTCTCCTCTGTGCCTCCCCGCTGTCCCCTCCGTTCTCCCCCTCCTTCTCTGTCCCCTCCGTTCTCCCCCTCCGTTCCGCTTTCCTCCTCTGTGCCTCCCCGCTGTCCCCTCCGTTCTCCCCCTCCTTCTCTGTCCCCTCCGTTCTCCCCCTCCGTTCCTCCGTCCTCCCCCTCCTTCCCTTGTGAATAGACAGAGTCAGCTGACTCTGTCCATTCACATAACTGAAACATTGTAATCTCCTGTGATTACAATGTGTCAGTTTATGAATGGAGAGAAGCCGCTGTCTTCTCTCCTTTCATTCTCAGAGCAGCTGACGCTGCAGAGAAAGGGACTGGGGAATCTCTATCCTCTGTCTCTTTCTCTGTCTCAAGGGGGAGATATCAGAGGTCTGTTAAGACCCCTGATATCTCACCAAAGCCCCCCAACAGGGCTGATTAAAAAAAAAAAAAAAAAAATATTGCAATAAAAAATAAAAAATTTTTTTTTTTCCCAATATAAGACATACCCCGAAAGTAAGACATAGTGGGGCTTTTAGGATAAAAAGAAAGTAAGACACTGTCTTACTTTCGGGGAAACACGGTAGATAGATAGATAGATAGATAGATAGATAGATAGATAGATAGATATAAAGATATAGATATATAGATATATAGATATAGATATATAGATAGATATATATATATAGATAGATAATAATTATATATATATATATATATATATATATATATATATATATATTATTATATATATAATATATATATATATAATGTTTGAGGGTTCTAAGTAATTTTCTAGCAAAAAAAAAAAAATTTTTAACTTGAAAGCAACAAATGTCAGAAATAGGCTTAGGCATGAAAGGGTTAAAACACACTGAATTTATTTTGATGAATATATAACCTATTTAAATAATATTTTTATAAGTACTGTAGTTCAGCTTCTACTGTAAACGTACACATTTGTTTTTCATGTTTAACACAGAAAACATAGAAAAGTGACGACAGAAAAAGACAGAGTAGTCCATGGAGTTTGCCCTTTTTTTTTGTTGTTATTTTGTTTTTTCGTTAACTTTATTGTCTGACTATAGATCTATGTTTATCCCAAGCATGTTTGAAGCCATTTACTGTTGACTGTCTCACTACCTCTGCTGGTAGTTTATGATTAACGTTAATGATTAACGTTTTTTAATCATTATCCTTTATTAGCATTTTAAAAATCTTTAAAACAATATTGGACATGGCTACATGGTAACCTTTTAAATATTATTGTTCTCCCTGATCCCTTAAGGTTTTTTTCTGGATATTTTTTTTTTTCTGCGGTGTATCAGTGTGCATAATGAAAAAAATAACAGTTGTAGTCAGTGAATAATGCATCTACTTATCAAGCGCATCATTTTTTCCCAGTCCAATTACATATTTTGGGAGTTTACTGTTAACAGAATGCAAGCATTGGACTAAAGTTTCCTTGTGGTCGCCTAATGAAGCGTGCACACCCTCGTAGCCTAATGCTTGCTAATTGGCTTTAAATTGCTGCTAACGTTTTTATGGACTGGTCACAAAAGAATGACCCCACTTTTCCGATGTCCATAAAGCTGTACAAGAAAAGGTCATAACATGGCTGAAATTCAGCTGGTCAAGTAGTTTCATTGTAAATCGTACATGAAGCTTCTCCACCCCCCTGATTGTTTGTCCCATCTGCCCAGCTAGACAGTTGATCAATTAAACACCAACCCCCCATCTTCCAGCATTGTCTTTTGAAGACCCAGTGGACACATGTTCCATCTAACCTCCAGACATGCCTTTAGTGCAAGCCAGAATTCCACTGTGTGGGAACTGGAAGCCCAGAATGGGGATTAAGGTCAACTAGCAAAAAAAAAAAAAAAAAAGAAGGAACTATGTAGAGTAATTTAACCTGCCTTGTAACTTGTAAATAAATGTCTTCGTTAGTCAATAAAACCCAAGAGTAGACCAAAGTCTTTCTTGATGGAATGAGGTCTGGAAGAGAATTGTTTTGACATAATCAATAGAAACAATAAAGTACAACAATGGCTGAATGGAGGCCATTCTCTCAATTAAACTGATACAAATGACCAGCTGACAAATTGTGCAGGTGAGCTGAAGACATTGCTTTAGTAAGACATGCTTGTTTCAAACAAACAAAAAAAAAATGTGTTGAGCAGAGATCTTTTCAAATGGCTTGGGTATGATTTTTACTTTAATACAATTAGCATTTAAACTTAGTATGTGGTGCTAAATAGTCTTTGTCTGCAGCCAACACACTTTTGATTTAATTATAAGCATTCTCTTTTTTAGCAGTAAGAAAAAGAAGAATAAACATGAAGACCCTTCACATCAGCACCCTGCCTGGAGGGAACTTATAGTCTAATATTTTATAATTATAGTCTAATATTTATTCTAATATTTTTAACATAGTTATTTTCGAGTAGTAGTGGATTATTTACCAGAGTAAAGATGTGAGGCCATCCAAAAATTAACAAAGAAAACAAGAATTCAATGTTTAAAAACAATTGTAGACTTTTAAGGCACAGCAGGAGGTATACAAATTTTAGACATGTGCGGTTCGTTTCGTTAAGAATTAACCACTTAAGGACCGAGCCTCTTTTTGAGATTTGGTGTTTATAAGTTTAAAAACAGTTTGTTTTTTTTTGCTAGAAAATTACTTAGAACCCCCAAACATTATACATTTTTTTCTTAACACCCTGGAGAATAAAATAGCGGTCGTTGCAATACTTTCTGTCACACTGTATTTGCGCAGCGGTCTTACAAGCGCACTTTTTTGGGAAAAAATACACTTTTTTAAATTTAAAAATAAGACAACAGAAATGTTAGCCCAATTTTTTTTTATATTGTGAAAGATAATATTACGTCGAGTAAATTGTTACCCAACATGTCACGCTTCAAATTTGCTCATGGAATGGCGACAAAGTTTTACCCTTAAAAAATCTCTATAGGCGATGTTTAAAAAATTCTACAGGTTGCATGTTTTGAGTTACAGAGGAGGTGTAGGGCTAGAATTATTGCTCCCGCTCTACCGATTGCGGCGATACCTCACATGTGTGGTTTGAACACCGTTTTCATATGCAAAATATTTCATATTTTCAAAAACAATTGTGTCACTTTTATTCCTATTACAAGGAATGTAAACATCCCTTGTAATAGAAAAAAAGCATGACAGGACCTCTGAAATATGAGATCTGGGGTCAAAAAGACCTCAGAGCTCATATTTACACTAAAATGCAATAAAAAAAAATTGTCATTTAAAAAAAAATTTAAAAATTGGCTCTTTAAGAGCTATGGGTGGAAGTGACATTTTGAAGTCGCTTCCGCCCTGCAATGTTATGGAGACGGGTGGGGGCCATCTTCCCCTCTCTCCATACCCAGCAATGGGTAACATCCGATCGCTTCCGCTGCTGCCAACAGCCTCGGTAAGCGGTGGAGGGCACCGGAGCGTGGCGGGAGGGGGGGCCCTCTCCCGCCGCCGATAAACGTGATCTTGCGGCGAATCCGCAGAGACCACTCTTATCGGAAAGGGGACTGCCGGCCAAAGAAGAGAATACTGGGGTTATGACATCTAGCTGCTGCCATAACAACGATATTCCTCTTCAAACTTAGGTTGTATATCGGCGTGCGGCGGTCCGTAAGTGGTTAATATTCGGCAAAATTTTTCGTTATTCAGCTATATCCAAATACCCGAATTACAGTATAAACTAAGTTCACTGAATGCTCCGAATAACAAAACGAAATTCATCCAAATTTCCGAAATTCTAATTGAAACTCGAATCAAGTTTTACATCGAATTCCATTTGAATTGTAAACATTTTTCTGAAATCAAAGACTGTATGTGTTATTAGAGTATCATTTCGAAATAATGCTGCTTTTGTTAAGCCAAAGGTGATTTAAAGAGGAAGTAAACTCTACCACTCTGATGCTGCTTTTCATTTAGTCCATTATAATAAGTAACTATCAAACTATAGCCACTGTAATCCAGCCCAAATCACATATTACTTACTGTTTAAAGAAACTTTAAAAAACTTGTTTCCAGGGGTTAGGCAGCGCCATCTTAAGTATTGTTTTCTGAGTCCACAGTAGAGTGTATTTCCGCCTTTACATTGAGCACTTCCTGTACTGTTAACCAAGCCTCCTTCTCAAGCCAACGTTTCTATGGCAACCCCGTTTCACTGCTCATAGCTGACTTGTTTTATTTCATAGTATTCACTTGTGCCTATTATCTAGTGTTTGCCTGTGTCAGTCTTATCAGCGTCAGCTGATAAGGCTGCAGTAATCCTGTCCGATGCCCAAGTTTATATTGCATGTGATGTCACATGGTCACATGGGGTGTAGTATGACGCTCTGAGTAATTATGCAGTCTTGTTGGATTCCAGAGTTGTGCCATATGAAGATCTGATAATAGACAGACAAGTACACAGAGTGTGCCATAAATCAGGGGAGATCTGGGCATGCTCAGTGAAGTCATTCTAAAGAACAAAAAGGATTACAACAATACTAAGCAAGTAAGGAGATATCTACAAGCAGTGTTCATTAGGGTTTTTTATGCTGATTTACATGGGACAAAGTTGTCCGGGAGAGTTTACAACCACTTTAAAGAGTCATTGTAATCATTTGGTGAAGATTTTTCTTTTGTTTGTTCATTTCGCCGCATTTGAATCAAAAAAAATAAATAAAATTTTTGCTCCGACCGATTCAAAATTTATGAGCGTTTCAAATCGAAAAAAAACGGTAAATTTGAAGAAAATTTGAAAAAAGACAAAACGAATTCCAAATACGAATCCTGAATACGAATTGAACGAATCAACTGATTTTAACTAAATTAAACAACTAGATTTAGAAATCTAAACGAAACAAAACACATTTTTTCGTCATGCACATGTCTAACAATTTTTTTAAAAATACTACATTTTATTGGAAACATTACAATGTCAATCAGATATAAAAACATAACCCCCAAACAGGGTAGTTACATAGTTACATAGTCTGGTTGCAAAAAGACACAAGTCCATCTAGTTCAACCAATAAAAGGGGGAGGGGGAAATCATAAATCTTATATACACAATCCTACTGTATACCCACAGTTGATCCAGAGGAAGGTAAAAAAAACCCAGCAAAGCATGATCCAACTTGCTGCAGCGAGGGAAGAAATTAATTCCTGATCCCCCGAGAGGCATTCGGATATTCCATGGATCAACTTTACCTACAAATGTTAGTATCCATAATAATTATGTATATTTAGGAATCCAGGCCTTTTTTAAAACAATCTACTGAGCTGGCCGGAACCACCTCTGGAGGGAGTCTATTCCACATTTTTACAGCTCTTACTGTGATGAAAAATTTCTGTATTTGGAGATTAAATCTCTTTTTCTCTAGATGTAAAGAGCGCCCCCTTGTCCTCTGTGATGACCTTAAACTGAATAACTCACCACAAAGTTCACTATATGGACCACCTTTATATTTGTACATGTTGATCATATCCCCCCTTAATCTCCTCTTCTCAAGAGGGAATACATTTATTTACTCTAATCTTTCCTCACAGCTGAGCTCCTCCATGACTCTTATCAGTTTGGTTGCCCTTCTCTGCACTTTCTCCAGTTCCCCGATATCCTTTTTTGAGAACTTTTGAGAACTTTTAAATTGTAAGCTCCTTGAGGGTAGGGACCGATGTGAATGTACAATGTATATGTAAAGCGCTGCGTAAATTGACGGCGCTATATAATTACTTTAAATAATAATAATAATACAAGGAAGGATTTTGCTGGATGGGTTGTGATTTCACTGTATACAATAAACAGATTAATTTCATCCGCACCTAAGAAAGTAAACAAAAAATCAGTTCATTGAACATTTCATAGAACACTAAATTGGATGTTTACATAGAAAATTATCACAGGGTAGACCATTTATATATATTGGTCTTGGGGGTGGACATAGGAGCAATGGAGATGGCAACAGGTCTGGGATAGGCACATGCATCCAGAGGCGAACAAAACCTGGACTGATCTATTTCCTAAAGGGGCCCCTAGTGTGATCCCGAAGCACAGCAAAATTTAGGAAAGTCTTTTAGCGAGTGTGAAACACTGTATAGACACAAGTAGAAGTAAACTACATACTCACCACCCGGATTAGGAATAATAATAACCCCAGGGAAGGGGGAGAAAGCAAAATGCTAGAAGTAGTGGTACTAACTAAAAAATCTGTATATATGCAACCCACACTTTTTGTCGGACATTATGCCTCAAGCATACACTAAATTGTCAAAGGTTTTGGGACACCTGCCTTTAAAAACACATGAACTTTAATGGCATCCCAGTCTTAGTCCGTAGGGTTCAATATTGAGTTGGCCCACCCTTTGCAGCTATAACAGCCTAACTCTTCTGGGAAGGCTGTCCACAAGGTTTAGGAGTGTGTCTATGGGAATGTTTGACCATTCTTCCAGAAATACATTTGTGAGGTCAGGCACTGATGTTGGACGAGAAGGCCTGGCTCGCAGTCTCCACTCTAGTTCATCCTAAGGGTGTTTTATTGGGTTGAGGTTAGGACTCCATGTCTTTATGGCTTTGTGCATTTGGTGTCCTGGGAAAAGTGTGTGGGCCACTGAGGCTTGATAGGGAGGGGGTATGTAGACAGTGCATCTGCAGATGCTGCTAGAGTGTTCCCCATGACTAAGCTCCGGGGGGTGGAGTGAAACGCATTGGGAGCGTGTCCTGGTCAGAGTCCAGGCTGAGGCTGCCACTCTATTCATTGCAGCAGGATATCATAGATGTGCGACTTCCAGGGGTCACCCTTCCTTCCTTGAACCAAATCATTTGGTGGAGGGGTCGGGCTTGATCCCTTAGTTCCAGTGAAGGGAACTATTAAGGCATCAGCATACCAAGACATTTTGGACAAATTCATGCTCCCAACTTAGTGAGAACTTTTTGGTTCTTGGGGGTAGCCCCTTCCTGTTCCAAAGACATGGATGAGTGAGTTTGGAACTTGACTAGCCTGCACAGAGTCCTGACCTCAAACCAACAGAACACCTTTGGGAAGATTTGAAACTGTTATAGCTGCAAAGGGTGGGCCAACTCAATATTGAATCCTACGGACTAAGTCTGGGATGCCATAAATTTAATTCGGGTACAGTGTTGCATGATCGTGCAATTGCCAGTTAAAGTAGCAGAGGGCTAAATAGCAAAAAATGCCCTGTTGATGAAGGGGGGAAAACCTTCAGAGGTCAAGTGATTAAAGGAGTTGTAAAGTAAGAAGGTTTTTAATCTTAATGCATTCTATGCATTAAGATAAAAAGCCTTTTTGTGCGTAGCAGTCTCCCCAGTACCCTCTAATACTCACCTGAGTCCCATCTCTGTCCAGCGATGTCCACGAGTCCCTCAGCCATCCCTGAGTCTCCCTCCTGATTGGCTGAGCCACAGCAGCGGCGCCATTGGCTCCCGTGGCTGTCAATCAAAGTCAGTTAGCCAATCAGGAGCAAGAGGGGGTGGGTTCGAACGGCAGCTCCGTGTCTGAATGGACACACAGAGCTGCAGCTCGGCTCAGGGGCCCCCATAGCTAGCTGCTTGCTGTGGGGGCACTCAACAGGAGGGAGGGGCTAGATGCAGTGAAGTGGGACCTGAGAAGAGGAGGATCCGGGTTGCTCTGTGCAAAACCAACTGCACAGAGGAGGTAAGTTTAACATGTTTGTTTTTGTTTTTTTTTTTAAAAAGAGACTTTACAATCACTTTAATATTCAAAGCAAATTCCCCCATTCATTCATGTCTGTATGCTATACATTGCTGAGAATTCACTTTGAAAAACACCTCCTAGCATTTCTAGCTGCCGTCATCTTGAGTAAGCAGTTGATTTATGCAGTATTTTTTTCCTGGAATACATCTGCCCTTGACTCAGGCACGCAGGCAGGAGGGTGTGCTTATCTGAGAAAACCTCTCTTGATGACTCCTGGGATCTGTGACATCCTTTGCCTAGGCCTGGAAACCAGGAAGTAACTGAAGAAATTAAAAAAAAAAGTTTAAAACAAGTAAATATGATATACATTCCTGTCTATTTACTAATGCTAGCTGCATAAGTATTACAAATAGTCAATGTTAATGAGAGAGTGAAGTTCCAATTAAATTCTGCATATAAAATGCAATTTTTTTAATCACAAAAAAAGATTAGCATATGTATAGTTAGTGTCACGAGATGCATTTACTTATCCTTATAAATACTTTCAGAATTCATATAAAAATAATTACATATACATCTACAGAAATAGTTTCCTGTATTTATCTTTGGTATTTTATGAAGGTCCTTCGTTATCATTTAAAGTGTAATGCCGCGTACACACGATCGGAATTTCGGCCCGCAAAAGACCGATGAGAATTTTTCGTCAGAAAATGCGACCGTGTGTATACTCCATCAGTCTTTCTGGTGGAATTCCAGCCAGCAAAAGATTGAGAGCATGCTCTCAATTTTTCGGTCGGGAAAAGTTCCTATCCGAAAATGCGATCGTCCGTGGCAATTCCGACACGCAAAATCCCTACGCATGCTCGGAAACAATTTGACGCATGCTCGGAAGCATTGAACTTCATTTTCTCGGCTCGTCGTAGTGTTGTATGTCACCGCGTTCTTGACGGTCGTAATTTCAGCAAACTTTTGCATGACCGTGTGTATGCAAGGCAAACTTGAGCGGAATCTCGTCGGAAAAGCCGTCATATCTTTTTTCAACGAAAAATCCGCTCGTGTGTACGCGGAATTAGATCACCTCTAGGCTCCATGTGCACACTAGTACGATTTTAGATGCAACTTGAGTCGCACAGAATCGCATGACAATAGAAACCGCATTGTGCTCAATGGTGCCCATTCACATCAATGCAACTCAGCACAGAGCAATTTTGAAAAAGGTTCCAGTACTACTTTGGTGTGATTCCAGTGTGATTTTGGCCAAGTAGAATATGCAAACCACATCCAAGTTGCACTACATAATCACAGCAGTGTGAAGCTCGCCTTACAGAAAAAGCAAAAAAGTGAACTAACACTGTACACCCTCTGGTCCCTGCTGTACTTACCTCCAGGGATGTTGAGCTGTCAGTGCCCACACAGTCAGTCCAGCAGTCTGAGAAATTGGAAACCCCACTCTTTTCCCTCTTCTTTGTGAAGTGGTTCCAGACAGAACGATTCACTGTGCTGGCACTGACCAATCAGAATCAATCTGGTCCGTTTTGGATGCACTGCACAGAGTAGAGGGAGGAGTGTGGGGATTTGAAATCCCTTAATCGCTGCACTGGTTGCATGGGCACTGACAGCTGAGCATCCCTGGAGGTAAGTACACTATATCAACAAAGGTATTGCCTTTACAAACACATGAACTTTAATGGCATCACAGTTTTAGTTCGTAGAGTTTAATATTGAGTTGGCCCACCCTTTCCAGCTATAACAGCTTCAACTCTTCAGGGAAGGCTGTCCACAAGGTTTAGGAGTGTGTCTATGGGAATGTTTGACCATTCTTCCAGAAGAGCATTTTTGAGGTCAGGCACTGATGTTGGAAAAGAAGGCCTGGCTTGCAGTCTCCGCTCTAATTCATGCCAAAGGTGTTCTATTGGGCCAGTCAAGTTCCTCCACCCCAAAATCACTCATCCATGTCTTTATAGACCTTGTTTGTGCACTGGTGCGCAGTGACGTTGGAACAGGAAGGGGCCATCCCCAAACTGTTCCCTCAAAGTTGGAAGCATGAAATTGTCCAAAATGTCTTGGCACCTTAAGAGTTCCCTTTACTGGAACTAAGGGGCCAAGCCCAACCCCTGAAAAACAACCCCACACCATAATCCCCCCTCCACCAAATGATTTGGACCAGTGCACAAAGCAACTTCCAACAACCCAATTGGGGGGCTTTCAAACATACTACATTTGGCTTGTAATGATGGTAATGACTATTTCAACATGCTTTCCCAATTTCTTCTTTAACACGGTAAAATTTCAGCATGTCTGCTTGTTCATACATATAGGCACAGAAAGTCTTGATGACTTCATCATGCAGCTACAGTAACAATGTTACCTAGGAACTGGGGTCTGTGTTAACCTCAACCGGGTTCCAACTTTTTTTCAAACATAAAATTTTTAAGACTGTGCCCCACGGCAAATTTAATATATTTCCCAGTTTCCAAAAAGAAGACAGATGCATGTTCAGTGTTAGAGACTAATTCATCTTCCATCAAATGACATGTTTGGGTGTTCCAACCACATCCTCATTATCACTCTGTCGAAGAATCTTTCCGTGTCCAGTCATTTTCTCTACAAAATCTAATCTTAGATTACTGATGCTACAGCTGCCTGCGAAGCGGGTGCCAAAGCAGAAGAATATTCTGCCCTTGGACTTAGAACATTTCATATTAAGAGCTTACATTTTCCTTGTTCCCAAGCCCAAAAGGGCCAGGGGAATGCTGGGCTGCTCTCATCTGGCTGCTTATTAAGGAGCAGACACCACTAAACTCATTTGACTTGTAGATCGTGCCTGAATTCAAGCTGTTTAAAGCAGATGAATGGCTACTGCTTGAGCCCGCACTGTCACCAAGCTATTTCTTGATTTTCATATTAAGTATGCCAGGCAATCATATGCATCCTTAACATGGAAATCAAGCACAAAACTCCCTGCCTAATGACGGAGATCAAAGGAAGCCTCGGTGGTTACAGACCTCATGCTGTACTGCTGTACATCCTATTTAAGTTTAAAACCTTCAGCTGCCACAAAGGGGTCTTCTGTGTGCGTCCCTACATCTCACCTCTGGCAGTTTCCACAGCAAATGGGTCAACTCTGTTTTGAATTCACAAGTCATTATCCACACATACGGGTCCTCAGCTCCACATTCTAACCGGTGGTAATAGAAAGGGCCCCACATTACACACTCGGTACTTTTCCCCTCATTATAAATATCGAATTGGCGCACCTCTGATTTAAATAAAGCTGGATCATATTCATGTCTTGATTCCTAATGTGGTGCCAGTGATATAGCGGCTTGGTGAGTACATTCTCATACACTGGGAAAGAAGGCATGTCATGGCCCAGGCTCTTCTACAGCTCGGTGAATAATATTTGAAGGGACAATGACAGGATGCTCACAGAATGTGGTCTATATTAACCTCTTACTGACCGGCCACTGTCATTATACTGCGGTAGGTCGGCTCTCCTGCGCAAACCACCGTAGGTGTCCGCCGGCAAGCCTCGATTGTGGTGTACAGAGGCAGGACGGGGAACCGCCTAGTGACATGTCAAAGATCTTCTGTTCCCAGTCATCGGGAACAGCGAACTGTCATGTCCTAGGTAGCCCATCCCCACTACAGTTAGAACACACCTAGGGAACACATTTAACCCCTTGATTGCCCCCTAGTGTATTGAGTGTAAGACATTTTTTTCTTTGCATTCTATTTGGGTGCAAACCTTGCCTATACTCCAGTGATCAGACTTCTGCTGAAACGCCCCCCTGCGCAGCTCTTCACTGGGAAAATCGGTGTACTGCTGTGTCTCTGCCTCCTGCTGACACGCCCCCCTGAAATCTCTACCACCTGCTCTGTAAGCAGGTAGTAAATGGCAGCAAAAAATAAAAAAATTGGGCCCTGGGCAGTTTGGGTCATAATAAGCCAGTACGCACCACATACTAGAACATTATGACAGACTTACCTGAAAATGAAGCCCTCCAGCGGCGCGCTGTCACCACTGTAGGTGCTTCCAACTTCACTCGGTCTTCTGTTCGGGTTCGCAGGCTTTGGCCATATGAATGGCTGAGCCGCAATGACGTCATGTGCGTGGGAGACAGAACAGCACAGTGCATTCAGAGCCCAGTACGCATGCGTTGGTGATGTCACCGGCCGCTTCTGAAGTAAATATCTCTTGAACAATTCACGTTCAGGAGATATTTACTGTACCTATAGGTAAGCTATATTATAGGCTTACCTATAGGTAAAAATCAACACTTTAAGCAGCTGAGAAATTAGGTCATGTAATCACATTAAAAAAAAGGGTATTTAACCACTTGCCGGCCGCCATATAGCAAAATGACAGCGGCAAACTGGTTTCAATATCCTGACTGCATGTCAGTCTGACACACCGCAACTACGATCTAGGTAAAGAGTTTCTGACAGAGACTTTTTACCATGTGATCAGCCGTGTCCGATCGGGGCTGATCACAATGTAAACAGGAAGAGCCGGTGATTGGCTTTTCCTCACTCGCGTCTGTCAGACGTGAGTAGAGGAGAGCCGATCGGCTGCTCCTCTGACGGGGGGGGGGGGGGTCTGTGCTGATCGATTATCAGTGCAGCCCCCCCACCCCGAGGATGGCCACACTGGACCACCAGGGATGCCAATCAGTGCCCACAATGGATGCCAATCAGTGCCCACAATGGGCATTACTGATTGGCAGACATTATTTTTTGGCACTGATTGGCATCCATCAGTACCATACATAACAGTACATCAATGCCACCTATCAGTGCCCATCCATGCCCATCCATGCCGCCTATCAGTGCCTATCCGTGCCACCTATCAGTGCCCATCCGTGCCACCTATCAGTGCCCATTCGTGCCACCTATCAGTGCCACCTATCAGTGCTCATCAGTGCTGCCTATCAGTGCCCCATCAGTAACAAACAAAAAGGGGACTCATGAACCAGGCTTTACTTAATTAAATGTGAGTGTTTAGCAGATGGGGATGATACCCTCACAGCATCTGCATATGAATAAAGCTACCTGCAAACACCCAGATGCTCAAGAGATCACAAGTGGGTGTGTTCCTCTGAATTGGAAAGCATATTAGAAAAAAAGAGGGGAGGAAAACGAATTCTTCAACAAGGAACCAGCAGGATAGCAAAAATATATGATTTATTATAGAAAGATAATTCCACATATACACCAAACAAAAATCAAAAAATGACAATAAATGAACCAAATACCACCACTAGGAATAAAATAGACAACGTTGTCTAAGGACAAAACAACACACAGATGGCCACCACATACAATAACAACCAACTGGCTAAATAGACAAGAACCGTCTCATATATTATTTGGGAAGTAATGTTGAAGGCCAAGAGGTAGATGTATGCAGCCGTGGATAATGAGAATCCGCTATGCACGCTGCCGGTAGCAGACCTGGAGTATAACTGAGAATGTAGGCCACGGGGATTGCTGATGATGGCGCTTGCAGATAAGTACCCAGCCGTAGCTGGCTACGGCTGGGTAACTGAAACAAAAAAAACATTTTGTTTTCAAAATTTTCGTTGTTTTTTTATTTGTTTAGCAGAAAATAAAAATCCCAGAGGTGATCAAATACCACCAAAAGAAAGCTCTATTTGTGGGAACAAAATGATAAAAATTTAGTTTGAGTACAGTGTTACATGACCGCGCAATTGTCATTCAAAATGCGACACGGCTGAAAGCCGAAAATTGGTCTGGGCAGGAAGGTGTATAAGTGCCCTGTACTGAAGTGGTTAATATATATATATATATATATATATAGTATCTCACAAGAGTGAGTACACCCCTCACATTTTTGTAAATGTTTTATTATATCTTTTCATGTGACAACACTGAGAGCCGGTTCACACTGATGCAGCGCGACTTGCAGCGCGACTGCCTCAGGCGACCTGCACACGACAGCAGCGGCGACTTGCAAAACGACTTCTATATAGAAGTCAATGCAAGTCGCCCCCAAAGTAGTACAGGAACCTTTTTCTAAGTCGGAGAGACTTGAGTCGCTCCTATTAGAACGGTTCAATTGTACAGAACGTAACGCGACTTGTCAGGTGGCTAAGTCGCCTGACAAGTCGTCCCAGTGTGAACCGGCTCTTAAGAAATGACACTTTGCTACAATGTAAAGTAGTGAGTGTACAGCTTGTATAACAGTGTAAATTTTCTGTCCCCTCAAAACAACTCAACACACAGCCATTAATGTCTAAACCGCTGGCAACAAAAGTGAGTACACCCCTAAGTGAAAATGTCCAAATTGGGCCCAATTAGCCATTTTCCCTCCCCAGTGTCATGTGACTCTTTAGTGTTACAAAGTCTCAGGCGTGAATAGGGAGCAGGTGTGTTAAATTTGGTGTTATCCCTCTCTCTCTCTCACACTGGTCACTGGAAGTTCAACATGACACCTCATGGCAAAGAACTCTCTGAGGATCTGAAAAAATTAATTGTTGCTCTACATAAAGATATCCAGAGGTTGTCTTTGGGAAATAGACGTATGAGTGCTGCCAGCATTGCTGCAGAGGTTGAAGGGCTGGGGGGGTCAGCCTGTCAGTGCTTAGACCATAAGCTGCACACTGTATCAAATTGGTCTGCATCGCTGTCGTCCCAGAAGGAAGCCTCTTCTAAAGATGATGCACAAGAAAGCCCACAAACAGTTTGCTAAAGACAAGCAGACTAAGGACATGGATTACTGGAACCATGTCCTGTGGTCTGATGAGACCAAGATAAACTTATGTGGCTCAGATGGTGTCAAGCGTGTGTGGCGGCAACCAGGTGAGGAGTACAAAGACAAAAGTGTGTCTTGCCTACAGTCAAGTAGGTGGTGGGAGTGTCATGGTCTGGGGCTGCATGAATGCTGCCGGCACTGGGGAGCTACAGTTCATTGAGGGAACCATGAATGCCAACATGTACTGTGACATACTGAAGCAGAGCATGATCCCCTCCCTTTGGAGACTGGGCCGCAGGGCAGTATTCTAACATGATAATGACCCCAAACACACCTCCAAGACGACCACTGCCTTGCTAAAGAAGCTGAGGGTAAAGGTGATGGACTGGCCAAGCATGTCTCCAGACCTAAACCCTATTGAGCATCTGTGGGGCATCCTCAAATGGAAAGGTCGAGGAGCGCAAGGTCTCTAACATCAACCAGCTTCAAGATGTCGTCATGGAGGAGTGGAAGAGGACTCCAGTGACAACCTGTGAAGCTCTGGTGAACTCCATGCCCAAGAGGGTTAAGGCAGTGCTGGAAATTAATGGTGGCCACACAAAATATTGACACTTTGGGCCCAATTTGGACATTTTCACTTAGAGGTGTACTCACTTTTGTTGCCAGCTGTTTAGAACTTAATGGCTGTGTGTTGTGTTATTTTGAAGGGACAGCAAATTTACACTGTTATACAAGCTGTACACTCACTTCTTTACATTGTAGCACAGTATCATTTCTCCAGTGTTGTCTCATGAAAAGATATAATAAAATATTTACAAAAATGTGATGGGTGTAATCACTTTTGTACTCCCCAACAGCTTCAATCACTTGCTGCTGGTCATATAGCTTATTAAAGACATTTCTGAACCTATCAGACTCCGGCTGGCCAGATCCACTTCAACTATCCCTTCATAACCACCTCACTCTAACCCTCCAGACCTACTTTTCCCAATGGCCGCTATATCTTTTCCCCTCTATTGGTCCTTTCTCCACTAATTTCTCCTCTTTTCACTCTCTTTTTCCTAACTGTAAAAGTTGTTTCTGACATTCCCACCCCTTTTACTAATACATAGCTTCTTTAGCAAAGGAGGTTTGGAGGCAAGTCCACCCAATGTAACATACCCATGCCTATATTCTTGTTTCTCCTTTCAATACATTAGGTGTCCCTCTGGTTCTGTTCCCCTATGGGTTTCTGGCTCGCAGTCTGTATGTTTTGCAGACTAGTGACATCAAATACATACATTTTGGTAGTAGATTGTCCTGGTCAGTTCAAGTATATTTGTGAATTGTAATCACTGATCAGAAGCTAGGTGAGCTAGATGAAGGCAGATAAAATTGACAGAATATTGGTGTTTGACCAGAATCAGAGTTTTTCTCTGATAACCTTCGCCAGCTTCTACTATAGGGAAAATATGGAATTGCGCCAAATCAAGTTTAAGAAAGAAGGTTGGATTCATCATTCATGATTTGTATTTTTTCAAGTTACTCACATAAAAAGCTCTTCAGCTACTGACCAGTTCATGTCTGGTATTTCAGGGCCCTGTTGCAACTTGAATGAGTGGGAAACTGTTCCATTTAACATCACTTATACAGCATCAACAGTGCAGGTCAAATCCCAGGCATCGTTTTGGGTGATTTAATAAGGACACAGTTTTCGAAAATTGTCAGCTGGACTCGCACAATTTCATTCCCGCAGTCAGTGTGAACCTAGGCTGAAAGTGGTAGTGAAGGCTGAAGGTTTTTTACCTTCATGCATTCTATGCATGAAAGTAAAAAGCCTTCTGTGTGCAGCTCCCCCCAGCTCCCCCAATACCTACCTGAGGCCCATCATGATCCAACAATGTGCACAAGAGCCTCGGCTCTCCAGGGACTCTCCTTATTGGCTAAAACAGCAGCGGGAGCCATTGGCTCCCCCTGCTGTCAATCATAGCCAGTGAGATATTTGAGGAGAGAGAGGGGGCAGGGCCAAGCCATGGCTCTGTGTATGAATGGATAAACTGCTTGTTCTGTCTGGGGGCACTTGGCAGGAGAAGGTGGCCAGGAGCCAAAGCAGGGGACCTGAGAAGAGGAGGATCAGGGCTTCTCTGTGCAAAACCATTGCAGTAATTATGACATATTTTTTATTTCTAAAAAAATGCCTTTAATATCACTTTAAGGATAGAGAAATATTTTTGAGAAAACCCTTAGGCCCTGTACACACGACCGGTTTTGCCGTCGGAATAAACTCCAAAGGTTTCTCCGACGGAACTCCGACGGAATTCCATTCAAGCGGTCTTGCCTAGACACGGTCAAACCAAAGTCCGACCAAAGTCCGACCGTCCAGAACGTGGTGATGTACAGTACGTACGATGGGACTAGAAAAAGGAAGTTCAATAGCCAGTAGCCAAAAGGTTCCATCTTGTACTTGCTTCAGAGCATGCGTCGTTTTAGGTCCGTCACAACAGCATACAGACGAGTGTTTTTTTCGATAGGAATTGGTTCCGTCGTAAATATTTAGAACATGTTCTATTTCTAGCTCCGTCAGAAAAAGTCCGATGAGGCATACACACGATCGGAACATACGATGAAAAGCTTCCGTCTGACTTTTTCTGTCGGACATTCCGCTCGTGTGTACGCAGCTTAAGATTGCACTGTATTTGGCTCCATCCATCTTCCCATCAACTCTGACCACCTTTCCTGTCCCTGCTGAAGAAAAACATCCCCACAACATGATGTTGCCACCACCATGTTTTATGGTGGGGATGGTGTGTTCAGGGTGATGCGCGGGGTTCGTTTTCCGCCACACATAGCGTTTTGTTTTAAGCCAAAAAGTTTGATTTTGGTCTCATTTGACCAGAGCACCTTCTTCCACATGTTTGTTGTGTCCCCTACATGGCTTCTCATAAACAGGACTTCTTATGGCTTTCTTTCAACAATGGCTTTCTTCTTGCCACTCTTCCATAAAGGCCAGATTTATGCTGTGGAAAGATTCTCCCACCTGAGCTGTGGATCTCTGCAGCTCCTCCAGAGTTACCTCTTGGCTGCTTTTCTGATTACTGCTCTTCTTGCCTGGTCTGTCAGTTTAGGTGGACGGCCATGTCTTCGTAGGTTTGCAGTTGTGCCATACTCTTTCCATTTTCGGATGATGGATTGAACAAACCTCTGAGGGCTTCACAAAACAGCTGTATTTATACTGAGAATAAATTACACACAGGTGGACTCTATTTACTAATTAGGTGACTTCTGAAGGCAATTGGTTGCACTAGATTTTAGTTAGGGGTATCAGAGTAAAGGGGGCTGAATACAAATGCACGCCACACTTTTCACATATTTATTTGTAAAACATTTTGAAAACCATTTATCAGTTTCCTTCCACTTCACAATTATGTTCCACTTTGTGTTGGTCTATCACCTAAAATCCCAATAAAATACATTTACGTTTTTGGTTGTAACATGACAAAATGTGGAAAATGTCAAGGGGTATAAATACTTTTTCAAGGCACTGTAGCAAGTGAAATCCAAGCTCATGGGAGATACTGTAGAGATAAATAGCTATTGATGTGTAGCGCTACCGCCCAAAGGAGCCGCTGGACTTTAGCTCTATTTTCCCCTCACAGTACCCACAACCATGCAAAAGGAATTTTCCACACTCTCCCAATGGCTCGAGAAGCAAGTCTAGGGGTTTAGGTGTATTGGTGTGTGTTTTGGGATTGTTGAACTTGAATGGGGTTTGGGGTACATGGAATGCCCAGAACTGAAGAAAACTTCAACCTCCAAACAACATTTGAGAACCTGCTAAAGTCTCTGGCTACTCTAATCCCAACTGAACTGTGCTGCACGACAGTGGGAATAACAGTGCAGCTGAAACAGGGAATGCAAGTTCTAAAAGTTGCGTTGAACCCATAGCACCTGGCTACTCTAAGCCCAAAAATAGAAGTGTTAGGGTGCTCCTGGCTGTCTTGCACTGCACTTAGGCTATCCCTGGTCCCAGACATGTGAGGTATTGCACTTCACTGTCTTCTTCTATTGGGTGAAATGGCTGGCTTTTACTCACTCAGGCTATTTAAAGAGGAGCTCCAGGCTCCCCCCAAAAAATAAAAAGTCAGCACCTACAAGTACTGTAGCTGATGACTTCTAATGTAAGGACACTTACCTGTCCAGGGACCCAACAATGTCCTTACCCAAACCGATTGTTCAATCAGCTCCGGGTGCAGGCGCTGGCATAGCAAGTAAGGGAAACAGGAAGTGAAGCCTTGTGAGTTCACAGCCAGTTTCCTACTGCTTATGTGTGAGCCCCACTGCGCCTTGTAAATGGTCCTGTAGTCTTCTGAGATGTGTCCTAGAAGACTGCAGGGGCAGGAGGGTGGCCAAACTTCCAGAAGTGGGAGTGGGTACCTGTCAAAAAGTCCCCCCAAAAAAGTGCCAAATGTGGCAGTGGCGGGGGGAGGGTGCAAAAAAGCGGAAGTTCCCCTTCTGGGTGGAGCTCTGCTTTAAGTAGCTCCCAGAATCCAGAAGGCTGATGTACTGGCCATTTGCTGAACAGGCTGCTTCTGGCTTGGCTTGAAGTTTTCAGCTAGACCTAGCTAGGACTGTAGCTAAGTGATGTCCTGGGGCTTGCTCTCTCTCTCTCTCTCTCTCTCTCTCTCTCTCTCTCTTTCCTCTGCTCTTGCTCCTTCCCTTTTGCCCCAGGGGGCAGAGTCCCCAGATGGCTGGACCCTGCTCCGAGACTGCCAGGCTTCAGAATATTTATGGGTTACTTTCCAACATCTAGGCCAGCCTTCCCAGTGATTGGTGGAAGCCAATGGCGTCCCTAAGGGGGGGCCAGAGGGGGCCCTGACCCCCCCAACATTATGCTGTGCCCCACCATGTGCCCCCCCAATTGAAAAAAAAAATTATTTTTTTTTTTTACAAAAAATCAATGTCTAAGAGGGAGAGAGTCCCCAGTCAGCTCCTGCGGGTGATTCCTCCCCCCTCCCTCTGCTTGCTGACACTGCATAATGCGAGCGCTCACACAACCACGGCAGCCCGAGCTGCTCCTTCCCCTGCATCCTCATTGGCAGGGAGAAGAGAGAGTTGCAGGAAGGACTCCACCAGGACTCTCAGTTACTGAAAAAACAGACTGATTTCTCCCATCCTTAGGACAGGAGAACCAGCCTGTAAATTCCAAGAGATGCCAGACCAAAGCAGTCAATAGCAGGGGCAGGACAGCAAGAGGAGGCTGGGAAACCCCACAGTGGCAGAACACCAGGGCCCGGAGGCAAGACAACCTTTGCAACCCTGATAGTTCTCCCACTGCTTTGGACCCTTATATTTTCTTGGTATGCTAGTGACATATATATCTTGTTTTCTGCCACCCTGGGGGGGCCCAATACAGTAGGAAGGGAGCTCACTGCAGAACATGTGAAAGGGCCGTTGTGGGGTCGTAGTAAAGGGCTCCAGAATATATATATATATATATATATATATATATATATATATATATATATATATATATGCGTTTTATAGTTGCCCCCTACTTTTGTCCCTGTCCCCCCATGTGCCCCCCCCTAAATATGAAAGCTGGAGACGCCACTGGTGGAAGCTCCATAAATATTCAGGCTGCAGCCTCTGTCCCTCCGCCCACTATGTTCTGGAAGCATACAGTGAGTTCCAGAAGACAGGGGGAGGTAACAGAACTACAGCCTGTGAAGCACTGCACAACCTTCTAAACACAATTAACACATGCTCCTCTGCCTAAAGGGGAGCCAAACCTAATTTAGCTGCATTACTAACAGCAAGGGTGCTACAGATGGATAATTGAGCAACAAAAACTCTTTATAAAATATAGAACTTTCTAGAAGGAATGAACAAAGGGAGTAAGGGGAAGAAACAAGGAGGATGGAGATGAAAATAAAATAAGTTATGACGAGGTAAGGTTAGTGTCCAATCTCCCCTATTGAACTTTGGAGAATTAAAAAGCACAACTCGAGCACTCTTCTACAGCAATTGAAAGGACCATAATCCACTCTTGGGTATTAGTCTTTGCCAAGTGAATTGAACCTTCCATGGTTCTCCAGGGCTCCCAGACTGAGCTATTGAGGTTAATAGTGATGTTCAACAGAGCCCAGAGGTATTCTATATTTTGGACCTCTTTCCGTGGCGGCTGGTGCTAAAAATCTTTGGAGGGGCGCAAACAGGAAAGCTCCCCATCACCGGCTGTGCTAAGTGTGAATGAGGCTCATACAGCCCGGAGCTGTACACATGTCCCCATTCCAAGACAGCTCTCCCCTGCCTGCCTGCCTGCCCTGAACAACCACATCCTCTGTACAACCCCCAACCTCCTGGGACCCCCTTCCCCACAGCACACCTGGACACTCATCATGTTCCCAGTCCGTAAACAATCATCTTCCAAGGGACAGAGGAGGGAGGGGCCAGGCCTGGCTCTGGAGCTCCGGGGGGTGAGTATGAAGTCACAGCCCGAGCAGGCGTCCATTACAGGGGGGACTCCGAGCTTCCGCCACCCTCATCACCATCACTGGGGCCCTGGCAGACTAGAGATCAGCCGGATACATGGAGGAGGAGGAGACCGCCACCCCACACACCCGACAGCCCTACTGCCATCTCTATCATACAATGCACTGGAAGGAGAGCCGGGGCTTCTCCTCCTAGCCAAACAGGAAGTGAGACCTAAGACTCCCTGGCCAATAGGGTCTCAGGACCCGCTTTCTGATTGGCCAGAAGGAGAATCGGGAAGACAATAGCGAAGATTAATTCGCTATTGTCACACAAATTGGTGGGCTCAGGGAGCAGTGCTCTGCGCCCCGAGCTCACCCTATTTTGAAGCCAAATAGAGCCTCAGGTTCTAATATTTTGCTTAAAAAAAAAAAAACCCCACTGAAATCCATGCGTCTGGTGCCCTGCATGGAGCTTTGGGTCCAAGCGCATTGATTAGAAAGGGGGCAGCCCCTTATGGATGGGCCTCCACTGACCTCTTTGATATGTTGACAAAGGTCCACTCTAGAGGTAGGTGTGGGCTTTTTTCATAATTTGTTGCTGTTTCCCTGGAGTTCAGCTTTAAGAATTAGTACTTAAGATTACAAACTCTTTATTGAATAAGGCCATTTATCTCCTAACTGGTGTGTTTCTCAGAAGGCCAGCAATGAGATAATACTGATTTAATAAGTTCCTCCAGGACATCCAGATACCTTTATGGTCCATAAAACTTTCAGTCAACTCTGACTTCTGTGTGATTATTCCACATCCTTGGCTGGTTAGATTTTCACATTACTTCCCTCTTCTGTGTATCATATATCAGCTCTCATTATCTTCACCTTTCAATCATAAAGAAGACAGTGCTTTTTATCTTTTTTTTTCTTTTACTACAGAATGTGGCTTCAAGTGAATGTAATGCTTTCCCTTTAAAAAAAAAACAGCAACCTTAATCACCAGAAGTCGGATACCCATGCCAGCTAATAATCTGTCACTGTTTCTATTTAAGTTTCGTGCCACCGCACTTTTTTTGTTCTTTACCCACAGAATCTGCTGACTCCCAAAAAGATATTGCCACACCAATCAATCACAAAATAATGATGCTTTATTTGAAAAGAGACACTGAAAAGAGCAAAACGTTTCTGGCAGCTGCCGCGTTTTTAGGACTAAGTAGACTGGAATTTATTCTCTCTTTGGGCCAACTTTACCAGAGAATCTGTGCAGAGTTATAGACCGAAATTCCAATTAGACAGTATAAAATACCCATTATGTGATTTATGAAAAGTGTCCACATCCTTCTAAATGAATACATATCTAAAACAGGGAGTTAATTTAAAGAGAAACTTTACAACCCCTGTGGTCTTTTTCCCCCCAACTTACCTGTATTGTTGGGTTTTCTTAAAACACATATTCACCCACCCAGAGAATTCAGCATTGTCCGCATTGCACTAACCCTGGAAGGGGCAGCTGGAAATATATTGGGTTCCCCTTACCTTTTCAGAGGCCTCCTGCCCTGTTTCCAGTCCCAGTAGCAAACCAACAAACTCAGGCTCCAGCCTAGGTGTCAAGGCTCAGGTTTCTGTTTTCTTTTAAATAACAAATATGTTGTACTTACCTGCTCTGTGCAATGGTATTGCAGAGAGGAGCCCTGATTCTCCTCTTTTGGGGTCCCCTACCGGTGCTTTAGACTCCTCCTCTTCTTAGTGTGCCCCCATTGGAAGCCACTTGCTATGGTGGCCCAATTGCAGGCTCACTTCCGAGCCAGGCTGTGTGCGACCATTGACATATACAGTGCAGCTCAGCCCCACCACCATTCCCTCCTCACAGGATTTGAATAACAGCAGCAGGAGCCAATGGCTCCAGCTGGCTCAGTAAAGCCTATGAGAGCGGGGAAAAGGGAAATAGCTACTACAGATGATCACAGCGCTGGATCGAGTAAGAAGGTATTTATGGAGGTGGGCAATGCTATTATTGTGACATTTTTTACCTTAACGCAGGGAATGCATTACTGTAGGGTAAAAAATGTCTAGGCTTTAGAATTACTTTAAGGTTTATTACAGGTATTGAACAAAAATGCAGGGAGGAGGGTTTAGGGTGCAGGAAACCCAAGGCACATAAAACTTAAAACAGAACAGCATAAAACCTATAAAACAGGACAACTTCCTGAAAAATCTTGTCCCAGCAGTATTAGACCCTGTAGTTGCAGTCTCAAAAATAATGCTGAATAAAGAGGGGACAACTAGTAAATATGAGACCATAGAAGAGCAGTCACAGTCCTTAAGCAGAAACTTCTGGTGTCTCACCCTCATGAAGCACTTCCATACCTGAAGCTACAGGCAAAAGGACCCCTACCACTCCAGCTCAGCTTCCACATGCAAGTTTCCTTCAGGCCCTCAGCACATGGAACCTGCTGAGGCTTAGTAGCAGTAGTTCTCTGGAATACACATACATGCCCCTCCTATCCAGGGAAAGAAAGCTGTGATCAGATCCTTCCAAACAATTATCTTCTCCCCAGCCACAACTTCTGGGTCAGCCGCCGAAGGATTGACTATATGTTCGCAGATTTATGTGGAATATTATATTATTATATATATGTACACATACAGTACAATATTGACCTAGCAGAAACTCCCTCCCAGGGTACTAATATATCAGGGGGGATTTGTTGATGTTAAAGCGGGGGTCCACCTATCTATCGTTTTTTTTTTTGAGTTCATTCACAAACTTTTCTTCTCAGCATTACATACTCAGATATTGTGTGTAATATGTCCGCCTGTGTCAGATTTCGTCGGAAAGAATAACTTTTATTATTCACTGCAGGCGGTTTCCATCTTCATTGTGGGCATTTGAAGCCCACAAGCATTTATTTCCTGGATGTGGTGAATGCTGTGCTCCCAGCATTCACCACTCGTTCCCGCACATGCTCAGTGGCATCCTGGGAAGCCTGAGACTAGCTCCCAGGAGTCTGGGAGAGGCTAGAAACACGCCTACTCCCACGGGAGGAGAACCAGGAAGTGCAAAGAAGAATAGAAAAATAAAAGGTAATTACGGCGATTTAAATTTTTTTAAACGGCATGTCAGCATCTAGGCAAGGAAGAGAATACATACAGATATTGTTCAAAATGTGGGTGGAACCCCGCTTTAATATGCAAGAATACAGATTAGGAATGTAGGTATTCCAAGGGCTCAAAAGGGTGTTCAGGTGGTGTATGTTAATCTAATCTAATTACACATATCTAAGGCGACTTGTTGATGTTGATATGCGGGAGTGCAAACTGGGGCGGTTAATGACTGCAGCTGTTCACGGCTGGGGGTTGTTGTCTGTCTGAAAGTCTAAAGCATATCAAAGGCCTGAATGGAGAAGGCCAATCAAATTGCTCAGCCATTCAGTGTCTAGTGAATATAACATGGCGTTCAGTCTATAGTTTAATATAGTCTTGTCTGTGTATGACTATGAAGGCGCAGACCTAGGAAAAATGGGACTCTGAATTATATTTCCTCTGTCGGATTTTTTTGTCATCTGTGGACTTTGGACTTTGTTCTGTGTTGGAAGTCAATAAAGTGCATCTCTCTGGAAGAATTGGGTTGCTGCGGAAGAATACTTGCATCATCATTATAATAACTACTAATTAATTATCTACCCACTATACACATTATATCACTACACTAGGATCCAATAAACATTCATAACCCAGTGATTGAGCCTCCCATTCTATTGTTGGAATATTCTTCGAGCAGCAGACAGAAGTAATCAACCACCAGGTTTAGAGAAAAACCAGAGCAGACCTGAAAAATAGATGGCAGCTCAGCTAAAGCAAAACCATACATAAAATTTAGCCAGGCCAGGGCAGGGGTGCAACATCCTTCTGCAATTCGCTGTTTGGTTAACATAGCCCAACTCCTGTGCCACCACCACCGCCATGGTCCTCTTCAATGATGGGTTGGCAATCAGCCCTAATAACTGGGGTCACTCTCTAGCTTCTCTGTGTACCTGGTCCTGCAATCTCCTGGGAGATGTGACATTGTATCTCAGGAGGCTGCAGGACCAAGGACTCATCATCACCTAGGCATGCACATTGTAGGTGCTTTTGGCTGTGGACATGGGCCAGCATGGCCAACCAGACTGGTCTGTAGGGATGGGCCAAATGGACCCTTGTTTGGTTTGCACCAGAACCTTCGAACACCGCAAAAGTTCGGACCCGAATTACGAACCCCATTAACGTTAATGGGACCCGAACGTCAAAAATCAAAAGTGCCCATTTTGAAGGCTTATATGCAAGTACTTGGGCATACAATCATTATAGGGGTCTCGGTCCTGCCCTGGGGGACATGTAGAAAAGTTTGTGAAAAACTTCATTTTTATATGAGCAGTGATTTTTTGATTTTTAAAGTGAAATTCATAATTCCTTCCAATGTAGTGCCTGGGGGGTCCCCTTAGTCTATCTGTAAAGTGGCAGATCTGTACCATGTCTAGAATCTGCTTGACACGTACCTCGTATGTGAGCCTGACGTGCAAAGGGAGACCTCTCGTACAGCCCTGGTTTCCAGATCACCGGAGTTGAGGACAGTGACCGTAGGAGCACAGTGGGGTATGAGTGCCTGGTGGATTCTCTGGAACCGAAGATGACGTCCGCTGGGAGGCACTGGAACTGGCTGGAGTTCCGGGTGCAGATAAGCTGGATGCAGGTCGGCAGGGTGCAGGTAAGCCGGGTGCAGGTCAGCTGGATGCAGGTGAGCTGCATGCAGGTCAGCAGGCTGCAGGTAAGCTGGATGCAGGTCAGCAGGGTGCAGGTATGCCGGATGCAGGTCAGCTGGATGCAGGTGAGCTGGATGCAGGTCAGCAGGCTGCAGGTAAGCTGGATGCAGGTTGGCAGGGTGCAGGTAAGCCGGATGCAGGTCAGCTGGATGCAGGTGCGCCAAGAAGCAGCAAACGCACATGAGTGTGCACAGCAGGTAGAAGCAAGGTCAGACAAGCCGGGTCATACACAGCGAATCGGATCAACAGAATCGGCAGGCAAGAAATGGTCAAGTTCAGCCTGGTTCTGGCAGCAGGAGATCAGGCAGGCAAGCAAACAGGATCAGGGTCAATGGAGAGCCAAGGTTCAGGATTGGAGACAGCAGTGTAGTCAGAGAGCCAGGTCAGAAGGTGATCAGATGCAGATTACAGGACCAGGAAACAGGTGAAGCTTCAGATCAAACAGCAAGAGCTGAATGGTGGAAGCCCCTCTTAAAGGCCACTGGGTGCCAAAGCCGCGTTACTGTGCGCATCAGCGCACGTGCATTGGCGCACGCCTGATTGTTACTGGGGACCTGTTGGCGGGGATGCGCCTGAGCCCTGTTGCAGTTCTGGAAGTAGTGTGTCCATGACATTGCCCCCCCTTAAGGGCAACCTCCGGGTGCCCAAAAGAGCTCTTTTCTGTGGATGTCTGCGGAAGAAGGCCTGGATTAGTTCTTGGGCATGCACATTTTGCTTAGGTTCCCATGGTCCATACCCCTTCCACTTGATTAAAAATTGAAGTTGGTTACCTCTCCTCCTGCAGTCTACGACAGCCTCCACTTCATACTCTTCATCCTTATTAATAATAACAGGTTCGGGTGGCCCCGATCCTCTGTCCGGGAAAGGGTCAGGTACTGTGGGTTTAAGCAGAGACACGTGAAACACTGGGTGCACTTTGAGCGACTCAGGCAAGGTAAGCTCATAGGAGACCTCATTCAATTTCTTTTTAACTGGAAAAGGGCCAATGAATTTGGGTGCCAGCTTTTTTGAAGAGCAAGCCATCTTGAGGTTGGTGGTAGATAACCACACCTGATCACCTGGTTGGAGACGTAATTCACCTCTTCTCTTCCTGTCATAAAGCCTCTTGTTGGTTGCCTGCGCTTTGGCCATTGCTTCTTTCAACAACTTGTTGTTGCGACCCAGGAATTCGACAGTGCTTTGTACTGCTGGAACTGGAGATTCCGGGATAATGTTAGGCAGGAAGACAGGATGGAACCCATAGTTTGCAAAGAATGGTGACTGACCTGTGGCTGAATGGCTGGCATTGTTGAAAGCGAATTCCGCTAGAGGCAAAAGTGCTACCCAATCATCCTGGACAAACAAGGTAAAGCAATGGATGTACTGTTCCAGGGTTTGGTTCGTCCTCCCAGTTTGTCCATTACTCTGGGGGTGGAAAGCAGATGACATGGAAAGCTCAATTTTCAGGATTTGGCATAGTGATCTCCAGAAGCGGGAGGTGAACTGGACTCCCCTGTCAGATACAATGTTGCGCTAATGATGATGACCAATGGTGAAAAACACATCAGTAATGGTGGCCATTAGAAAAGGCCCATAGATGAAACACATGTGACGTAATATAAAATAGTAAGTGTTAGGTAAGATACGATAATGTCCCAATGTGTAGCCATACACCAAACAACGGAAAGTCCCCGGGTAAACTGTATAAAAAATGTTGCACTGGTGCTGAAATCTTCTCCTCTGTATGTCATTGATTGTACGATCATATAATGGGAATAGATGAAATACGCTTACCAGAGGAAGTGAATTCGGATGCCGGTGACACCGAATCAGACAGGCTCAGAGATCCTTGATGGACGATGGTTGGTCCCAGAAACCCCGGATCTCAAGGGGGATCTTTCCTCTGTAATCAAAGTCGCGACTGCCAGTTCGGAGGACCCAGGAAGGGTCACGGCCCCAGGAAAGTCTCCAGAGTGTGAGTGGTTCCCAAAAAGATATATGAAAACGCCAATAGTGCAAATCAAATGACGTATTTTTATTAGATATCACCAATAATCAACAAGCAATATAAAAAGCGTGATCACGTAAAAAATTATAAAATCAAGTGTAGGAAAGAGTAAGGCTCGCCCGACACGTTTTGTCCACATGGACTTCACCTGGGGCATATTGGTCATATTTCAGTTAGCTGCTTTTTACATATTGGGTTAGCGCAGTGTTATTTATATTTCCCTTCAGATACAATGTTGGTTGGTAACCCGTGCAGCCTTACAATCTCCCTGACAAACACCCGGGCGGTTTCCAAAGCAGACGGAGTACTCTTTAGGAGTATGAAGTGGGCCATCTTAGACAAACGGTCAACCACTACAAAGATAGCTGTATGTCCTTCAGAAGGGGGTAGTTCCACTACAAAGTCCATGGCAATCATGCTCCAGGGTCTGTCAGGAATTGGTAGTGGTCTGAGGAGACCCCAGGACTTGGTCCTGGCAGACTTGCTTTGGGTACAGGTGACACATGATTTGACGTAGGCCTTAGCAATCTTCCTCAAGCTTCGGCCACCAAAACATGCACTGGATTAGTTCACGAGTCTTGTGAACCCCAAAATGTCCGGCCAGTGGGTGGTCGTGACACAGGCTCAGAACTTCTGTCTGGCAACTTTCTGGCACAAAAATGTTGCTGTCCTTCCAAAGCATCCCATCCCTGGGTATCAAGGTTGATCCTGGAGGACCGGACACCCCCTCTGAGGCTTGTTTTAGACCGGGCATCAGGTCTGTCTTGAAAAGCAGAAAGTTCCCCTTAGATAAAATGGTGTCAGGGACTGAAGTCTCCTTGGGGTCATCGTACATCCGAGAGAGAGCGTCAGGCTTGATGTTCTTTGATCCTGGCCGGTAGGTGATGTGAAATGAAAATCTGGAAAAAATTAACACCCATCATGCTTGGCGCGGCTTCAAACATTTGGCAATTCGTAAATATTCCAGATTTTTATGATCCGTGTAGATAAGTATGGGATGTGCATCTCCTTCTAGCAGATATCGCCATTCTTCGAGCGCGGCCTTAATGGCCAGAAGTTCACGGTCACCTACATCGTAATTCTTCTCGGCAGGCGAAAGCTTCCGGGAGAAGAAAGCTATGGGGTGCATGAGGTCCTTGAGTCCTTGACGCTGAGAAATAACTGCCCCCACAGCTGTTTCTGAGGCATCAACCTCGAGTAGGTAAGGAAGAGAAGGTCCTGGGTGGCTCAAGATGGGGGCAGAGGTAAAAAGTCACTTTAGGGTAGAAAAGGCGGCTTGAGCCTGGGGATTCCACTGGAATCGGATGTTCTGTCTTGTTAGCTGGGTGATCGGGGAGATAATTGCAGAAAATCCCTTGATAAACCTTCTGTAAAAATTGGCGAAGCCAACAAAACGTTGCACTCCCTTCTTATCCGAGGGTGCAGGCCAGTCCAGGACAGCAGTAACCTTCTGTGGGTCCATATTGAACCCCTCTGTGGAAATTACCAGGCCCAGAAATTGGATACTCTGCCGCTCGAACTCGCATTTTTCTGGTTTGGCATATAGCCCATGCTGACGGAGTCGGCAGAGTACCATCTTGACGTGTTTCCAATGCTGATCCAAGGATGAGGAAAAGATCAGGATATCGTCTAAGTAGGCTATGACGAAGATGTCCAGATAGTCTCTGAAGATATCATTTATCAGGTGCTGGAAGGTAGCAGGGGCATTACACAGGCCGAAGAGCATCACTAGGTATTCATAGTGGCCAAACCTGGTACGGAAGGCCGTCTTCCACTCATCCCCTGCATTAATGTGAACCAAATTTTAGGCCCCACGAAGATCGAGTTTGGTGAACATAACAGTAGTTCTCAGCCTCTGAAAAAGCTCAGGAACCAGGGGTAAGGGATACCGGTTCTTGACCGTGACCTTGTTCAGCTCCCGGTAGTCCACACAGGGATGCAATGAGTGGTCCTTCTTCTCCACAAAAAAGATCCCTGCCCCAGCCGGAGAGGTGGATGGCCGGATGAACCCCCTCTTAAGGTTTTTATTAACATATTCCTTTAACACTTCCAACTCCAGCTCAGACAGGGGGAAAATCCGCCCGAAGGGGATTTCAGCTCCGGGCAGTAACTCAATCGGGCAATCGTAGGAACGATAAGGAGGAAGTGTCTCTGCCCCTTGTTTACTAAAAACGTCCAAGAACTCGTGGTACTGTTCGGGTACCGCTGAACATAATTCTGAGTCAGCTTCCAGACCCAGCAAAAGGCCAGATAACTTGGGAGGTAAGGGCAGACAGTGTCCTTGGCAGTAGAGAGACTGAAACTTAATTTCTCCGGAGCCCCAATCAATCTGCGGGTTGTGGGCCTGAAGCCACGGTAGACCCAAGATGACCGTGAACAAAGGGGAAGCAATTGCATCAAACTTAAGCAGCTCCTTGTGGTTTGAGACAGTAACTACAGGCAGTGGAGGAGTCTCTTGAGTCACCTGGCCAGATTAATTTGGGATCCATCCGCCAAGAAAACGGAAAGTCCTTGAGCCCTGTGTTGGAGTGGAATGCGTTGTTGATTGGCAAAGTTCAAATCAATAAAACAACTGCATGCACCAGAGTCTATTATTGCAGTAACAGACACAGTCTTTCCAGACAACTGAAGGGTGATGGGAATCGCCAGGTGAGTAGAGGGAGCTGGGTGACTGTGTGATAAGATGGGTGAAGATCTACGATACTTGGCAGGACATCAATGTACATAGTGGCCAGTTCCCCCGCAGTACAAGCAAAGGTTGAGCTGTTGCCGACGTAGACGCTCTTCAGCGGATAATGCGGTTCTCATTAGTCTGACCTGCCCAGATTTATGAAAGTCCGGTGTTAGTTTGGTTGGTGCAGGATTAACTGGGACCGGTCTGAGAGGAACAGGACGAGAGGTTGTCGGCACCTGGGGTAACAACCAAGTTAGTTGGGTCTGCTGGGTCACCCTCTCCCTCTTGCGTTCCCGAAGACGACGGTCTATCTGAATAGTTAGGGTAATCAAGGATTCCAGAGAATTTGGTACACCAACCCAAACCAGTTCATCTTTTAATTCTTCTGACAAGCCTAGGCGAAACTTGTGCCATAAAGCTGCATGATTCCAGTGGGTATCTGCGCTCCAGCGCCTAAAGTCTGCTATATAGTCCTCTACCACTCTGCGGCCTTGCAGGAGTGTACTAAGAGCAGCCTCAGCAGTGGAAGTTCATTGGGGGTCATCATAAAGAAGTGACATTGCGTCGAAGAAGGATGACAAAGAGTCCAGAGAAACATGGTGTTCTTCCAGCAGGTGATGAGCCCAGGCTTGTGGATCTCCCAGCAGAAGTGAGACAACGAACCCCATCTTGGTGCTTTCCCGTGAAAAAGTTAAGGGTAGTAAGGAAAAGTATAGCTCGCATGCATTGCGGAAAGTCCGAAACTTGCTTCGAACCCCAGAAAACTTCTCCGGAAATGGGACCCTAGGTTCTGGAGATGACATCATTACAGGGAGTGTGGGGGAAGCCTCTGACGACAACCCGCTGAAAGGAAGGTTTGTAATACTCATCCTTGTCTCTCAAGGTGTTCATAGCTGTCCTGGAGGGATTTCACCTCTTGAGTGAGGACAGAGAGCAATTGGCAGATTTCATCAGTAGCGGAGGTCCCTCTTGCAGGCTCAGGCATGGCTGTTTGATACTGACACATACCTCGTATGTGAGCCTGACATGCAGAGGGAGACCTCTCGTACGGCCCTGGTTCCCAGATCACTGGAGTGGAGGACAGTGACCGTAGGAGCACAGTGGGGTATGCGTGCCTGGTGGATTCTCTGGAACTGAAGATGACGTCCGCTGGGAGGCACTGGAACTGGCTGGAGTGCCGGGTGCAGGTAAGCTGGATGCAGGTCAGCGGGGTGCAGGTAAGCCGGGTGCAGGTCAGCTGGATGCAGGTGAGCTGGATGCAGGTCAGCAGGGTGCAGGTAAGCCAGATGCAGGTGAGCTGGATGCAGGTGAGCTGGATGCAGGTCAGCAGGCTGCAGGTAAGCTGGATGCAGGTCGTCAGGGTGCAGGTAAGCCGGATGCAGGTCAGCTGTATGCAGGTGAGCTGGATGCAGGTGCGCCAAGAAGCAGCAAACGCACATGAGTGTGCACAGCAGGCAGAAGCAAGGTCAGACAAGCCGGGTCATACACAGCGGATCAGATCAACAGAATCGGCAGGCAAGGAATGGTCAAGTTCAGGCTGGTTCTGGTAGCAGGAGATCAGGCAGGCAAGCAAACAGGATCAGGGTCAATGGAGAGCCAAGGTTCAGGATTGGAGACAGTAGCGTAGTCAGAGAGCCAGGTCAGAAGGTGATCAGATGCAGATTACAGGAACAGGAAACAGGTGAAGCTTCAGATCAAACAGCAGGAGCTGAATGGTGAAAGCCCCTCTTAAAGGCCACTGGGCGCCAAAGCCGCGTTACTGTGCGCGCGCACACGATCTCCGCGATCGGCGCACGCGCATTGGTGCACACGCATTGGCGCACGCCTGATCGTTACTGGGGACCTGTTGGCGGGGATGCGCCTGAGCCCTGTTGCAGTTCTGGAAGTAGTGTGTCCATGACACTGCTGGAGCAATAATTGCATTTATAAAGCCCAACAAAAATGAAATGTTCCCTGCAAGCTGCCTTTATTTTGCTCAGCAACAGCTGGGGAGTCAGTGTGTATGATGAGGCCACAATGTATGCACTGGGAACAAGATTAGAGATTTTTTGGGTACATTCTGGTGTCACTTTTGACTTTGGATAGAAGTAACGGGTGCGCAAAAATTGGTCTTTGGGTGTCGGTGGCACCTTCCCACCATAACCCTTTAGGGGTACTCTTGATGAAAGCAAGAATTGGCCTTGCTGTAAAAAATTGCAATGATATAAACCTGTCAAACAGGTGCAGAAAAATTGATATCCTCCATCATCATCATTACCACTGGAGAAAACTTGGGGGAACATGAATGCCAATTTGTCTACCAGGGTTCCCCACGCTATCTAGGCTCATGTTCCTGTCATCCTCAACCTCAGAACCAACATCTGTATCCAGTGACTGGGCATCATCAAGGAGCAAGCGGATGACACTGTGGTCAAATTACTCAGCTGACTCCTCCATGGCTGATGTTGGGGCTATGGCAGGAATATATGATGACAAGGAGGCAGGTTTATCCACTCTGGCAACTACAGGGGACTGCACACTTGTCTCTGCTTCCGTGACAGAGAATGAGGATGATGAGGAAGGTTTAGTAAGCCAGTCCACCGCCTCCTCTGCATGCTGTGGCTGGATAGCATGGGCAAACTCACTAAACAGAGGAAATGATACCCTGCCTGAGGACTGACCACCACGTCCACCTTTGCCTCTGGACGCTTTTGTTGCTGGCCCCCTTACAGTGCCAAGGGAACGTCTGCCTCTCCTTGTCCTCCCAGACATTATTGGGAGGAAGGGGGCGGTGCTTATAAGCAAATGTAAACAAGAAGTGGATATCTGTACGTAGATGCACTTTAATCAATGTAAAGTGGTGTTTGGTGCACTTTAATTTGACTACTCACACTACACAGACACACTACATGTATACACTCTAATATACTGCAATATAATGCGCCAAATGTACAGTGACGCACAGAATTATATGGCGTTAAACTGGCAGTAACGCACACAGAACTATTTGGCGTTAAACTGGCAGTAATGCACACAGAAGTAAATGGCGTTAAACTTGCAGTAACGCACAAAACTATATGGCGTTAAACTGGCAGTAACGCACACAGAAGTATATGGCGTTAAACTGGCAGTAACGCACACAGAAGTAAATGGCATTAAATTGGCAGTAAATCACACAGAAGTAAATGGCAATAAACTGTCAGTAACGCTATCTAAACTGTCCCTACTCTAGCTATACACTAATGTAAATATTGCTGACACGGTCTCACTACACTACACTGAAACTATATGAGCTGTCCTTACTCTACACTAATGTATGTATGAATGGCACGGTCTCACTACACTACAGTGAAACTATCTGAGCTGTTCCTACTCTAGCTGCACACTGTGCAAATCTGAATGATGGTCCTCCTCACTACACTCACACTATCTGTAGACTGACATTAAACTAATATTCTACACTGACAATTGAAGCAAAATGGCACAGTTTAGCACACTAACTAACTAACAGCACTGAACAGAGCCCTGTTCTATCTCTCTCCACGCCAATATCACACTGAAAACGGCATATCACACTGAAAACGGCTGCCATTGAAAGAATACTGTTTGAACATGTTTGGATGTTTCGACAGAACAGCGAAAGTTTGGCCCGAATTTATGGTCGGGCCGAACCATTCCCCCATCCCTACTGGTCTGTGGCTTACGCAACCCCATACACAACTGTGGTGTCCATTTTTTCTGCTTTCAACACATCAACTTCAGAAGCAACATATTTACTTGCTGCTTGATATATCCCACTGACTTTTAGATGCCATTGTAACAAAATAATAAATGTTATTCACTTTACATGTCAGTGATCCTAATGTTATGTCTGATCGGTGTATATAATATTTTCGCCATGTTAGACCAAGTTTTTCCATTCTATTTTACTCTTTTTCCCACAGGTAGGGTTAAGATTCATTTTATATTGGAGAAGAATGTTAAACAAATGAGGCATCTGTGATGTGATGAAGAGAGAATGAGTATGTAGTTGGGTTCATCCTTATGAATTGTTCCAGTCTGCTGTGCATGGTCACACTCAGCTATCATCACCACTCCATGCGCATCCTTCCAACAAGAAGTGCTCAGACAGCTGTCAGAGATACACTGAACCTGCCATCCCAATCAGCTGTCAAAGTGTTCAGTTCACTCAGAATTCAGGGACATTTAACTTGCATTTGAATTTCAAATTCATTTTTTTTAAATAAAGTCCTAATTTATAATCAGTCAATATAAGTAGGTCAGTTTAATGTGTTACAAAAAAAAAAACAATGGAACATTTTGATATTGGTCTTAAAGCAAATTTCTCTTTCTTTATTTACTTAAAGTGGTTGTAAACCTTTAAAAAATGAAAAGTTAACAAAGCATATTCCTTCTATAGTGTGTACTTGTCTCAATCCAGAGCACATAGGATCAGATCACACAGGAGGAGACTGCGGTAGCGACTGCGACTACGGTAGCAGGCAGTGTGGTGTGCACTTTGACGCAACACACACAGCTCCCCTTTTTCTTTTCTTTTTTTTTTTTTTGGTATTGTACAAACTTTGTTTTAAGGGTACAAAAGTAAACTTAATTTATGTGGTCCTCTACAGTGCACTGCGATAAAATACAGCACGTCTGCATTTTATCACAGCTTGCAAAACAATTGTTTTCTTTGTGTCCTTGTGGTGATGGGTATTGTACAATGTGGTAAAACAATTGTCATTGCACTGTGCATGTTTCCCTTTAAGACTGTGTAGAAGGGGTGTGCCCTTTCCCTCCACTCAGGTTTACACTAAGCCCTTTGCTCTGTGCAGTGCAGTTTATGACCCCCAGATCCCTGCCCTGATGCAAGCTGAGAAATAGCCTTTCATCTGTGTATTTTGAACAGCTCTGGAGAAAAGAGGGCTGCAGATAAATAGGTACAACTTATGTAGGAGGATTTGCTCCATCACTTTGGGGTTAATTTACTAAAAGCAAATTGCAGTTGCTCCAGAGTTTGGTAAATGAGCAGAAGCTCTGCTGACTTTCATCATCCGATCACGTGCAAGTAAAAATGCTGTTTTACTTTCCTTGCATGTGATTGGGTATTCTATGCAAAAGGAATCTTTACCTCATTTACTAAGCTCTGGAGCAACTTCACTTGCCGAGGGCAACTGCACTTTGCAAAGTGCACAGTTTATTTGCCTTTAGTAAATCAACCCCATTTTATCAACTGAGGTTAGTCACTTAAGTCAACTTATGTAAGCATTTATTATCACTTTAAAGTCACAATAGACTCAGTTTTAATTAGTTTAACATTTTGCAACATTTTTTATTAAATATCAAGTATGCCGCCATCCATAAGCTAATGAAGGAAATGATACCTGATATATTCCCCTCACCAGATAGAGATTGATAGAATTCACTGTGCCCTGACTGGACCTAGATCTGATGGCTTACCACGGGATGTGATAGCTAAACCACACTACTACAAAATAAAAGAAAAATTGATGATAACAGCCAGGACTCACAGGATTTGTCCCTTTTTGGGGCACCAATACAGCTAGCTATTCACTGACCTCGCTCCATCTACGGTTCAGAAGCGGAGGAATATGAAGCCTTTATTGCAGCTGAATAGACAGATAAAATACAGATGGTCATTACCATTTAAACTGTCATTCACTTACAAAGGCAAATCCTACTCCTTTGCCACTTTCCATGATGGAAAAGATTTACTGGTTCAACTGGACATAATATACAGGGAACCTCAAACTGCCTATAATTAAGGATAAGATTGGCAAGATATATTAAGGCGGTTGGTCGCATTAACGAACAACTGGTCTCTTTTATTTCTTATTATGCTCCTAATTCTGGATAAGTTGCATTTTTTAGTACCATGCTAAAGGTTTTACTACCTAAGGCTCAGGGACAGGTTGTCAATGAGTAGAGGTAGCAATAATGGAGCCCTCAAAGATGCGAAAATTTCTGGACATATACATGCTATTCGCAATAAAGATGGGACACTAGAAAAGAATCCAGAAAAAATAGCAGTCCTTTTTCATAAATTCTACTCCAAACTCTACAGTATACAACCACAACACAAACACCCACACCTAACAGCTGCCAAAGAAGAAACAATCCAAAACTTCTTAACAGACAGCAAAATTCTTTCTTTTACAGCCAAAAACATAGCACAACCAGAAGAACCCATCTCTGCAAACGAATTACTAGCAGCTATCAAAGATATAAAACCAGGAAAGAGTCCAGGCCCAGATGGATTCACATCCCAATACTACAAAATCTATGCCCATCTTTTCTCAAAACATTTATTAACAACTTTTAACTCCCTAGCAAAAACCAAAAACACCTCAAACTCCTTCCTTATGGCTTACATATCAGTAATTCCAAAACCTGACAAAGATCACACAGATTGCTCAAATTTCAGACCCATTTCCCTACTTAATGTGGACCTAAAACTTTTAGCAAAAATATTAGCAAATGGAATGAGACCCCTGCTTCCATAACTATAGGGCCAGAACCAGCTTCATGCCCGGCCGGAAAGCCAGGGACAATATAATCAAGGCATACAAAGTGAGACCCAGGTAAGGCTACCCGGGTCAAATAGCGGCTACTTAGGCAGAGGGTTTTAATCAGGGTTAATTCTAAAAGTACAAAATGTATTGATTTCACAATTTACGCAGAATATAATTCATGCTGCCACTATAAATAATAATAATAATCACATTAATTCAAAATATAGAAATCATTATTTTATAATATTTATTCAAACAGCTTTTTTTGTGTGAATGGCCCCCAAGGGATCAAGGTCACTTTTTGATCTCACTAGTACTGAAACAAACTGATAAATAGTTGCTAGATAACTTAGTTGGAAGTAGTTGGTATACAACGATCTGAGCGATGATCTGGTCCTGGTATGTGAATTGATTAGAGCATTAAATTTGATGTTAGTCCACTGGTGCTGTAAGTATGGAGTTTTTTGAACAGTGCTCCTTAAACAAACTCAGTCTCACTTGCATTCACTGCAGACAGTGCAAATCAAGAAATAGGGACATGTCATCCCATAGTAGATATGGTGAAAATGGCAAAGTGGTTAGAAAGTGGTATTGATTAGGTACCGAGAACGTTTATCATGTGTTCCTATATATTGTCCAATCCACTAATAAAATACTCTGCAATGTACCTGCTATATTGCTTGTGCCCAGATGAAGGCAGCAGGGAATCAAGGAATCTAAACGTTCATTTCTTGCAAGTAATCACTGAGAAAATAAAGCATACCATTAGCAGGAAAAACAAAGTTGGCTGCAATATAGATGGACACAGGAAAGAACTACTGCACAGTTCTCACTAGAGATCAAGGCATTTCACATACTATGCGTTCGGCAGTCAGAATCAGCTGTTTCAGAGAGTTGCATCCATACATTACCATCCCGTGGAATCAGCTGGTTATCTTATCCCGCTAAGTCATTGCTGAGCCGGGGTTTGATTTTTAGCCGTACCTGTAATCCAGGGGCTCTTTAGTAGAGGCGGGTAATCAGATGGTCGGCTGCATAGTCCGCATCGATCACCACTTGAAATGTACTGCAGGGATGGATGCAAAGAAGGACGCCTTCCGAACTGCGATCTCAGTTTGAATGCGACATTCCGTAGCTGGCGTCACGTGACTGTGGTGACGTCAACGGGTTTCGCTAGGGAAGTAGCGTAGCTTCTTCTGGACGGGGAGGGGCTAGAAGTTACCAGTCCCTTATAACTGCAAGTCCATTTTGGTAACATCACCCCTCCTAAGAAAGTTTTTTTTCTTCTAAAAGGGGACAGACATGTGATTTTCTCACTTCTTACCCGGAATGTCCTTCTCAAGAACTGGATAGAACAGCACCTCTTTTGGGCTACCTCATTTATTTATTTAATAAACAAAGTACTCTATCTCTCTAACCTCCCTTCTTGCTATGGTTGAGTATCAAAATTCACTCTTTCAATTTTAAAGCTTTGAAATTAAAAAAACTAATAATTGATAATACAGAGGTGCAGATAGATTCAACATTTCTCACACACAATCACAGTATTTACTACATAGGAGTGATACCCATGCCAGTGAAGGTAATGGAGATAAAAAAAGGCAAAAAGGTAGAAGGGAGGTGGAGGACGAGAAAGGGCAGTTGATACACCGTTATATGGTGACAATATTTACAATGTACGGAGGAAGGAGAGATATTAGAAATGAAAACAAGAGATTTGCAAGTGCGAAGGAAAGAAGGAAAGATAGAGAGGAGGGGGGAATACACTTAAGGGACCTAGGGTAGATGGAGGGGAAGAAAGGGGAGATTAAGTGTGAGCCTATGTATGGAGAGGGAATATAGGCAGAGGTAGATATATGCGCCCAGGGTTCATGACTATGTATGGTATGACGTGAGGAAATCTTTTCTCAAGTTTCAAGAAAAACCTGGAGATTTAATTCAGTATTAAGTCCCAGCGGGATGAGGGACCCCAACCGATATATCCACCACTTCTCCTTCTGAAGCAGCAACCTAAGCACATATATCCCCTTAACCGTTAGACCATCAGTTTTTCCTCCATGACATAAGGCGAAATGTTTCGCCAGTGGTTTCTCTTGATCTTTCTCTGGGTCTTTTTCATTTTCCCTTTAAATTTCCCGTAAGTGCTCGCCTATCCTGACTTTAGGGGTCTTTTAGTTTTACCCATATAGATTTTGGGGCACGGGCAGGTATGCATGTAGATCACCCTACTTGTGGAACAATTAATAAGATCATGAATCTCATAGAATTAATCCCCCCCTGCATCAGTAAAGGTGGCTGTTCTGTCCACAAAGGGGCAAACTTGGCATTTATTGCAAGGGAACATTCCTTTGCTCCTGGGGTATACAAGCTCCTGGCTCTTTGACAAACTCGGAGTGTATCAGAATATCCCCCAAATTTTTGGCCCTCCAGGCAACCAACTTAGGTGACATTCATACAATGTCAGATAGTCCTGGGCTATTCGTCAGAATTCCCCAATGCTTTGCGAGTATTCCACGAACCAAGTCCCACTGAGCACCAAAAGGTTTAAATTATTCTCACCGGGCCTGGTTCGAGTTGTTTTTTGCTTTTAATGTTAGAGTCCAGAGAGAGAAGACTTTCTCTACTTTGGAGTGCTGCTCTGCCTTTAGCCTTACGGATTTGCTTATGGGAGTACCCGCGTTCGCAGAATCTAGTATAAATCAAATGATCAATGAATGTATGTAATTCTGCAGTGTCGCCCTTCCATATTACGAGCAGGTCATCAATATATCTTAACCACGTGTGCACGTGGTCCGTATACATTGTAGACGTGAATACATCCTCTTCCTCCCATAGGCCCAGATGTAGACAAGCGTATGCTGGTGCCCACGCTGCCCCCAAAAAAGTTCCTCTAAATTGCTGATAGTAGGGCAAATTCCAACAGTTCTCTAAGGAATTAATTTTGTAGGCCAAATTCAGGATAGCCTAGTTCTAGGAAACGCTTTACTGCCTTTATTCTGCACTTGTGTCGAATCGAGGTATATAGAGATTCTACGTCCACACCGATCAACAGAACATTATCACCTATCTGCAGAACTGCGATCTTCGAAAGTACGTGACACGTGTCTTGGATGTAGGATTTTAGGCCTTTGACCATCCCCTTGAGGAGAGAGTCCAAGTACCCACCAATTTTTTCCAAAGGTCCCTGAACCGCTGAGACAATCGGTCTCCCAGGTGGCTTTTCAGGACATTTATGCACCTTTGGGATAATATAAAAGGTGGGCACGTTGAACTCCCCAACAAGGAGATGCTCAAATTCGCATCGACTCAAGAGGCCTACATCTCTTGTTTAATCGAGTTTCCTATTCAATTCACGCACTACCTCGGGGAAGGGGTCTTGGTCAAGTCTCTTATAAGTCCCCCAGAAGTCGTTTGGCTTCTGTCTCATAGAACTTATTATCCATCAGGACGAGATTGCCCCCCATGTCTTTTTTTTCTAAAACAATGTTTTTGGCTTCTTTCAATTCTTTCAGAGCCTGTCGTTCCTCTCGTGATAAGTTGTAAAGGCCTTTCTGTATCCACTCTATTCTACCTAGGTCCATTTCAAGGGAAAGGTTTAGCCATCGGTTCTTACTGAGGGGGGGCATCTTTTTAGATTGTATCTTAAGGTCTGCAATTCTCCTCGTTGGACAACCTACTGCTAAGGGATCCTTGTTCTCATCCAGTAAGGAGTGCAGGATGTCAAGGGCCTTCTGGTCATTTGCATCTAGAAGTGAATTACCTGAGACCGATGCATCTCTTCTTTCATACAGGGATCTACAGAATACCTTTCTCAGGAATAACGCGACATCTTTACAAACTGTAAACACATCCATGTTGTTGATGGGTGAAAAGGACAGTCCTTTTTGTAACAACTTAATGTATCTTGGGGTTAGGCCGAAAGATTAACAACCTTCATGCCGGTTTTAGGTGGTTCCTGATCCTCAATAATTATCTCTTTTGACTTTGTGTACGTGATCCCCCACTCTGCATTTTTAAAGACTTCTCCTTGTTCTTTGCATTTAGCTTTCGATTTTGTGTCATCTTTTGAGACAGGGGGTGGTATTCTTGATCTTCTGCCCCCTCCTTCTCTAAAAAAAAGTCACAGTTTTGGAGGCTCCTTCATCATCAAGATCACTCAGTGATCTTTTCTGTCTGAACCTTGATTGCGAACGCTGACCCCTCCTATTGAACCTACTTTTCCCCCTCCTTATCTTTAGGTCAAAGACCTGATCTTTCTCAAAGTCCATTAAGTCCCTCCTGAATTTAGATTGTTTAGTTGTCCTTAAGTTTAATACTGGACTTCCAGCTCAGGGCTGACAGAAGTATTGATGCTGCTGTCACTACTCCTGTCAGCCTTATAGTAGAAGGAACTTGTAGCGCCTCCATCCCTACAATACATGCTGCGCCAGGGCAGTTGTCCCTTCTGCCCATCCCTTGTCCCGGCCCTGTCTGCAGGAGACCTTCATGACATCAGCAAACTGCTGATTGATGGTGCAATGTTCTACGGGCTTCTAAAACAAAAAATAGTAAATGCATTTTTTTACCTGCAAAAATGTATTATTTTTTTTTTTTTTTTAATATTATTTTTTTTTCTTAAAAGGTGAACTTATCCTTTATCATGAAAATATATTGGAGGCTAATTTTGTTTCAACATAAATATAAATTCACTTTATTTCTTTCTCTACAAAGCTAAGCCAATGGGGGAGTTGGAGAGGGAGATATGAGCCCCTTGCGTCAGGTCATGCACATGGTAACATGAAGTGGGTGAAAAATGTACCCCTTTGTTTACAGCCCCTTCAACAACTTTCAATTGATGTTGGGTGTATTTTTTCCAATCGTGTTGGTGTTCTATACGATCTAGCCATAAACTTATACAACATTTCTTGTGTGGAGGAGCTTGAGGTATAGTGTGGTGCCTCCAACAATTTCTTAACCTGTGATGAAGAAAATTTATAGTTTAGTTCTCTTTCCCATTCCTTGATAAAGTAGGGGATTGGGCTATTTTGGCCACTGAGTACTATCCTATACATTCTAGATAACAGGTGATTATTCTCTGAAAGTTTTATACACCAATTCTCAAATATGGTAAGAGAACTCGGAGGCCTTCGTTGGGGTTTTATTTATTTTTTTAAATTTGACATTTGGGTATATCTCCATCTTGCAAAAAGGTATGCTTCCCAGAGATAACACCATCTCCACAAAGGGAGATAGGGTTCCTCATGGAGCATACCTGGCACATGTTGTATTCCCCTCCAATCCCCACAAGTCCAACACCCCTGCCTCCTCTCCGGGGGGGGGTTAGTTTCTCCATATATAGTGGTCTTGCCCACAAACTAGACCTTTTTGGGAGGAGTTAGCCCCCTGGGTGGAGAAGATATCTAATAAAACCATAGAAGTATCACCTCTGCATTTTCTATTCCAAGGAATGCTGGTATCAATTAAATCTTAAACAAAAAGTGTTATCCCACATCTGCTGAATGCAGCTAAAACATTGATAGGTATTGGAAACAAATCACATGTCCCACACTTCTGGAATGGAAGAGGGAGGTAGAGGTGATAATGGAGGCGGAGAGATGGGTGCATAAAGTTAGAAACCAACAAGATAAATTTGAGAGTATATGGGCAGAATGGATACAATACTCTCCGGAGATAGGGAAAGAGTAAAATGCATTAGAAGGTGGATATAGGCAGGTATTGCATGTAATAGGAGGTAACATTGCTGTAGAGTCACATCCCTAATATAGGCGCTTCAGACACTTAGTAAATGTACAGTGGGGACGGAAAGTAGTCAAACCCCCTTACATTTTTCACTCTTTGTTATATTGCAGCCATTTGCTAAAATCATTTAAGTTCATTTTTTTCCTCATTAATGTACACACAGCACCCCATATTTACAGAAAAACACAGAATTGTTGACATTTTTGCAGATTTATTAAAAAAGAAAAACTGAAATATCACATGGTCCTAAGTATTCAGACCCTTTGCTGTGACACTCATATATTTAACTCAGGTGCTGTCCATTTCTTCTGATCATCCTTGAGATGGTTCTACACCTTCATTTGAGTCCAGCTGTGTTTGATTATACTGATTGGAATTGATTAGGAAAGTCACACACCTGTCTATATAAGACCTTACAGCACACAGTGCATGTCAGAGCAAATAAGAATCATGAGGTCAAAGGAACTGCCTGCAGAGCTCAGAGAGAATTGTGGCAAGGCACAGATCTGGCCAAGGTTACAAAAAAATTTCTGCTGCACTTAAGGTTCCTAAGAGCACAGAGGCCTCCATATTCCTTAAATGGAAGACGTTTGGGAAGACCAGAACCCTTCCTAGAGCTGGCAGTCCAGCCAAACTGAGCTATTGGGGGAGAAGAGCCTTGGTGAGAGAGGTAAAGAAGAACCCAAAGATCACTATGGCTGAGCTCCAGAGATGCAGTCGGGTTGTACCCCCCCCCCCTTTTTTTCCCCCTGTTTCACTATCCTCTATATGAAGCACACATAGATAAAAACATACACACAGAATAACACATTTATAATAGATACATGTTAGCACGTAAGCTAGCAATGGAATGTAGATCCTTTATTTGGGAAAGAGGACCCTTTCCGTATGCTCACTCTCACTTTTTTCATTTTTTTTCTTCCTTCCTCCTTAACCACTCCCTATATGAAGTACACATGGATAAACACATACACATAAAATAATACACTTATAATAGACACACTATAGCACATACATTTGTGAAGGAATGTAGACCCTTCATCTGGAAGAGAGGAATCTTTTCTGTTTGCTCACTTTACACCTTCCCCTCCCCCTTTTGTTTTTTTCTCTCTCTTCATGCCTTTTGCATCGTTATATCGTCTGGTCTCTATAATTAGCGCTGCTTTACTGTCATTTTAGCGGCACTATTCAGACTCTAGTGGGGCATTTTTAACCCCTGCTAGCAACCGAAAAAGGGTTAAAACCGCCTGCAAAGCGCCGCTACCCCATTGTTTTCAATGGGAAGGGGCGCTTTAGGAGCGGTAAATACACCGCTTCTACATCGCTCCAAAGATGCGGCTTGCAGGACTTTTTAGACCGCTCTGCAAGAGCACCGTTTCAGTGTGAAAGCCCTCGGGGCTTTTACATTGGATTGCATTGAGCGGCTCTTTCAGGGCTCTTTCAGGGCGCTTTGCAGGCGCTTTTTTTAGCACTTTATCGCCTGCAAATCGCCTCAGTGTGAAAGGGGCCTATATGTCTCCCCATATCGGGGATCGGCCTTGGCGCAGAGCAAAGCATTCACCAGGTGCCTTACAGACAGACAGATGGCAGGAGAGTGCAGGGATGGTGTCAGAAATGGAGGCGCCCAGCTGTAGTACTTATCTTTTAGACCCCTTTCACACTGAGGCTTTTTCAGGCGCTATAGCATTAAAAATAGTGCCTGCAAAGCGCCCTGAAAAAGCAGCTCCATTCACTCCAATGTGAAAGCCTGAATGCTTTCACACTGGAGCGCTGCGCTGGCAGGACATCAGAAAAAGTCCTGCCAGTAGCTTCTTTGGAGCGGTGAAAGAGCGGTGAACTCACCGCTCCTCCACCGCTCCTCCCCATTGAAATCGATGGGGCAGCGCTGCTATATCACCGTCAAAACACCGCTGCGGTGGCATTTTGCGGGCGGATTTAACCCCTTTTCGGCCGCTAGCGTTAAAACAGCCCCGCTAGTGGCTGAATAGCACCGCTAAAACGACGGTAAAGCGGCGCTAAAAATAGCGCCGCTTTACCGCTGACGCCCGGGGCGGCACAGTGTGAAAAGGGTCTTTGATCTGAATGGACGATGACAGGTTCTCTTTACTGCCTGACACCCCTAGGTGCCTGATCCCCCTCTCAGATCTCCTGTAGGGGGCCCCGGAGCCCACACACTGGACAGATCCAATCTCCAGAGAGATATAGTATCTGCAACGAGAGATCCCACCAGAACATACAGACAGCTGAGGGGGAAGCCAGCCTGACACATCACCCCCCCCCCCACCAGCACAGTGAGTGGATGGAACATCACACAGAATGTAGTGTCCTCAGCACTGTACATAGTGATGGCACAATAACAAACCTCCCCAGAAAGCAGCTGACATGCTGGGACCTGAAGTCCCTCCTGTGCATGTCTGATATCCCACTGTCCAATCAGAGCTCAGCCTCTTCTCACTATACACTCACCTTACATTCACCTGCAGTGTTCTCCCTGTGTATAAGAACAGAAGCTGCTCATGCTGGAAAGGAAGTAGGGGAAGGGGCGGGGCTTAGTTACAACCTGCTAGAGGGGAGGGGCTTCTGTGCTCTGTGTAAGGGAGGAGGGGGAGGAGCATTACATGTAATGAAGTACCATGTGAGTGGGCTCTTTCATTACACTGGTTGTTTGATAGAGGGGCGGGTCTGAGTAGCAGTCTCGCCCATACCCGACATCACAACTTGGATCTGACAGGTGAAGTCTTTCATCGGAACTGCACGGTGAACATCCAGCTGGCTTGCTCGCCAATCCCTGGATGTTCACACTGCTGTAGGTCCTATTCAGCCACAAGTTGACATATAAGCAACATAATTATGCAGGACAAAGCCTTGCTGCCTAACCACTCAGCAACGCCCACTTCATATTGAGGCCATGGCACTTGCCATATGTGCCATACCCTGAATACGCCACTGCCACTATCCACCCCCCCCCCCTACCACCGCCCCCTCGCATCCACCTTTTTTTTGTGTGTGTTTTGTTTTGTCTTGTTTTGTATGGGTGGGAGTGGTTTGGCTGTTTTTTTTATATAGCATAGAAGTTGACTTATATAAATGGGAAAGAGACCTAAGATATTAGAGTATGGATGGAAGTATATAGATAACGGTTCACGTTCTCATTTTTTTTTTTTCTATAACATTGTGTGATTTGTTGTAAATGAAAAATTTAATAAAAATTGAATCATAAAAAAAAAAATATGAAGTGGGTACTAATGTTTGCTATATCAAGATCTAATTTTTATGTGGCTTATGGCCCGTGCACACGATCCGAAAATTGCACGAAAAATACAGCTTTCGAATCGATCGTACGATAATCGTATCGTTAGTACAGGGCTTTCGAGAGCCGATCGTGACAGTTCATCTGATATTATACGATCGGACAAACACGAAAATTTTTCTCGTTTGATACCAGATCGTACGATTTTAATTGTAATCAGTACAATTATCGTCCGAAAATACAATAGAAATACACTACAACACATAACATCACTTCCGATTTTTTATTCTGTGGTATGAGAATTTTCGTCCGATTTTCGGATCATGTCTACGGGCCATTAGAAGCTCTCAAATGGCTTTTGTACTCATAAGTGGGTAAATCGTTTTCGCCCCGCAAGGCATTTTATTCATCTGTCAAGGTAGATGCTAGTGTATGTCGGCTAATAGCCTGCTCACCTTTCCCAGACCTGTAGATATCATATTTTTCTGGAAGGATAGCAATAATATTAAAAAAAAAAATCAATAAAATAAATGGCAAGAAATGTGTAAAAATAAATAGGGGATCTGGGCAGGTTGCAGTACCAGAGTACCAATGGATGTTATACCAGAATTGTGCTCAAGCAAAGTTCATGCTTTTTCTTCTTTTTCATGTTAAAGTATATCTCTACCCAAAGCTTACATATATTTTATTTTGGTTGGAGACCGATGTTGCAGTAAAAGCTATTCGCAAACCAGAAACATACAAAAAACAGTACCGCTCATACTTCCTAGTATGTTACTCAACCTGGCTCCTATTGCTTTCAGGCGCTGGTCACTAGGCCTCATTCACACCAACAGTGTTCTTTCAGTCCTAGTCCCATAGATGGATTCCCTGCTGAGCTGGATCACATTTGTGACTTGTCCTGTCTGAGTTTTTTCTACATGGTAATGCATGGCAATTTTTGGATTATTTTATTGGTCCAGCTTGGGTCAATGTACTATAAGAATGTATGTGCCATACCTGTGGGATCCCTGTGGAAGCTGGAAATCTCTGTAGTAGACATGTGCAATTCGTTTCGTTCCAAATTTGTTTTTTAACTCATTTGACAAATTCGTTAAGTCGGAAATATCCGAATGAATAAAAACCTGTTTCACAAATTTTCCGAAATTCGAATATTTGAAAATTCATAAATTCGAATACTCGTAAATATTAATATTCGTAAATTCGTAAATTTGAAATTTTGGAAATTCTGAAATTAGAAAATCCGGAAATTCGAAAATTCGAAAATAAGATTGAAAATGTAAAAGAACGAAAATCAGAAAAGAAGAACGAAAATCAGAAAGTTCTAAAACCCAAAAATTCGAAAAATCTGAAATAATAGCTAATAATACCTTAACCTCCCTGATGGTATACCCGAGTGGGGCTCGGGGTGGATTTTCAGTACCAAAAGCGGTAACCCTGAGCCAGACTCGGGATCGCATCGCAGAATCCAGGAAGAGCTTACTTGGAAGAAAGTATAAATAATTCTGCGCTGCCCAAAGAGTGAAATAAGCAGCTAACACAGCCAATAGGATATAAGCATATAACAATAAAACAAAAATATGTGTAGTGCTAAAGAAACATAAGAGTTCAATATAGGGACAATGAAGTCCAACTAATGGTGAAAAAACATCTGAGAAAAAAGGAAGAAAAAGTCCTCAGTGTTTATGAGACTCATAAAAATTAATGGTCCATATAAATGCAGTGACTTCGTGTGCAAAACAATTCAAATGCGTGACATCCAAAGTGAAGACAGAAGAGGCACACCACCACTGAAATTGGGAAGGCTTACCAAATCTCGTGGACCCAAGAGGGCATACGCCCAAATGGGTCAAATCAGGCTTGGGTGGTGGGTGATGATAGATGTTCCAGAGAGATGGTGAAGATGGACATCTAAAAGTAAACCGTAGACTTGTGTGTCCCTCAAACCAACATGGCGGCAGCAAGCCAAGTGCCTCACATCTCTGGAACATCTATCATCACCCACCACCCAAGCCTGATTTGACCCATTTGGGCGTATGCCCTCTTGGGTCCACGAGATTTGGTAAGCCTTCCCAATTTCGGTGGTGTGCCTCTTCTGTCTTCACTTTGGATGTCACGCATTTGAATTGTTTTGCATACGAAGTCACTGCATTTATATGGACCATTAATTTTTATGAGTCTCATAAACACTGAGGACTTTTTCTTCCTTTTTTCTAGCAAGAGCTTACTTACCTTGTCCCCTGCATCCTGCGATGTCTCCCCGCAGTGTGAGCGGCTCGTTCTCCGCTCAATCTATCATGGATCCGGGCTCCGTTCCCTGCGAGCGTTGCGACACACGGGGATGGATAACGGCGCCAAATTCAAAAAGTGAAACACACACAATACATACAGTATACTGTAATCTTACAGATTACATTTCTGTATTAATTTATTTCACATCCCTTTTGTCCCTAGTGGTTTGTCCAGTGCCCTGCATGCAGTTTTATATTGTAAATACTGTTCTTTCTGCCTGGAAACTGGAGATTGTCCATAGCAACCAAAACCGTCCCTTTACATCAAAAGGGGTTTTAGACTAGCTAGAAAACAGCAATAATAAATTAGAATCACTCGCAGAATTGAACGATAGTGATTTGTGGGAAAATTCGTCATCAAACACTGAAAGTGATGACAGCGACAATTCTGCAACTGCGCAAATTTCAGTGTTTTTGATTTGATTACATTATTGAAAAAATTTTATTATTATTATATTATAATTTATTTAAATTATTTATAGTTATTCATTATATTATAATTTATGATTTCATTTTTCAAACTTTATCACACCCGGGATGTCTACTAGACTCTTGTTTGGACAGATTTAAGTGAGTTATTCCTAAGAATTACAGGCCTACAATATAAAACGCCAAATTTCCATGCAAAATAATTGTACCGCTTTCAGCACCTAAAATCTGAAATAATCATACCGCCAGGGAGGTTAACTATTACTAACTATTAAATTATAGGTATTGAAATTTTCTTTCAAATTTGTCTGTTAGTGAATTTAACGAATACAAATTTATCCGAAGTTACGAATTATCCGAAATGACGAATGCTGTATCTAAACGAATGGAACGTAACGAATTAATAATAACAAATAACAAGGAAAGATTATGAGGAAAGGTTGCGAGCACTGAACTTGTTCTCTCTGGGGAAGAGACGCTTGAGAGGGGATGTGATTTCAATTTATAAATACTGTACTGGTGACCCCACAATAGGGATAAAACTTTTCCATGAAAGGGCATTTAAAAAGACACGCGGCCATTCACTAAAATTTGAAGAAAAGCGATTTAACCGGAAACTGCCTAGAGGATTCTTTACGGTAAGACCAGTAAGAATGTGGAATTCCCTTCCACAGGCGGTCATCTCAGTGGGGGGCATCGATAGTTTCAAAAAACTATTAGATAAGCAACTGAACAACCACAACATACAGGGATATACAATGTAATACTGACATAAAAGCACACACACAGGTAATAAAAACTTTTTATTATTATTATTATTAATTCATTCCATTCCATTAGTTTAAATGCGGCATTCGTTATTTCGGATAATTCGGAACTTCGGATAAATTCGTATTCGTTACGTTGACTAACAGCCAAATTTGAAAGGAAATTCCAATACCTATAATTTAATAGTTAGTTATTATTAGTTAGTTAGCTAGTTAGTTAGTTATTTTTTCAGATTTTCATTCTTTCGAACTTTTGGATTTTCTTTCTTATTTTCGGATTTTCTTTCTAATTTTCGGATTTTCTAATTTTCAGGTTTTCGAGTTTCTGAATTTTCAAATTTACGAATTTATGATTTTTTCGAATTTCCAAATTTCTGGTTATTCGAATTTCCGGATTTTCGAATTTACAAATGTATGAATTTTCGAATTTGCAAATTTTCAAATTTTCAAATTTACGAATTTCGATCATAACGAATGATCCCAAAAATGAAAAAAAAAAAAATGAATGAAAGAAAAATTAAAACGAACAAATTTTTCGGCAGTGCACATGTCTACTCTGTAGTAGGTACCACTACTACAGTGATCTCAAGTAGCTTCTGGGTGCCATCCCAAGCGTGCTGCCATGCTACATTGTGAACACAGGAGGTCACTCAGCACAGGTGGGATTCAGAGAACACTTTGCACTCTCTCACTCTCCATAGGCTATCCCCTCTTCAGTCTATCATGAATGCTGTTGCCAGACTTATCCACCTTACCAACCGCTCAGTGTCTGCCAAACCTCTCCTCCAATCCCGACACTGGCTCCCAATCACCCAGCAAATTAAATTCAAACTACTAACCACAACATACAAAGCCATTCACAACTCTGCCCCGAGCTACATCACCAATCTTGTCTCCAAATATCACCCAAATCGTCCTCTCTGCTCTTCTCAAGACTTCCTACTCTCAAGCTCCCTTGTCTCCTCCTCCCATGGTTGTATCCAGGATTTCTCCAGAGCCTCTCCCATCCCCGGAACTCCCTATCTCCACCTGTCTGGCTATCTCTTACTCTAACTGCCCTCAGGCGATCCCTGAAAACTCATCTATGTTGAGAAGCCTATCACGTCTCCAACTTATCTGTTACCACTTCCACCAGCTCTTTTACAACCTTTTGTACCACCTGCCCCACCCTATTAGATTGTAAGCCTTCTGAGCAGGGTCCTCTTAATCCTCTTGTATTTTATTGTATGGTAAATGTATTGTCTCCATTTTATATTGTAAAGCGCTGTGTATATTGTATATTGTTGGTGCTATATAAATCCTGTATTATAATAATAATAATGCAAAGCATTCCCTGATTGGACTAGGTGTAGAGGTGGGGATGTGATGCATTCAGAGAACACTTCGCAAAAAGAGGTCTGCAGTGGATCACTTTTCAGAGAGTGTTTGACAGGCAGTGAGGAGGCATTATGTGCATTGCACGTGGTTGCAATATTGCAATGCAGCCCTATTCGCTTGAATTGGTTGCATTCATCAGGTGGTATCAAGACTGCAAAGCAACACGGTCGCGGCATGTCTGTCTATACCTCCGTACAGTCACCGTTGCAGCTTAGGGGATGTTAAAAACATGGTTCAACCACCTGTTTTTACTGCCTCCCAACCTTAAGTCTAAACCAGGCCTTAAAGTGGTTGTTAACCTCAGACATGAAATATTAACAAAGCGTATCCCTCTATAGTGTGTACTTGTCTCAATTAAGAGCACCGTGAAGTTGATTTACTAAAGGCAAGTTGACTGTACGCTTTGCAAAGTGCAGTTGCTCCAGAGCTTTGTGAATGAGCATAAACTGTGCTGATTTCCATCATCTAATTATGTGCAAGCATAAATTCTGTTTTTTTTATTTTCCTTGCACGTGTTTGGGTATTCTTTGCAAAGTGAAGATTTACCTCATTTACTAAGTTCTGGAGCAACTGCCCTTCCAAAAGTGCACAGTCTACTTGCCCTTAGTAAATCAACCTCAATGTGTCATTTCTGTCTGGTTCTTCATTCCTCTGCAATGAGTCACTTCTGACAAGTTTTCCCTGACACCAAGAGAAAAATGGTGACAGGGAGAGATCTCCAGAAGATTAACAGCCTCAGCTCTGTTCCTGTGTGCTGTGTGAAGGGGGGTGTGTATCTTCCATTCAATCAGCTTTCAGAGCTCTCCTCACTGATCGCTGCAGAGTGTAACTTTAGCTCCCTTTTTTCTGAGCTCTCAGACAAGCTTATAAATTCAGCATTTTGAACGGCTGTAGATAAGAGAAGACGGCAGACAGACAGATCCAACTTACTGTATGTAGTAGTATTTGTTCCATCTCTGTGTATCACCTGAGGCCAGTCACTTTACTGGGTATATGTAAGGCTGGGTTCACACTTATCATGCGGCTCACAGCTGGTGTCCGATGCGGCCCCATTCACTGTATCGGGTCCGATTTCTGGCTGAATTCGGACCTGAAATGGATCAAAAGACGCACAGGACCCCTGTGCAAATTCGCACCAGAGATATGTGGGGAGACGGTCAAAATCTCCTGCTATTGCGAATTGGATGCGGGGAACCAAATTGGTATTTTACATCCTGTAACCCTCCCCTTTCACAAGTTTAAAATGCAGATTTCTTTTTCTTTCTTTTTTTTAGCTTGTTTCCTTTTTAAGTTTTTTTTATTTTATTTTCCCTGCTTCCTCCTGTTATTATTGCCTATACAAGACTAGGAAGGCTTAAGGCTTTGAACCTCACAGCATGGTTATGCGGTCACCCCTCCTCTTAAAATGTGTATATATATATATATATATATATATATATATATATATATATATATATATATACACAGTGGCTTTACCTATTTTGTTGCATTACAGCCTTTAGTTCAATGTTTTTTTAATCTGAATTATATGTGATGGATCAGAACACAATAGTCTAAGTTGGTGAAGTAAAATTAGTAAAATATATACCGTACATAAAACTATTTTTCAGAAATTAAAACCCTGGAGGAGCTGCAGAGTTCCACAGCAGAGACTGGAGTATCTGTACATAGGATGACAATAAGCCGTACGCTCCATAGAGTTGGGCTTTATGGCAGAGTGGCCAGAAGAAAGCAATTACTTTCAGCAAAAAACAAAATGGCACGTTTTAAGTTTGCGAAATGGCATGTGGGAGATTCCCAAAATGTATGGAGGAAGGTGCTCTGGTCTGATGAGACTAAAATTGAGCTTTTTGGTCATCAAAGAAAACGCTATGTCTGGCGCAAACCCAACACATCACATCACCCAAAGAACACCATCCTCACCGTGAAACATGGTGGTGGCAGCATCATGCTGTGGGGATATTTTTCAGCAGTCAGGACTGGGAAACTGGTGAGAGTTGAGGGAAAGATGGATGGTGCTAAATACAGGGATATTCTTGAGCAAAACCTGTACCACTCTGCGTGTGATTTGAGGCTAGAATGGAGGATCACCTTCCAGCAGGACAATGACCCCAAACACACTGTTAAATCAACACTTGAGTGGTTTAAGGGGAAACATGTAAATGTGTTGGAATGGCCTAGTCAAAGCCAAGACCTCAATCCAATAGAAAATCTGTGGTCAGACTTAAAGATTGCTGTTCACAAGCGCAAACCATCCAACTTGAAGGAGCTGGAGCACTTTTGCAAGGAGGAATGGGCAAAAATCCCAGTGGTAAGATGTGGCTAGCTCATAGAGACTTATCCAAAGCGACTTGGAGCTGTGATAGCCGCAAAAGGTGGCTCTGCAAAGTATTGACTTTAGGGGGGTGAGTAGTTATGCACATTTTCCAAGTTGTGGGCATGTTCTGTAAATTAAATGATGCAAATCATCAAACAATCCATGTTAATTCCAGGTTGTGAGGCAACAAAACACGAGAAATGCCAAGGGGGTGAATACTTTTGCAAGGCACTGTATATATATATATATATATATTTATGTACATTTTACTATATTAGGGACCAGGTCCCTTTAAGAAAATTTCAGATGGGCTTGGGGGTGGGAAACGTGGTCACATGACATTTGTGAATTTCCCAGAATGTCATGTGACCCTTGGGAATGTTACAACGCATTAATAATTGAATAAAAGTGAATGAATAGATCTATAGATCTTTCCCCTGGCCGAAAGTGACTGAGGACATAGATTATCTGTCCCTTTCTCTGTAGGCTCAGTTGCACAGATGAATGAATAGGAAGAACCCCAAGACTTCCTGCTCATTCACAAACTGAAGCATAATAAACATAGTTTTCTATGCTTCAGTGATGAACGGACACAGGAGTAATTGGTACCAATCGCTCACTGTGTTCATTCAAGAAAGGAACTGGCCAGTAACTGATGTATTTACTGGTCCCTTCCCCTGCTCTCTATCCTGAACCATCCCCCTGTGTGCCCACAGCAGCTGCCAGCGGGGGAGGAGGAAAGATCACAGGGGGGCCCAGACAGCAGATGGAAGGGGCACATGTGCTATAACCCATCCCCCTGCAGTGCAGATGGAGGGGGAAAGAGGATGAGAAGCTATCAGTGCTGCTGGGGGAGGCAGAAGGTGTCTGCAATAAGGCAGTACAGCCTGACCTTCTGCTCAGCAGGTGCCCGGGCCCCCCTTTTGAACTAATGGGGACAGGGCCCAGTACAGGAGGGCTGGCTGTACTGCCTTATCAGCAGCCCTGGTCAGAGGGGCTGAGGTTCTTAAGAAGGTTGCGGCAAAGAATAAAGGACCCATTCTATACAGTTGTTCCTATGGAGGTAGCGCTACGTATTGGTATTTGAATGTCAATAGCCTGGTCACAGTTGGTTAAGTTTTCAGCAAGTTTAAACAAAGAAACTATTTAGCCTTTAATGCCCTGTACACACGGTCGGACTTTGTTCGGACATTCCGACAACAAAATCCTAGGATTTTTTCTGACGGATGTTGGCTCAAACTTGTCTTGCATACACACGGTCACACAAAGTTGTCGGAAAATCCGATCGTTCTGAACGCGGTGACGTAAAACACGTACGTCGGGACTATAAACGGGGCAGTGGCCAATAGCTTTCATCTCTTTATTTATTCTGAGCATGCGTGGCACTTTGTCCGTCGGATTTGTGTACACGCGATCGGAATTTTATATCCCGCTCTCAAACTTTGTGTGTCGGAAAATCCGATGGAAAATGTGTGATGGAGCCCACACACGGTCGGAATTTCCGACAACGAGATCCTATCACACATTTTTCGTCGGAAAATCCGACCGTGTGTACGGGGCATTAGGGTGTTTTTGTTGCCCTTTTCTTTTCTCTGTTTTTTATAACGTGCCCCATATTGTATTTTATGAAACTCTAACTACATTCGTTCGTGTTTTTGTGTCTGCCTAGAGTTCAGCTTAAAAAAAGAAAATAATATGGTAAAATAGTATAATAATATGACCAAATGAACAAAAACAAATTTTTTTGTAGTTTTATTTTTATTTCTTTTTATCCACTTTTCAATGATTCAGCTCCATTTTCTCCTGATAGGATAGCTTATCTGGTGATATACCATGGATTTCCCGTCTTCATCCTAATTGTTGTCAAGGCAATGACCCCAACAAGCCAGCAGAATTTAATTGACTTTCTGCACCTGAAATATTCCTTGGAAACGAGAAATTGTCAAGCCAACTTATGAGTCACGATTTTTTGTTGTGGCACGTCCTCCTCTGTCTTTCATTACCATATTTCAGCTCCCTGTTAAATGGTAAATGAGGTAGCTGATAGTGCATTTCTTCTTTGTTTGAAGTGCTGTTTTTTTCCTCGTCCTTCTTCCTGCTCGGGGCAGTTGTGACATCAATCCATGCATGTCGCATCCCTCAGCGTACTTGTTACCAGCCGAGCTTGCAAATGGCACCAGACCTGCACGGGAACAAACATAATTAACTGATTGTAACCTTAATGCTTCTTGATTGAAATACATAACTATCTCCATAGCATATGCAACCACGCCGAACACAATCTGGGCCGGCCCGTTAGTCCATCTGATTATACGAGGAAAGTATCATACATATTCCCATAGTAATTGCACTCCATTCCCAACCTGTAACAATGAGGAAATCTGCATAAGATTCCCGGAACATTTTGCCTCTGGCTTTCTATGTGATGTATTTCTGTCCTCTGCCGCAATGTAGACTTTCATCTCACCGTGTTTGCCTTCAAAGTGAAGATGTCCTTTGCTGACCTTGATAGCTTGTGGTCAAGAACCTGGTGATGTTCCTTTCTTTCCAGCCTAATTATATCATGTAATGTATTAGTAGGATACGGTGTAAATTATATAGTAAAAGGTTATTCTGGTCATATTAGTATGATATCACCTAGCATAATGTCTGTAGGCTGCAGTCAACACCTTCATGAATCACAATACCCATTCAGTCTCCCTATAATATTTTGTTTTAATGTATCTGATATGATTACATAGACCTGAATCTAACATATTGGTATTCATCACATTTTTATACATTATTAGGAGGCGAATGGGAAGGAAATTGAAGTTTCATGCGGCACACTAATGCCAGGTGACTCAGCACGTGTCCATATGCCACACAAATGCAAAAAATACAAAAATTCCACAGCGTACTGCTCAACTAGTCAGTACAAGAAGTCTATTTAAAATGTATCTAAACCCAGAAACAAATGTTTAATATAGTGCAGCGCACTAGTCCTTATATATAGTGGCTGCATATTTTCCCAGGGTTTTTTCCTTAATTTTTATCTAGTGATCCTGCCAGTAACACATTCCTGTCTTGGATCAACAACAATCATTCACCATACTGTATCTATGGAGTAGCAACATTGTCACCCAAGCCTACTTCCCTGATTTGGACTTAAAGTGAGCCTTCACTGCAAAAGATCATATTGTGTATACCTGGCTCCAGTCCCGTTCCTCTACCACAATTGAATATTTTTTTTTTAAGGGCTGTTTTATTTTTTTGTGCTTTCTCCTTTTTCGCCTAGGTGAGAATAACATTGCACACACATTCTCAGATGTGTTAAAGGGCTCTGTTGGGCTTTGGGATCTGGCAGAGACCTTCAGCACATCAGACTGCATGCGGGTTTGCACTGACACTCATAAACGGCCCCACGATAGCCGGCAGAAGAATATCTCAAGGGACTCCCCCTCCTGTAATAATTATTCTGCAAGCCCCCTTTGTTCCCCTGCCCCCTCAAGTACCATTCTCCTTTTCTTTTGGACAGTGCATACCTAGTCTGTCTAGGACTAGCATCGCCGCTATAAATGCATTCTGGCAGTTCCAACACTCGGTGGAATAAACTTTACTACTGTTCACTGCTGTACTTGAGGTGTTTTTGTTACTGTTTATGCTGATCTTATGCCTAGTTTCTACTGTTAATCACTTTTTATGCTAAATTGTGTTATTACCAGTGTTAATCCATTTTATGTGTGCCTAGTTACCAACTGTATTGGGTGACAATATAATATTAAGTTTGTCTTTACTACCTAGTTTGGGGCCATTTTTCTTTGATATAGCACTACCATTGGGTTCTAAGTATTACTTTAAGTGAATAACTGGTAATTGTACACTCAACCTGGTGTGTCAGAGGGGCTGAGGTCCTTGAGGAGGTCAAGGCAAAGAACAGAGGATCCATCCCTACATTCTTTGTGCTGCTCTTTTATAACACAGTTTCTTTCTACAAAACAACATGTAAACTAACCCACAGTACTTATAATGCATACTTAATTTCCAGTTACTTAAAACCCTAGCAAAGCTTTCTACGGTTCAACTATTTTTCCTAAGGCTGTCCATACACAGTGCAAATTTGCATGATTCCCCCATTACCACAGACAGTTCTCATAGGGGAATCCCTCCTGCTGAGCTATTGTCTGCTCCTGGTGGGGGGGGGGGGGGCAGGGGCGGGGAGAAAGCCATCCCCATAGGGAGAAGACAGTGATTATCGCTAGCGGCTATAATGGCAAATAAATTGGGCAGGCTGGTTGTACCCAAGTTGATCGATCGATCAACTTGGTAAATTCAGCCTGCCCATTGATGGTGTAAATCTTGCACGGTTCCTGCTGAACCGGACAAAATTTGAACCGTTTATGGCCAGCCTAAAGGTTAATAGTCTGCACTCAGGTCATTATGTTTTGTACCCATACTTTTTCTCCTGCACCTGTCAACTTTTCAACTCTATTTCCCATAGACTTGAATAGGGCCTTACTGGTGTACTGAGGTTTTAAGCTTAAAACAGAGTAGGAGGCTAGGAAAGGTGAGCTGGAGAGTTTAATGCTTAAGGTGAACCTGTATATTAAAGCACACCAAATATAGGGACTCCCATTGTTCCCTTACTCTCAAATTGGGTATTCTTCACATTTGCTGAGGCTAAGAGAAAATTCCCTTACAAAATGAACAGCCTATTTGCCTTTAGTAAATCAACTCTAAAGTATTGAAACAAGGGGCCAGTGTGAACTAGTCAACTAGCTTTTTCAAAAGGAGAGGAAAGTTGCACTTTGCAATGGAATCTGAACCAGATGAATGGGGAATTTGCTCAGTGAATGGGTTGAAGCTCTGCTGATTTCCACCATCAATCACGTGCAAGCAAAAATGCTGTTATTTTTCTTGCACATGATTGAGTATTCTTTGCAAAGTGAAATGGCACATTCTCTAAGCTATTGGGCAAATTCCCTTACAAAGTGCAACTTCTCTTGCAAAGTGAACAGCCTATTTGCCTTTAGTAGATCAACCCCAATGGTTTTTTTTGTAGCCACGTATTTCTTTTATCTGTCATATTCTCAGAGTTTTCATATGGCCAGATCATTGCAATTGTGTCAATAGTCTTTGCAGGAGCTAAGAAGTTCATTTAGGTGAAACTAGATTTGAATGTGGGAGTTCAGGAATGCTTGTTTGGCATAATTTTGTTGCTTCAGGAAATTCTTGTTTTCAAACCACAGGCAATTTTTAGAACATGCAAACCTTTGCATGTTTTTCCCCAGCAGGTATAATCTTTCAATGGATTCCAAAGTAATCAAGGCAAGTATACAATTATGTGGGCACCAGTAGACTCATTTGCATCCATACTTTTTCTCTAGGGCCTCTTGGAGCCTGAAGCATACTGTTATCACAGGAGGGAATATCAAATGTTACAAGTTTATCAGTGTTTTTCTGTCAATCCACAAGACATGAAAACATGTCTGATCTTGGTACTTTATGTACTCGAAATCAAAATGAACAAGAGACACTGCAAGGAAATGTGTGATTTCTAATTTAAAGGTCCCCAAATTCGGCAAATTGATAGACTACTTATACAAACAATACGTTTTTATTGTCATTGGTTATCTTTATTTACATTTTGAGGCTGAAGACGATAAAATGTTTTTGGTCATCTATGTAAAAATGTAATAAACTTAGGCTTTGAATGAAATTTTACTTCTAAATTCAGCTGTCAGGGGTAGTGACAGGTAAGAATGTAGCACCTCCTAGCTGCAGGTTCGGCTAATCCACAGAACCTTCACAGGCCTACTTCATGATTCTAGGTGATGGTGGGTCCAAGACCCAAGAGTCAGCTCACTTTTCTATGGCCTCCAAGCCACACTAGGAAAAAACTCTCACTTTCACAAGGCAGGCCCCTCAGCTTCTGGCAGTTCCAGGCCTAGCCTGTAGGGGGAGCATGGGATCCTAGATTACAGGGCACATGGGTAGACCCTTTTTACCACAGCCATGTCAACGGGTCCTCCTTTACCATTTCAACCCATTTCTCACTGAGTTGTTCTCAAAGTCTCAATACTCCAGATTTAGGGGCACCCTCTCAATCCACAGAGATAAGGGGCAACTCAGTTTGGTTTTGTCTCATGATGCTTACAACTGTTCTTTCTTTTTGCATAACAAAGTTAATTTGCACATCATCTCTGGATAAATCAGTAATTGGTTCAATTGTATTGTACAACACCACATCCTGGATAAGTATCTGTGTATAGCCAAGCACAAGCAAAAATTGGATTTTTCAGGTGTTGAGGCCTTCTCTCAGAATAAACTTACAGACACATGTATAAATAAAAGCAATCATTTTATTACACTATTGCACTAAGAACTTCTAGATTTCAGTGTTAATAGTTCAGGCCCTGGATACAGGAAGCAAGATTAGGAGTTGGATCACGATAAAGGGAAGGCCCTAGTTTTAGTTAAACTTGCTTCAGACTCTTTGCATTAAAAACAATTTTACCATTTATGATGGTGCTTTTTACCTGTGTATACTTGAAGACTTTATTTTAAATATTAACCAGTGTATTCAAATAATCTGTGGTAATCTTTTGGTTTTAAATATACTTTAGGTCAGCCGTTCTCAACCAGGGTTCCACGGAAACCCAAGGGTACTTCCTATTATTGCTAAGGGTTCCTTATATCAATGAGCAATTTTGACCAGACTAATCTTAATAGCTATATGGGGGGGGTTCTACTCACTGGCCACCAATGTACGGAGCATTTTTCTTAGTGACCGCCATTATAATGGGCCTCTTCTTCCCACTGACCAGCAATGTATGCGGAATTCCTCTAAATGGCCACCAGTGTAACGGACCTACTGGCTAGTGGCTACCAAAGTAATGTGCCTTCTCCCAAACTGGGCCAACTAACCACCCTGGACTTTGTAGGGTGGCTAACAATAAAAAAGATAAATGGTCTTTCTCCCAATGACCACCTATGTAAGGAAACACTGCATGTTTTACTGTTTGCATTTTTTTTTGAGCCATTAATATTGTTTAATTTCATTATTATTACTAAAAATATTTTGTTGTACAGACTACAGGGAATCAGGTCACAGATCTTCAACTGATGAGAGCAGAGAGGGCAGATGATACATCTGTGTCTGCTCAGTATCTGCAGAGCGGACACAAACAGAGCCCCCTCTGCTGTACTATGGATGGCCGGGAGTGAATGGACTGCACCGTCCATTTACACCTGACTACCTCCGATCTACTCCACCTAAACTAGAGGACAGAGTCCCTTTCCATTTTTTATTTTTTTTTGTGGATCCAATGAGACCCGGAGGTAGTCAGTTGTAAAGGGACAGTGCAGTACATTCAGTTTTTCAAATGGACCTGATCAGAAAGTCCATCTGAATAACTGATCGGAATGCCTGTGAGAAAGGGGTCTTACTCTTTTATTTCTTCTTATATCTCAACTTTCTGGATGAAGCTAGCAGCTGAGGGGTGGGGATGCGTCATTGGCTGCTAGGAGGCCAATGGCTGCACAGTTGACAGCTCCCCACCATCCAATGAATCTGAGCAACTGACAGAGTACTAGCAACCAAGAAGACTGTGCAGCTCGGAAGCTAAATACGGACAAGTGCATTTGCTCAAGAGCTTAGTACATTAGGTAAATCTTCACATTGCAAAGAATACTCAATCACATGCAAGGAAAATTTAAAAAACAGCATTTTTGTTTGCACATGATTGGATGATGGAAGTCAGCAGAGCTTCTGCTCTATTACTAAGCTCTGGAGCAACTGCACTTGCAAAGTGCACAGTCTATTTGCCATTAGTAAGTCAACCCCAGAGTTTCCGCAATATGGACATTCTGGTCTCAGTGCTTCCATATTGTCTTACTGTACTCCAGCCAAGTGTGCTCTGTCTCAATAATATGGGCATGTTACCCTATTAGAACAATGATGTCACAAGCATACCACCCCCTTTGTGTATGGGCAACTGTGAGATGGGCAGTACCCCAGCCATAGCTGGTTGGGTCGGCACTGACAGCTATTTTCCAGGTTTGGCCCACGCCAAGTTCATCCCCACTTGTAAGTTGACAACCACTGATCTAAACCAAAGTAGAGGCATCATATACCATTTAGAGGACACCAGGGAATATTTACTAAGACTGGAGAGTGCAAAATCTGGTGTAACTCTGCATAGAAATCATTCAGCTTCCAAGTTTTATTGTCAAAGCTTAAAGTGGTTCTAAAGGCAGAAGATTTTTTATCTTAAAATAAAAACCAATAGGCACATTTTTTTCATTTTGGATAGAGCAAGGAAGGGTTATAACTCCTGTCAGATTTTTTTTATTTTGCCATCTGTGTCCCATTGGGGAGATTTACCTTTACTTCCTGTCCCATAGCCAAACAGGAAGTGAGAGGAAACTAGTGTCCCCCTTGGAAGATTTCCCCTCTATTACTTTTCTTAGGACAACCCAAAATGTGGGATTTTCTTTTACTTTCACTTTCAATGATAATGGTAAACAGGACAAATGGAGAGAGTGAATCTCCCCAACGGGGGCACAGACAGTAATATAAACTGACAGGGGTTCTAATTTTTTCACACCCTATCCAGAACTAAAAAAAAAAAGTTTTGCCTTAAGTTATACTTTAATGCATATGCATTAAGATAAAAAAAAACCTTCTGTGTGCAGCAGCCTCCGTCAGCCCCCCCCCTAATACTTACCTGAGCCCCATTTCGATCCAGCAATGTTGCACAAGAGACTCGGTTGTCCGGGACTCTGCCTCCTGATTGGCTGAGGCACACAGCGGGACCAAATGGCGCCACTGGCTCCCATTGCTGTCAATCAAAGTCAGTGAGCCAATGAGGAGAGAGAGGGGCAGGGCTTCGTGACTGAATGGACACACAGAGCAGCGGCTCGACTCGGGTGCCCTGCAAGCTGCTTGCTGTGGGAGCACTCAGCAGGAGGGAGAGGCCCGAGAAGAGGAGGATCGGGGCTGCTCTGTGCAAAATCACTGCACAGAGCGGGTAAGTAGAACATGTTTGATATTTTTAAACAAAAAAAAAAAAAAAAACAAGACTTTAGTATCACTTTAATTCAGCAAGCTAAAGTTAGAAGCCGATTGGTTACTATGCACAGCTGTACCAGATTCTGAGTGTGCCAGTTTTAGTAAGTACACTTAAAGTGGAGTTCCACCCACTTTTACAACTCTTCAGCATCCCTCACTAAACTGTGCACTGTAAACAAATTGGATATTTTTTTATTTTTTTTCTCAGCACCTACTGTATATCTGCTGTATTCATTTTTCACTTCCTACTCCCTGAACGCGGCCCATCGCATCATTTCCTGTTTGCAATGCCTTCTGGGAAGGGGCGGCAACTTCCTCTGACACTGCCGTTGCTATGGAAAGCTAACCTGAAACCTATTACACTACTTGTGCTGCACTGAGCATGTGCGAGATCTGCAAGGATGAGATCCAGGAAGAAATACAGTCTGGCTTCAGATGCCCAGACTTAAGATGGCCACGGCCTGCTGTAAGTTTATAAAATAACAAACTACTGCTATAAACTAACAAAACAGACCTTAGTTTACAGACTGACTTTACTAGAATACATTAAGCTTGTGTATTATAGGGGTATTTTTATTTAAAAAGTATAATTTCGGCCGGAACTCCACTTTAACAACTGCCAAGTCAACTATAGAAATATAAGTGGGCATATTCCAGTATTCACCTGTATCTCAGAAATGCTTGGCTTTCCTCTGCGAGAGGAATCATTGCTCACACAAAGCTCAGCTATAAGTGACTTAATCTAATTTTAGATAAATGACATTGGTGCCAGCAATATTTAAGCAGAATGGTAGTCTCCTGCTGTTATCAGGATTACTGATTATCGAATCAAGCATCATTTCAGTGCTGGTTAGATGACTTTAGTTGGCAAGTTTCTAATTTCAGCTGCAGACTGCTTGTCTATTGTTTTATTGGAATTAACCATCTGTGCAGAGGTAAGAGTGTCAGCGAGTAAAGAAACACACACCGAGTCATTACTTAGAGCTTTCTTCTCAAACACCTTAGTAAATGATTTATTTTATCTGTCAGCAAATATTCATCTAGTATTTTGATGTTTTATGCTGGAATACATTTTAGCTGCCATGAATATTAAAGTGGTTGTATACCCCTGAAATGAAAAATGAACAAAGCATATTCTTCTATAGTGTGCACTTGCCTTGATCCAAATTACCTACTGTGATTCATTTCCGACAGTCAATGCCGACACCAGACATTCCCAGGAGATGCCCCCCCCCGCACACAACAGGAGCTTGACGGCCTCAGCTGTGCATGTTTTCCTGTGAAATAGTGTAGAGTGGGCGTCTAACATCTCCGCTCAAGTCTTATGCCCTGTACACACGGGCGGACTTTTCGGCATCAAAGGTCCGACGGTCTTTCCGACAGACTTTCGACTGAGTTACGACGGACTTTCGACAGACTTTCTAACGAACGGACTTGCCTACACACGATCACACCAAAGTCCGACGGATTCGTACGTGATGACGTACGACTGGACTAAAATAAGGAAGTTGATAGCCGGTAGCCAATAGCTGCCCTAGCGTCAGTTTTCGTCCATCGGACTAGTATACAGACGAGTGGATTTTTCGACCGGACTCGAGACCGTCAGACAAATTTGAAACATGTTCCAAATCTAAAGTCCGTCGTCCGAAAAAGTCCGCTGCAGGTCCGATGAAGCCCACACACGGTCGGATTGTCTGCCGGATTCGGAACGTCGGACCAGTCCGACCGTGTGTACGCGGCATTAGATTACACTCAGCTAAAATAAATCACCGCTCAGGAGAACTTGCTTTCAGGTGTGTGTTAGTGAATCCTTCAGAGGAGAGGAGTCCCAGGTGCTGGCTAAATGCAAATTGAAGCAGGGTTTGAAACAGGAAAATCTGGATGCCGCACACCGGATAAAGTTGAAAACATCTTCTTTATTGTAAAACTTGGATCATAAAAAACAGGACAGTCAGGCGGGTGGTACAGACACAGCTGGCACGTTTCGCGCTCTAGTTCGAGCGCTTACTCATGAGCTATGAGTAAGCGCTCGAACTAGAGCGCGAAACGCGTCAGCTGTGTCTGTACCATCCGCCTGATTGTCCTGTTTTTTATGATCCAAGTTTTACAATAAAGAAGATGTTTTCAACTTTATCCGGTGTGCGGCATCCAGATTTTCCTGTTTCGAACCCTATTACACTCAGCTACCTATTATATGCCGTGCAATATGTGACATCAAAACCCCACCCCCCCCAACTCCCATAGCTGTGTAAAATGTGTCCCTTAGGAGGCTATAGAGAATAGAAGGCTGCAGATAAACAGGTACAATATATATAGAAGGATTTGTTTAATCTCTGTGTTTCACTTAAGGCCAGTCACTTTAATGGGTATACTGTATGTAAGGGTTGACATCCACCTTAACACACAATCTGACCAGCATACAGTTTGCCATATGCCCCTTATACAGTATGTATACAGTATACTGTATAAGAATATAAGAATTATTGTATATATATATATATATATATATATATATATATACCGGTATATATAAAATATATATATATATATATACATTCTTTTCTTTTTTTTCAGCAAGATGCTGTTGCTGAAATGATTTGCGCAAAGTGAAACATGATTGCAATTTCAGCTTTCATTGTCTTTTTCACAAGGCATTAAGTAGGAACTGTACCCATTTATTCACTAAAGCTTTACCTATGAATATTCTACATACATGACCACTTCAATTTTTATATTTGATTAAATTCTGGGGAAACAAAATGTATAAAGCGAACTCATTGCTAGTACAAGTACATGAATCTCTCTATGATAGCTTCCTGTAATACTTTGCTTAATGGGAATTAAAGTGGGAGCTTGCTGACAGAGGCGGGAGCAAAGTCGGTCAGCTTATGGGCAGAACAAGAGAAAGTCAAGTCATGTATGGATAACCTAAAGCTTAAAGGTAAATTTTGATTGGTTACTAAAATTTACTTTGCTTAAAATGTTACTAAACCCAGGACCCTGGTTAAAGCTTGTAGGAGGAGTCTTCATGCTCTTCTGACTGTCCTATGAGGCTGCAGGAACACTGACTCTCTGTCTGGACAGTGCTGATTGGCCCTGTGTTGATCACATGCACCCTCCCAAAAAAAAAAAAATTCTCTCTAGCAATACACACCAAACTGAGCATGTGCAGAGTGCCCCCAAGGCTCTGTACTATCAGGAGATGAATTGGGGACAGTAAAAGAAGGGGAAAATCAGAGAAGAAAAGATCAAACAGCCTTTTTACACAATGTGGATGATTAACCCCCATAGGTTCCACAGTGAGTATAACAAGCATGCTTTACTGCATATGCAGACTGATTTTACTGTTGTGGGTTTAGCAACACTTTATGAATTTGCACTTGTAACTGTGGCCAGGTGATGGACATTCAAATATTTACGTTTTCAAATCAAGCAGTTAATAAGCTTTAAAACAAACCCTCACTGAACTGTGTGTCTGCAGGCACTGTGGAGCAATTCATCCTCAACATGAAATGAATGTGTACAGTATGTATAGCCTTTTTTGTGTGTGTTTTGGATAGAACCCCCCGTAGGTTTATTTTTTTGCAGTCCTATTAGGGAGATTTCCCCTCACATCTTGTCTCGGAAAAGCAACAAGAAGTGAGAGAAAATCTCTAAAAAGTGAAGAGACTTATCCTCTTAGACAGTTGTCACTGCAACTAGTGTCTCCATGGGAATACTGTATTTGTCCTCAATTCTTGTTCTGCTAATAGCTGTACAAATTTGGACTTCACATCATTTTTTTCTTTCTGTGATAAAAAAGGTCACCAGCACATATCGAGAGTGTGAATCTTTCTATAGCAACAAAAAAAACTTGACAAGGGCTACATAGTTACATAGTAGGTGGGGTCGAAAAAAAGACACAAGTCCATCAAGTCCAACCTATGTATGTGATTATGTGTCAGTATTACATTGTATATCCCTGTATGTTGTGGTCATTCAGGTGCTTATCTAATAGTTTCTTGAAACTATCAATGCCCCCTGAGACCACCGCCTGTGGAAGGGAATTGCACATCCTTGTCGCTCTTACAGTAAAGAACCCTCTACGTAGTTTAAGGTTAAACCTCTTTTTTTCTAATTTTAATGGCCACGAGTCTTGTTAAATTCCCTTCCGCAAGAAAGTTTTATCCCTATTGTGGGGTCACCAGTACGGTATTTATATATTGAAATCATATCCCCTCTCAAGCGTCTCTTCTCCAGAGAGAATAAGTTCAGTGCTCGCAACCTTTCCTCATAACTAATATCCTCCAGACCATTTATTAGCTTTGTTGCCCTTCTTTGTACTCGCTCCATTTCCAGTACATCCTTCCTGAGGACTGGTGCCCAGAACTGGACAGCATACTCCAGGTGCGGCCGGACCAGATTCCTGTAGAGTGGGAGAATTATCGTTTTATCTCTGGAGTTGATCCCCTTTTTAATGCATGACAATATTCTGTTTGCTTTGTTAGCAGCAGCTTGGCATTGCATGCCATTGTTGAGCCTATCATCTACTAGGGCCCCCAGGTCCTTTTCCATCCTAGATTCCCCCAGAGGTTCTCCCCCCAGTGTATAGATTGCATTCATATTTTTGCCACCCAAATGCATTATTTTACATTTTTTCTACATTAAACCTCAATTTGCCATGTAGTTGCCCACCCCATTAATTTTTTTATCCTCCTCTTCTCAGGTCCCTCTTCAGGACTCCTGGCCCCTCCCTCCTGTCGAATGCCCCCACAGCAAGCAGTTTACTATGGGGGACACCTGAGCCAAGCTGCAGCTCCCTGTGTCCATTCTAACTTTTGCTTATCTGGTGCTTTGTATGGCTTTCTGCAAGAAGTGTTTGAAGATGCTATATAACTATGCGCTCTCAGAAATTGAACATATACATTATGGGGTTGCAGCTGTGCAGAGTAGCTAATCAGCGTCTAACTTTAGCTTGTTAAATTAAGCTTTAACAAAAAACTTTAGAAGCTGATTGGTTTCTATGCAGAGCTTCACCAGATTTAGTAAATCAACCCCAATATATTTCCAGATAGATAGATAATATCTAAATTTGAAAAATATATATTATAATTGTAATACACTGTCTATAAGACTTAACTCAATCTAGTTTAAGTGGCATCAATTATATATACAGTGGAACCTTGGATTACGAGCATAATCCCTTCCAGGAGAATGCTTATAATCCAAAGCACTTGTATATCAAAGCGAGTTTCCCCATAGAAGTCAATAGAAGATAATTTGTTCCGCATTGACTTCTATTGCATGCAATACCGCATGTGGCCAGCGGTGGGGGGGGGGCGGAGAATCTCGGAAATACTCGGAGACCGCTCGGATGCACTCGGAAACCCTCGGAAAGGCTCGTAAACGCTCGGGAACAGAGTATTTCTGAGTGTTTACGAGTATTTCCGAATGGCTTTGAGTGTCACCGGTGCCCCGGCACCTCTGGCCAAATTTGGTACTGCACACTGCAGAGGCTTGAATCCTGCTTGATTAGCAAGATAACACTCGCAAATTGAGTCAGGATTTTAAAAAAATAATAGCTCCTATTGCAAAATGCTCGTTAACCGCGTTACTCACAATCCGAGGTTCCACTGTATAACTAAAATAGGGAAGACCATCTTGGTGGAGAAATTTAAAAAATGACCATAAGATTAACGGGGTTTCAAAGAAAGTGTGTTGTACTTGTATCTGCTGAGTAAAATATTAAAATTGTGTTAAACCCAAAACCAAAAATCGAATATATTGCAGCTTACCAATCATTAAATATGGTGGCTGCATTTGTTTTCTTTTTCAGGGTTATTTTCCCTGTATTTTCACCAGGTGATCTGGTCAGTAACACACCTCCTGTATTAGAGGGACCCCAGTCTGGATAAAGGAGCACAAGGGGAACCTTTGGACAGCAGTATTGTCAGTCTCACTGTAGGGGAGTGTTTTTTTTTCCTTTTGCGATAAAGGTTTTACATAAATAAATAAAAGTTGATCATTGTAAGCACCCCGTCAGTGTTAAAGCATAACTTTTTTAGTTTTGTATAGAGTGGAGAGGGATTAGAACACTTGTCAGTGTTTATTGCTGTCTGTGCCCCCTCTCTATTTGTCGTGTTTATCATTGAAAGTAAAAGTAAAAGAAAAGTAAGGGCCCTTTCACACCGGATTTCCACCCGACGGACTCTGTTTTGCTCAGCGAGGGATCGATCCGCTTATCCCCGCTGAGCAGGCGCATGACAGGTCCATCTTCGCTCACTGTGCAGAGACGGACCTGTCAGAGCCCTGCTCTCCTCTATGGAGATCGGAGGAAAACGGACCGCCTGTCCGTTTTCATCCAAACTGATCCTCCAGACGGATGGAAAGGTCGTCCGACGTTGCACCCAAACAAAATCAACGTCCTTTTTTTTCCCACAAATAGAGCTTTCTTTTTGTGGTATTTGATCACCTCTGCGGTTTTTATTTTTTCCGCAATAAACAAAAAAAGAGTGACAATTTTGAAAAAAAAAAACGCATTATTTTTTTACTTTTTGCTATAATAAATATACCCCAAAAATATATAAAAAATGTTTTTTGTCCTCAGTTTAGACCGATATGTATTCTTCTACATATTTTTGGTAAAAAAAAAAACACAATAAGTGTATATTAATTGGTTTGCGCAAAAGTTATAGCGTCTACAAAATAGGGGATAGTTTTATGGCATTTTTAGTATTATTATTTTTTTTTTACTAATAATGGCGGCGATCTGCGATTTTTATTGGGACTGCGACATTATGGCGGACACATCGGACACTTTTGACACATTTTTGGGACCATTGTCATTTATCCAGCGATCAGTGCTATAAAAGCACTGAATACTGTAAAAATGTTACTGGCAGGGAAGGGGTTAACACTAGGGGGCGATCAAGGGGTTAATTGTGTTCCCTAGTGTGTGTTCTAACTGCAGTGGGGAGGGGACTGTTTAGGGGAGATGACGGATCGCTGTTCATACTCTGCATGAACAGACAATCAGTCTCTTCTCCCCTCAGAGAACCGGAAACTGTGCTTACACACACAGACCCCGCTTCTCGGTGTGTCACCAGCGATCGCAGGAGCCTGGCGGTGATCGCGACCGCCGGGCACTCGCATCAGCTCCGGGGGCGAGCAACAGGTACGCGCGCGCCCCTAGTGGCCACAGGGCAAAGCGACATAACATAACGTTGTTTCGCCCAGCCGTGCCATTCTGCCGCAGTAAAACTGCGGTGGCTGGTCGGCAAGTGATTAAAAGAAAAGTAAAAGAAAGTAAAAGAAAATCCCAAATTTTGGGCTGTCCCCGGAAAAGTAATAGAGGGGAAATCTTCCAATATGGGTACTAGTTCTGGTGACCTGGGGGGGGGGGCAAGGAATTCCCCTAATTTGTAGGGATTTCCTTTCACTTCCTGTTTGGCTAGGGGACAGGAAGTGATGGGAAATCTCCCCAATGGGACATAGATGGTGAAAAAAAAAAAATTGGCAGGGGTTATAAGCCTCCGTTACTCTATCCAAGATGAAAAAGAAAGTTTTTCCTCTAGTTCTTCTTTAAATGGTTTGCCTCATCTTTGGAAACTGATACATCTGGAAGAGAGTTTGTTCTGTTGAAAAACAACAGAATTAAGCTGGATCTCCAGGTAAAACCAAAGGTAAGAAAACGTTAATAAAAGAAAACGAATGCAGAAGGCATACCTAAGGATTTGTAAGCTGCACTATAATAAATGTGCGCTTTTGGGTTCAATGCTGCTTTAAAGTTACATGTGATATGGTGCAACTCATAATTGTTTTCAGGGAATCATGGAATCAATCAAATGTTTTAATCCCAGTAACTTTAGGGATCATATCTTTACAACTTATAGCTTTGCAGAGATTTTTATGATTTCCTCCTAAAAATCATTCAACTCCAAGTGAAAATGCACGCTGCAAAAGAAAGGTTAACTTTCAGCACCAAAGAACTCTGGACAGCAGCCTTAGTGTGTTGTGGACTTTATTGGGGAATGAAGGAAATTAAATTATCAGATATTCATCCTTAATGTATTATCAATTCACTTCTTTAAATGCTATTTTTTTTAAATGGTCTTTGATAACTCTATATATGTTTATCTCATGGTTATTGTCTTTTCTAGTTACATCATAATGAGTTTATTTTGATGTTACATTTTGTTATTTATGGCTCAAGCATAAAATGTTACCTTTCCTTTTATCATAGCAAAACCCCTTTTTCTTTTGTGAATGATGAATGGAGTATCTGTATCATGCTAGCTATATTTTTGTATGTTGAATTAATTTTTGGTACCAAATTTATTTTTGCACTAAGTATATATATATATATATATATATATATATATATATATATATATATATAACATATATAAGAGTGATATATTATTTGTTTGAGTTATTGAGGTTGATTGCACAGAAACATCTACATACATATTATATAGATTTTATGGGCGAGCACAGTGATCTTTTCATAGGTTTCACATAGTTTAGAATTTCCTATTGCTGTGTGTCATTATCAGCATTAAACAAATGTATATTACATGTATATACATAATAATTTATTGCTTTAAATTTCCATATCGTAGGCAAGAGACATCTAGCTTTTTTTTATTGAATGGTATATATTTCCCTGATATAAATAAATTTAAAATAGTCGTGTTCTGTAATATGTTTTTTTTTTTCTCTCTGATTAAGACACAGTTGCTGTACTGCACTCCATAGTAAATCTTGTTCTTCATTATAAAAAAAAGTATATATGTGTTTTTAATTTACATACACATGTCACAAATAAAATACACGTGTCATTTGTGGTCCTTGCTTTACTTTATTTGGCAATCTTTGCATATCATTAAGCAGCTTAAGTAACAACTAGATTATCTGCTGTATTTGTGATATATGTATGAATGTATTTTACATGGGACATGATTAACCATTTTTATGTTTAATCATGTTAGGAAATTCTTGATTTTTTGCTTTTGTTATTTATGTTGTTCTTGCGATCATTGTGTATTTGTTTATACTGTATATATTAATGTTTTACAGAGTAATAGACAATAAGCCATAGAGACATACATAACAATGTTTTTTTTTTTATTAAAACGAAAATATAAATGTATACTATACTTGAATAAATATTTTTTTATACTTTTTTTAAACGTATTAATTGGAATATGAGGCAGTTCATTTGCTATTTTCAGTAAGTACATTTTTAAACATGCATCCCATTGACATGGTTACTTAGATTTAGTCAGCACCAAACCTACATTTAATCAGGCACAGAACTTGTGTAATTTTTATATGCCAGCGATTAAAGCGATGAGGTGACAACGTTAGTGTTAAGTGAAAGCGAGGCTTAACTGACCACTAACGTTGTCACCTCATCGCTTTAATCAAGTGAAATTTTGATGTCTTGTATTGGTCAATTGGTCAATACAAGACATAAAAATGTCACTCTTTCCACTAAACAATAGCTCCAGAATAAAACATATTGTTCTGGGACTATATTATTGCATTGCATTTATAATACAATCTATTGAATTGAAATAATCATTATAATATGAAATTTAGGCTATTATATGCATCTATCTCACTTGTTGTAATGCTTCCTAGCTGCTTATGTGTTAGGTCAGAATGTGGGTTTTTACATTAGTAACTCCATAAAAGGTATTCTATTTATTGTTTTATTGCATTGTAATATTGTGAATATCATTTAGAACTAATTCAATTATTACAATGAAATGTGTGATATCAGTATGTTTTTTTCCTCATTGTTACAAAACTAAAAGCATATGTTTTTTATATTTCTACTGAAAGCTATTTTTGTTTTTTGCTTTTGTTTCTTTTTTGCAGAGTAAATGTTTTTTTCTCCAGATTTACATACAATTTTACTTTTTTGTGTGTGTATTTATATATTTGTAGTTTTAGGATATGTCTGTGTACTTTACATGTCTATAAAATAAAATATTTCTTTTTCATTGATATTCCATTTGTTCATACACTTTTAAAAGTAATTTTTTTGGGGTGTATGCATTGAAATACATATAGCAAAAATAAAAGAAATTGCTTTGTTTTGAAATTTTTTTTAGTCTAACAAAGGCTAATATATTTCCTGATTGTACAGATTGTATTACTTATAAACTAGAATTATTAGTTATTTATTCACTAATAAATAATGATTTTTTTTTGTGTGTGTATGTATTTATGTATGTGTGTATGTAAGTATATGATCAGTAAACAAAAATTATTTTTCTTTTTTTGATAGCATTTTTTTTGTAGCTTTTCAATAATATTATTTGTGTGAAGAATCTATTTTAAATGTTGCATTGTGCCCACGATCTACCTTTTTATGTTTATGTGTATGATGTTGATAGTTAGAGCTCACTTCCATTAATATTTGTATCCTAAATTAAAAGTAATAATTTTGTACATGTCTATACTTATTAGTACATTCTATAATATATTTAGCTTTTTTTTCAAATCATTAATATTTATTTATTTATTTTTTTACAAGAGAGAACAATACTTTTTGTATGTTTTTAGAACTATTACTTTCTAATCTTTCTTTCATCTGTTTCATCTATTCCTTTCTAATCTTTCTTATATCTGTTCCTTTCTCTTACAAATAATGTTCTACTTACCATGTAAATAATTATTTTTTTGTGGAAAGTTGGTGCTCTATTTGATAACATTATAAATAGATATAGATGGAGAAAAGTAAATATGAGAAAATCAGTGTTTACACTACAAATGTATGAAAATGTATTGTGGACTTAGTAGGCAGATGTATTTTTTTTTATACACACTTAGGTTGTTTTTTTAAAAAACATGCAAATCATATTTCTTTGTACTTTTGATCGTTTTTGTCAGTGTGTTGTGATTTTATTACTATTTTTATCAGAAAGATAATGAAAAAATCGTATTCTGCATATGTATTTTAATAATCTTACTGGCTTATTGATAAGTTGTGTGATTTTGAAGGAAAATACTAAGTAAGAAAACACTGAATATGTATTGTTTTATATATTTTTTTTCTGAATTCTGCTTCAAGAAGGGAGATTGTAGAAAAGTTTCACATACAATGCCAACTGTTTTTTTTTGGCTATAGTGGGATTGGAAGACAACAGTCATCCACCAGCTGAACACCACACTGTGACACCTACTACATGAAACTTTATATTTATTCTGTAATGAGCAGTAAGAATTAACCGTTATTACCTAATACTTATAAGTGTTAACATAAAAAAATATATATATAGCTAGTCATTATGAAGTATGTGAAGCAGTAAAAATCCATCGAAAAAGCAGGAAATAATACAAACATATGTTTAGTAGACATAGGATAATAAAAAAAAAGAATTAAAGTTACATCATTTAATAACATGGGCAGGTGCACTATTGCAATTATGACAACAAATGAGACCTTTTCAAATTCATGTCCTCTAAAAATATAATAGAAATGAGATAATTAAAAACTATTACAATAAATTTCAGGCACCGTTACACACACACACAGAAAAAAAGGGGGTATGTATGGAAAATTATTCTGTAAAAAAAATTACAGCAACTTTGACAAAACAAAACAAGTTTTATTCTTTCAATAATTCAGGATGTAGTTCAAGATAGTCAAAAAAAGGAAAAATAAATCATATCACTCCCTACCCAAAGGAAAAAATAAATAATTTCACTCCTTACCCTATGACACAAATAATATATATCTTAGCATAACCTAAATGTAAACCAGTAGCATTACGTTAAGTAGCATTAAGGTCTCAATACTAAACAAACTATGAATTTTCTACAATATATTTTTCCGTTCATAGTGAAAATTTGCACAGAAAGCTGGAATTGCATGGTTACAATTACCTGTGCACACATACCAGCTTGTGCAAAGAAGGATAGTATCTGTATTGTCAGCAATAATCACATGCCTCATAAACTATGACACAAACATATAGCATACGCCACTGATATACATAGCAGTAAAATAGTAAATGGGAATTGAGAATATGCCAATTAATGAAAGATAAAAGTTGACTGTAAGTTTCTCATACAGTGCATTATATTATTGTCTTTTCAACCATATTAGCCTATGTAGATCATTATTTATTATTAAAAACGCTGCAATTAAAAAATTGTTAATGCATCTGATGGCTTAAAAACACGCACAAAAACGTTTAGGCGTTTAATTATAATCTTATTAAATTATGTTTTTTTATCTAATAGATCTCAAAATAACATAATTCATCTCTTGTATATAATTGTGTTTTTCTTTTACTGAATGCACTGTTTGGTTAAACTGCTCCTGAATGATGATCATGCCATTTTAAACATTTTAAAGATGAAAAGTTTTATCTTTCATTTAAAAATTCTAGTTTTTCTCCAGAATAAATATTCCTGCAGAATATGTCAATACAAGTGGTCTACATGTTCACAAATAGCACATCATTCAAAACCAGCTTGGTTTATTTTTTAAAAGATTGATTTTACAAAAGGTGTGAGTTATAAACCATTCTTGTAAACATGTAGAAAACCACTAAAGGAAGTTGGTTTAATTCAAACAACACATTTTTATTTCTTCCTATAACTATAGCAAAGTTAGGTTAGTCAGGTTCATACAGTTGAAAGCATCATTTTAACTTTACACTGCATTCTGTTCGAATACCCTATTAGGTTCTCTAAACTTAAAAATGATAATAATAATAAGAATAAGAAAAAGAATAATAATGCATTCTATTCAAATAGGTTCTTTAAAGTGAAAAAAAAAGTCTTCCTAAAGCCTCATACACACGATCGGACTTCCATCAGACTTTTCCGTGGATTTTTGTCCGAATGGGCGTTGGCCGTGAACTTGTTCTGCATACACACGGCAGAACATTTTCAGCCAACTTTCACCAAATCACGTGATTTTTCAGCTCTTTACCGCCGCCCTTTAGGCAACTTCTGCTATTGTTGGCTGATGTTTAGCATTGGTTCTGAGCATGCCTGTTTGTACTTTGGACTTTAGTCCGATGGACTTGTATACACACGATCGGATTATCCTCCGTCGGACATTTGTTGTCGAAAAGTTTGAGAACATGCACAGCGATCATTCGTCGGTTGAAAAAGCATTGTCCGATGGAGCGTACAGACGGTTGGATTGTCCAAAAAAACAGGTCCGTTGGACCGTTGTTGTCGAAAAGTCCAATCGTGTGTATGGGCCTTAAATCTGACTTGGTGTTGAATATGTTCTTCTTTAGTAAATAAGTCTATAGTATCAGTAGATACCATTGTTTTACTAGTATTTAGCAGGATACTAAAATCTTATGTGTCCTATTATAGTTTACCTCTAATTGTAAATACCCTTTCTGATATAAAACAGGCTTGATATAAAAAAAAACAAAAAATGTCCTAGTATGTCATTTTATATAGCTAGTATTTCCTTTTTTTTATTACAGTTGGTATTTTTATTTTATTCTATTAGGAAGTGGCGATGTAGCTTTGTGTTGAATATATATTTAAGTTTACCATTGGGTATACTGTGTGATATGATTCTCTAGTTTTACTTTGTTTATCCGGTTTGTTTTGTGTCTTCATTCACATAGCCGATAGCATATAACTGTGACTGATAATTAGCACTTGTCACCTCGGCATAAAGTCCCTATTATACACCCAGCCCAGCACTGCAAATGTGATCCGCCTCCTGTACCCGGCCTGCCTGAATCTCCCGTCTTTTAAGACATTTTGTTATTTTTCTTTTCTGCAATAAAAGGAACTGGGCAGATTTTACTGATGGGATAATTACAGAGTTTGTGGCAAGTGCAGGTTTTTGTATGTCTCTGTTTAAGGGTTTGTTAAATCTGGAAATTGCGAAACATGAACTATTAAGTTATAAACAGCTTAGGGCGTTGGTAATTTGGGCAGCATCATATAACATACAGTAGCATATATTGGCTAATTTAACATAACACTCCAGTGGTCTTATTCAAAAAGGCAAAGAGCGTTGGTGCAGTAACCCAAAGCAGCTAGCAAGATTTTCCTTTATAGTCATTGCATCAGCTAAGTGGTGAATTGTGATTGCTGTCTATGCTTCAGGCGATTGTAGCTGTATCTGTGCACTTGCAACAGAAACAGTATTAAACATGTTGGGAGCTAGGCAATTGAAACATTTGAGTATTGTCCATGATACTTTTTTTTATTTGCACTAACATCCAAATTTTCAGGGCAAGTTTTCGGGGTGTACCCCCTTCTTCAAGGTCCAAGCGGTACTGCTTGGACTTTGAAGAAGAGGGTACGCGCCAAAAGCTTGTCCTGAAAATTTGGATGTTAGTGCAAATAAAAAAAAAAAGTATCATGGACAATACTCAAATGTTTCAATTGCCTAGCTCCCAACTGTCCCTAATTTGGAGGGACTGTCCCTGATTTGGAGAAATGTCCCTCTGTCCCTCTGTCCCTCATTCCTCCTCCTTATCCCTCATTTTGGTCTGATCTATATAGATGTATTGAAAATGCACTTTTTATCTATCAAAAAGCGTTTTCCAGCACTAAACCTTTCATCTGATTTCTAAATTGCTGCATTTGTAAATTCCAAAAGCCAATATAAAGGAATAGTAAAGAGTAAAAAAAGCACTTTTGGGTTTAACCAATCTTTTATTTTTTGTACAATTCTCCTTTAAGGGGGCGTGGCAAGGGGTGTGTCCTATGCCTGCATACTTTTGCTGATAGGTGTCCCTCATTCCCATCTCAAAAAGTTGGGAGGTATGCAATTGCAATCTATAGAATGCTGCAATTGCCCAATACATGTGTTCTTTCTGTTCTCATACTGAATAAGCCCATAGATGCATATGAGCTGCACCCCCTGATTTGGACAGCTAATATGTTATTATTATTATTATTATACAGGATTTATATAGCGCCAACTGTTTACGCAGCGCTTTACAATATAAAAGGGAGACAATACAGTTATAATACAATAAGATACAGGAGGATTAAGAGGGCCCTGCTCAGAAGAGCTTACAATCTAATAACGCCGTGCAATATTTATGATATCTTTCCACTAACGTGCAAACCATTGCTAAACTGGTCTAGGTCAATCTCTTATTTTATTAATCACACTTACAGTACATATTCCAGATCATAATTCCCTATACACACATACACGGACAAGCACAAATATTATTTTAGGCTTTTCAAGGTTTTCCACGTCTAGTGGAGCTCTAGCTCCGAACACAGGTCATTGCTTGCCTCCGTCAGTATGTGCTGGGAAATGTCGGGGGTTGATTTACTAAAACCAAACAGTGCAAAATCTGGTGCAGCTGTGCATGGTAGCCAATCAGCTTCTAGCTTCAGCTTGTTCAATTAACTACTTGGCGACCACCCGCCACAGTTGTACTGCGGCAGGTTGGCATGGCTGTGTGAATCGCCGTCATTGTATGTCGGCTCTTTAAAAAGGCTATAGCAGGCGCTCGCCACGTCCCCGGAGCCGATTCGCGTGGCCGGCGGCCGTGATGTCCGCCGGCCACCCGCTATTGCTCCTCACAGAGACAGAACGGGGATCTAAAAAGACAATCCCTGTTATGTCAAGTAGAGAGAGATCTGCTGTTCCTAGTAATCAGGAAAAGCTTTCTCTCTCTACTCCCTGTCAGTCCCATCCCCCAACCTCCTTGATCACCCCCTAGTGTTAACCCCTTCCCTGCCAGTGACATTTATACAGTAATCCGTGGCTATTTTTAGCTCAGATCGCTGTATAAATGTCAATGGTCCCAAAAAAGTGTCAAATTGTCCGATCTGTCTGCCGCAATGACACAGTACCGCTAAAAATCGCTGATCACCACCATTAGTAGTAAAAAAAACAAAACAATTAAAATGACATAAATCTATGCTCTATTTTGTAGATGCTATAGCTTTTGCGCAAACCAATCAATAGTGCGATTTTTTTACCAAAAATATGTAGAAGAATACATATTGGCCTAAACTGATGAAGAAATTTGTTTTTTTTTTAAACATTTTGGGGATTTTTATTATCGTAAAAAATATTGATTTTTTTTTTCAAAATTGTCACTCTTTTTTTGTTTATAGCGCAAAAAATAAAAACTGCAGAGGTGATCAAATACCACCAAAAAAAAGCTCTATTTGTGGGTAAAAAGGACATACATTTTGTTTGGGTACAATTGTCAGTTAAATCGACGCAGTGCCGTATCGCAAAAAATGGCCTGGTCAATAAGGGGGCAAATCCTTCCGGACCTCAAGTGGTTAAGCTTTGACAAAAAAAAACCCCCCAAAAAACTGGAAGCTGATTGGTGCAGAGCTGCACCAGATTTTGCACTCTCCAGTTTTAGTAAATCAACCCGATAGTGTCACTGGGGATGGGGAACTAAATATTCTGATCTCAATCGCTTCTGGTAAGTAAAAAGTAAGTTTTGCATCCACACAGTGCATTAGAAACTCTCACCCGCCATCTAAGAAATCTTAAGCAAATCCACAGTTAGAGTAACATAATTCTGACTCTTTTGAGACACTGGTTTTGCTTTACTAAAGGCAAAGAAGGGAATTCACACTTTGCAAGGGAATAATATTCCTTTAGCTTAGTGAATGTGCTGAAAATTTACTTTGCAAACAATACCCAATAGCATGCAAGAAAAATAAAAATAATGGTAATTTTACTTGCACATGACTGGGTGAAATCAGCAGATCTTCAACTCATTCGCTAAGCTAAGGGAACATTCCCTTGGAAAGTGAACAGCCTATTTGCCTCTAGTAAATCCACATTGCAAGGGAATTTTCCCTTAGCTTAGTGAATGTGGTGAAAGTTCACTTTGCAAAAAATACCCAATCACATGTAAGGAAAATTAAAAAAAAACAGTGGGGTTGATTTATTAAAACTAGAGAGTGTAAAATCTGGTGCAGCTGTGCATGGTAACCAATCAGCTTCCATTTTTTTTTTTTTTGTCAAAGCTTAATTGAACAAGCTGAAGTCAGAAGCTGATTGGCTGTCCTGCACAGCTGCACCAGATTTAGTAAATCAACCCCAGTATTTTTTTCTTGCACATGATTGAAAGTCAGCAGCGCTTTACCTATACAGCCTACTTGCCTTTAGTAAATCAACCCCACTGAGTACTTCAGTAATTTTCTCCTTGAGGGCCAAGTTGCATTGTGTAAAAAGCTATTGTTAATTAGACAACTAATAGTTTGGGGACATCATACTGCATGCAGTTAGAACATTTGAAGCATGGTTTCCATGTTGTTTTTGTTGTGCCATGTTAAGGAACAATTTATAAGAAATGAAAGGAATGTGGTCGGTAAATATGGAATTTTAAGACTGAAGATGAGTAAATTGGAAACAGCATACTTAAAGGGGAACTGCAGGCTGCTCACATAATTTGTAATAAAAACTTCTTTGCCATTCTGAAAGTATATGACAAAAACAATGTTGGCACACAGAGTCCGTAGGAGGAGTGGATATGGACTGTAATATACAAGGTACAATTGTGCGTCTCTAAGAGTCTATGTAGACAGTCTTTAGGAAAAACTGCAAACTGTGGACCGCAACAGGCTCAGGAAAGAGCTAGAAGGATACTCTGCAGATACACTGCTCTCTTTCCTTTTCTTTGCCATTCTTAAGCTTCCCTCCAAACACTTTGCATATTATTTTATATATACTGTGATTCTGTACTTGCCAAATATGCTGCAGAAATCTCCCTCCGCTGAGTCTGGCTGCATCCATTATAAATGTGGGCAGCTGAAGCTGCTGCCTGTTCACTTCCTGGATTTACACAGACACACAGAGGCACACCTCCAGCTCTGCAGCCCTCATTGGCACTCTTAGGACTCATCCCCCTCTCTTCCTGGCAAACTCTCACGAGAGTGAGGGAGGGAGCTGTGCATGATGTCATAAGCCTAGGGCTGTATAAGGTATTTACTGGCAGAAAAAAATGTTTTACTATCCAAATTTAAAACAGTTAAAGTTAAAAGGGAAAAAGATTGCATTGATGGAACGTTGAAAAAATGACTGAAGGTCCGCTTTAAAGTGTTACTAAACCAAGGACCCTGCATTCACTATATCTGGTTTCCCACAGTATACAGAAGATGGAAATGCAATAGTTTTAGTAAATATAAACTGCAAACTACCTTTTCTCATCAGCAGTATATAGCAGTCTTGTGACTTCTATCAATGTCTGGTTAAAGCTTGTTGGAGGGGTTTTCATTATCCCCTGATTGTCTTATGGGGCTGCAGGACCCCTGACCCTCTGTCTGGACAGCGCTGATTGGCCCTGTGCTGATCACATGCACTCTCCCAAGAAAACAAAAGACTCCCTAGCAATACACACCAAACTGAGCATGTGCAGAGCATGTGCAACGTGTGCCCAAGGCTCTGTTCTATCAGGAGATGGTTTGGGGATTGTGGAAGAAGGGGAGGATCAGAGAAGACAGGATCAAACAGCCTTTTTTGCACAATGCAGAGGATTAACCCCTTAGGTTCCACTGTGAGGATAACAAGCATGCCTTACAGCATATACAGACTGATTTTACTGTTGTGAGTTTAGTAACACTTTAACAGATGAAAGTGTTGCAGTCCGTAATGATTGTCCTTGTCCTTATTATTGATATTAGTAAATGCTAAAATCAGAGGTTTACTGAAGAAGATATGTACGCTATAGATTGGCTGTGAAATTATAAGCAGTGAATATTTGTATTGTATATCTGTTCGTTATCTATCATGTCCTCCGCTAAAAAATAACCACTTGGCTGTAAATAGGCAATCATAAAACATGTTGATACAGCTGAATGTATCAACCCAACCCCCCCCCCCCCCCCTCATTCCTACCTCTCCAGCTCATATAACGTAAAAAAGCCATTTCAATTAGATTCAGTAAGTAAGCAGACACTGCTGGTCTTTCCAGTTAGAAAGCCCAGTATGGTGGGCGCAGATTGTATCATTGAAATACCCCCTTTTAAGTGGGAATTTCTAAAACATAGGTTTTATAAATGTTTGGATACAATTGCCAATAAAACTGTTAATTTCCCTTCAGACGTTCTCACTTGTCCAATTAATGCTGTTGAAGCAATAGAAAACCCCCCACGGTTATGCTGCACAGGTATGCCTATTGTCTGTGCTATTTGTGGTTTGTGGCACTGTATATGTACTATCTTTATGTAAGCAAGCCTTACTCTTCTAATGGAAATGAATACAATATGAAATGGATTTACCCCTATTGATAATATACTAATTAAAAAGGGATTCTGCAATAGTTAGGAACAAAAACAGTAGATCAAGTATTGGATAGAATTAGACGTTCTGATCATATTGCTGCCAGTGAGGGGCATATTGCATATACTACTTTATACTACACAAATATTGAACTCCTCTCCAACCTTTGGAAATCTATGCAAGCCAACAAAACGGCAGTTATTTTGAATATGGACTACATAACAAATACATGCAAGAAAAGTACAAACCCACCCTTAATAAGTCTGGAGAGAGCAAATACTAGTGTATATTAAAAAATTGCCCTTGGATAACCCACATTTCTGACCTCTGTGAAATCACAGCAGCGGGCTTCTATGCCTCTAGTAAGTAGCCAAATAAACAATCCCAGAAAACAAGGTCCAGGACACTCATGTCACTTTTCTTTATTTAGTCATACATTATATGGGCTAAAAACAATTAAAGCACGTCCAGCTGCTGAACATTTCTCATGCAAAGTGCACACTTTCTCAAGGCCGTTGGATCTCTGGATCTATCTGAGAAAGCATGTCCCTTGTATTCATCAGCTGGATATGCTTTAATTGTTTTTATCCTTAGTTATTCATGACTAAGTAAAGACAAGTGATAAACGAGGAGTACCCTGAACTTTGTTTTCTTGGATTGTAGATAAGTACATGCTTTCCACAGTTTCCTAATTGAGCAGATCCATCAGTTTGGGAAACGCGGAAAATATTACTTTGACCTAAATATGGGAAGGCCTGGGGAAAAAAAATATTTTTTTCCATTTTTTTCAAAGCTGTTTTTTGTTTTTTTCTGATAAAATTGCAACAAAAGGAGTGTGGAATATGTACTTTTACAATGATAATATATCTATGACATGGTATTCAAACTATATAATATGAAGACCTTACTGAAAGATTTCTGAGAGTTTGTGTAAAGTCTTAAATTATTGCAAGTTCTCTCAGCTGAAGACAAGCAAATCCTGGAATACAATTCAAGTAACACTGTACTTCTCAATGCAGTTCTCAAACAAGAGAAATATGCATATCTTCAACATTGGGCACTGCAGAGGAAAGGCTCCATGTTAGTTTGCTTGTGGGCTCTATCTTGTACCTCCTACAGTTGGGTGATTGTTGGCATACAGTAGATGATGGTTTCTTTCCTCTCGGGTCTTAACGTACAGGTAAGAGGGTAAATTTGTCTGATAAATTAGTTAATCTTTATAACCTTTAAATGATTTTTATTAATGTTCTCCACCACCACAGCATTATGTTTGCCTTTAGTCTGTTCAGTAAATTGGTGTTTCTTTTCCTCCTCTCAGTAAAATGGCGAAACCAACATCTAGAGTTTGGAAACATTTTCCCAGTGCAGTTTCTGATAAGAGAAAAGCTGAAATTTGCAAATATTGTGAGAAGAAATCTTCTTTTCCAAATGCTACAAGGATGACGAAACACATCCTTGCATGCCAGAAGTGCCCTAAAGACATTACAAAATACTTAAATGGAATAAAAATAAGGACCAGAATGAAAGTGTGAGGAGCTTTTCCCTCCTGAGTTCTAATTCAAGAAACACTATTTCTGCTGCTTCTGGATCATCACAAAGATGATCACCATCAGCAAGATCTTCAAGTAAGGAAGTGTTACAAACCATGGCCTCCCAAAAATACACAATCCCATCATTTATAAATAAAATGACACTTGAAAATCAGGAGAACATTAATCAAGTTCTTCAAAGAGCAAGATATGCTTCTGGATCAGCATTGTCAATAAGGGAAAATGCATATTGGCAAGAAGCTTTTATATTTATATGAGGAAAAAGGGGGGGGGGGGGGGGGTCCTGTACCAATGTATAGTTGAAGTGTTCTTATCAAATAGAGTCCTTGTTATTCCATTTGTAATAAAAAAAATACAATTTAAAAAGCAAGTTTTGTTTATTTACTGAATAACCTGTACTTTTATTCCAAGCAAAATACTTTTATACACACTGCCTTTCACATTCCCAGTGTAACAAAATTACTTTCAATTGGCAAAACGCCACACTGAATGTTTTATTTCAATTGTACCAGAAAAAAACAGGGAAAAAAACTTTTCCTAATGGCTTCAAAATTTCCGGAAATTTTACATCTCTACTCTGACCCCAGCAGTATAATCAGCACTCACCTTAAGGCCCCTTTCACACTTATACGACTTGTCCCACGGTTTTGAACTGCAAAATCGTATGACAAGTCATTCTCCATGATTTTCAATGACTACCATTCATATTGGCACGACTTTAAGTCGTGCCGACTTGAAAGTAGTCCCTGCACTACTTTGGTCCAACTTCTATGCGAGTTGTACTCCATAGACCTCAATGTTAAACCCTGAAGTAGCATGCAAGTCGTGCCTGAATATTATATAGACACGACTTCAGCACGACTTTGTAAGCACAAGCCTGGCCTCGCTATTCGGGAAAGGAAAACTTTTCTTTCCTTTCCCGATGAGCGACAGGCAGTGCTGACAGCTGTCTGGTATGAATCCAGAGGGGGAACGCTGCGCCAAGTTTTAAATGAAAAAACCGGCGTGGGTTCCCCCCCAGGGGCATACCAGGCCCTTAGGTCTGGTATGGATCTAAGGGGAACCCCCTATGCCGAAAAATCGGCGTGGGGTCCCCCCCAAAATCCATACCAGACCCTCATCCGAGCACGCAGCCCGGCCGGTCAGGAATGGGGGTGGGGACGAGCTAGCGCCCCCCCCCCCTCCTGGACCGTACCAGGCCGCATGCCCTCAACATGGGGGGGTGGGTGCTTTAGGGCATGAGGGGCACCCTGCGGGCCCCCCCACCCCAAAGCACCTTGTCCCCATGTTGATGAGGACAAGGGCCTCTTCCCGACAACCCTGGCCGTTGGTTGTCGGGGTCTGCGGGCGGGGGGCTTATCGGAATATGGGAGCCCCGTTTAATAAGGGGGCCCCCAGATCCCGGCCCCCCACCCTATGTGAATGAGTATGGGGTACATGGTACCCCTACCCATTCACCTAGGGAAAAAAAGCATCAATAAAAAACACAGTACACAGGTTTTTAAAATAATTTATTAGGCAGCTCCGGGATCTTCTTCCGACTTCGGGGGTCCTCTTCTGACTTCGGGGGTCTCTCCGGCGTCCGCATCTTCTGCCGGCTCCACCGCTATCTTCTGGCGCTCTTTTGTCAGCGGTGGTCCGGACCTCTGGATCGTCTTCTTCCCTCTTCTCTTCCAGAGATGTTGACACGACGCTCTCTCCAGCCAGAATGGTCTCTGTGTGCTCCGCAACTGACTTATATAGGCGGTGGCCCCGCCCCCCTTATGCCGTCACAGTCCCTGGGCATGCTGGGACTGTGACGTTTTAGGAGGCGTGGTCACTGGGTGAGGACCACGCCCCCTTATGACGGCACAGTCCCAGCATGCCCCGGGACAGTGACCTCATAGGGGGGCGGGGCCACCGCCTATATAAGTCAGTTGCGGAGCGCACAGAGACCATTCTGGCTGGAGAGAGCGTCGTGTCAACATCTCTGGAAGAGAAGAGGGAAGAAGACGATCCAGAGGTCCGGACCACCGCTGGCAAAAGAGCGCCAGAAGATAGCGGTGGAGCCGGCAGAAGATGCGGACGCCGGAGAGACCCCCGAAGTCAGAAGAGGACCCCCGAAGTCGGAAGAAGATCCCGGAGCTGCCTAATAAATTATTTTAAAAACCTGTGTACTGTGTTTTTTATTGATGCTTTTTTTCCCTAGGTGAATGGGTAGGGGTACCATGTACCCCATACTCATTCACATAGGGTGGGGGGCCGGGATCTGGGGGCCCCCTTATTAAACGGGGCTCCCAGATTCCGATAAGCCCCCCGCCCGCAGACCCCGACAACCAACGGCCAGGGTTGTCGGGAAGAGGCCCTTGTCCTCATCAACATGGGGACAAGGTGCTTTGGGGTGGGGGGGCCCGCAGGGTGCCCCCCATGCCCTAAAGCACCCACCCCCCATGTTGAGGGCATGCGGCCTGGTACGGTCCAGGAGGGGGGGGGCCACTAGCTCGTCCCCACCCCCATTCCTGACCGGCCGGGCTGCGTGCTCGGATAAGGGTCTGGTATGGATTTTGGGGGGACCCCCACGCCGATTTTTCGGCGTAGAGGGTTCCTCTTACAATTCATACCAGACCTAAGGGCCTGGTATGTCCCTGGAGGGGAACCCACGCCAGTTTTTTTATTTAAAACTTGGCGTGGAGTTTCCCCTTATGATTCACACCAACTACTGTATGTTTTAATTTGTTAATGCCAAAAACGTGGCAAAGTAGCACTGCTCCCAAATCGCGGTAAAATCGCGGCAAATCGCGGTAAAATAGCGGCAAAATCGCGGCCGCAAAATCGCGGTAAAATCGTGCGACTTTGAAGTCGTATAAGTGTGAAAGGGGCCTAAAGAGTGAGTATTTTTTTTTTTCATGCAATGGCCCATGCTGAGCGGTGGGGTACTTGAGGACATTTTTTTCTGTAGAAATTCCAAAGCAAGTAAGCATCTTCTATATATCCTATTTTGTTTCTGATTAATTCTCGATTCCTGCATTTTTAAATAGATTTGTAAATATTGTGCAATAAAATTTTTTTTAGGATGGCGTGATAGATGTTGTATATCAGTTATCAGCACCTGAAAAGTCCAAGATTCCTCTTTACTTGGTGTCTCCATTCATTTTAGGGATGTGGTACAGCAATTAAGTTTGCCGAGCATATACACTACCGTTCAAAAGTTTGGGGTCACCCAAACAATTTTGTGTTTTCCATGAAAAGTCACACTTATTCACCACCATACGTTGTGAAATGAATAGAAAATAGAGTCAAGACATTGACAAGGTTAGAAATAATAATTTGTATTTGAAATAACATTGTTTTTACATCAAACTTTGCTTTCATCAAAGAATCCTCCTTTTGCAGCAATTACAGCATTGCACACCTTTGGCATTCTAGCTGTTAATTTATTGAGGTAAGCTGGAGAAATTGCACCCCACGCTTCTAGAAGCAGCTCCCACAAGTTGGATTGGTTGGATGGGCACTTCTGGCGTACCATACGGTCAAGCTGCTCCCACAACAGCTCCATGGGGTTCAGATCTGGTGACTGTGCTGGCCACTCCATTACCGATAGAATACCAGCTGCCTGCTTCTGCTGTAAATAGTTCTTGCACAATTTGGAGGTGTGTTTAGGGTCATTGCCCTGTTGTAGGATGAAATTGGCTCCAATCAAGCGCTGTCCACTGGGTATGGCATGGCATTGCAAAATGGAGTGATAGCCTTCCTTATTCAGAATCCCTTTTACCCTGTACAAAGCTCCCACCTTACCAGCACCAAAGCAACCCCAGACCATCACATTACCTCCACCATGCTTAACAGATGGCGTCAGGCATTCTTCCAGCATCTTTTCATTTGTTCTGCGTCTCACAAACGTTCTTCTTTGTGATCCAAACACCTCAAACTTGGATTCATCCGTCCACAACACTTTTTTCCAGTCTTCCTCTGTCCAATGTCTGTGTTCTTTTGCCCATCTTAATCTTTTTCTTTTATTGGCCAGTCTCAGATATGGCTTTTTCTTTGCCACTCTGCCTTGAAGCCCAAAATCCCGCAGCCGCCTCTTCACTGTAGATGTTGACACTGGTGTTTTGCGGGTACTATTTAATGAAGATGCCAGTTGGGGACCTGTGAGGCGTCTGTTTCTCAAACTAGAGACTCTAATGTGCTTATCTTCTTGCTTAGTTGTGCAACGCGGCCTCCCACTTCTTTTTCTACTCTGGTTAGAGCCTGTTTGTGCTGTCCTCTGAAGGGAGTAGTACACACCGTTGTAGGAAATCTTCAATTTCTTTGCAATTTCTCGCATGGAATAGCCTTCATTTCTAAGAACAAGAATAGACTGTCGAGTTTCAGATGAAAGTTCTCTTTTTCTGGCCATTTTGAGCGTTTAATCGACCCCACAAATGTGATGCTCCAGAAACTCAATCTGCTCACAGGAAGGTCAGTTTTGTAGCTTCTGGAAGGAGCTAGACTGTTTTTAGATGTGTGAACATGATTGCACAAGGGTTTGCTAATCATCAATTAGCCTTCTGAGCCAATGAGCAAACACATTGTACCATTAGAACACTGGAGTGATAGTTGCTGGAAATGGGCCTCTATACACCTATGTAGATATTGCACCAAAAACTAGACATTTGCAGTTAGAATAGTCATTTGCCACATTAGCAATGTATAGAGTATATTTGTTTAAAGTTAGGACTAGTTTAAAGTTAGCTTCATTTAAAAGTACAGTGCTTTTCCTTCAAAAATAAGGACATTTCAATGTGACCCCAAACTTTTGAACGGTAGTGTATGTATTTTAAAATTGTACCATTTACTTATCAGTAACCAAAATCATTAATATTAGGCAGGTCGACTTTGCATCTGGGTTATGCATTAATTATCCAATCTACTTAAAGCGGAGTTCCACACAAAAATGGAACTTTCGCTTTTCGGAACTATCCCCCCCTCCGGTGTCACATTTGGCACCTTTCAGGGGGGAGGGGGTGCAGATACCTGTCTAAGACAGGTATTTGCACCCACTTCCGGCATAGACTCCCATGGGAGTCTATGCCTCTTCCCGTCCCCACCGCACTGTCTGCTGGGACACACACGGGTCCCAGAGACAGCAGGGACCAGTTAGGAAGCGCAGCGCGACTCGCGCATGTGCAGTAGGGAACCGGGAAGTGAAGCCGCAACTCTTCACTTCCTGACTCCCTCACCTAGGATGGTGGCGGCAGCTGCCGAGAACCGAGCGGGTTCTCGGCGTCACCTGCCGACATCGCTGAACCCTGGGACAGGTAAGTGGCCATGTATTAAAAGTCAGCAGCTGCAGTATTTGTAGCTGCTGGCTTTTAATATTTTTTTTTTTTGGCGGTTTAGGTGGACCCCCGCTTTAATTCTAATAGTGATGACTAACACACCAGATGAGAAATGTAAAAAAGACTGTTACTTAGGGTTACATTTTTCTTCATGGTAAATATGGCCACAGACACAATGAGAATTTATAATCTGAGATATGAACATTGTTATAGCACTTGGAACAAGTCCTATATGGTTATTTTTACTAAATGATAAATAGGTAAACCAACCTGTGGCCACTGTATGCATATAATTTAAATCGTTTACACTGTGTCCAGTTTTGGAGACCTCACTTACAAAAAGATATTAATAAAATAAAATGATTTGTTTATTATACTTATATGTGGAATTTGTTGATAAACTGTTTTGTTTCCTTATTCTTTTATTCTTCCCTGGATAAGAGGTGACTCTTCTGCCCCCTCCTTCCCATTCTGTAGCCACTTCATGGTGGCGTCCCCTTATTTTGTAGTCCCTTTACCTTCCCTATCCCCCTCCTCTCACCCCCCAGACATCCCCCCCCCCGCACCTCCGAATACTCATTATTGGGTTCTTAGTTTGATGGTGTTGATTACCCAGTATAGTATTCTATACTATCTAGTGTGAAGAACCTTGTTGATGCTTCCTTATGGAACATTTTTGTAACATCTTTGGGAATGTTTGTGTCTGTATTGTTTCTGTATTGCTTAAAAATTGAAAATAATGATTTTTTTTAAAAAAATAAATAAGAAAGAATGAGTTTAGAGAAGGTTAACAAAATTGGCGAAAGGTCTGGGGAATAAGACATATCAGGAGAGACTTCAGGAAATTGTACAGCCTGGAGGAAAGAAGGGAAAGAGGAGACCATATTGAAACCTTTAAATACATCAAGGGGGTGAATAAGGTTCAGGAGGGCAGTACTTTTAATAAGAAGCTAAGATCAAGAACATGGGGAACATGACTTCAAACTAGCAGGAGAAAAGTTCAAAACTAATCTTAGAAAGTATTATTTTACTGAAAGGGTAGTTGATGCTTGGAATAGACTTCCAGCAGAGATAGTGAGTCAGTCTACAGTATGTGGATTCAAACATGCTTGGAACTCAAAAATAAAAAGACTAAAAAAAACAACAAAAAATAATATATACAAAAAAAAAAAAAAATCGGGGCAGACTCGATGGATCACGTGGTCTTTTTTTTTTGTGCCATCACTCTATGTTTCTATTTCAAAAATAAAAATACTAATTTCCATTTAATTGCTCATGCAAGTAATTTCAGGATCCAAGAGCTGTAAATAAACTAATTCAGAATTGGATTCCCAAGGTGTTTAGAGGCATCTCACTTCAACAAATAATAAGGTGCTACAGGAGCTACATTGGGCTAAAGACAAGGTGAAAGTAGTCCTTTGCCTGTAATTAGTACAACAAACAGCTCAAGTTGATTCCATGCACCCTGATAGCATAAATAATGCACATTTGCATAAAAAGCAAGGGCCGCACCAGGCTTTGATCCCAAATATCTATAAATTATTAATTCACTTAAATCCTTAGAAGAGCAACAGACTCCATCTCGGAGTAACATACATATATGTATATATGCTGTATGTCTGTGCATTTGTGTATCTATCATTGGATTTCATCTTTGGAATATATTTACAGGATCCATCTTTTTCATCAATATTTGTAGCGTATACGCATGATATTTGTAAGTACAGTATCTCTAAAAATTCCTTGCATCCTGCAAACTGGCTATACAATTTAGCATCAATAAATATGCATATAGGGTGGACACTCATGCATATATGTAAAATATCATGAATGAAGCTACCACTCACCAAAAAAAAGCACACAATGACATACCTAAATAAATTGTTAATTTCAATAAAGGCAGAGATGATCGGTCATGCAGCAAATAGAAGCTGACGTTGAGTTTAATTAGGCAAAACAAGGCCAGTAGAGGCAGTGTGAGAGATGGGAGCAGTTGGTGAGCAGACAAGCACATAGCGTTTAGCCTGGCTTTGTGTGAAGGTCATTATTACCAGAAACATGAAGCCCTGGACTTTCACTGGCATGGGATTATGGTAAGGGACAGATCTATCTACCGTCTCTTCTCTCACAGAGTGAGTATTATATGTTTCCCTATAAACATGTAAAAAACACACATCATCACTTACAGGAAATAAATTATACTTTAAACATGTTGTATTTTTTCAAAAATGTTATAAAGTCCCCTTCTCCGGGAATTCTGCAGCAGTGTCGTAAGTATACTAAGCACCCGTGGATGTAAACAACTCATGCAAATAGAAAAAAATCTTACCGGAAAACAAAATGCTGGCAGATTATGGCAGATCTCAGAAAAGTAACAGTGAGTGCCTACACATTGTTTCTGCTCACCAGAGAGAGATATAATGGGATTGGTTTACTAAAGCTGGAGAGTGCAAAATCTGGTGCAGCTCTGCATAGAAAAAACAATCAGGTTTTATTGTCAAAGATTAATTGAACAAGCTGAAGTTAGAAGCTGATTGGCTACCATGCTCAGCCGCACCAGATTTTGCACTCTCCAGTTTTAGTAAATCAACCTCAATGTGTCCCTGAAGGGTTTTTTTTACACTATGGGGTTGTTTTACTAAAAGCAAATGGGCAGTTCACTTTGCAAGAGAATTTTCCCTTTGCTTAGTGAATGAGGTGAACCTTTGCTGACTTCTATCATCCAGTGATGTGCCAGAAAAAATATTGATTTTGTGTGTTTTTTTTAATTTTCCATGCATGTGATTGGGTATCCTTTGCAAGTGGAATTTCACCACATTCTCTAAGGTAAGGGAGAACTCCCTTGCAAAGTGAACTGCCTATTTGATTTTGGTAAATCGCCCCTTTGACCCTAATCATCTAGAGAACGTATGCTTAAAGGGGTTGTAATGGCAGAAGGTTTTTTTATCTTAATGCATTCTATGCATTAAGATAAAAAGCCTTCTGTGTGCAGCAGCCCCCCTCAGCTCCCCCTAATACTTACCTGAGGTCCCTCTCTGTCTAGCGATGTCCACGAGTGTCTCACCCATCCAGATTCTCATTCCTGATTGGCTGAGACAAAGCAGTGGCGCCATTGGCTCCCGCTGCTGTCAATCAAAGTCAGCTAGCCAATCAGCGGTAGAGGGGGCAGGGCCAGGTCAGGGCTCTGTGTCTGAATGGACACAGGGAGCTGTGACTCAGCTCGGGTGCCCCCATAGCAAGCTGCTTGCTGTGGGGGCACTGAACAGGAGGGAGGGGCCAGGATCACAGAAGAAGGACCCGAGAAGAGGAGGATCGGGGCTGCTCTGTGCAAATCCACTGCAACAGAGCAGGTAAGTATAAAATGTTTGTTATTTTTATAGAAAAAAAAAACAAGAAGTCCTGGGCACTGTCAAAAAAAAACCCCAGACACACCTAATCTAGTGAATACTATGGAATAGTCTGCTCTCTGCTTTGCTTGTGAGAAAAAGTTTAACTTTTATCAAATTGTTGATTTTTACAAAAATGGCTCCTAAACTGTGCAATAGTATTATTAGGCAAACAGGACAAACAAAATTTTACATTTGCCTATCTTTACTAAATAAATTCTTTGGACAATTATTCAATGGTTGTGATTCTAGGATGACATAAGGATAAAAGAGTCCAAGATCATTTTATTGTTAATAAAAAAAATCATAATAAAACAGCCATCACTTTGGATGTCTTTATTGGATGTTTTTACTATGTATATTGCTGGTATCTTTTAACATTCTATAATTCAATTAAGACAACTGAAGTTCATGTGACAAGACTGTTGTTGTTATATGATGTTCTAGATTTTTGGTATATATTCCTATGCATATCTATAAATAATTTGGCATCATTATGACAATAAATTATGCTTTAATATAATAAGTAAATAACGTAGCGCACCTTGTAGCAACACACACAACAATAAACAATCAAAAATAATCAAATGATGCTATAACAGTCCATTAAAATCCAAAACACCAAAAATCTTCATTATCACATTTCTCGAATATAAATGTGTGATTGGGCTTGATCACAGGACGCAACGCTTCTAGGGAAGAGCCGAGCCTGTGACGTCACATTGTTCTCAATGCCTGGGAGCAGAGTCGGCTGATGATTACTTTTTTAAAGCGTTGTTCAAGCTTGTTTTTAGTAAGTGTATTTTCTGTGTGTGAATAAACATTTTTTAGTAATGTACTCAATATAAGAAAGTGAACTGTAAATAAACACATGTATCCTCTTTCCCTCAGCGCTCATGGAATACTCAAAGAAACTCCCTAATGTGTTTTGTCATCAAAATTGTCAGAGGGCGTCTGACAAAGTTGATGACGAAACGCGTTAGGGGGTGTCTACACAGCCACTCTGCTCATCTGTCAATCGTGGAACTCAACCCGGATATCACCACTGTCTTTCCATCTAGAGGGGCGGTGAGAGTGACATACGCTTACAAACGTATATCTGTTACATGCTACTGTTGTTTATTCAGTTTGTAAGTGCATTATGTAAGGGGGGGTTTTATGGGTAGTAAATCTTTTAAATGAAATTATGTTATGTGATCATTCCTCTCCTTTTGGTGTCATTGTTGCGGAACCTGCACCAGAGTTTTAAATCTTGGAGCTTAAGAGGTAGTCCTTACCATGATCTGCTGATGAGAGAATGAGATATGGTATCTTCATTTATCTGAAGGCTTTCTTTCATTTGAATTCTGGTGAGTTTAATATTGTAAGGGAGCGGTGCTGCACGAGGTGTGGTGGCGGGAGGATCACTTTACAGCGTTGATTTCCTGGATTATCCGCCATTCTAATTTATCGCTCTCCTTTTCTGGGTTTCAATTTTAAGGACATTATGGTTGTTAGTTTAGAGTTTATACCCAAGGACATTATTGAACTTTATTTAATTTCAGCGCTGCTAATGCGGGGATTTCCTTTGGAGGTTCTAGCATTTATTAGTAATGTTTCTGTGCCTTATGTTTTCCATATTACGACTATGGGTGCATAAACTGTGTGGAGGAGTTGTAAAAAGCAGCCAGCCGGAGCAAGGGGGAGAAGAGTGGAGAGCCCTTTTCTGTGTGCTAAGATCCTGGGCGATATATGATATATGCGCTTTTCCCTTATTCTTGAGGTGAGCAGGTTTTTCACCTGGCTGAGGATAAGCACAAATTTTTGAATATTAAAGGAGGGCAAATTTATAATCTAGAGATGTGATTATGAAGATTTTTTGGTGTTTTGGACTTTTATGGACAGATATAGCACTATTTGATTATTTTTGAAGTTTGTTTATTTACATTTAGGTTGTGTGTTTTCCGACAAGTTGCGCTACACTATTTACTTATTGGATTCATTTACTATATGCGGTTGGTGAAATTACTGTTTAGCGTTTTAGCTGGCAACTTGGTTTAAAGAATTTGTTTTTGCACTCTTATATTATTATTGGTTTTATATTTATTTGATTGCGTTGATTGATTCATTTTCAAATAAATTATGCTTATTCTTGTAGCTCTGATGAAGGGGGAGTGGAGTTTCCCACGAAACAATGAAAACTCTCTTGGACTCTTTTATCCGATTTTGGCCTGGTGCTCCTTTCTGTATTTCTATGGTTTGAGCTACTGTTGGGTGCCCATCAAGGGAAGCCATGCTGTGTGGGAGCCACCTCACTAGAGTTATTGAGCTTGTTTGAAGTTTTCCTTCATCTGACTATACTTGCAAGTCTAAAAGTTCCCAGCACCTATTCCAGTATGTTGTTCTGGAGTATATGAAAAAGAGGATAATTTTAGTCAACAGTTCTGGTAAAGCTGTCCAGTGTTCCAGTAAAATCAAGTATAGGGTTTAATCAGGCCTACAGTTATGAAGCAGCATCGCATTCCTTTGTTTACCTATTCTCCACAACATAATTCTGTTGAAACGCTAAGGAAGCTTCCACGGACCTCGGAAGAGTTATTGTAACACATAAAACTGTAAAGGGTTAGAGAGAGACTTCAAGAAACCTCAGTCTTCATCAGTTCATAGTCAGGAAGTTTAGCTTACTAATTTGATAGAATAAAAACAAAGTGGCATTGGTAAGCTCCATGTGTGAACAGAAGGGACCAAGTACCAAATAATCGATTCAAAGTCCAAACATAATTTATGCTTAAAAGTAAAGCTAGTAGAAAGAAAGTAGCTAACTCTTTTTGGGGGCCAAAAAAATCCCCCCTTCAACAAGGCTCAGACATTTGTTTTTAGAGTTCCAATGTGATATAACCTCCTAGATGGATATATAAAAAGGAGTAAACAAGCAGGCATGTGGAGTTCAATAGCTGTATAGGGGCACTTGCAACGCCATGAGATCCACTTGCCTGCTCATTTTTTTTTATTGCTAAGCTCCCTGGGAGTGAGAATGTTAAATAAGTCTGATTAAGGTCACGCCTAGGGGTAGACGCCCCATTTGTGCATACTGTGCAACTGTAAAAGGGCCCTCGCACCTCTGAAACATAGTGGCATCTAATGATCTCCAATAACATCCAGTAACTGAGTTGTATAAGGGTTTCAGATGTCACTTCGGTACAGTAGTTATTTAGCAGGAAGATTGTGTGATTGCAGCAACATAAACTATATTACCAAAAGTATTCGTACACCTGCGTTTACACGCACATTTAACTTTAATGTCATCCCAATTTTAGTCTTTAGGATTCAATATTGAGTTGGCCTACCCTTTACAGCTATAACAGCTTCAACTCTTCTGGGAAGGCTGTCCACAAGGTTTAGGAGTGTGTCTATGGGAATGTTTGACCATTCTTCCAGAAGCGCATTTGTGAGGTCAGACACTGATGTTGGATAAGAAGGCCTGGCTGGCAGTCTCCGCTCTAATTCATCCCAAAGGTGTTCTATTGGGTTGAGGTCAGGACTCTCTGCAGGCCAGTCAATTTCCTCCACCACAAACTCGCTCATTCATGTCTTTATGGACCTTGCTTTGTGCACTGGTCCAAATCATTTGGTCGAGGGGGGATTATGGTGTGGGGTTATTTTTTAGAGGTTAAGCTTGGCCCCTTAGTTCCAGTGAAGGGAACTCTTAAGGCGTCATCATACCAATACATTTTAGACAATTTTATGCTCCCAACTTTGTCGGAACAGTTTGGGGATGGCCCCTTCCTACTCCAAAACGACTGCCCACCAGTGCACAAACAACGTACATAAAGACATGGATGAGCGAGTTTGGGGTGAAGGAACTTGACTGGCCTGGCCTGCCACTGCTATATGATTTGGAGTTGCAAAGGTAGCTCAAAGGCACAAAACAGTCACAATGTGGTCTCGGTGCTCTAATACTGGGCACGGTTGAACTGAACTGTGCCTGAATTTGATTGTCCCCACTCCTCCGGTTGATATTTAAGGTTGATGTTATACTAGCAGAACTTGCCGGTGACAGGAATGCTGAAATGAGCAGAGAGTACACTAACCTGCTTGTATGTGTCGCTCTCTTGCCAGGGGGAAGAGAGAATTGTCAAGCCCTTGCTGAAGAAAATAGATCCAGGAGCATGCTGGATGCCTTTTGAGATGGTTGTTTTTGCCAACTACCCTAATGTATTTAGCTGATTTAATCTAAACTTTCATCTAGGCTTAAATGTTAAACACAAATTTTGTTGAGAAAAGTAAGTAAAGGTTGGCTTTATCCATTTCAAAGATTTTATTACAGATCCTTACATGCTTCTAGTCTGTAGACATTGTGACAGACCATGCTAGTTCAATACCTAAAAATGAGTACTAAATAAGAGGGTCTGTCTACTATCATCACACAATCAGTCCCTGAGTTAAATCGCTTTAGATATGCAGAACCTTCTCAATTATCTCACGAAGGATTAAACTCTTAGTGCAGGGCATTGCTGGAGATGTCTGACCTCAAGCTGTGTGCTGACATCTGGGAAAAGCCGGGAGCCAATTATAGGAGCAGCAGGATGAGAATTCTTGAAAATCCCCTCTACAAATTGATCACTGATGCTCTATCAGAGTACTGATGCCTTGTCTGCATTAGAAGAGAAGTGTCACATTTTTGGTTGGTAAAGATTGCCAAATTTGGCCAGGTCGGTTTTGGAGACTGTCCTAATTGTCCTAAGTGTATCCAAGATACTTACTCATTCAAACCTGTGTTGATCTGGTCATCTACAGTAGTGGGCAAACAGCATTGTCATTATGATTATGTGTACAACTATGTGCCTAGCATTAGAATATGATGGTCTATGTCAAAGGAGCTCAAATCTGGTCCTCAAAGCCCACTAACAGTGCATGTTTTTTACAATATCAGCTAGGGACATAGCTGAATTAATCAGTAACCTGTGTACCCAGCAGAGATTTGTATCAGCTACACATCTCTCTGATTATCTCTGCCAATTTATAGTTAGCTGTAGAGCTGCTGCTGTAGCTGTTTACAATGCTTTTGTGTGCAGCTACAAATCCCTGGTGAACCATGGTCTTCAGCAGTTGCATTGAATAGCACAAATAAGATGATGAATCTCTTGATTTTATATCTAGCCCCAAACATTGCAAAAAGTTACTCATACAGTGCCTAAGCCCTTGGTGGCTGGAATTGCTGTGAACCAAACCTTCATTGACAGCCATTTCATTTTTACGAGCAACAATAACCAGAGGCATATCATAGTTGCAAATTGCTGCTGCTAATGTTTTTTTTTTTAAACCAATGGGACATATGAAAAAAATACTAAGGGCATATTGATAAAGCAGTTAATGTGACATTCAACAAATATTAACTGCAGGTGAACATTCTGCATGTGCTTAAAGGGGTTGTAAAGGTAATATTTTTTTTTTTTTAAAATTTTTTTTTTTGCACAGAGTGGCCCCGAACCTGGTCTTCTGGGGTCCCTCGGCGGCTGTTTCAGCTCCTCCCCGCAAGCATTTACCACCTTAATGCGAGCTCCCTCGCATGGTGGTGAGTGCTTGTGGGCGCGCTCCCGTGATACAGCCGGCGGCTATAGCCGCTCGCTGTATCACTCGGCCCCGCCCCCCGGCGCGCCGCGTCATCGGATGTGATTGACAGCAGCGCGAGCCAATGGCTGCACTGCTTTCAATCCATCCACTGCAGCCAATCAGCGACCAGGCTGAGCTGCAATGAGGACCAGCAGCGAAGATTCGAGGCGTCAGGTAAGTAAAATGGGGGGGCTGGGGGCGGCGGTACTGTCAAAAGTTTTTTCACCTTAATGCATAGAATGCATTAAGGTGAAAACATTTTTACCTTTACAACCCCTTTAAGATTACAAGAAATGATAAACCACCTGCGAATGTTTGGAGAATGTCATATTCACTGCCTTAGGCCCCTTTCACACGAGTGGACCTATCGGGTCCGCCTGTCTATTTTTCAGGTGGACCCAATCAGACTACCCATTGTTCTCTATGGGGAGGCGGATTAAAATGGACATGTTTCTGTTTAAACCCGCCTGCATCCGATGTTTAAACCCGCCTGCTGGGGATCCGTTCCCCATCTGTCTAGCAGATTGGATGACAGTCGGATGGAAACAGACAGGTGGTCTGTTTCCATAGGAGCACCCCAAACTGGTATCCGTGTCCACTGTGCATAGCGGAGCAGACACAGACCTGTCATCTGCCTGCTCAGATCCCTTCGCTGAGCAAGTGGATACGCTTGACGGAGGCCACCCCGTGTGAAAGGGGCTTTTTTCAAAATGATTTGTTCAAATTATAGTGAAATTATAAAGTTACATAGTACGGTTGAAAAAAGATACAAGTCCATCTAGTTTAACCAATAACAAAAAAATAAATAAATCATACAATCTTATATACCCAATCCTGTACCCACAGTTGATCCAGAGGAAGGCAAAAAACCCTAGCAAAGTATGATCCAATTTGTTAGTATCCAGTTATATTATGTTGAGGAAAAAATGACAATACTTTTAGATTATGTCGAAATTAAATTAAAGAAGAATTCCAGATATGGAATTTTTTACATAGTTACATTAGTCCTGCTGGACCAATGTAACTATGTATATAGCATTCCTGTGGAATCCCCTGGAAGCTGGAAATCATTGTAATAGACACGGCTACTCCAGTGATCTCCACTTGCTTCCGGGTCCCTTGCCCTGCTGCATTGTGAACACAAGAGGTTGGCTGCTTGGCATTTTCTGAATGAATGCAAAGCATTATCTGATTGGAAGTGGTGGAGGGTGTGAGGTCACGCACTGCCTCTCCACCCTGTCCAATCAGAGAACCCTTTGCAAGCACTGAGAAAATTCAAAGTGATCGCTGAATTAATGGTTGAACTAGATGGACTTGTGTCTTTTTTCAACCAGACTAACTATATAACTATGAATGGCGTATGTGCTGAGCGGTCAACCTTCTATTTTCACAAGGCAGAAGGACAGCTGTTAGGCACGTGACTCGGAAGCAAGTGGAGATCAGGGAAGTAGTGGTGTCTACTATGGTGATTTCCAGCTTACATAGTTACATAGTTAGTAAGGTTGAATAAAGACACCAGTCCATCCAGTTCAACCTGAGTGAGTGTAGGTGCTTGTCTACAATTGTTGCTATCCCTGTACATTGTGTCTCATTAAGATGTTCATCTATTATATTATTATTTATTTAAGATACCCATATAGCGCCGTCAATTTACGCAGCACTCCACACATACATCGGACACTCACATCAGTCCCTACCCTCAAGGAGCCCACAATCCAAGGTCCCCAACTCACATTTATATACTGGGGCCAATTTTGGACAGAAGCCAATTAACCTACCAACATGTCTTTGGAGCTTCTGAGGGATCCCACAGGTAGGGTATATATATATATATAGAGATACTATTGTATGTTAAAATGGTTGTTAAGCCACACTGACTACTTTATACCATCCCCTCTGTGTCCTAATCCTATGACCCCCTGCGTGTGTGATTTATTAAAAAAAATGCTGATTATACCTAATTTTGCTCACGGGACCGGCCGGCTCTCTCCTCTCCCTGTCTGACAGCTGCAGCAGGCATGGCCGAGATTCCCCCACTGATGTCAGTCGGGACGAGAGGAGGAGAGGAGGAGGGAGCCGGTCGGTCACATGAACGCAGAGCGGTGCTCTGAAATGAGATATAATCTGCATTTTTTAAATAAATCACACACACTGGGGGACACAGGATTAGGACACAGTGTGGATAATATAAAAATAACACAGTTATTTCAGTAGCAGGAGGGGTGGCGGCGGGCACTGTCAAGAGCTGACAGGTGGGGAGAGCAGAGAGCTGCGGATGACAGAGACACTTAAACTGACCACGGTGTCAGGGCTCAGCAGCCATGATAAACCATGGTCAGTTTACAGGGGGGGGGGCAGAACCAAGCAGGATCAGCCAGGTATTTCAGGTGATACAGAGGGCCAAATTACACAGCACAAGCATTGTGCTGTATTACATGCTTTAAAGGGACAGGATCCATTTTTTTTTTTTTTTAGGTTAGCAAGCGCTTTAATGTAACTATGAATAAAATCCCATACCTGGAATTCTTGTTTAATGATAATGGTCAATGATAAACTCAAATGTACATTTCAAAGTGCTCAAAAGAAATGTCAGAAAAACCAGGATCCGTGAATCAGTTCTATTTGAATGGACTACTGAGGCTCAACTGTACCCTCTCTTTCTTCCCTTCTCTCTCTTCCTATTTAGTATTCTTGGAGAACAGATGCCCAAACAGGACTGGCCTCAGCCTACTGTAGCGAATGTTTCCTATACTGTACAGCCTGGCATGCTTCTCTGATGCTTTTAAATGCTGCTATGTAAAAATCTGATATGATATGGCCTTGTTATCCTTATAAGTGTCTGTAAACCTGATATGGCTGTTATATAGAGGAGACAAAGGCAAGGAGCAAAAAAAGCTTTTATTACTATAGCACATCATCTATTCTGTAATAAGACATACCAGGTCTGTAACAATTTTATTTAATAAACAGACTGAAATGCAAAATGCTTTGAATTTTAGAAGTATGCAACTTAATTGCATATCTATCTATCTATCTATCTATCTATCTATCTATCTATCTATCTATCTATCTATCTATCTATCTATCTATCTATCTATCTATCTATCTATCTATCTATCTATCTATCTATCTATCTATCTATCCCCCTATATATGTATTTCTGTAAACAACAAATGCAATTACTTATTTTTGGTATTAAAGTGTTGGAATGGTGTGAAAGTTCACACAATAAAACCGTATACTCCCTACCTAGAAGAGAGAGTCTTCTCCCACCCACTTCTGCATGATCCGGCGCACCCCTACTATTAACTGTACATCATTTCTAAAGGAGTATTATTTAGATCTGCAGCTGGTTACACAGCAGGTTTAACCCTATCAATGTGCAGGCCCCCTCCCCTTACACTGTAGGTATTTATGTGAATAGGCATGCAGTATTATTACCCGACCCATGTTTGTTATCTCCATCTATATAGCATATGTATAGAAGGACCGTGTTTCAGTATTTGGTCTTACACCTTATTGTGTGTGTTCTAGTTGCTGTACAGTATGCATTCTATGCTAGGCATTCACAGGGTGTTAACGTATGTTCTTCGGTTTTTTGATAGTTTAATTATTTGCTTCAAAAACAGCACATATGTTATGTAATGGTACAGTATTCCAAGTTCTAGCAGATTTCTCTTGTGAATGTTGGTGGCAAGATATGGTAGAAAGTATATGGAGGAAATATACAGTACTGGGGCTGATTTAATAAGGGAAAACAGGCTGTTCACTTTGCAAGGGACTTTTCCCTTAGCTTAGTGAATGAGAGGAATCTCTGCTGACTTTTCTCATCCAATCACGTGCAAGCAAAAACAAAATTTTTATGTTATTTATGTTTATGTTAATTACTATTTATTTATTACTTTTTTTTTTTCCTTACATGTGATTGGATATTCTTTGCAGAGTGAATTTTCACTGCATTCACTAAGCTAATAGAAAATTTCCTTGCAAAGTGAAAATTCCCTTGCAAAGGGAACAGCCTATTTGCCATTAGCAAATCAACCCAAATTGCTTTGCTGGTACCCTGTTTCCCTGAAAATAAGACCTAGCGTTAATGTCGGTGATGGCTGCAATATAAGCCCTACCCCCCAAATAAGCCCTACCCTGTTTCCCCGAAAATAAGCCCTACCCTGAAAAGAAGACCTACAAGGACTTTAACTAGGGCTTATTTGGGGGGTAGGGCTTATATTGCAGCCATCACCGACAATCACACTAGGTCTTATTTTCGGGGAAACAGGGTATGATGCATTTAGCATGTCTAGTTGACAATGCGTTGTTTGCAAAGCATATAGCATAAAGGATTCTAAGTAGATAGTAGTAATGACTAAACTATGTACTCTAGAATCTGGTAGACTGTAGAGAATGTCGATAGATGAGAAGGTTTTCAGACTGACATTTACAATATCTTATACTATGGCTACCTTTTAAACCATGTTACTCCTGTATTTAGGGTGTAATATGTATCAGTGTACAAATCAGTGGTGGCTGGTGCTACATTTTTATTGGGGGGGGGTCGTGGCGGGTGGTTTGTTGGCCGCCCCCCAAAAAAATGGAGCACCAGCCGCCACTGATTTGCACTGTTACATACAGTATTACACCCTAAATACAGGAGTAATGTGGTTCGGTCAGTCGTCAGTCAATCTGTCAAACCCCCCATCGCTCGCTCGTCTACCCACCAGCCCTGCACTTACCCCATCTTTGTCGCAGGCAGCTTTGGCTCCTTCCTGCACCTCCTCCTCCTTGGTGGCTTCACCCTGCATCTCCTCCTCCTCAACGGCTTCCTCCTCAGCTGCTAATATGATCGCTTCTCCTCTCGGGCCAATCAGGTCTTAAGACCCGCTTCCTGATTGGCCGAGAGGAGAATCAGGAAGACAATACATGATTTAGATTAGAGTCTCAGGCTCTAATCATGTGCTTCAAAAAATAAAAAATAAATAAAACCTTTAAAATCCACGCATCCAGCGCCCTGAATGTAGATTAGGGGCCGGGCGCATGGATTAGGGGGGTGGCCCTTATGGATGGGCCGCCTCTGTTGCAAAGGTCAAGCCCCCACCCCCAAAACTGCCCACCCTTGACAGCATGTGGGGGTCCTTCTCTCCTGCAGACACTGTCGCTTTTGAAATTTGTGCTGCTAAAATTTGCACACTTGTGTACTACTTGAGTACTACAAGTACTGTCTCCCACCACAGCAGACAGACTTGTAGTTCCTAATGGAATGCAACAGTGGTAATCGCCACACTCGTAAGGAGGAAGGGAAGACACAGAGAGCGCCACCTCAGTGTAGTATTAAAGCAAAGTTTTAATCACAAAGTTTATGTAACACTCACAAGATGGAAATAAATATTAAGCTCGTCTGTGTGTTAAAAAGTACTACCTCTGCAGACATCCTCGCTGGTTCCGGCCGACTTCCTGGTGGCCACAGAGCTGCCCAAACGGACCCCATGCCATCTCCCTGATGCCTGGATGATGGTCTCGGATGCCTGGAGAGATACCACTTTCAACACACACAGATGAGCTTGATATTTATTTCCATCTTGTGAGTGTTACATATACTTTGTGATTAAAACTTTGCTTTAATACTACATTAAGTTGGCGCTACACTGTGTCTTCCCTTCCTCCTTATCTGTTCACAGAGCTGGCTTTCTCTGAGGATAGCTGCCGCCATTCATTCTAAGAACTGATCCTTTACGGATTAATGAACTTGCAATATTATATGACTATTGGTCCATTATCATATGTTCTCAGTCAATCCATCTCTGCGCTTACAGTTTCCTTTTCTACGTTATCACCACACTCGTAGACCACTGATACTTCCTCCTGCTCTCTAATTGAAAGCCTGTACTTCGGTACAGACATAGAGCTGGAGGAAGAGTCTGCAGGAACATTGCATTGCACCCGTGATCCACTGATGGCAGTTGCAATGCTTTGTAGGCTGATTTGAAAAAATAAATAAATCCACTTTTTTTTGTGGCAAATATATGTGCATTTATTATTTTTTTTTGCAAAAGGTTTTCTTAGCCTTTAAACTATGAAAAAGTTGGAATCATACTAATATTTAGTCAGACACCACCTTTTTTGCCCTCTAGAGGGCAACATAGAGACACTGAAAAGCAACATGGTTTTAACCATTAGATGCATGCATTAAAGACAGCTTCCTATTTTTATTTTACAGTCACACCTCTATTTTACTAAAAGCTAGAAACACAGTGCTTGCGTAAAGTATATTTTTGCATTGGATGAAGATCCAAAATACATAAACTATAGGTACAAATGACCAACCATGGTATGTGTTGGTAGCGACAGGTTAAATTCTTTATGATATTGTTTTTGCATGCATCAATGCATTGGATAGTGCAAAGATACCACTGAGTCTTAGACTTCACCCATCTGCTAGCATTGATTTTGTGACACGCGCAACTCAAAAGATCTGCAGAGCCTTCCATAAATATGAACGGTACACGTAGCCAGAACATGATGTACGGATAGGGTTCTCACCACCTGACATCCCACTGGGCCCACCCACTCTCCCCGTCTGCATCCCTGACACAACATCAAGTGCTGGAGTTGATGGAGAGTTAATTATAAAGGGGGGGGTGATTAATTCCCTTTGTGCCACTGAACATCCACAATGAACCATCCGCGCTCACCTATTCCCACTCTGCAGCACATGGCATGAGATTGATCAATGTCTCTGACCATGCAGTATTTCTATTAATCATTGAAAAATCTGCATGAGAATCAGTATCATTATTTTCGGCTATATCCGATCTCGATTGTTTGAGGTGATAGGTAATAAGTGATATAATGTGTGTATTTCCTGTTATATATATATATATATATATATATATATATATATATGTCCATTACAATGTCCCTGTCAGGGCTTCTCTACACTGGCCGCTCAGCTGTCAGCTAATTGCCAGCTCCTATCTCTCCACAGTTACTCACCTGTTGCTGATATCCTGCTCGTCAGTCCTGCCTACTTAAGCTGTCCAGCCCAGATGATCTCTGCCTTCGCCTTGGTCATCATCATAGAGACTATCTCCTGCATTCCTGTTAAAGACTTGCTTGGCTGACATCCCTTCTGGCTCCAGATCCTGCTTGCTGTTCCACTACTCTGATCCCTGACTTTCTGGCTTGGCTGACTATCAATTCCGGTTACCGAACTTTGGCTATGTTTTGACAGGGTTTGTTCTATTTTCTTTTAATATTAAACAAGTGTAATTTAACTGTACTTCTGTCTCGGTTTGATTCATGGTTTCTGACAGTCCCTTCCTTCTTATTGATAGAATATTATTGAATATAACCATGTCCTACCTAATATAAACCCCTGAGTATGGGTCAGAGACGCGTTGGGTGGAATGGAGATAGCTAACTTAAAATGTTTGTCAACTAACATTGAAGTGTCTGTAGCATAAGCCGTTTTTTACTATTTACTTTGTACATGTTTACACTGCTTTGTTTTCATTTTCTGGTGATAAATAAGATTGTAAGCTCTTCTGAGTAGAGCCCTCTTAATCCTCTTGTATTTTATTGTATTATAACTGTATTGTCTCCCTTTTATATTGTAAAGCTCTGCGTAAACTGTTGGCGCTATATAAATCCTGTACAATAATAATAATAAATTGAAGACAATTTTAGGATTTTGAAATAAACTGTTGTATAGTATATTTTATTGTATATCTCTATGGTGTACTGTTTGTCGATATAGTCCCAGTTCGGTATGGGGGATACACATTCTTTGCCAATTTTCTAATGTGTGTCATATCAAAACAAACATGACATTGTTCATTGGTTGGATAATTATTTGTCCGAGTCCTTGTGTTAACTCAACTCAAAGAAAACCAAAACAGAACTGAAGATTTAGCTACAATTTCCAGTTTCCTTGCAATGTAAAATGATTGGCTGCTACAAGCTGCCAGTATTCTTTGGTACAGTCTTTTTTTAGGACTTCAAAATACCTATACACATGAGATGACCAGCTGAATTAGGCAATGGTCTTAAAGTGTTACTAAACCCACAACAGTAAAATCAGTCTGTATAAGCAGCAAAGCATGCTTGCTTTTCTCACTGTGGGCCCTAAGGGGTTAACCCTCCCCATTGTGTAAAAAGGCTGTTTGATCCTGTCTTTTCTGATTCTCCCCTTCTTTTACTGTCCCCAATCCATCCCCTGATACAACAAAGCCCTAGGAGGCACTCTGCACATGCTCAGTTTGGTGTGTATTGCTAGAGAGGGTTCTTTTTTGTTTGGGAGAGTATATGTGATCAGCACAGGGCCAATCAGCACTGTCCAGACAGAGGGTGAGGAGTGATGCAGCCTCATAGGGCAGTCAGAGGAGAATATAAACTCCTCCTACAAGCTTTAACCAGACACTAATAGAAGTCACAAGACTGCTATATACTGCTGATGATTAATAGTATTTAGCAGTTTATATTTACTAAATTCAGGGCTTTTTTTCTCAGAGAATAGGTGCAGGAACTCCCCTCTCCTAAATCACCCCTTGTCTCTGCCCTATACCCGCCTCCAAGCACTGTCCCTTGTTTCCACCCCCCACCCACCTTCCAGTACCACCTCTTTTAGAGAAAACAGAACCAAGTATCATTTTGTGGCACTAAGTAATCTGTATGAAATTTTGTAATTATAAGAAGAAAAGCAGTAAAATGGATCCCACGCCCCCAGCAACTATACCCCCCCCTCAAAGCAAATATAGATCCCCCACAATAATAGAGACTCTCATCAAAAATAGACCCCCCTAGCAACAATAGACCATTTGCAGCAAAACACCACCTCGCAACAACAGACCCACCCCAGGAACCAGAGACCCCACCAGCAACAATAGATCTCCCAGCGACCAGCATTAATAGACCCTCCAGCAGCCAGCAACAATAGATCCCTCCTCAACAGTAGATCGCTCCCGGCAAAAGCTGACCACCTGCAACAAAAGTCCCCCCAGCAACAATAGACCCCTCTTTTAACAATAGTTCCCCCAGCAAAAATACATCCCCCACAATACTAGACACCCCCAATAAAAATAGATCCCCTCCAGCAACAATAGACCACTTCCACCTCACAGCAACAGACCCACCCAAGAAAAAATAGATGGCCCAAGTAACAATAGATTTCCCAGCAGCCAGCATCAATAGACCCTCCAGCCGCCAAAAACAATAGATCCCTCCTCTATAATAGATCCCATCCATCAACAATTGACCTACTTGCAACATAAGACCCCCCCCCAGCAACAATAGACCCCCAAGCAAGAATAGATCCCACTGAAGTTGGCATCATTGGACCCTTTAGCACACCGCACTACCCCTTGCCACTGCATACATTCAGTGCTGAAGGTGCTGGAATTGCTTTAGCCTGCATTCCGGCTGAAAAAAAGCCCTGACTAAAATAATTCATTTCCATGTTCTGTGTACTGTGGGAAACCAGATATAGTGAATGCAGGGTCCTGGGTTTAGTAACACTCAGGGGCGGACTGACCATTGAGCCACTCGGGCACTGCCCGAGGGCCCTGGGCCACTAGGGGGCCCCATCAGGGTTGCCAGCCTCATTAAAACCAGGGACAGTATGTATAAATCTGGGTTTTTTTTTACATCTATCTGTGTATACTGTGTGTACATGTATGTGTATACTGTGTGTGTGTGTATACTGTGTGGCCCCATAATCTCTGATTGCCTGGGGGCCCCATAATCTCCTATTGCCCGGGGGCCCCATGAGTTATCAGTCCGACCCTGGTAACACTTTAAGTTCTTGGATAGACAAAGAGCAGATACGTTGTAGACTCTAATCCTCAGGCTAGCACTGATGACAGGATCCATTTTCTTATAGTCGTCGGCCGCTAAAACAGTCTCTGCGACAGCTTCAAAGAAGAAATGGGAAACAGCTCACCTTGTTGAAAGCCTCAGAACTGTTTATTTATCCATCCAACAAACAGACTAGCCCATCTGAGGTGCAAACACGCAAAAACCTTTCACTCGACAAGGAGCTTATTCACTGAGGGAAGACTCAGCGCAGAGGTTTGGGTTCGGCACAATCATGGGTTCCCTGTGAATCGTGCCTGTTCATGGTTCATGCTCCTAGAAATGAGGGAGTTTACCAGAGTAACCATAATGCACTGCCTGGCCTTTGAACTTAGGTCAACTGTAGAAGGGCCAATAAAGGGGCTTTTAGGTAAGCTAGTCTCCTCACTTTAAAGGAGTGGATTCCCAGCAGCCATATTGACTTGATTTAGCTGTGATGGGGAAAGCATATAAAGTGCTGCTGATAAGGTGCACAGGGAGTGATTTGTAAGGTGGGACTGGGTCAACCTCACATGAAACGTACTTGCAGCAAGGGACCAGCCCCTAGGTGCAGGTTGCAGTATGTTACAGACGGTTCAGCCCCAAGCAATACTATCCTATGCAAGGATGGTGTCCTGAGGCCTAAACTTCCCATCCTCCTAACTCTGATGTCAATAACCCCTCATTCCCAGGAGTGCTCACATGCTTGGCCCAAGTGTTTACTTCCAAAACCTAGGTGGCCAGATTTGCACCAGTAAACACACCTCTTGGTCCATTTCCCAGTTATTGCCTGTAAAAGGCACTTCACTTGATAAGATATTCAAATGGAGGCTTGCAGTAAATAATAAACTTCTCTGCTTGCTTTTTCAGTAGTTGAAACACAACAGTCTATATACTGTCATAACTACACTCCAAATAGTGGCTTAAGGTCAAAAGTTATGGGCATTGGTTCTCCTGTGGTTCTTAGCAATTGTTATCTGTCCTTTCTCTCTATCTTCCAGGGCTACAAGCTCTCTTGGTTGTTCAGTTCTTCTGTTGGGAGGAACAAGGGAACACACCAAGGCTCTACCCCTCTTCCTCCGCAGGGTTCCCTCCTCAGCCCCTCCCCCAAAGGAGAAAGCACATTCACTTCCAGCAGGCCTTCATTCTCTGTGTCTCTTCCAGCAGAAATGAGCCCAGAGCCCCAGCTCTACCTGTGATGAATTAACACAAAGTATAGGCAGAAAGCAAGGAGCTTGAACAAGAGCCTCGTGTTTAATTAGCAGCATCCATTTTACAACAATTACTGCTCCCTCCCCCCCAGATCACATGACTAATGCCCCCTACACACGGTCGGATTTTCAGACGGAAAATGTGTGATAGGACCTTGTTGTCGGAAATTCCTACCCTGTGTGGGCTCCATCACACATTTTCCATCGGATTTTCCATCACACAAAGTTTGAGAGCAGGATATAAATTTTTCCGACAACAAAATCCGTTGTCGGAAATTCCGATCGTGTGTACACAAATCAGACGCACAAAGTGCCACGCATGCTCAGAATAAATAAAGAGATGAAAGCTATTGGCCACTGCCCCATTTATAGTCCCGACGTACGTTTTTTACGTCACCGCATTCAGAATGATCAGATTTTCCGACAACTTTGTGTGACCGTGTGTATGCAAGACAAGTTTGAGCCAACATCCGTCTGAAAAAATCCTAGGATTTTGTTGTCGGAATGTTCGAACAAAGTCCGACCGTGTGTACGGGGCATAAGACTGTTAACTATTTCCTCACATAAGGAACTAGGCATAACAATTGAACTTGAAGTATTACATAAAGCATACACATCATTACATCTTCCCTCTCAAGTACAAAACATTTAATATGGGACAAGATCCCTCCATATTTTTGGTTTAATAGCTCGACCATATCGAGAGAAGGTAACTGCTGGCTCATCATCCGTAGTATTGGTGTCCTGTTGAGAGTCACTCCCAGCATTATCACATGCTGATATGTTTATGCTGTCCTCTGTATCCTCAGTCGACTCATTATCCTTGTTTAGGACTTCTGTGCCATCATGAGCTTGTTCTTTATCTCCATTGTCATCCAGTTCCTGTAATGAAGTATCAGCGGCAGTGTCTGGATGAAGATGACGCCTGTTTCGTCTCAGCTTCTGTCCCCGCTTGGTTTCAATCGTATATGATTTTGGTAAATTGGCTTCTTTGATAATTCGAACAGGTTCCCCAGCACAGAGTGGACAAAGGGATTTTGTGGATTTATCAAAATACAGTTTTTGCTTTTCCATGTCTACGATCCTCTGAAGCTGTTACTTGATTATGTGAAATAGACTGAGGCTGCAACTTCTGTTGTGCAATAGGCACTGTGGTCCTCAGTGTTCTACCCATGAGCAGCTGTGCAGGTGAGCATAACCCTTCAATAAGTGCTGCACGATACTTTAACAGCCCTAGGTACACATCCTCCCTGGTGATTGCGCCCTTTCAGTATAATGGATTTGGCTTTGCCAACATACTTCTCTGCTAGACCATTGGCCTGTGGGTGATACGGCTAGTGGGTTTGTGTCTGGTTCTCTATTCATGCAGGTAGCACTGGAACTCAGCACACGAGAATTGTGGCCCATTATCAGACGCAAGTTCTTCACACACTCCATGTCTTGAAAGTATTGTTTTGAAAGCTCATATGACTGTTGACATTTTTAGATTTCTCAGCTGCACTAGCCCAAAGTATTTGCTGTAGTAATCTTCTACTATCAGGCAGTGGCAGTGCCTCCATAAAGGGCGCAGGAGCACCGCCCCCTCTCTCCTGGCACCACTCTATCACCATAGATAGATTCATGCATTGCATGAATCTATCTATGGTCCCCGCTGACACCCCCTATTCAGGTGTCCGGCCCCTCTTTCGGGCGCTGGGCACCTGAATTACAGCGGGGTGTTTTTTGGAAGCACCTGATTAGAGCCGAATTCTCAAGGTAAACAGCAGGCGCAATGCTGTGCATTCGCTGTTTACTCAGCTGTGTGTTAGCAAAGCGAAGAAATTTGCTTTGGGAACACTGAGCCGCCTCTCAGCCAATCAGGTGCTTGGGTCTGTTACCTGTCACCTGATTGGCTGAAACGTCAGGCGCTGTGATTGGACACCTGATAGAGAGGACAGAAGAAGACATCGAGGAGCGTGCAGGACACCGCCGCTGACCCGCTGCGAGACAGGTAAGTGGTTGGTTGGCTGACAGCATTTGATGAGGCACAGTAGCGGGTATTGATGGACACACTGGCAGCAATTGACGGGTAAAAGTAACTGCGTTTGATGGCACAGTGGCTGCGTTTGATGGGCACAGTGGCAGCATTTGATGGGCACACTGGCAGCAATTGATGGGTACAGTATCTGCGTTTGATGGCACAGTGGCTTCTCTTGATGGGCACAGTGGATGCGTTTGGGCACAGTGGCTGCGTTTAATGGGCACAGTGGCTGCGTTTGATGGGCACAGTAGCTGCGTTTGATGGCACAGTGGCTGCGTCTGATGGGCACAGTGGATGCGTTTGGGCACAGTGGCTGCATTTGATGGGCACAGTGGCTGCATTTGATGGGCACAGTAGCTGCGTTTGATGGCACAGTGGCTGTGTTTGATGGGCACAGTGGCTGAAATTGATGGGGGGTTTTTTTCAGTTAGTTTGCGCCCCCCAAAAAAATTTTGAGCACCAGCCACCACTGCTATCAGGTAATGGTTGTCCTCAAAATTAAAAATATCTGTAGCCAGTCCCTGCCATGCCCGCGAGGGAGCATTCCACAGTGTAAGAGGTTATTTTGCATTGTGTTTTTGAAATGTCTGGCAGGTTTCACACTTCTTCTCAAGTGTCTCAATCACCAAATTAGGCCAGTAAATCAACTCCCGCGCTCTGCGCTTACACAGAGTGATGCCTAAATGTCCCCGGTGGATTTGTTCCAGTACTTCTGCCTGCTGTGACTTAGGAATGAGAATATGGTCTCCCATAAATATGAAATCCGTATGAATGTACAGCTCATCTTTCACAGGCCAAAATCCCTGTAGTTCAGGACACAGCTTTTTTTTTTTCTGGCCAGCAATTGCACATGACACGAGTTAGTTTTTCTAGGACTTTATCCTGTTTGGTGTCTTGTCTTCTCCAGCCGTACATCCAATATTGGAATGTTCACTAGTACTGTATGCAGGGGCGTTGCTAGGTCTGCAAAAGATCTGGGGCTAGAGCCCATAGCAGCGGTCACCAACCTTATTGCAGGCCTGTGGGGGGGCGGGGGGCACACCGGTGGTAAGCAAGTGGTTCAACTCACCATAATGCAGAATCAGTGGGAGCCCTGGGCGTGTCACTTGCCACATCTCCTGCCACCAGATGCAGCATGTCACTTGGCGCTGTCGCCTGTCACCAGATGCAGTGTGTCACTTGCCACTGTTGCCTGTCACCAGATGCAGCTTGTTTCTTGCCACGTCACCTGCCACTAGATGTGGAATGTCAATTGCCATGTCGCCTGCCACCAGATGTGGATTGTCACTTGCCACTTTCACCTGGCACCAGATGTGGATTGTCACTTGCCACGTCACCTGCCACCACTTGCAGATTGTCACTTGCCACGTCACCTGCCACCATTTGCAAATTGTCACTTGCCACGTCACCTGACACCATTTACAGATTGCCATGTCACCTGCCACCTTTTGCAAATTGTCACTTGCCACGTCTTCTGCCACCATTTGCAGATTGCCAACTCACCTGCCACCATTTGCAGATTGTCACTTGCCACATCACCTGCCACTAGATGTGGGTTGTCACTTGCCACGTCACCTGGCACTAGATGTGGATTGTCACTTGCCAACTAATGTGGATTGTAACTTGCCATGCCAGCCACTGCCACCAAATGTGCATTGTTGCTGCATTGGTGGCAGACTGGCAGCACTGGTCCATTTAGTGAGGGCAGGAGAGCAGTGATGCGGGGCAAGCAGTGAAAGATGATGTCATCTTGCTGCTCCCCGCCGCACCTCCGACATTGAAGCAAGGGGATCTGGTTGCAGAGTGGAGCTCCACTGATGACAGGAAGCACGTGACCTCCACTCCATCGCACTGTGAGGGTGGAGGAGCACTGATGTGTGGCGGGCAGTGAGAGATGATGTCATCTCTCTGCACCTCGCTCCCACATTGAAGAGGCCCGCTGTGAAGAGCGCTGATGTGGAGCAGTCGGAGAGAGATGATGTCATCTCTGCTTGTCCGCCCACTCGCTTCTCTCCTCTCCTCCGCCTCTCTCATGCAGCCAGCCTGCACGCTGCAGCCGCGGCCCGCTGGTTAGGCAGGGACCCTGCGGCAAGAGACTCGGGGCTATGGGCCCCAGATTCGGGGCTGTAGCCCCAATAGCCACCCCCTAGCGATGCCTCTGACTGTATGCACCTGTTCTTCCACCTCAGGTTCATCCTGTGCTTCATGTCCTTCTGGAAACACCCTAGACAAGGTATATGCCATTGTAATTTCCTTTCCAGGCTTATACTTCACTGTGAGATCATACTGCTGTAATTTCATAACCATTCGGTGCAGACGTGGAGGTAGGGATACCTGCAAACACTCCACCAGTGGGAGAATCAACCTGTAGGGGTGCCTTTGCCTGACTCCACCTGCCTACAGATTTGTGTAGGGTTTTTAGGCACTGGCAGGGCTCCTAAATAGAATGTTCTGTAGGTAGCAAAATGCTGTGCAGCTTGGGTAATTTGGGAGTGTGGGGAGGAAAGGATTTTTACCATTTTTTATCCTTTGTTATATCTTTATGCTGCTGATATACTGCAGCCTACTTACAGTCTGTCCCTAACTACACATGCACTACAGTGATAACAGGCTGCGTGTGTTTTTTTTTACAGGCCCTTTTTTGAAAGTGGACCTTTCATAAAAAAATAGAAGGTCTACTTTATTGAAAGCTCCCCTCCCCCAAAGGGGTGCAAATGCAATTTATTAATAAAGCTTTTTATCAAAAAAGCAAAACATACTTCCCTCGACCCCAGTTTCCAATGCTTCTGGAGACATGGGTGATGTCACCATGGCTCACTGCTGCCTCCTGGAAAAAGCTGGGTGCTTGAAATCCCATGGGAATATGCCCCTGCAATTGGCTGGAATGGGTTTCTTGTGGGATTTTTGGTGCCCAGCTATTCCAGGAGGCTATCGTGAGGCATAATGACACTACACACAACTCAGAAAACAATCGAAAGCCAGGGACAAGGTAAGGCTTTTTTTTACAACAGCTTTATTTGTAAATTGACTTTGCATGTGATTTGACAATGTGGATGGGGCTTTCAATAGGGTGGACCTTGCATTTTCATGGAAGGTTAGCTTTACATGGTGACAATAGTGGAATATGTTTGACCAATGTACATAAGCACAGAAGCTTATAGTTTACTTTAGAGAAGCATGCAAAACGGTGTGGAGACACTTCAGCCAGAGCATCGGTTCCCGGCCATGAGAAGCTATATTTGCAGTTGACGGTGGTTATTGTATTTTCTCCTATGACACAGTGATTTACAGGAGACTGTGGGAGACAGAGGTGGATAGTTGTCACCCCATAACACAAAATGCCCAAACAGAGACCTTTTGACCAGTTGTTTTTGCTGTTATCTACTGCCTGTGTGCACAAATCTGTACCCCCATTGCTCTTCAATTGTCAACATCTTAACTAATGCAACAGAAAATGCAATCAACGCAAAAACACAATAAATTATATTAAAAAAACAATTGTATGCCAGCTGAAAACTTCAGAGTAATCACAACACCTGTAGGTAAATCAAATGTGAAAAAAGTGCAGCACAAAAGACCCAATCAAAAATAAAAAATCATTAACAGTCATATAGTAAGTCCAAATGTTAGGTATGGAGAACCACAAAGTCCAAACGGTAGCAGCATAAACCATCCACGTGTGAAAATAGAGATCCAGACCACAAGAAATGTGTGACAATCCCTCCACCAAGATGCCTGCAGTGCTCACTAACCTTGTTCAATGTGTCAGGGCTGGCTCAGCCCTTCCTTCTCTGAGCTGGCCGCTCAGCTGTCGACTAATTGCCAGCTCTCTTCTCTCTCCACAGTTAACGAGCTGTTGTGGATCTGCTCGTCAGTCCCGCCTACTTAAAGACGTCCAGCTCACTTCCTTCCTGCCTTCGCCTTGGTCACATCACAAGAAACCATCTCCTGCGTTCCTGTTTAAAGACTGGCTTGCTGACATCCCTTCTGGCTCCTTATCCTGCTTGCTGTTCCTCCACTTGGATCCCTGACTTCTGGCCTGGCTGATTACCCGATCTGATTACTGAACTCTGGCTTGGCTGACTACCCAATCCGGTTACTGGACTTTAATAAACAAGTGTGATTTAACTGTACTTCTGTCTCGGTCTGGTTCATGGTTTCTGACACAATGGACCCCTGAACTAACAGGAAGTCAACAGCACGTGTCCCCTTAGGGGTAAAGCATGGCCAGAGAAGCAGGTCCGATATCCAAATGGTCCCCCAGACACATGTGAATGAAAGAAGATCTAAGTGCTCTCTATTTAAATACTAAAGCTTTATTCTATGTAAAAAGTAACTACTCACATTTAAGAAGGATCATAAAAGGCTCAGAATACAGCAGATGGAGCTCTAAGAAATCACTGTCTCACAAGGATGGCAGCAGGGGACGTCATCTGAACAAAGCTCCTCCCCCCATACGCGTTACGTCTAACAAGACTTCGTCTTATACTAATAAAATAGTACTAAAGGATTAGTATTTTTACCCTAATGTATTCACAGCATTAGGATAAAATATGTCCCAGCACATTTACAAATCACCCCACCTCCTTCCTTTCCCTTACCTGCTGTCCTTGTCAATGCTGCCAGGTCCTCCTCAATCCATACTGTCTCCCCAAACTTCCCTGATGTAGAGGTGAGGTGTGGGGTAGTGATAGGATCCTGCAGCTGTCTGTCAGGATGCAAGAGAAGGGAGCAGGGGTATGGCTTGCCAGGTGCTGTGAGTTTCAATGGCGAGACCAGGAGACACCTGTAAACAGTGAGGTGGGGGCAGTGGTTCATCCGAATGGGCAACCAAGAAAGGTGGAATTTCAAGGAATCAGACTGTACACCATGGGTGCTCAACCTGTGGCCCACAAGTTGAGCACCTATGCTGTACATTATATAGAAGTCTGGACTTCCTGAACTGTTTTTTTTATGGGTTTAGTATCACTTCAGCTAGGGTCTTTTCTCATTTTTAGATTATAACTTCTATCTTGGGGTGATTAGAGTGCATCAGACAGTTGTTCCTGACAGTATATTCAAGATCTGCCTTTTTTCACATCACCTCACTGCATCAAGGAGCAGATCCAGGGGGAAATTAGTTGCGGGTGAGTGACGGACCAGTCAGCCCGTGAGTGAGCAGGCGGCTCTTCAGGCAGGCAGGTTGGTGGGTGAGTGGGCAGGCCAGTCGGCAGGTGAGTGGACGGCTAGCCAATCAGAGGGCCGAGGGGTGGGGAAGCAGAGAGATGACATCATCTCTCCGCCCAGCGCCCACCCTGCATCCCTGCAGTTCTGCCCTCACTGTGCAGGCAGCCACGGGCAGCAGAGAGATTACATCATCTCTGTGCTGCCTGACTTCACTCTGGGACACAGGAAGTGAAAATCCCCACCTTAGCAGGAAAGTGACAATTGTAGCAGGTAAGTGACAATCCGCAAAGTGTGGCAGGTGACATGGCAAGTGACAATCCGCAACGTGTGGCGGGTGGCGAGGCAAGTGACAATCTGCATCTGGTGACAGGCGACATGGCAAGTGACAATGCGCAACTTGTGGCAGGTGACGTGGCAAGTGACAATCTGCATCTGGTGACAGGTGACATGGCAAGTGACAATCCGCAACATGTGGCAGGTGACGTGGCAGGTGACAATCCGCAACTTGTGGCAGGTGACGTGGCAAGTGACAATCTGCATCTGGTGACAGGCGACGTGGCAAGTGACAGTTCGCAAAGTGTGGCAGGTGGCGTGGCAAGTGATAATCTGCAACTTGTGGCAGGTGACGTGGCAAGTGACAATCCGCATCTAGTGGCAGGCGACGGTGACAAGTGACACACTCAGGGCTCCCACTGATTCTGCATTATAGTGAGTTGAACTATTTAATTTTATATAACAATGTAATAATAGAAATAATGCGCTTCAATCATTCTGACACCATAACAACCATGGTGCCAGGATGATTGAAGCGCCAACACCAGCCATTTCCCTGATAAATCGCCTGCAAAAAAAGTATTTTCTTTCAGTGCCCCTCCCGAAACTAGACTCCGGATCCCTAGGATCCGCCCCTGACTGCATCCTTTGCAATGTGTAAAAACACTGCACCCAAAACACCCCACATTCCCAAGCAAGGTGCACTGCAAACCCCTGCCATATCCCCACAAACCCAATAAAAAAAAAAAATATATATATATATATATATATATATATATATATATAATTTTTTTTAGCTAAATGTATATTAATAAAGGTGTTAATTTTAATCTGATTAATTTTAATAAATGAATAAATATTCGGACACATTTTTCATTATTTGGAGATATGAATATATCCGATTACCCGAATTACAGTATAAACGAAGTTTACAGAACGCTGCACATAACGAAACGAAATTCATCCAAATTTCCAAAATTCAAATCAAATTTTACATCGAATTCTAGACAATGTAATACTGTAAACATATTTCTGAAATCAAAGACTGTGTGTGTTATTATTAGAGTAACATTTCAAAATAATGCTGTTTTAGTTAAGCCAGAGGTGATTTAAAGAGTCATTGTAATCATTTTGTGAAGATTTTTCCTTTGTTCGCTTTGCCACAAAAAAAAAAATCTAAAGTTTTCGATTCGGCCAATTCAAAATTTATCAATATGAACATTTTGAATTATAAAAATCAGTAAATTCGAAGAAAATTTGAAAAAGACATGAAACGAACTCCGAATACGAATTCCGAATACAAACCCCGAATACGAATTGAACGAATCAACCAAATTTAATGAAACAAAATTAATGAATCAAAATGAAACAAAACAAATTTTTTGTCTGGTTTCAGACCTCATGCACACCGGACGTTTTTACCGCTGCTTCTAAGGGCATCAGGCATTTTTTTACCTGCCTGTACACTCCGCAGCATGTTAGTCTATGTGTCCATATACACATAGGCTGTTTTTGATAATGTTGCACAGTGACCACGAAACGCGTCAAGCCTGAATCCCTAACACATCAATTCCGGCACGGACGTTGGAATACACGCTGATCTGCAGATAGCGTTATCTCACACAAGCCCATAGGCGCACATGGGCGAATATTTGAGTCGCTTTTTGGATACATCAAAAGGAAGGTGGGACTTTGAATTGAAGCGGTTGAAATGCAGAGGTAATGGTATAAATATAGAATTTTATTGGTATCAAATTATTAAATTACGTTGTGTGCGGGTTTGGGGTTCCTGAGCCTGTTCATGGTGTGTGGGGGGTTTCCACATTCGCGGGAGCTGCGATGCGCCTTGTGGGTCCTCCCCTTTCTCCCTGTACAGCTGTGGCTTGAGGATCGGGCGGACGCCCCCTCGCGCATCGGCGCCACGGTCCTCACGTCCAGCGCTTGGCGTCAGTCATGACGTCATTACGCTGCCGCTGAGAGCACCATCTGCGTGACGCATGTGGGGGCGTCTCAGCGCCAATCACCGAGCGTCTCGGCTCGGGTGCGGACGCCGTTTTTCGCCCCTCCCATGGTCACGCACGTGGCGTTGGCGGCATATATACTCTGCACCTTCAGTCGGAGCCGGCTGTGCATCTGGCTGGTCTCCGCCTGGGGCCCCTGCACACCAGCCATTCCACCGCTGGTGCTGCATGGCATGCTACTTGGGTAAGTGTCCTTCGAGTCAGGTTCACTTTTGTTCACTCGCATGTCCCCGCACGTTTGTGTTTTCACATACTTTCACCACTACTTCCAGGTCTTTTTGTTTTTTGTTGTTTCATTCATGATTTAGTTTCTCACAGTCACATCCACATTTAGGTCAGCCCACCTTATACACACATAACCACTCTCACACATTTACTGCACTCTTCTTGGCCACCACTTACACATGCGGACACACTGGGTGTATAGATATATCACCCAACCTACCACCCCATCCCACTGATACACCAATTGATTCTCACACTCATATTTTTTAATTTAATTTCATACACTTTCCATCTCACAACACAATTTTTTATTTGTTTTTAGATATCTCCAATTTGCAGCATCACATACCCGTATTCTGGCACATGGAAACCCTCATAGGCACCCCCACATCTTCCCAAGTTAGTTGTGCACAATTATGCCGCCTCAGCTCCCGTGATGTGATCTATGCTCCCGATTCGCCGTGTCTTGCTTGCCCCCTACTGCGCCCACTACTGTGGTTGGTGAGTGCACTGGGTTAAATTTCCTAAATTTTAATTTACATTTTTCAATTTTAAACAGAGTATGGTTTACTTCAATTATTATATTTACAGGGATATGTCGCATCTGCTCCTGACGAGTGGAAATGAATCCACGAAACGCGTAGAGCTACATGATGCTACAGACACATTTATTATGGCCTATGATGTTATCCATATGAACCCAGCCATCTTTTGATCTTTTACCATGTGACCATCTATACAGGTGCCGAGCATGCTGTGTTTGGCCTGTTTAGGCCGTGTTGCTGTCGCACACTATCCATTTGATTGTTGTGAATTTATTTTATTCAGCTATGTTTTTTACACCTCTGTACTATCGTGCCCACATCTTGTACATATATGCAATAAACGTAATTTAATAATTTGATACCAATAAAATTCTATATTTATACCATTACCTCTGCATTTCAACCGCTTCAATTCAAAGTCCCACCTTCCTTTTGATGTATCCAAATATAGGGATGGAGGCACGTATGTGTACCTCATTTAAAGTCCCACATTCCCCCTTGTTTTCTCGTAGATATAGGGATGGAAGCGGTTGAAAAATTGGATTAGCAGTGCTCCCCTGCTATCCACGCGTGAGATGTACATTTAGATGTTTGTATTCCCCGCACAGGGATCCGTACTTTAGGGCCAGCCAAGTAACATTGGATACATTGGTGTATGCATTTACCTTACCAGTGACAGCAATATTACAGCATTCCCGGCACAAATCCAATTGGCTTAAACCCTTTTTTTACTCTTGTTTACGCTTATACAAGCTAATATTGTTTACGTATATACAATTTCTGATTCTAACATCCATGTGTTCTTGCCGCACTGTCGGTGTGTGCGGGTTTGGGGTTCCTGAGCCTGTTCATGGTGTGTGGGGGGTTTCCACATTCGCGGGAGCTGCGATGCGCCTTGTGGGTCCTCCCCTTTCTCCCTGTACAGCTGTGGCTTGAGGATCGGGCGGACGCCCCCTCGCGCATCGGCGCCACGGTCCTCACGTCCAGCGCTTGGCGTCAGTCATGACGTCATTACGCTGCCGCTGAGAGCACCATCTGCGTGACGCATGTGGGGGCGTCTCAGCGCCAATCACCGAGCGTCTCGGCTCGGGTGCGGACGCCGTTTTTCGCCCCTCCCATGGTCACGCACGTGGCGTTGGCGGCATATATACTCTGCACCTTCAGTCGGAGCCGGCTGTGCATCTGGCTGGTCTCCGCCTGGGGCCCCTGCACACCAGCCATTCCACCGCTGGTGCTGCATGGCATGCTACTTGGGTAAGTGTCCTTCGAGTCAGGTTCACTTTTGTTCACTCGCATGTCCCCGCACGTTTGTGTTTTCACATACTTTCACCACTACTTCCAGGTCTTTTTGTTTTTTGTTGTTTCATTCATGATTTAGTTTCTCACAGTCACATCCACATTTAGGTCAGCCCACCTTATACACACATAACCACTCTCACACATTTACTGCACTCTTCTTGGCCACCACTTACACATGCGGACACACTGGGTGTATAGATATATCACCCAACCTACCACCCCATCCCACTGATACACCAATTGATTCTCACACTCATATTTTTTAATTTAATTTCATACACTTTCCATCTCACAACACAATTTTTTATTTGTTTTTAGATATCTCCAATTTGCAGCATCACATACCCGTATTCTGGCACATGGAAACCCTCATAGGCACCCCCACATCTTCCCAAGTTAGTTGTGCACAATTATGCCGCCTCAGCTCCCGTGATGTGGTCTATGCTCCCGATTCGCCGTGTCTTGCTTGCCCCCTACTGCGCCCACTACTGTGGTTGGTGAGTGCACTGGGTTAAATTTCCTAAATTTTAATTTACATTTTTCAATTTTAAACAGAGTATGGTTTACTTCAATTATTATATTTACAGGGATATGTCGCATCTGCTCCTGACGAGTGGAAATGAATCCACGAAACGCGTAGAGCTACATGATGCTACAGACACATTTATTATGGCCTATGATGTTATCCATATGAACCCAGCCATCTTTTGATCTTTTACCATGTGACCATCTATACAGGTGCCGAGCATGCTGTGTTTGGCCTGTTTAGGCCGTGTTGCTGTCGCACACTATCCATTTGATTGTTGTGAATTTATTTTATTCAGCTATGTTTTTTACACCTCTGTACTATCGTGCCCACATCTTGTACATATATGCAATAAACGTAATTTAATAATTTGATACCAATAAAATTCTATATTTATACCATTACCTCTGCATTTCAACCGCTTCAATTCAAAGTCCCACCTTCCTTTTGATGTATCCAAATATAGGGATGGAGGCACGTATGTGTACCTCATTTAAAGTCCCACATTCCCCCTTGTTTTCTCGTAGATATAGGGATGGAAGCGGTTGAAAAATTGGATTAGCAGTGCTCCCCTGCTATCCACGCGTGAGATGTACTTTTAGATGTTTGTATTCCCCGCACAGGGATCCGTACTTTAGGGCCAGCCAAGTAACATTGGATACATTGGTGTATGCATTTACCTTACCAGTGACAGCAATATTACAGCATTCCCGGCACAAATCCAATTGGCTTAAACCCTTTTTTTACTCTTGTTTACGCTTATACAAGCTAATATTGTTTACGTATATACAATTTCTGATTCTAACATCCATGTGTTCTTGCCGCACTGTCGGTGTGTGCGGGTTTGGGGTTCCTGAGCCTGTTCATGGTGTGTGGGGGGTTTCCACATTCGCGGGAGCTGCGATGCGCCTTGTGGGTCCTCCCCTTTCTCCCTGTACAGCTGTGGCTTGAGGATCGGGCGGACGCCCCCTCGCGCATCGGCGCCACGGTCCTCACGTCCAGCGCTTGGCGTCAGTCATGACGTCATTACGCTGCCGCTGAGAGCACCATCTGCGTGACGCATGTGGGGGCGTCTCAGCGCCAATCACCGAGCGTCTCGGCTCGGGTGCGGACGCCGTTTTTCGCCCCTCCCATGGTCACGCACGTGGCGTTGGCGGCATATATACTCTGCACCTTCAGTCGGAGCCGGCTGTGCATCTGGCTGGTCTCCGCCTGGGGCCCCTGCACACCAGCCATTCCACCGCTGGTGCTGCATGGCATGCTACTTGGGTAAGTGTCCTTCGAGTCAGGTTCACTTTTGTTCACTCGCATGTCCCCGCACGTTTGTGTTTTCACATACTTTCACCACTACTTCCAGGTCTTTTTGTTTTTTGTTGTTTCATTCATGATTTAGTTTCTCACAGTCACATCCACATTTAGGTCAGCCCACCTTATACACACATAACCACTCTCACACATTTACTGCACTCTTCTTGGCCACCACTTACACATGCGGACACACTGGGTGTATAGATATATCACCCAACCTACCACCCCATCCCACTGATACACCAATTGATTCTCACACTCATATTTTTTAATTTAATTTCATACACTTTCCATCTCACAACACAATTTTTTATTTGTTTTTAGATATCTCCAATTTGCAGCATCACATACCCGTATTCTGGCACATGGAAACCCTCATAGGCACCCCCACATCTTCCCAAGTTAGTTGTGCACAATTATGCCGCCTCAGCTCCCGTGATGTGGTCTATGCTCCCGATTCGCCGTGTCTTGCTTGCCCCCTACTGCGCCCACTACTGTGGTTGGTGAGTGCACTGGGTTAAATTTCCTAAATTTTAATTTACATTTTTCAATTTTAAACAGAGTATGGTTTACTTCAATTATTATATTTACAGGGATATGTCGCATCTGCTCCTGACGAGTGGAAATGAATCCACGAAACGCGTAGAGCTACATGATGCTACAGACACATTTATTATGGCCTATGATGTTATCCATATGAACCCAGCCATCTTTTGATCTTTTACCATGTGACCATCTATACAGGTGCCGAGCATGCTGTGTTTGGCCTGTTTAGGCCGTGTTGCTGTCGCACACTATCCATTTGATTGTTGTGAATTTATTTTATTCAGCTATGTTTTTTACACCTCTGTACTATCGTGCCCACATCTTGTACATATATGCAATAAACGTAATTTAATAATTTGATACCAATAAAATTCTATATTTATACCATTACCTCTGCATTTCAACCGCTTCAATTCAAAGTCCCACCTTCCTTTTGATGTATCCAAATATAGGGATGGAGGCACGTATGTGTACCTCATTTAAAGTCCCACATTCCCCCTTGTTTTCTCGTAGATATAGGGATGGAAGCGGTTGAAAAATTGGATTAGCAGTGCTCCCCTGCTATCCACGCGTGAGATGTACTTTTAGATGTTTGTATTCCCCGCACAGGGATCCGTACTTTAGGGCCAGCCAAGTAACATTGGATACATTGGTGTATGCATTTACCTTACCAGTGACAGCAATATTACAGCATTCCCGGCACAAATCCAATTGGCTTAAACCCTTTTTTTACTCTTGTTTACGCTTATACAAGCTAATATTGTTTACGTATATACAATTTCTGATTCTAACATCCATGTGTTCTTGCCGCACTGTCGGTGTGTGCGGGTTTGGGGTTCCTGAGCCTGTTCATGGTGTGTGGGGGGTTTCCACATTCGCGGGAGCTGCGATGCGCCTTGTGGGTCCTCCCCTTTCTCCCTGTACAGCTGTGGCTTGAGGATCGGGCGGACGCCCCCTCGCGCATCGGCGCCACGGTCCTCACGTCCAGCGCTTGGCGTCAGTCATGACGTCATTACGCTGCCGCTGAGAGCACCATCTGCGTGACGCATGTGGGGGCGTCTCAGCGCCAATCACCGAGCGTCTCGGCTCGGGTGCGGACGCCGTTTTTCGCCCCTCCCATGGTCACGCACGTGGCGTTGGCGGCATATATACTCTGCACCTTCAGTCGGAGCCGGCTGTGCATCTGGCTGGTCTCCGCCTGGGGCCCCTGCACACCAGCCATTCCACCGCTGGTGCTGCATGGCATGCTACTTGGGTAAGTGTCCTTCGAGTCAGGTTCACTTTTGTTCACTCGCATGTCCCCGCACGTTTGTGTTTTCACATACTTTCACCACTACTTCCAGGTCTTTTTGTTTTTTGTTGTTTCATTCATGATTTAGTTTCTCACAGTCACATCCACATTTAGGTCAGCCCACCTTATACACACATAACCACTCTCACACATTTACTGCACTCTTCTTGGCCACCACTTACACATGCGGACACACTGGGTGTATAGATATATCACCCAACCTACCACCCCATCCCACTGATACACCAATTGATTCTCACACTCATATTTTTTAATTTAATTTCATACACTTTCCATCTCACAACACAATTTTTTATTTGTTTTTAGATATCTCCAATTTGCAGCATCACATACCCGTATTCTGGCACATGGAAACCCTCATAGGCACCCCCACATCTTCCCAAGTTAGTTGTGCACAATTATGCCGCCTCAGCTCCCGTGATGTGGTCTATGCTCCCGATTCGCCGTGTCTTGCTTGCCCCCTACTGCGCCCACTACTGTGGTTGGTGAGTGCACTGGGTTAAATTTCCTAAATTTTAATTTACATTTTTCAATTTTAAACAGAGTATGGTTTACTTCAATTATTATATTTACAGGGATATGTCGCATCTGCTCCTGACGAGTGGAAATGAATCCACGAAACGCGTAGAGCTACATGATGCTACAGACACATTTATTATGGCCTATGATGTTATCCATATGAACCCAGCCATCTTTTGATCTTTTACCATGTGACCATCTATACAGGTGCCGAGCATGCTGTGTTTGGCCTGTTTAGGCCGTGTTGCTGTCGCACACTATCCATTTGATTGTTGTGAATTTATTTTATTCAGCTATGTTTTTTACACCTCTGTACTATCGTGCCCACATCTTGTACATATATGCAATAAACGTAATTTAATAATTTGATACCAATAAAATTCTATATTTATACCATTACCTCTGCATTTCAACCGCTTCAATTCAAAGTCCCACCTTCCTTTTGATGTATCCAAATATAGGGATGGAGGCACGTATGTGTACCTCATTTAAAGTCCCACATTCCCCCTTGTTTTCTCTATTTGAGTCGCTTTTTACAGCATTTTAACAAGGACATTTTATTAGTAAGATGCCTATGTTCAATAAAAGTTTTTCACCCGGTCTTCCTTCCAGGTTCACAGACTCTGGCTGCGTGAGTGGTCAGAGCTGCGATGACGTCACTCCTGTGCATTCCCACTTTAAAAAAACACCTTTTGAACTCAATAGAGACGTTCCTCTCTGTTCCCACCTGTAAGCAGTTGAATGTTAAATGTTTATTTTTTATTAAACTGTTCCAATGTTTCTCAGTTGATGTGTATGGTTAGATTTCTGTGTTATAATATTTCTTGTTTAGTTGTGGTTGCCTTGCAGCGGTGGTGCTGTGTGAAAGGTAAGGGTTAACTCTGCTGGCCAGGAACCCTCTGCTGGGTCAAAAACATAAAAAGGAGGGAACCACCTCTCGGGGGCACTGTAGTTAGCAGTGGTAGCTGCTCCATTAGGGGCGCAGGGGTGCCGCCCCCCTAATCCATGCACCTGGCTCCTAATCTACATGCAGAGCCCTGTACACATGGATTTCAATGGGGTTTATTTCTTTTTTGAAGCACATGATTAGAGCCTGAGACTCTAATTGGCTGCAAAAAAAGTGTGGGCTCGGGGCGCTCTGCGCCCTGAGCCCGCCCGGTTGTGTGACATTAGCAAATTAATATTCACTATTGTTTTCCTGCTTCTCCTCCTGGTCAATCGGGAAGCGGGTCCTGAGACCCAATTGGCTGAGAGGAAAAGCGACCGTATTGACCAGTAATGGGGGAGGATGTACTGGGAGATCCAGGAGATGGCCGTCCTCATTGGAGCGATCTCTCAGTGCTCTGCTTCGCCGCCAACACACAACAAGCCAGAGCCTGTCTGCATGAGTACCACCCACGGAGGGGGTCCGGTGTTTTTTTTTGCCGCTCCCCCTCCCCCCCTGGCTGGAGCACCAGCCGCCACTGGTAGTTAGTAAGATGGCGGGATATTCGGTTCCAGGTCTCCCCATTTAAGGAATAGAATGCTGCTAAGGATGAAGACTACTACTTACACCTAACCAGCCCCTGTGGGAGCCCATTCGGGGTTTCAGGGGTATGGACTCATATTTTTAACTTAAGCACTTGAAACTACTTTCTCATCTATTTAACTTATGAGTACCTCAAGGGGCAATCAGGGGCATAAGTGGACTAACTAAGGGGCACAGAAGGTTATATACAGGAATGTACATTGAAGACATCTTTGTTGAACTGTTAAATTGATATATTTATAAAACTTCAGTAAAAGATTGTTTATTGTTATTCAACTTGGCTTGGCCTGAAGTTACTTGAGGACAATCTTAAAGGGGTGCATTCAAGCATGGCGTATCACAAGAACAGGGCTTATTAGGGGACAAGATGCAGTACAAATGTCAAATGTGCAGTGAAGCAATTTGGAGGAGGCTATATTGCAGTTGCTAATGACTACATTACTAGTGTTTAGTACATAAGCAGCCAGTCAGTCGGAAACGCCACATACAGCTTAACCACTTGAAGCTCGCGCTATAGCCGAAAATTGCCAGGAGGACCTACATGGGAAAAACAAGATGATTACTAGCTCATGTAAAAGGGACATCGGTCCCACACCGACAGCCACTACTGCTAAGCAGTGTCCAGTGCCAGTGCCTACCAGTGTCACTTATCAGTGCCCATCAGTGCTGCCAATCAGTGCCTCATCATCAATGCCACTATCAGTGCTGCCTATCAGTGCCACCCACCAGGTGCCCATCAGTGTTGACCATCAGTGCCCATCAATGCCACCTATTAGTGTCGTCTATCAGTGCCCTTCAGTGCAGCCTCATCAGTGCCTCCTGATCATTGCGCACCAGTATGGCCTCATCAGTGCCCATCAGTGCCACCTATCAGTGCCCATCAGTGCCGCCTTATCAGTGCCTACCAGTGCAGCTTATTAGTGCCCATCAGTGCAGCCTATTAGTGCAGCCTCATCAGTGGCCATCAGTGAAGGAGAAAAATTAACTGTTTGCAAAATTTTATAACAAACTATGAAAACTTTTTTTTTTTTTCTAAATTTTCGTTCCTTTTTTGTTTAGCAAAAAAAATCTAGCAGTGCTTAAATACCACCAAAAAAAGCTCTATTTGTGTGAAGAAAATGCTAAAAATGTCATATGGGTACAGTGTAGCATGACCGTGCAATTGTCATTAAATGTGAAACAGTGGTAAAAGCTGAAATCTGGCCTGGGGGCAGGAAGGGCGGGATAAGTGGCCAGTAAGCAAGCGGTTAAAGCGGGGGTCCACCTATCTATCATTTTTTTTTTTTGGAGTTCATTCACAAACTTTTCTTCTCATGATTATCTACTCACATGTTCTGTGTAATAAGTCCGCCTGTGTCAGATTTCGTTGTAAAGAATAACTTATAAAATTCACTGAAGGCGGTTTCCATCTTCATTGTGGGCATTTGAAGCCCACAAGCATGTATTTCCTGGATGCGGTGAATGCTGTGCTCCCAGCATTCACTGAGATGTTGTGATGATGCTGTTGCACAATGCATGCTGGGAAGCCTGAGACTAGCTCCCAGGGGACTGTGGGAGGTCTGGGAGAGGCTAGAAGCACGCCTACTCCCATGGGAGGAAAACCAGGAAGTGCTAAGAAGATTAGAAAAAAAAAGGTAATTACGGCGATTTAAATTTTTTTATACAGCATGTCAGCATCTAGGCAAGGAAGAGAATGCATAGAGATAATGTTCAAAATTTGGGTGGAACCCCGCTTTAAAGGCACCTTCCATGCATGTAATTAAAAGGATTGCTGTTTTTCCCATGTAACTCTCAAAATCAAATTTAAGGAACCCTCTTCCCACTGTACTCGGTATGGTATTTTTTCTATTCCCCTATGACATTGCTTAGCTACCAATGCCTTGAAAATGACCATAATTTAGTATTAGGTTTTGCCCCACATAGACTTTAACAAGGTTCACTGCTAAGTTCGGTGTTTGTGGATTTCAAGCAAGATTTGATGGACCCCCTGCAATTCAAACCCAGGCAGATTCACCCATCCCTACTGCCCATCTGTCCATATTATGTATTACTTTTTTTGCAATATGGATAAAAGATCTGGCTTATGATTACATAATTTACATTTTCTGATTAAAATATTAAAAAAAGCAAGCTTAACATCTGCAGCCTTTAAGCTCAGTATCAGTATGCTTGGGTATAAAACCAGCCTCCAAATAATTACTTATCCTTTCTGTGCGCGGTTCCATCCTCACCTCCACTCTTTGCACATCTGCTGCCTGCTCGGTGCAGAACCCGTGACCTATGCTTAGTTTGTTATGTAAAGATTGTTCTAGAACTACCTTCCTGAAAACACAACCATCCTAACAATGAAAATTCTTGCTGGCATTTGCAGAGATGTCACCTTCTTAGAACGGAATTAACAGACTGAATTGCAGGGCTTGTTTACCTCGTAGCTGGATGGATGTCATTAACAGCCCACGACTCACATCTCACATGTTGTTTTAAAAATAGCATCATTATTATTATTATTATCCTTCCTTTCTAAAGTGTCGGCCCGATCTGTAGTGTTGTACCTAAGGCAGCAACAAATTATAGAGGTAATGGTGTACGCAAACAAGCCAATACAGATTTCAGCTACCGCTCTCCATTGTATACAGTACGTTCATTAGTTTGCCAGGTTAGTGCGATTGTCTTCATCATATGCAGTATGTTCTTCATTGTATACAGTAAGTACCTGTCCCCATTGTATACAGTATGTTCATTAGCTCCCCATGATAGAGCAACTGTAATGAGAATATACACTATATTAACAAAAGTTTTGAGACACCTGCCTTTACACGCACATGAACTTTAATGGCATCCCAGTCTTATGCCCCGTACACACTGTCGGATTTTCCGACAGAAAATGTGTTATAGGACCTTGTTGTCGGAAATTCTGACCGTGTGTGGGCTCCATCACACATTTTCCATCGGATTTTCCGACCCACAAAGTTTGAGAGCAGGATATAAAATTTTCCCACAACAAAATCCATTGTCCGAAATTCCAATCGTGTGTACACTAGGGATGAGCCGAACACCCCCCGGTTCGGTTCGCACCAGAACCCGCGAACGGACCGCAAGTTCGCACGAACGTTAGAACCCCATTGACGTCTATGGGACTCGAACGTTCGAAATCAAAAGTGCTCATTTTAAAGGCTAATTTGCATGGTATTGTCCTAAAAAGGGTTTGGGGACCCGGGTCCTACCCCAGGGGACATGTATCAATGCAAAAAAAACTTTTAAAAACGGCCGTTTTTTCGGGAGCAGTGATTTTAATGATGCTTAAAGTAAAAAAAAAAAAGTGAAATATTCCTTTAAATATCGTACCTGGGGGGTGTCTATAGTATGCCTGTAAAGTGACGCGTGTTTCCCATGTTTAGAACAGTCCCTGCACCAAATGTCATTTTTAAAGGAAAAAATCTCATTTAAAACTGCTTGCGGGTTTAATGTCATGTCGGGTCATGGCAATATGGATGAAAATCAGTGAGACAAACGGCATGGGTACCCCCCAGTCCATTACCAGGCCCTTTGGGTCTTGTATGGATATTAAGGGGAACCCCGCACCCAAATTAAAATAAGGAAAGGTCCCTATATACTCTGAACAGCAGTATACAGGCGGTGCAAACAAGACAGGGACTGTAGGTTTGTTGTTAAGTAGAATCTGTTTGTAATTTTGAACATTTTTAATGTGTTTAGCTCCAGCCAAAAAATCTTTTCTAAGCTTTTTGGAAAACATAGGGAAGGGTTATCACCCCTGTGACATTTGTTTTGCGTCTTTCCTCCTCTTCAGAAGATTTCACCTCACTTTTTTGTCCCAATGAAAAATGTTTTTTGAAAATTTGTGTTTTTTTGTGGAACAAGGATTGGAAAGCATCAGTGGAAAGGAAAAATTGTTTTCCCATATTAACTCTTACAGGAGAGAATTTCCCTTCCTTAGGGGTAGATTTCATCTCACTTCCTGTTGTCTCCTTCCGTTTGCAAGTAGGAGTCGTTTGTAAGTTAGATGTTTGAAAGTAGGGTCCTGCCCTATATACTCAGCAGAAATTTGGGCCTTAGGTGTTGCTGTGGCCAAAACACTGTAAGCCCTCACAGGGCCCTGCTGTGAAATATTAGATCAAGAATTGTAATTACATGCCCCTGTTGAACAGGAGCTGAAAAATTAGGCCTTAGGCACTGGTGCTGGTGCCACAACACTGCAACCCCTCACAGACACTCTAGTTGGAACGCAGGAACGAGCCCTGCTGCAAAGTATTGCATCAAAAATTGTAATTACACGCCCCTGTTAGACAGGGGCAGAAAAATTGGGTCTTAGGCACTGGTGCTGGTGCCACAACACTGCAACCCCTCACAGACACTCTAGTTGAAACGCAGGAACAAGCCCTGCTGCAAAGTATTGCATCAAAAATTGTAATTACACGTCCCTGTTAGACAGGGGCTGAAAAATTGGGTCTTAGGCACTGGTGCTGGTGCCACAACACTGCAACCCCTCACAGACACTCTAGTTGGAATGCAGGAACGAGCCCTGCTGCAAAGTATTACATCAAAAATTGTAATTACACGCCCCTGTTAAACAGGGGCTGAAAAATTGTGCCTTAGGCACTGGTGGTGGCGCCCAGAACCAAAAATGTTCTTACAAGCTATCAGCGTGATGATTGAGGAGGAAGAGGATAATTACTCAGGGATAGTCACTCAGCATCAGCATAGGCAGTCTTTGAAGGGATCTGAGATTTCAAAAAAAATTATTCGGTTACATCTGCATCAGGTGCTTGGTAGCTGGTGGTGATCCAAGACTGATTCATTTTTATGAAGGTCAGCCGATCGACCGAGTCGGTGGACAGACGCACCCTGTGATCGGTTACCACGCCTCCAGCAGCACTGAATGTGCGTTCCGAAAGAACGCTGGATGCAGGACAGGCCAGTAGCTCAATTGCATACTGTGCAAGCTCTGGCCAGTGATCCATCCTCAAGACCCAGTAACCCAGAGGATTTTCGGTGGGAAAGGTGTCCAAGTCTGATCTTGCCCCTAGGTATTCCTGCACCATGTAAAACAGACGCTGGCGATGGTTGCTGGAACCGATCATACCTTGGGGCTGCGGACCAAAAAATTGTCTGAACGCATCGGTCAGACGGCCACCTTCTCCACCGCTCCTTCTTTGACTGACCGAAGCCTCAGCAACACGTTGTCCAGAAACAGGAGTTTGTAACCTCCCAGTCTCTGGGAACGCGTTGCACAGACCTTTCTGCAAGGCCTCCCGAAGATGTTTCATCCTCTGCTCCCTCTGCGATGGCAAGATAAGGTCCGCAACCTTACCCTTGTAACGTGGATCAAGGAGGGTTGCCAGCCAGTATTGGTCCTTCTCCTTGATACCACGAATACGAGGATCCTTACGCAGGCTTTGCAGGATCAGGGAGGCCATGCAGCGTAGGTTTGCTGAGGCATTCGGTCCGGAGTCCTCTGGGTCACTAAGGACAACAACGTCCGCAGCCACCTCCTCCCAGCCACGTACAAGTCCATGTGTTCCTTGGGACTGATCCCTTAAAGACTGCTGATGCTGAGTGCCAGGCTCCACCTCCATACTGACACAATCTTCCTCCTCCTCCTCCTCCTCCTCCTCGTCCTCTTCCTGTGTGATCGGCGGGCACGCAGGAACACTGTCTGGATAAAGGGGGCCTTGAGAGCTAAGGAAGTCCTCCTCTTCCTGCCTCTGTTCTGCCTCAAGTGCCCTGTCCATTATTCCACGCAGCGTGTGCTCCAACAGGTGGACAAGGGGGACAGTGTCACTGATGCATGCACTGTCAGTGCTCACCATCCTCGTGGCCTCCTCGAATGGTGACAGGACAGTGCATGCATCCCTGATCATGGCCCACTGGCGTGGGGAAAAAAAACCAAGGTCCCCTGACCCTGTCCTGGTGCCATAGTCGCACAGGTACTCATTGATGGCCCTCTGCTGCGTGTGCAGCCGCTGCAGCATGGCCAACGTCGAGTTCCACCTGGTGGGCATGTCACAGATTAGGCGGTTCTTGGGCAGGTTAAACTCCTTTTGGAGGTCCGTCAGCCGAGCACTGGCATTATATGACCGGCGGAAATGCACACAGACTTTCCTGGCCTGCCTCAGGACATCCTGTAAGCCCGGGTACCTGCCCAAGAACCGCTGCACCACCAAGTTAAGGACGTGAGCCAAACAGGGCACATGGGTCAGTTGTCCCTGTCGGAGGGCAGAGAGGAGGTTGGTGCCATTGTCGCAAACCACCATTCCTGCCTTAAGTTGGCGTGGCGTCAACCACCTCTGAACCTGCCCCTGCAGAGCTGACAGAACCTCTGCCCCAGTGTGGCTCCTGTCCCCCAAGCACACCAGCTCAAGCACCGCATGGCATCTTTTGGCCTGCGTACTTGCGTAGCCCCTTGAACGCCTACGGAGCACCGCTGGTTCCGAGGAAGAGGCCATGGAGGAAGAAGAAGAGGAGGGGGTGGAGGAGAGAGGTGTGTCACAATCAGCATTTTGGAGGCGTGGTGGCGGAACAACCTCCAACACTACTGCACCTTGTCCTGCATCCTTCCCAGCTGCCAGCAGAGTCACCCAATGCGCCGTGAAACTTAAGTAACGTCCCTGTCCATGCCTGCTGGACCATGAGTCAGCGGTAATATGCACCTTACCGCTGACCGCCCTGTCCAGCGAGGCATGGACATTGCCTTCCACATGCCGGTAGAGAGCCGGAATCGCCTTCCGTGAGAAAAAGTGGCGTTTGGGTACCTGCCACTGAGGAACCGCACATTCCACAAACTCACGGAAGGGGGCAGAGTCTACCAACTGAAAAGGCAGCAGTTGAAGTGCTAGCAATTTTGCCAAGCTAGCATTCAACCGCTGGGCATGTGGATGGCTGGGAGCAAACTTCTTTCGGCGGTGCAGCAGCTGGGGCAGGGAAATTTGCCTGGTACAATCTGACGTCGGTGTACCAAAAGCAGATTGCCCATAAGTACTTGGCTGTGACACACCTAATTCTACACCTTCATTCCTCTCACTGCAGGTCGCAGAGAGGACTGAAGGTCTAGTGGGGTTGGAAATCTCAGCTGATGAGGAGCAAGGAGAGATCGTCTTTGTTCTTTGGTGTGGGTCTTTTAGATACGCTTGCCAACGAACTGCATGGCAGGTCAACATATGTCTGGTCAAGCATGTGGTACCCAAGCGGGAGATGTTTTGGCCACGCGAGATACGCTTGAGACATATATTGCAAATAGCAGCGGTGCGATCTGATGCACTCGTCTCAAAAAAGGCCCACACCAAAGAACTTTTTGAATAACGCGCAGAGACTGCAGCGCCCTGCACATGTGGAGCTTTGGGGTGTGATGCAGTCAATGTGCTGCCCTTAGGCTGGCCCCTGGAGGGCATCCTGCCTAGTTGGTGATGTGCCACCTCCTCCTCCTCCTCCTCCTCCTCCTCTCTCCTATCAGGCACCCACGTTGAGTCAGTGACCTCATCATCCCCTCCCTCCTCATCACTGGAGCAAACCTGGCAGTATGCTGCAGCAGGGGGAGCATGACTGCCAGATTGCTGTCCTTCTTGGGCACCCCCTCTGTCCGTGCTCATGTTACTGCCTTCATTGAGCTCAGTATCATCATCAGAGCCTTCCAAACGCTGGGCATCCTCCTGGAGCATGTACCCAACACTGTGGTCAAACAGTTCGAGGGAATCCTCATGAGGACATGGTGGAGCTAGGGAAGGAGTCACTGATGACATTGAGCTGAGGGAAGAGGCCGCTGCTTTGCCAGACAAAGCACCCTGGGCATGGGTGAGAGAGGATGAGGAGGATGAGGACGGCTTGGTCATCCACTCGACCAAGTCTTCCGCATGTTGCGGCTCAACACGGCCAGCTGCCGAAAAAAAGGCCAAGCGTGTCCCATGGCCACGTGCTGATGAGGATGCACCGTCTCCACGACCAGCACTAGACACAGAGCCTGCTTGCCCTCTCTTATTGGCTTGTGACTGTCTGCCTCTCCTTCTTGGCCTTCCAGACATACTAATGGCCTGTAGCTGCACTAAGCTGGGATAGAACACCTGTAATTTTCTTCAGGTAGCTTTATATACTGTAACCAGACAAGCCTGCCTGTCAGTAGGAAGATAACAGGAACGGATCTAGCTGAACACTGTGAGCAGGACGTACTGCACTAAATGTATATAGCAGGAACGGATCTAGCTGAACACTGTGAGCAGGACGCACTGCACTGAATGTAAATAGCAGGAACGGATCTAGCTGAACACTGTGAGCAGGACGCACTGCACTGAATGTAAACAGCAGGAACGGATGTAGCTAAACACTGTGAGCAGGACGCACTGCACTGAATGTAAATAGCAGGAACGGATCTAGCTGAACACTGTGAGCAGGACGCACTGCACTGAATGTAAATAACAGGAACGGATCTAGCTGAACACTGTGAGCAGGACGCACTGCACTGAATGTAAATAGCAGGAACGGATCTAGCTGAACACTGTGAGCAGGACGCACTGCACTGAATGTAAATAACAGGAACGGATCTAGCTGAACACTGTGAGCAGGACACACTGTACTAAATGTAAATAGTCTAGCTGCCTGACCGTGGTACTAATAGGATCAAAAAGAACACCTGTAATTTTCTTCAGGTAGCTTTATATACTGTAACCAGACAAGCCTGCCTGTCAGTAGGAAGATAACAGGAACGGATCTAGCTGAACACTGTGAGCAGGACGTACTGCACTAAATGTATATAGCAGGAACGGATCTAGCTGAACACTGTGAGCAGGACGCACTGCACTGAATGTAAATAGCAGGAACGGATCTAGCTGAACACTGTGAGCAGGACGCACTGCACTGAATGTAAACAGCAGGAACGGATGTAGCTAAACACTGTGAGCAGGACGCACTGCACTGAATGTAAATAGCAGGAACGGATCTAGCTGAACACTGTGAGCAGGACGCACTGCACTGAATGTAAATAACAGGAACGGATCTAGCTGAACACTGTGAGCAGGACGCACTGCACTGAATGTAAATAGCAGGAACGGATCTAGCTGAACACTGTGAGCAGGACGCACTGCACTGAATGTAAATAACAGGAACGGATCTAGCTGAACACTGTGAGCAGGACACACTGTACTAAATGTAAATAGTCTAGCTGCCTGACCGTGGTACTAATAGGATCAAAAAGAACACCTGTAATTTTCTTCAGGTAGCTTTATATACTGTAACCAGACAAGCCTGCCTGTCAGTAGGAAGATAACAGGAACGGATCTAGCTGAACACTGTGAGCAGGACGTACTGCACTAAATGTATATAGCAGGAACGGATCTAGCTGAACACTGTGAGCAGGACGCACTGCACTGAATGTAAATAGCAGGAACGGATCTAGCTGAACACTGTGAGCAGGACGCACTGCACTGAATGTAAATAGCAGGAACGGATCTAGCTGAACACTGTGAGCAGGACGCACTGCACTGAATGTAAATAACAGGAACGGATCTAGCTGAACACTGTGAGCAGGACACACTGTACTAAATGTAAATAGTCTAGCTGCCTGACCGTGGTACTAATAGGATCAAAAAGAACACCTGTAATTTTCTTCAGGTAGCTTTATATACTGTAACCAGACAAGCCTGCCTGTCAGTAGGAAGATAACAGGAACGGATCTAGCTGAACACTGTGAGCAGGACGTACTGCACTAAATGTATATAGCAGGAACGGATCTAGCTGAACACTGTGAGCAGGACGCACTGCACTGAATGTAAACAGCAGGAACGGATGTAGCTAAACACTGTGAGCAGGACGCACTGCACTGAATGTAAATAGCAGGAACGGATCTAGCTGAACACTGTGAGCAGGACGCACTGCACTGAATGTAAACAGCAGGAACGGATGTAGCTAAACACTGTGAGCAGGACGCACTGCACTGAATGTAAATAGCAGGAACGGATCTAGCTGAACACTGTGAGCAGGACGCACTGCACTGAATGTAAATAGCAGGAAAGGATCTAGCTGAACACTGTGAGCAGGACGCACTGCACTGAATGTAAATAGCAGGAACGGATCTAGCTGAACACTGTGAGCAGGACGCACTGCACTGAATGTAAATAGCAGGAACGGATCTAGCTGAACACTGTGAGCAGGACGCACTGCACTGAATGTAAACAGCAGGAACGGATGTAGCTAAACACTGTGAGCAGGACGCACTGCACTGAATGTAAATAGCAGGAACGGATCTAGCTGAACACTGTGAGCAGGACGCACTGCACTGAATGTAAATAGCAGGAACGGATCTAGCTGAACACTGTGAGCAGGACGCACTGCACTGAATGTAAATAGCAGGAACGGATCTAGCTGAACACTGTGAGCAGCACGCACTGCACTGAATGTAAATAGCAGGAACGGATCTAGCTGAACACTGTGAGCAGGACGCACTGCACTAAATGTAAATACCAGGAACGGATCTAGCTGAACACTGTGAGCAGGACGCACTGCACTGAATGTAAATAGCAGGAACGGATCTAGCTGAACACTGTGAGCAGGACGCACTGCACTGAATGTAAATAGCAGGAACGGATCTAGCTGAACACTGTGAGCAGCACGCACTGCACTGAATGTAAATAGCAGGAACGGATCTAGCTGAACACTGTGAGCAGGAAGCACTGTACTGAATGTAAATAGCAGGAACGGATCTAGCTGAACACTGTGAGCAGGACACACTGCACTGAATGTAAATAGCAGGAACGGATCTAGCTGAACACTGTGAGCAGCACGCACTGCACTGAATGTAAATAGCAGGAACGGATCTAGCTGAACACTGTGAGCAGGAAGCACTGTACTGAATGTAAATAGCAGGAACGGATCTAGCTGAACACTGTGAGCAGGACACACTGCACTGAATGTAAATAGTCTAGATAGAAGATAACAGGAACGGATCTAGCTAAACTGAATACAGTGTATATATATATATGCAACACCTGGGATGCATATATATACACAATACACTGTAAGTGCAGCTAACTGACTGACTGTTCTGCCTAATCTATCTAACTCAAATCAAATGACACTGTCTCTCTCTCTCTCTATCGCTCAGCACACCGGAACACACACTACACAGGGCCGCCGTGCAGGCGGCCTTATATAGTGTGGGGTGTGTACTAAATCCCCTGAGCCATAATTGGCCAAAGCCACCCTGGCTTTGGCCAATTACAGCTCTCTCTACTGACGGCGCTGTGATTGGCCAAGCATGCGGGTCATAGTGCATGCTTGGCCAATCATCAGCCAGCAATGCACTGCGATGCCGCAGTGAATTATGGGCCGTGACGCGCCACACGAATTTGGCGCGAACGGCCCATATCGTTCGCAATTCGACGGACGGTCGAACAGCCGATGTTCGAGTCGAACATGGGTTCGACTCGAACACGAAGCTCATCCCTAGTGTACACAAATCCGACAGACAAAGTGCCACGCATGCTCAGAATAAATAAAGAGATGAAAGCTATTGGCCACTGCCCCGTTTATAGTCCCGACATACGTGTTTTACGTCACCGCGTTTAGAACGATCGGATTTTCCAACAACTTTGTGTGACCGTGTGTATGCAAGACAAGTTTGAGCCAACATCCGTCGGAAAAAATCCTAGGATTTTGTTGTCGAACAAAGTCTGACCGTGTGTACGGGGCATGAGTCCGTAGGGTTCAATATTAAGTTGGCCCACCCTTTGCAGCTATAACAGCTTCAATTCTTCTGGGAAGGCTGTCCACAAGGTTTAGGAGTGTGTCTATGGGAATGTTTGACCATTCTTCCAGAAGAGAATTTGTGAGGTCAGGCACTGATGTTGGATAAGAAGGCTTGGCAAAAAAGTCTTTACTTAATTTCATCCCAAAGGTTTGTGAGTCTGCAGTCTCCATTGACCTAAAAGCTAGGTTTAGATGTGCGTCCAAACCCACCATTCCTCAATTTTTAGAAGCAATTGACAGGCGGTGAGGAGGCACCTTCACCACCTGTTTTAACCCAATTTATGCTCAACAAATGCAACGCAACTGCGTGCATTACAGATGGTTGTGGGGCATTGGTGCTGCTTCCCCATTCACTTGAATGGGTTGCATTTGGCAGGCTTGCAGGGTATGTTGGATAATTTTTGCTGCGGGTGTAAAACATTGGGGTAGATTTACTAAGGCTGGTTTATACACTTATACAATTTTCTTGTTCAATTTTCTTTAGATTTACCTGTGAAGTGCAAGGGCCTGCCTGACTGCATACACATTAAAAGTGTTTAGGTTTGACCTCATATTATATGGTTTTAGTAAATCTAAAGGAAAATTGAATAAGAGAATTGTATAATGTATGGCCAGCCTTTTGGCCCGTACACGCGATTAAAAAATCGGACAAAAAATACCGCTTTTGAAGCGATCGTACGATAATCAGATTGTTAGTACAGAGCTTTCGAGAGTCTATCACGACAGTTCATCTGATAATATCCGATCGAACAAACACGAAAATTTTCCTTGTACGATACCACATCGTATGGTTTTCGTTTAATCAATTTACAGTTGTTGTCCGAAAATACAATAGAAATACACTACAACACATGACATCATTTCTGATTTTTTTATTCTGTCGTACGATAATTTTCATAACTTTAGTAATCTTTCCATTTTCGATATGCGACTAGCTCTGTCGTCCAATTTTCAGATCGTGTGTACGGACCTTTTGAAGCTCTCAAATGGCTTTTGTGCTCATGGGTGAGTGAATCGTTTTTGCCCCACAAGGCATTTTACTCATTTGTCAAGGTAGCTCTTGTGCTTTCGGAAGTAAACTCTTTAGGTTCGATATATGAATAGCATGCAAAAAAACCCCAAAAAAACGAACGAATCTGGTGCAGCTGTGCATGGTAGCCAATCAGCTTCTAACCTCAGCTTGTTCAATTAGGCTTTCACAATAAGCGCCCGTTCACTTTTGACCGATTTAAATTGGAGCCTATTGCCGGCAACGGCATCGTCATAATCGGTGTGACGCTGACTTTGCGGTGCCACATCGATTTCCAAATGTAGTTCCTGCACTGCTTTCGGCGACTTCATGAACCCACACAGATGTCTTTCAAATCGCCCCCTGAACTCTCACTGAAATGGGGGTATGAAATTGTGCGATTTCAGCTGAACGCACACATTTTAAAACCTGCGTTCAGTGTGAACGAGCACTTAAACCTGGAAGCTGATTGGTTTCTATGCAGAAGTGAGCCTGATTTTGCACTCTCCAGCTTTAGTAAATGAACACCACAGTGACACTAGCATGCGAACACCTCCATGCTGCCACTGGAGCCTAAGGTGGGGCGGTTTGGAGCTCAGCTCAAAGTTTTTTAAAACCCCCCAGCCGTTAGTCTAAACAAGGCCAGGTTTAGTTGTAAGAAGTTTCTTCTGCATATACAGGAGGTCCCCGAGTTACGAACCTCCGACTTGCGAACAACTCCTACTTATGAACGGGAGGCAGCGTCAGCGGCGTCAGCGGGCACATCGGAAAACAGTGGAAAACATCAGAAAACTTCAAAAAAACGACGTCAGAAAACATCGAAAAACATTGGAAAACGAGGTCGGAAAACATCGGAAAACGACATTGGAAATCATCAGAAAACGACATCTCTGCCGTTCTGCGCATGCGCTTCTGACTTACGAACAAATCCGACTTAAGAACAAACAGGCAGTCCCTAACCCGTTGGTAACTCGGGGGACTGCCTGTACAGGTCGGTCCCCTAGTTACAAACATCCGACTTACAAACGACTCCTACTTACAAACGGAGGGAGACAACAGGAAGTGAGAGGAAATCTACCCCTAGGAAGGGAAATCACTCCTGTAAGAGTTATTTTGGGAAAAAGGTACATCCACTGATGCTTTATCACCAAGGCTTGTTTCCACAACAACCCAAAATTTTCAAAATCCAATTGTCATTGGGACAGGAAGTGAGGTGAAATCTTCTGAACAGGGGCACAGACAGGGGTGTTAACCCTTCCCTATGATATCCAAAAAGCTTACAAATTGTTCTTTTGGCTTAAAAAATGTACCTGTTTCGACTTACAAACAGATTCAACTTAAAGCGGAGGTCCACACAAAAATGGAACTTCCGCTTTTCGGAACCCTTCCCCTTTCCGGTGTCACATTTGGCTTTCAGGGGGGAGGGGGGTGCAGATACCTGTATAAGACAGGTATTTGCACCCACTTCCGGGCATAGACTCCCGCGGGGGTCTACGCCACTCCCCCCCCCCCCCCGCGCTGTCTGCTGGGAGACACACGGGTCCCAGAGACAGCAGGGACAATTCCAATTGTGCAGCATGACTCGCGCATGCACAGTTGGGAACCAGGCAGTGATTCCCTTACCGAAGATGGCGGCGGCAGCACCCGAGAGCCAGGGGACGGTTCGGCCTCGGGTGCCGACATCGCGGGTGCCCTGGACAGGTGAGTGTCCTTATTTTAAAAGATAACAGCTGCAGCATTTGTAGCTGCTGACTTAAAAAAAAAAAATTGGCGGACCTCCGCTTTAAGAACAAACCTACAGACCCGATCTTTGTTTGTAACCCTGGGACCGCCTCTAATGTAAAGACTGCACAATAAAACACAGAGAGAAACTTCATAATATGTAGTAATGGTCATTGTGGACCTCATGTATCAGCATGTGAGTAACTAGAACTGTCAGCATTAACCATCGATTACGCCACCAGAATTAAGATTAAAATTCAATTTTTAATTTTTCATGACGGGTGGCTGTAGGACCATAGTGACAATTTGTACTATAGTACTGTGGCATGGTGACTTATCCGGCCCTGTATGCGTTAGATCCATTCAGGGCACAAGCTTTAATGCAATAGATTTTTCAAAACTTCTGAATGAAAAAAAAAATTTGTAACAGTTAAGAAATGGGATTATGTCTAGACTTCAAAGGTTTTGTTCAAGGTTCTCAATCCCTACAATAGATTCTTTAGCTGAATACTTTTAAAGAAAAAAAGGAAAAACACACAGCAAGAAAATGGTCAATAGATGTATTCTTCATTTGCCTATCAAACTCCGTGCTTTGATAAATGAATCCTTGTAAACAATGCACTTAGGGGATTAACATCTAAAAGAATAATTGCTGAAGCGTAAATTGCAAAACATATATTTGTTTTGTTAAGCAATGTTTTTTGTGCATGCGTGTTTTTTTTGTTTTTTTTTTGTATAATGATTACAATGTTGAAACAGTCCTTATGCAACAAAATGGAGCAACCATTGAAATGTACCCCTGAGTTCTCAGGATTGTTAATATGTTCTGCCAGCTTGTTGTTTGCACTCTCCTTGTCTTTTCAGGATCCTGTTTCTGTATCTGATTATTTCAAAGGAGAGTTGGGGGCCCACCGCTTTAATGAAGTCCATTCAATCAAGCAACCCTTGGAAGCATGCATACTGATGCCAGCCTACTAAATGACCGAGCGGGAGAACATGTCTGGACGCCCATAGCGGGCAGAAAAATAAGAAAGTCATCCAGAGAATTCCACTTTAGGTTTTAGACATCTACATTGTACTAATTTGTCTCAGAACTCTAGAGCTTAAATCTCTATGTAGTTACAACGCACTCATGCATATCTCTTTTATGAATTTTAGTCACTTAGGTGGTAATTTATTGCGCAAGCAGGTGTACGTTTTATGCCAGCTAAGTGATAAAGGTGTCAGCCAAAAAATAAGTTTTTTGTTTTTGGCTCTTAGAAATAATACATGTTCATTAATTTTGCAAAAAAATGACCGTTAGTAAATGAACAACAAAGAAATACAGAGTGCTGATTTTATCGGGACAGGAAATTGGCAGCCGCTACATCCAAACTAATTCAACCAGCAACTCACAAAATGCTGTTTGAATGGATATATATATATATATATATATATATATATATATATATATATATATATATATATATATATATATATATATAAATGTGTCACTGGTGCAAAAAATATTATATATATATATATATATATATATATATATATATATATATATATACAGTGGGGACGGAAAGTATTAGACCCCCTTAAATTTTTCACTCTTTGTTATATTGCAGCCATTTGCTAAAATCATTTAAGTTCATTTTTTTTCCTCATTAATGTACACAAAGCACCCCATATTCACAGAAAAACACAGAATTGTTGACATTTTTGCAGATTTATTAAAAAAGAAAAACTGAAATATCACATGGTCCTAAGTATTCAGACCCTTTGCTGTGACACTCATATATTTAACTCAGGTGCAGTCCATTTCTTCTGATCATCCTTGAGATGGTTCTACACCTTCATTTGAGTCCAGCTGTGTTTGATTATAGTGATTGGACTTGATTAGGAAAGCCACACACCTGTCTATATAAGACCTTACAGCTCACAGTGCATGTCAGAGCAAATGAGAATCGTAAGATCAAAGGAACTGCCTGAAGAGCTCAGAGACAGAATTGTGGCAAGGCACAGATCTGGCCAAGGTTACAAAAAAAATTCTGCTGCACTTAAGGTTCCTAAGAGCACAGTGGCCTCCATAATCCTTAAATGGAAAACGTTTGGGACGACCAGAACCCTTCCTAGAGCTGGCCGTCCGGTCAAACTGGGCTATCGGGGTAGAAGAGCCTTGGTGAGAGAGGTAAAGAAGAACCCAAAGATCACTGTGGCTGAGCTCCAGAGATTCAGTCGGGAGATGGAAGAAAGTTGTAGAAAGTCAACCATCACTGCAGCCCTCCTCCAGTCGGGGCTTTATGGCCAAGTGGCCGGACAGAAGCCTCTCCTCAGTGCAAGACACATGAAAACCTGCATGGAGTTTGCTAAAAAACACCTGAAGGACTCCAAGATGGTGAGAAATAAGACTCTTTGGTCTGATGAGACCAAGATAGAACTTTTTGGTCTAATTCTAAGCGGTATGTGTGGAGAAAACCAGGCATTGCTCATCACCTGTCCAATACAGTCCCAACAGTGAAGCATGGTGGTGGCAGCATCATGCCGTGGGGATGTTTTTCAGCTGCAGGGACAGGACGACTGGTTGCAATCATGGGAAAGATGAATGCGGCCAAGTACAGGGATATCCTGGACAAAAACCTTCTCCAGAGTGCTCAGGAGCTCAGACTGGGCCGAAGGTTTACCTTCCAACAAGACAATGACCCTAAGCACACAGCTAAAATAACGAAGTAGTGGCTTCACAACAACTCCGTGACTGTTCTTGAATGGCCCAGCCAGAGCCCTGACTTAAACCCAATTGAGCATCTCTGGAGAGACCTAAAAATGGCTGTCCACCAACGTTTACCATCCAACCTGACAGAACTGGAGAGGATCTGCAAGGAGGAATGGCAGAGGATCCCCAAATCCAGGTGTGAAAGACTCATGGCCGTATTAGATCGAAAGGGTGCTTCTACTAAATAAGTAAAAGGGTCTGAATACTTAGGACCATGTGATATTTCAGTTTTTCTTTTTTAATAAATCTGCAAAAATGTCAACAATTCTGTGTTTTTCTGTCAATATGGGGTGCTGTGTGTACATTAATGAGGAAAAAAAATGAACGTAAATGATTTTAGCAAATGGCTGCAATATAACAAAGAGTGAAACATTTAAGGGGGTCTGAATACTTTCCATCCCCAATGTATATATATATATATATATATATATATATTTATATATATGGTACTTAACTTTATCTTTAAATGTTATAAATCCCCCACCAATACTGTGGGCTAGATAGTATTGTAATGAAAAGTGTAGCTGCGCTGACCCTAAAGTGATATATATATACCTTAACATGTGAATAATTTTTATCTGTGATTCATTAAAACTTATTAATAAATTCATTCATCAAAACTCAGGATAATAAAAACTAAAATACAATAATCCCAATAATAATAATAAATACAATAGTCCCAATAATCCTCTTCACAAGCTGCTTATCCGAATCCCACGGAAATATAGTATATACATGACGCATGATTGAATGCGGAATGAGTAGAGGCTTCTGGGTAAATGCCGACGTCACTTCCTGCCCCAACCTGTACCAGATTGAGGCTTGGACCGCACGCCAATCCCGGGAGACGGAACGGCGCTAGCTAGGGTAAAAAAAAAAACTGCTGGAAAGATTCAGTGCTGGTCAAAAGGCACTGGACTTGTGAGTTTATATACTATATTTTTACTCCATTGATTTAATACATTTTTAAATATGTTGCGTAATGATGGATGTTTGCTTTTTATGAGATACTGGGACTAATGTGGAGGTGTAAGGAGTAATCAGTGGCAATTTGGGGAACCTCAGATATACCTATAAGAGTGGAGTGGTTAACCCCGTACAAACCAAAGGCGCATATTTTCCCTGTTTCTGGTGAGTGTCCATTTTAGAAGGTGGTGATGCTTCACGAATTGGTGAAAAATTTTCCAATCACGAATGTGAATTTGTGCACGTGGGATTCGGATAAGCAGCTTGTGAAGAGAATTATTGGGACTATTGTTAACACATGATTTTTCATTTAGTTATTTAGTTTATTACATTTTAGTTTTTATTATCCTGAGTTTTGATGAATGAATTTATTAATAATTTTTCATGAATCACAGAAAAAAAATGTTCAAGTTTCCTTAGAACAGAAATATAGAACAATAACAATAATGACAATAATGACCCTCAGGTTGCCGATCCTTGGAGGCACTACCAAACCAACACGAACTTGTATCTGTGGAACCACTTAAGGGTCCTCAGCCACAAAACACCGGCTCGATGACAATACCTAACTTTCTGCTGACACCTCCATTTCCACAACTTCACCGTTAACTGGGATTAACCATAGAACGCCATACCATAGATGTGTCCTTACTCTGATATTACACAGAAAATTTTGGACGCCTCCAAGGACCCCAACTGCCATACCACTACAGCCCCTAACAAGTCCAACATCCACAGTGGTGGGAGGGTGGGAAGCTTCTTTGTCCGTTTCTTCAAAGTGCCCCTCTGACTTCACGACCCCACCTCCCAACCTACGTTGCCCCTCCCTACCGTACATTTTACCCAATCACTGTCTCCACAGGTTGTACCACTCCTGACAATATTATATTAACCCTCAAACTGCCAAACTACCCTGATAGCCTAGTCATGCCTGCTTCGGGCCTTCCTAACTTTCAGACACCTTTCCCTAAGGAGCAGCGCCTATTTTTGGAGCACAGGAGGAAAACCATACAACCAAAGGGGTCATTTTTTGCGATACAGGGCTTTAACTGACAATTGAATGGGTACGCTGTACCCAAATAAAATTGATGTCCTTTTTTCCCAAAAATAGAGCTTTCTTTTGGTGGTATTTGTTCACCTCTGTAGTTTCTATTTATGCGCTACAAACAAAAAAAAGAGCGTACATTTTGAAAAAAAAAACAATATTTTTTACTTTCTGCTATAAAACATATCCAATAAGAAAAAAATGTAAAAATCAAATTTCTTCATTAATTTAAGCCAATATTTATTCAACCACATATTTTTGGTAAAAAAAAAAGACTATAAGCGTAAACTGATTGGTTTGCGCAAAAGTTATCACGTCTACAAACTATGGGATATTTTAATGGAATTTTTATTTATTTATTTTTTACTAATAATGGCAGAGATCAGCGATTTTTAGCAAGACTGCGACATTGCAGTGGACAAATCGGACACCTAACTGACACTTTTGACACTTTTTTGGGGAACAGTGACACTAATCCAGTGATCATCGCTAAAAATATGCACTGTAACTGTACTAATGACACTGGCAGGGAAAGGGTTAACTTCAGGGGCGATCAAAGGGTTAAGTGTGTCCCTAGAGGGTGCTTGCTAACTGTGGGGGGAGGGTTTCTCTGACTGGGTGAAAACAGAGATCGGTGTCCCTGCTTGGCAGTAATGCAAAATTTCCATCTTCACCCATGTCAGAACGGCGATCTGCCTTGTTCTGCCTCTCCCGAGAATGATCGTGGGTGGCCGGCGGACATCGGGTCTGACGGACCCGCTGATTGTCATGCCCTGTGTCCAATCAGTGCGCAATCGTGCCTCTGGCGGTGCACGCACGCCCCCTAGTGGCTATTGCACTAAATGACTTACAGGTACATGATTTCGTGCAATAGAGCAGACCTGCCGCAGTAAATATGCGGTAGGCGGTCAGCAAGTGGTTAATCGAACAAGCTGAAGTTAGAAGATGATTGGCTACAATGCACAGCTGCACCAGATTTTGCACTCTACAGTTTTAGTAAATCAACTCCGCAGTACAGTTACAGTACAATGCAATACAGGAAGAATCAGAGGGCACTGCTCATTAGAGCTTACAATCTACAAGGGAGGGTCAAGTGTGGGGGGGGGGGGGATGAGCTGATGGAGAAAAAGTTTTGTTGTTAAGTGGAGGCTAAATAAGCTTTTTTGAAGAGATGGGTTTTCAGGAATCTCCGAAAGACGAACAGGGTAGAAGATAGTCAGACAGATTGGGGTAAGGAGTTCCAGAGGATGGGAGAGGCTCTGCAGAAGACCTGAAGACAAGCATGGGAGGAAGAGATAAGGGAGCTAGCGAACAGGAGGTCCATTCCAAGAGAATGGTTTGGAATGGTTTGGAATGGTTTGGTTGGTATTTTGAGACGGGATTAGTGATGTAGCTGGGGGCCGAGTTGTGGATGGCTTTCTAAGTTGTTGTTAGCATTTTTAATTTTATTCATTGTGTAAGCAGAAGCCAATGGAGGGATTGGCAGAGGGGGGCATACATCAACCCCATAGTGTTCATGTTGGAAATTGAAGCCAAAACACCATTGCTAAGCAAAGAGTGCTAACCACTGAGCTACCATGCTATGCTATGTACATACAATGCATGTGAGTGTGTATGTTTAAAAAAAAATGTAACTTTAATTGTAAAGGAAAACTCTAGGATGTTTTTTCTTTTCAATGTCACTAATGTACAGTTACCGGATTTTTGTCCTCGGTGCAGTAGAAAACACTGCCAAACTCTTTTTCCTGAACATATTTGCTTAAGACGCCAGGCTTATAGTTTGGGAATATCCAACTCCTGAAAGTTTTTTTGTTAAGCTTCTATGAAAAGACTCAATGGCTGGGAATACCATTCTAATGACATGGGAGCACAGCTTACTTAGAAGATGAAAAGAGACTTGTAGTCTCATAGCAAACCCTTACATTCGTCAAATAAGGAGCCCTAATGATGGGGTGAGAGCCAGTGAATGCCTAAAACAAACTATAGAACAGCTAAAATAAAGCAGCCAGGGGTTTAAGATATATTAAATTACCATGATTAGGAATTTAGGCATAGCTCAGTCCTGTTGGAGAGGCTGGGGGAGACTGAAAGTACAGCTATTCATTTCTGGGGAGAAGGTCACGGGGTCAGAGAGGTTCACAGGACCTGCTCCCATTCTTATGCTAACACATAATGCAGACACTGGGGCTTACTGGCCTGGAATATATAAATGATTTTGCAATAATCCCGCTCCCTGTGTTTGTGAGAGGACTAGCTCTATAGCTAATTGCAGCTCTGCCTCCTTGTATTACAATCAGCCTTGTTATGATTCCTGTGACAAGTACGCGGTTATTTTTCCCCTGTGGCAATATTATGTGAGCCGGGTCAGGGCGGCCTCAAGACATAAATGGACTTGGGGCAAAGATCATTCTAGTTGGCTGCAACCACCTGTGTAAGACAAGGTTTAATCTTCGCATTTTTACACATCGGAATACACCAAGGCATCTAACATTTTAGTTTGTTTTAGGGAAAATAACAAGTGTTCATTTATGTTGTAAGCTAAGGCTGTAGTACAGCACTGGGTTAAACGTTTTATTGTATAACTTTTTCTGTGTTTTACCAATATCGTTAAAGAGAAATTAAAGGAGTTGTAAAGGCAGAAGGTTTTTTTTATCTTTATGCATTCTATGCATTAAAATACAAAACCTTCTGTGTGTAGATGCACCCCAGCACCCCTCACTACTTAATTAATTTTTGATGTGCCCCTGGACGAAACGCGTAGGAAGGAGCGACATGCTAATGTCACGGCGTGTACGCAGGTCCTGGAAGCAAACGGGCTGGCCAGCTTGATTTATTCCACTGCCGATTTTATTCAACCTAATTGTAAGTGCAATTTCCTTTTAAACTTTAATAATAAATAAGGATTTACACTATGCAAGCCTTTATTTTTTCATGGGGACCTATTGAACATTTATGTATATGAGGATATTCATTGATGAAGATGCTGAGAGATTGGGTGCACAGCACAGAGACCCGAGGCTGGGTAACAAGCCATAAGCGCAACTGATCTCCCGCAATAGGGGATCATTTACAGCTGGTAAATGGCAGTGTGTGCATAGGTGGAGGTACTATCTTATCTACTTTTTTACTTCTTCTGTGGTGTTTCGTTCGTGTGTCACCGTTGATGAACACATTGAAGTACTACTCACAATATATGGACTATTGGTTCTTCATCCGTTAAGGATTAACTAGTGATATTTACAATAATTGCATCATTTGTAAATTACTAAGAGTCCTTTCAAACTAGGGCGGTTTGCAGGCGTTATTGCGCTAAAAATACCGCCTGCAAACCGACCCAAAACAGCCTCTACTGTTTGTTCAGTGTGAAAGCCCGAGGGCTTTCACACTGAAGCGGTGCGCTGGCAGGAGAAGAAAAAACCTCCTGCAAGCCGCATCTTTGGAGCGGTGAAGGAGCGGTGTATTCACCGCTCCTTTACCGCTCCTGCCCATTGAAATCAATGGGGCAGCGCGGCTATACCGCGGCAATACTGCGGCTATGGCCGCACTATGCGAGTGGTTTTAACCTTTTTTCGGCCACCAGCGGGGGTTAAAACCGCACCGCTAGTGGCCGAATTCGGCCGCAAAAACGACGGTAAAGCAGCGCTAAAAATAGCGCTGTTTTACCGCCGACGCCCCCACCGCCCCAGTGTGAAAGGGGCCTAAGAGCATTCTTTTTCACTAGTAAAATATGGACTTATTTATGTCACATATTTAAAGTATCATTCAGAATTTTCGACCAGCGCAACTTAAAGTGGGGTTCCACCCAAAAAAACAAACATATCTAAAAAATTCTAAAAAAAAAAACAAAAAAACATTTGGATATTTTTTTTTTTTTTACTTACCTCTAAATGCCTGTTGCTAGGTGGTCCCTCGTAGTCTGCCCCTTCGTCTGCCTGGGCTGGTGACATCACTTCCCCCTGGCACAGGAAGGGCTCGGCTCTTCTCCCTCCCTCCTGTCAATTATCTGGGACCCATTGCAGGTCCCAGGTGATTAAGCGGCCAATCACGGCGCTCGGCGCGGCTCGCAGTGGGTGCCAGGCTGTGAAGCCACAGCCCGGCGCCCACAGTTGAAATGCCGGCGCCGACGAGCGGAGGGGGGGGACGAGCGGGGCTTCGATCCCCCGCACCGCTGGACCCAGGGACAGGTGAGTGTCCAATTAAAAGTCAGCAGCTGCAGTATTTTTAGCTGCTGACTTTTAATTTTTTTTTTTTTTAATGGCCCCCCTGGGTGGAACTCCTCTTTAAGTTTTAATTTTGTATGATATTGTGTGTGTCTCACATGAAGTTGCAGCGGAGTTTTCTGATTTATTTCCTTAAGTTCTAAATCATGTATTGTTTCTTAGATAGCGCAGTATTTTAATTTTGTTACTCCTAATTACCTTCCTGAGCCCCCATCTCTCTCCAGCGATGTCCACAAATGTCTAAGGACATGTATGGGACACTCCTCCTGATTGGCTGAGACACGGCAGCGGTGCCATTGGCTCCTGTGGCTGTCAACCAAAGTCAGTCAGCCAATCGGGGCTTGAGGTGGCGAGACCGTGTTGGGGCTCCATGCAGGGGCGTCGGGAGGGGGTGGCTAGGGGGGGCTGAAGCCCCGAATTGGTCCCCGAAAAGCCCTGAGTGTCAAGAAGGCACCGTTTAATTGTTAGCCCCGAGCGCCGCCGGCCGCTGACGAGCGGGGACCGATCTGATCCGAGTGCAGCCGAGTGTGGCCGAATGACATACAGGTCCCGCCTTCTGGAGCTATGATGAACATCTCACTGGTCCAATGCTGGGACCGCGGGACGTGTGACGTCCATCATAGGCGCTGCACACTCCAGAAGGCGGGAATTACAATCCGCCACGCCACATCACTGAGATCCCCGCTCCCCGCTCAGATAGATCAGGGCAGCGGAGGAGCGATCTGGCGAGATGTGCCACTACCAGTGACTGCACTGATTATTGTAGAGGAGGCGGGGATGAGGATAAGCTGAAGAGGAGCTGTGCTGGGGGCGGATGGCAGAGTGAAGAGCTCCGGATCTCGGTGTGTCTGATCATGGGCACCGGAGTGTGCAGCAGGAGGCAGAAGAGTCTTCTCCATACCGCCTTGTGCCTGCTGGCCGTGCTGGGACTGGGAGGCAAGCTCTACTTTGTATAACTACGTGCAGGACAAAGCCTGGAGCTCCAAGGTCCAGGCGATGAAATTCAAGCAGTCTCCTCTCCTCCTCTGGCTGCCTGCTGTGCCACATGATGCGTTGGCTGCACACCGCACACTACAGCTGAACTGAACTGCAGGACACCTGGACACATGAAATCTGTCTCCTGGTCAGGTAGGTGAGGTCAGTGTATGTATGTCACGGTATGTTAGGTAGGTCAGTGTATGTCAGGTCAGTGTATGTTAGGTAGGTCAGTGTATGTTAGGTAGGTGTATGTATGTCAGGTCAGTGTATGTTAGGTAGGTCAGTGTATGTTAGGTGTATGTATGTATGTCAGGTCAGTGTATGTTAGGTAGGTGTATGTATGTATGTCAGGTCAGTGTATGTTAGGTAGGTGTATGTATGTATGTCAGGTCAGTGTATGTTAGGTAGGTGTATGTATGTATGTCAGGTCAGTGTATGTTAGGTAGGTCAGTGTGTCAGGTAGCTGAGATTAGTGGTCAAAATTGATGGGCACTGCTAAGCCCCAGGCAGCAACCAGCAAGTAAGCTTACCCCCCGCCACACAACCCCAGCGCTCAGCCAAAAAACCCCGTGCCATGACCACTCACGACCCCCCCCCCCCCCCCCATCGGTGCCCACATCGGACTTCGGGCTGAAGCCCCTGGTCTTTTTGCCACCTAGCAACGCCCCTGGCTCCGTGTCTGAATGAACACACGGTGCTTTGACTCGGCTCCAGTGCCCCCATGGGAAACCGCTGGCTATGGGGGCACTTGATAGGAGGGAGGGGCCAGGAGCGACAAAGAGGGACCCGAGGAGAGGAGGATCCAGGCTGCTCTGTGCAAATCCACTGCACAGAGGAGGTAAGTATAACATGCTTGTTATTTTTTTTTTAAAGAAATCAAGCCTTTACAATCACTTTAAACTCTCTTAATCAACATTAAAGTGATATTAAAGTTTTGGGTTTTTTTTGTTTAAAAATAACAAACATGTTATACTTACCTGCTCTGTGCAGTGATTTTGCACAGAGCAGCCCCGATTCTCCCCTTCTTGGGTCCCTGGCCCTTCCCTCCTGCTGAGTGCCCCCCACAGCAATCAGCTTGCTATGAGGTCACCTGAACCAAGACGCTGCTCTGTGTGTCCATTCAGACACGGAGCTGTAGCTCAGCCGCACCCCCTCTTACTCCTCATTGGCTCACTGACTTTAATTGACAGCAGCGGGAGCCAATGGCGTCAGCTGCTGTGTCTCAGGCAATGTGTAGGGAGAGTCCTGAACAGCTGAGACTCTCGTGCAACATCGCTGGATTGAGATGGAGCTCAGGTAGAGTTTAGGGTGGCCTGGAGGGGTGGGGGGCTGCTGCCTACAGAAAGTTTTTTATCTTAATGCATAGAATGCATTAAGATAAAAAAAAAACTTCTGCCTTTTAAATCACTTTAATATCAAGAAATGTCCATATTTTATTAATAACAGAGAAAATAAATTATCAATATTATATATCCTGGTTTCTGGCCTAGGCAAATGATAAAAGTATGTAGGCATAGGACATGCCCCCTGCCACGTCCCCTAAAGGAGAATTATACAAAAAAAATTATTAGTTAAACCCACAAGTGCTTTTTTTTACCCCAACTATTCCTTTATATTGGCTTTGAGAATTTACAAATGCAGCAATTTAGAAATTGGATGGAAGGTTTAGCATTGGGAAACACTTTCTGAAAGATAAAAAGTGCATTTTGCATTCAACTATATAGATCAGACCAAAATTAGGGACACATGAGGAGGAAAGAGGGACAGAGGGACTTTGTTCCAAATCAGGGACAGTCCCTCAAAATCAGGGACAGTTGGGAGTTATGTATCCCAGGAGTCTTCTTGGGAATTAGTTTTTCTTTAAAGTGGCTGTAAAGGTAAAGTTTTTTTTCTGTGGAATAAGGTAAAAAGAAAAAACTTTTAGTAGTAGCTGCCCCACAGACCCTCTAAATATTTACCTGAGCCTGACCTTGATTCAGCGCTGTGCATATCTGCAGCAGCTCTCACAAGCTTGTCTGAGAGTGGCGGAAGCCATTGTCTCCTGCTGTTGTCAGTCAAAACCTGTGAGCAGAGAGCAGGGGCAGGGTCAAACGGGGCTGTGTGTCTGAATAGAAGCAAAGAGCCTGACTCAGGAGCAAGCCCGCATGAGTGCCCCAATAGGAAGTGGCACTACCCCCCGAAGGAGCCGTTGTGATTTAACTTTTTTTTTTTTTTCCATAAATAGCGCAGAAGCAGCCAGGCGCACTGCAACAGATTATTCACTTTTGGCTCAATATTCCGTCTAGGTGATGTCTTTTTAGGATTTTTATTGCTGAAGAACTTGGGATGGGAGAGGGGTGGTATGGGATACTTCAGATTCCCTGAACATTTGCAGGCGGACACTTCACCTTGCTAAGTCTCTAGGCAGGAACAAATACAGATGGCAGATCTGAGTCCCTTCTTAGAAGCTATTCCAGTCAAGAATACTACTGGCTCCTCCACTCAAAGGATACAGCACACAGTTCCTAAAACCCTGAGATCAGGTCAGTACTCACAATGTCATAGGATCACCGGATGCCACCTTCCAGTATTGACACACTCAGTAAGGGGAGGGCTAATGCTCACAATGCCACAGGACAGTCAGACTCCTTCTAACTTCCACCAGGCACTCTTCAGTGAGCTCTCCAGACTATGGTTCTAAGGTTTCCTTACCCTAGGACTGGAGCACACTAAATATTCAGGTTGCCAATTTGCCTTGCTCAACCCTATATGTTCAAGAAGCCTCTGGAAAGCAGGGCAGAGCAATCAAACCTGCAACTTGTGAAATCCTGAACTAAAAGCAATCAACAACTGCTCCCGTGACTACAGAGGAGCCAAAAAGAAATAATTTTGCCTAGCTTCCTAGAAACCTAACTAATAAGAGAGTACTCCTGACAGAATGACATCTGCAGGTTTCAGTAGAGCTTTCTGGCTTGCTCCATCCCCTGATCTCACATTGTGGTGGAAGAAAAAACAGTAACATCACATAACCGCTTTATAGGGCAGTGAAAAAAACTGGATGAAGGAACAACCTCATTTCCTGAGGTTCCATATGAAGTTGCGGCCATGAGTTTACGCCAGATTCGCCCCCCCCCCCTCTTCCTTACATCAGGGTCCATCAGAGTCACCCTTACATCAGAATTCTCAAGAGAGCACCTTTACATCAGGGTCCTCCTTACATTAGAGTTCCCCTTACATCAGAGTCCTCCTTACCTGAGAGACCCCATCAGAGTACTATCTTACATCAGAGCCAATGCGGGATAAAATATTGCAGTGGGCCAGATTTGGACCGTGGGCCATAGTTTGGAGACCCCTGCATTAAAACAAAGGAATTATGTATCATTTCTCTCTGCTCTGTGACTGTGCTAGATTCACACTGTTCAAACAATTCAAACAATTTAAAACAATGTCTATCATCTTGGCCAGAAATTGTTGACTAGTTCATTTGGCATCTTTTGTAAAAAAATAAATCCAGAGCTTTGTGTTCTGGTTGTAGACTATATACTTAGTAACATATGGCTACCCAGAGGCCTGAAATGATGGTCAGCTGTCCCAGTCAATAATCGATGAATCAGAAAACTAATATATGGCTTAGTAAACTAAGAAGAACTGATTGCTTAAAATAGAATGATCGCTGTTGTTTTTTTGTACTACAGAAAACTCAGAGATTCTTAAGCCTCGTACACAGGATCGGATTTTCCGCAGACAAAACCGCAGACTTCTGTCAGAAGGCGTGTGCCTGGATTTTGTCTTACATACAAACAGCAAGGAGTTGCCGGCCAACAAACACGAACGTACTGACGTGCTACGTGGTTTTTCATCTCTTTAGCGCCACCCTTTAGACTCTTTCTGCTAAATTTGTGTTAGTAGAAGTTTGGTGAATGTTGATTTGCGCTTTTCATTTCACGCTTTTCATTTAGCGCTTTTCGTTTCGCGCTTTTCAGTTCGTTTCTGAACGCCCATTTGTCAAACAGCCATGCTACGGAATCAGAGGCGATAACGTGTTATTTATTATTGGCCTTGGAGTTATTGCTTTGACCCAAGTCCAGTCCAGGAACAGGAGGAGGAGTTCTTGGACCAAAAACTGGTTGCTCTATTAATCGTGACCAATTATGTCATATGCCTTCTCCTCCAAGAGAATAATCCAAATGATTTTTGGAATTACCTCCAGATGACGGACACCTGCTTTCACCAACTCTTGGCATTGTTGATCCCCTATATTAAGAAGCAGGACACATGCAAGAGGCTTTTATTTTATTTTTTGGTTGAATAATAATAATTTGATTTGGTATATTTTCTATATTTTTGGATGCATGGAATGCACTTTTTGGTTAAGTTCTATTGGCAGATAGATTGGCAGACTGACATTATGTGTACAAGGCTTTAGACTTAGTTCCTCCTGCACAAGTGCATACAGACCAAACTATATGGAAACCATGCTCACAAGATCTTTTCTGTCCAAAATCAAACAGTTCTGAAATTCCTATGATATTATGATGTCTATATACATATGCATACAGATAATTACCACTACACAGTCATCAACCAGTGGCACACTAGTTAATTAATGTGCAACTGGGTCTGATTTATTTAGAAACTATAGTGACTATATTATTCCTATAAATCAGATTATTTATTTTCATTTTTATATTGAAGAAAACATCATGGTCACAAAGCTAAATATATTCTGTAGTCTCCCTGACCAATGGAGAGGGATGATATTGGAGGGGACAATCAAGATCATTTCTATTCTTATTTTAAAAATAAATAATAATAATAGTGTCTGAGTTTTGGAACTTTCAGAGATGGATGGGCAGCTTAACCGCTTGCCGATCAGCCGCCGTCATTATGCTGCTGCAGTTTGGCTTCCCTGCGCAAATTGTCATAGGTGTACGTCGGCTGCTTTAAGAGCCCGTGGTGCGATCCAGGAGCCAATTCGAGTGGCCGACGGCTGCGATGTCCGCTGGCCATCTGTGATCGCTCTTTAGAGAGCCAGTATGGGGAGATCCTATTCTGGCTCTCTGTTCTGACAGGGGAGTAGACAGAGATCTGCTGTTCCTAGTGATCAGGAACAGTGATCTCTCTCCTCCTCTAGTCAATACACTCCCCCCACAGATAGAAACACCTCCCTAGGGAATACTTACCCCTTGATCGCCCCCTGGTGTTAACCCCTTCCCTGCCAGTGACATTTATACAGTAATCAGTGGCTATTTTTAGCTCTGGTCCCAAAAAGTGTCAAAAGTGTCCGATCTGTCCGCCGCAATGTCCCACTTCCGCTAAAAATTGCCGATCACTGCCATTACTAGTAAAAAATCAATAAATAATAAAAATTCCATAAATCTATCCCCTATTTTGTAGACGCTATGACTTTTGCACAAACCAATCAATATACGCTTATTGCGATTTTTTTTACCACAAATAGCTAGAAGCATACATATCGGCCTAAACCGATGAAAAAATGTGTTTGGTTTTTTTTGGATATTTATTATAGCAAAAAATAAAAAATATTGTTTTTTCTTTCAAAATTGTCGCTCTTTTTTTCTTTATAGCGCAAAAAATAAAAACCGCAGAGGTGATCAAATACCACCAAAAGAAAGCTCTATTTGTGGGGAAAAAAAGGACAATTTTGTTTGGGTACAACGTTGCTCGACCGATCGCATAAAATGGCCTGGTCATTAAGGGGCAAATCCTTCTGGTCCTTAAGTGGTTAAACTGACCCAGTCGCTTTCTGGAGGTTCACTTTATCAATAACCCGTTTCTTCTTCCAGCAAGGAAATTGGCCCCTAAACTGTAGATCAGGGAAATGAAAGCAGCCCTGTCTCTTTCTGCATAGGTTGAAGCTGTGGGCCCCTGAAAAAGAAGAGTATGAATACTCACTTTTCTGGTAGTAAAAGTACCTCTGCTATCCAACACTTCAAGGTATGTGGGATAGCAGATTCCTTGGTGGCAGCTGTGGTTCCTCCCACTGACCCCAATGTTACTACTATATTCTGCAGGAAAGAACCACGGTGGTGGCCAATTGACCTTGCTGGCAGAGGAAACAGGATATCTATAAACTAAAACTGACACAAGCTGACACTATTCACACATATGATGAATAAATGTATAAGCTAAGGTTACCACATGTCAAAATGATTAGTAAATCCAGAGATATAGGCGATAGGCGGGGTGATTTGGGGCAATTGATTTTGCTGCATAACCCTAGATTTAGCTCATTGAGATTCTTATGAGAAATTTGCTTTATAAAAAGAAAAACACCTACATTTTTATTTATTTATTTACAGTGGAAATAAACTCGCGATTTAGAAAAACTGCCGACAGGCCGGGTTTTTGCAACAGAAGAGATCCTAATGGTCTCTTCTGTCAAAAATGCTTCTCCCAGCAGTAACATACAATAAGCCGTGCTGGCATGGCTCAACTGCATTTATGGCACTTATCCGTGCCGTGATGATGTGACTCCCATTCCCATGCAGGTGTGACGTCATCACGGCCCAGCCATTCAAGCAGCCAAATAGAGCGCCCCCGAAGGGAAGATCGGGGAAGATGGAAGCACCCCCGGGACAAGCTGGAGCGCTGCCATTGCAGCGTTGGAGGGCTCTGTTTGACAGGTAAGTTTGTCATAATGTTCTAATATGCAGGGGGCCTGTTAAAAAAAATAGTGGAGCTTAATTTCAGTTTAAAAGATGTTTTCTTGGGTTGGGTGTGTATTTAGGATGGTTTTAGACTATTTCATTTAGTGTTCTTTGTGTTTGTTTGTTTTCCTTTGTTTGTGTGTGTATTTGATTGTTATTTTTGTTCTTTCATTTAAATATTTATTTTACATTTTTCTCTCACTTTTTGTGAAATAAAAGTACATAATGAAGTTAATAAGAGGTTGTTTTGGGGACAAGAAGAGGACCAGGAATGTGAGAAGCCTCCTTTTAGACATGTGAATGTCGAAAAAAATGTGTTTAGTTTCATTGAGATTCGTTAAGCTAGTTATTTTGTTTTGTTAAATTAGGTTGAGTCATTCAATTCGTGTTCGGAATTTGTTTTATGTATTTTTCAAATTTTCTTCAAATTTACCATTTTTTTTAGATTCGAAAGGTTCGAATTGATAAATTTTGAATCGGTTGAATCTAATTTTTTAATTTTTTTTTTCAGTTCGAATGAGGCAAAGTGAATAAACAAAAGAAAAATCTTCATCAAATTATTACAATGACTCTTTAAATCACCTTTGGCTTAACAAAAAGAGCATTATTCCAAAATGGTACTCACAATAACACACACAGTCTTTGATTTCAGAAATATGTTTATAGTTCGAATTCGGATAGAATTTTATGTAAAATTCTATTCTAATTTCAATTCGAATTTCGGAAATTCAGACAAATTTAGTTTCGTTATTCGGAGCATTCAGTAAACTTTGTTTATACTGTAACTTGGGTATTCGGTTATATCCCAATCTCTGAATAACGAAAAATTTGTCAGAATATTTATTTGGAACAAAACAAACCGCATATGTCTACCTCATTTATCTTAAATTATTTCAAGCCTATTTTAAACTTAAAAGCAAACAAATGCCACCTTAATGTCACCTTCCCTTTAACTCCAATGAATTTCACCAACATTGCAGGATGCCATCAAAATCTCAAAAAAAGCTCTCAATTCATCCCTAATTGAAAGTTTAAGACAAGACTTAAAGTATAACAAAAGGGAAAACGTTTTGTTTTGTTTTTTTGAGAATTTTGGATAGAGTGAGTGGGGTTGGAGCTGACTTTGCCCTTTTTAGGGAGATTCACCATCTGTCCAGTTTAAAATTATCATTGAAAGTGGAAAAAAAAGAAAATCCCACATTTTGGGTTTTACCCAGAACAGGAATAGAGGGGAAACCTTCCAATGGAGACACTAGTTTTGGTGACCTGGGGGCCCAAGAAATTCCTTTAATTTGCAGGGATTTCCTCTCACTTCCTGTTTTGGCTTTTGAGAAGGAAATGAACTGATAGGGGTTGTCAGTTCCCTAATGCTGCCTACACACAACCGGACTTTACGGCATACTTGGTTTGGCGAACCGGAGTCCGTCGGACAATTCTATCGTGTGTGGGCTCCAGCTGACTTTTTTTTCTCAAAAGTTTGATGGACCTAGAAATGAAACATGTTTCAAATCTGTCCGACGGACTCGAGTCAGGTCGAAAAGTCCGCTCGTCTGTATGCTAGTCTGACGGACAAAAACCGACGCTAGAGCAGCTATTGGCTACTGGCTATGAACTTCCTTGTTTTAGTCCAGTCGTACGTCATCACGTACGAATCCGTCGGACTTTGGTTGATTGCGTGTAGGCAAGCCTGTTCATTCGGAAAGTCCGTCGTAAAGTCCGTCGAAAAGTACGCCGGACAAAGTCTGACGTAAAGTCCACTCGTGTGTACGCAGCATTACTCTATCCAAAAAATTTTTTTAAAAGTTTTGTGATAGTTCTATTTTAATTTTTCTGTTAAAGTCAAGCTTCCCATGACACCGCTGTTGGTCCTAATGGTAAGCTTAATTGACCTAGAGACAAGCTCAACTCTATAGCAACAATGTCTGTTTCCCAATACTACGGCTCTTTGATTTTCAACTCTACACTGCAAACATGACAGCTGTTATCTGATTGGTTGTTATCTTGACATTTTCCTGCCTCCATTTTCATAAATCAGATATTGTTTGTGCTCCCTGTGTGCACATTTCTTCCTAATTAGTCATTTAAATAAATGGTATTGCAACATTATTTCAATGATATGTGTTTGCAGGTCAGTCACCATAATTAACTGAAGCTTGCCATAAATTAACTTGGTTGGCCATCATCTACAATGGGCAGGTTGCCATGGCTGACCAATGATATGAAATAAATATTGAATATATTATCTATGTCTATGAACTGTACTGGTATACATGTCATTGTTTGGCAGGTAGGGTTGCTAGGTCTTCCACTTAAAAACATGCAAATAGTAAATACATAGCTTCATAATTATTAATACAGCTGTAGACAACATACATTTGAATAAATTCCAGTTTCCTCGTGTACCTTGGAAAAGGGGGAGATAGTGACAAGCAATGAGGCTGTATATATACGGCTCTAGAAATATTCACATTTCAGTCACTTTATGTCATAGGAAGAAAAAACAAAACATGTTTGAACTAAAAGTATAATTTTTTCATGAGTAATTAGACCTTAATATTGTATGTTTAACCTCCCTGGCAGTATTATGATTATTTCATATTTTTGATGCTGAAAGCGGTACCATTATTTTGCATGGAAATTTGGCGTTTTATATTGTAGGCCTGTAATTCTCAGGAATAACTCACTTAAATCTGTCCAAACAAGAGTCTAGTAGACATCTCGGGTATGATAAAGTTTGAAACACGAAATCATAAATTATAATATAATAAATAACCATAAATAATTATACCAAATAATAATATAATAATAATAAAAATTATTCAATAATGTAATCAAATCAAAAACACTGAAATTTGCTCAGTTGCAGAACTGTCGCCGTCATTACTTTCAGTGTTTGATAACGGATTTCCCTACAAATCACTCAATTCTGCAAGTGATTCTAATTTGTTTATTGCTGTGGTCTAAAACCACTTTTGATGTAAAGGGACGGTTTTGGTTGCTATGGACAATCTCCAGTTTTCAGCCAGAAAAAACAGTTTTTATAATATAAAACTGCATTCAGGGCACTGGAGAAACCACTAGGGACAAAAGGGATGTGAAATGATTTCATACAGTAATGTAATCTGTAAGATTACAGTATACTGTATGTATTGTGTGTTTCACTTTTTGAATTTGGCGGCGTTCTTCGTCCCCGTGCGTCACAACGCTCGCAGGGAACGGAGCCCGGGTCGGTGATGAATCGAGCAGAGGACAAGCCACTCACACTGCGGGGAGACATCGCAGGATCCAGGGGACACCTCGGGGTTACCGCTTTTGGTTCTGAAATTCCACCAGACAGACTCGGGAATACCGCCAGGGAGGTGAAAGCTGAACTCCAGGCAAATGTTAAAGACCAATATTTAATTCTCATATGTATTCATTAAGAATTGACATTCAATGTGTTTAGAAATGTAGTTCTTATAATTACAGTAATTCAATCAGACTCTACTGTACTCAGTGGTGTATCGTGGTTTTGTGCTGCCCTAGGCAAATCGAAAATCACCCCCCCTTCTAAATGTGTCCCACCCCTTCCTGTATAAGATCCACCCCTTCATCTGTAAACTTCCCAACTCTTTACAGCTCTCACCTCTTCACAAATCCCCCCCTTCACAAATTCATCTATTTGCAAATTCCCCACCCCCCAACCACACTCTTCACAACCCCCTTCACATCTCTCACCTCTTCACAAGAACCCCCCCTCCTCACATCTCTCACTTCTTCACAAGAACCCCCCCTCCTCACATCTCTCACCTCTTCACAAGAACCCCCCTTACATCTCTCACCTCTTCACAAGAACCCCCCCCTCACATCTCTCACCTCTTCGTAAGACCCCCCCCCCACTCTTCACATCTCTCACCTCTTCACATATCCCCTACTCTTCACATCTCTCATCTCTTCACAAGACCCCCCCAAGAAGAGTGGAGGGAGGTCAGAGCCCACACTCTCCTCTCATCGCCCCAGAGCAGCTCTGGCAGAGTTGAAATCGCTACAACTTGCCACTCATAGACCAACTTTTATAGAGGCGGTGGCGGCAGGAGAGAGCGCAGACAGCACGCACACAGCAGTCCTTCTGTCTGGGGGGCAGCACAGCCACCCCCGAAAAATTACGCCCAAGGCAAGGGCCTTATTTGCCTCACGACAGATATGCCCCTGACTGTGCTGCATAAAGCTGCCAATCTAACATTGAGTAAAACCATAGAAATACAGAAAGAAGCACTAGACTAACATAGGATAAAAGAGTCCACATTCATTTTAATGTACGATAAAAGGTCATATAAAACAGCCAACACATTTCGGGGTAACACCACACTGATGAAGGGAGAGTAGTTTTGATCCCAAAACGCGTTGGATGTTTCTACTTGATTTTTGAATTAACTAAATGAATGAATTAAAATTATCTAGAGTTTGTAGTTAAGGATAAGAGTTATGCTGGTACCTATCCATGTAATTCTACCAATGTGAGTTCTGTTTTAATTTGCATAAGCTTGATTCATATGATACTATTCATGGAGATGTTCCTATTACGCCTTTTATGATTTTTTCTAATTGAATAAATAAATATCTTTATGGAAAAAAAAAAATACCTTGGACATTTTTTTTTTTTAATTCGATTTTGGTTTGGTGCTTCTTTCTATATTTCTAGGGTTTGGGCTACTGTTGGGTGCCCATCAAAGGAAACCTTCCTGTTTGGGAGCTGCCTATATACAGTAAAAGAGTGGTAGGTCATAGGGCCTGGTGAAAGGAGCCACTGTTCTCTTTATCTCAATAACACACAAAAGCTAAAAAAAAATAACACACATCTGACTACGTTTGCAAGTCTAAAGGTTCCCAGTCATAGGTGTGCTCAGCCCATTGTATTAGGCTGTGCACCCCAAAGCTCAAACACAAATGCAAACTGAAACTGAAAATGCTGTTTAAGGTGGTATTAAACCCAAAAGCAAACATTTATTTTATTGCAGTTTACCAATTCTTAGATGTGATGGCTGCATTTGTTTCCCTTTTTAACCCTTTCACGCCTAAGGGTAAAACAAATCTAAATGCCTAAGCCCAATTTTGCAATTTTGACATGTGTTAGTAAAACTGTACATATCACAACTAATCTGTGCATCCAGGTGGATTATACCTTGCTTTTTTAGGACAATTGGGCTTTTATTTAGTGGTAAATGGTAATGGATATCTTCTGATTTTTGTTTTATTATCAAAGAAAAAGTAGCCCAAAATAGTACAAAAAATATATTTTTTTAATTTAACTGTATATTTCTTGCTACTACCATAACCTACCACCAAAGAACAACAAAAAAATTCTCTGGCTCCTGACAATCGCAGCGATACCACATATGTGTATGTTATGCTGCGTACACACGAGCGGACTTTTCAACTGATCCGACAAACTTTCGGCAGACTTTCTGAACAAATGGACTTGCCTACACACGATTACACCAAAGTCCGATGGATTTGTACGTGATGACGTACGACCGGACTAAAATAAGGAAGTTGATAGCCAGTAGCCAATAGCTGCCCTAGCGTCGGTTTTCGTCCGTCGGACTAGCATACAGACGAGCAGACTTTTCAATAAGAACTGGGTCCGGCGGAGTTATGACGTAAAGATTTGAAACATGTTCCAAATCTAAAGTCCATCAAATTTTCGACCGAAAAAGTCTGTTGCAGGTCCGATGAAGCCCACACACAGTTGGATTGTCCGCCGGACTTGGTCTGTAGGACCAATCCGGTGGAAAAGTCCACGCGGCATAAGTTGTTGTTTGTACCTGTAGTACAGCCCAAAATAGTGCGCATTTTGCGTTTTTTTAATCCTACCTAAAACACACTCACACTGATACTAACTGACACTGATGCTAATTTAAAATTAAAGACCCTGTCCAAAAAAATACTGACCTGACCTTGACCTTTGACCCTGACCCAAACACTAACCCTGGCACTGACCTAGATCAAACCTTGATCTAGGTATTTTTCATTTTTTTAACACAAAGGGAGGTACGCGAATATGCGGGCCCACGGAAAAAAGTCCAGTCCAGTGGGGCCGCATACTTGCGTATGATCAGTGTGAAGGGGTTAGGTTTTCTTTCTTCTAATTTCATCTGGTGATCCAGCCAGCAGATCTGCTGTTTTTCAAAAGAACAAGCTCTCCAGCAGAATGTATCAGTTTACATGGACGAGACAAATCACCTAACGATGTCAGGGGGTGATTAAAATGAAAACTCCTATTTATTCACACAATACCTTTACCCCAAAATGATTGAGAGAGAGTTTAGCTCTGCTTTAAAGGTGAAGTACAGCCAAAACTCGTTTGTCTGTACTTCTCCTGGGGATCACAGAAATGCAGTTTGTTCTGCACTCCTGTGACTTTCTACTTTTTTTGTTGGCTGACATTACAGAGCTGATCCAGGCTGTTGAAAGATCGCCACCATATATAGTTACATAGTTAGTCAGGTTGAAAAAAGACACAAGTCCATCTAGTTCAACCAAAAAAAAAAAAAAAGATACAATCCCATATAACAATCTTTCACCCACAGTTGATCAAGGGGAAGGCGAAAAACCCCAGCAAAGCATTAACCAATTTGCTACAGCAGGGGAAGAAAAAGTCCTTCCTGATCCCCCAAGAGGCAATTAGATTTTCCCTGGATCAACTTTACCTATAAATGTTATGCAAATTAGGAAAGAATCCAGGCCTTTCTTAAAGCGGGGTTCCACCCAAATTTTGAACAATATCTGTATGTATTCTCTTCCTTGCCTAGATGCTGACATGCCGTTTAAAAAAATTTAAATCGCCGTAATTACCTTTTATTTTTCTATTCTTCTTGGTTCTCCTCCCGTGGGAGTAGGCATGTTTCTAGCCTCTCCCAGACTCCTGGGAGCTAGTCTCAGGCTTCCCAGGATGCCACTGAGCATGTGCGGGAACGAGCAGTGAATGCTGGGAGCACAGCATTCACCACATCCAGGAAATAAATGCTTGTGGGCTTCAAATGCCCACAGTGAAGATGGAAACCGCCTGCAGTGAATAATATAAGTTATTCTTTCCCACGAAATCTGACACAGGCGGACATATTACACACAATATGTGAGTATGTAATGCTGAGAAGAAAAGTTTGTGAATAAACTCAAAAAAAAAAAAAACGATAGATAGGTGGACCCCCGCTTTAACCACTTCAGCCCCGGAAGATTTGGCTGCTGAATGACCAGGCCATATTTTGACATACGGCACTGCGTCGCTTTAACTGACAATTGCGTGGTCATGCGCCGCTGTACTCAAACAAAATTGATGTCTTTTTTCTCCCCACAAGTAGAGCTTTCTTTTGGTGGTATTTGATCGCCTCTGCAGTTTTTATTTTTTGTGCTATAAACAAAAAAATAACGTCAACGTTTTGAAAAAAACACAATCGTTTGTACTTTTTGCTATAATAAATATCCCAATTTTTTTTTAAATTTTATTATTGATTCTATTATTTATTTTATTATTGATTTTATTTATGTTGTTTATATTTTTTATTTTGGGTTATTTTTTAGTAAAACTTGCAATTATAATGGATTATGTATAGGTGATCGTATCTAGGTGATGTCCGCGGTCTGATATCTTCCCTTTTTTAATGCGATTTTTTGTTGTGATTTTATGCGATTTTACAAGTCAATTGCTACCTCCCCCTTTTTTGGAATAGGCATTAAGCTGGCCAATTCTCTATGAAGATGTGTACATCCCGAGGTTGTTTCCAAGCTTTTTATTTAATTTTAAAAATGCATGAGCAGTTATTGACATTTTTTATTAGGGGAATTATATGTATATATATATTGATTGTATCAATTACTTCTTCACTCCTGGGGAGGCTGAATGTTTTGCTGATTTTTAGGTCAGGCGCAGCAGGCGGGACGTGCTTGATTCATGTTCCCCCTGGTCTATTGCATATGCACTGAGATTGATTAGCTGCCGTTGCTATGGCACTATATATAAACCAAGCGGGCCATCATTGCGCATCCCGCCCCACGCTGATGAAGTCCCGCCCACAGGACGTAACGCGTACGGGGGCTAGGAGCGTATGACGTCACCCGCGGCCATCAGCCTGATACGATCGCACGCTTCCCAGCCGGCACTCGGATCTGAGTGCCGGTCTATATAAGTGTATATTATTCTTTTAAATTCAATAAATTGTGTACGGAGAGCACTATGTCTGCTACTTTTGTATTCCATATGCATCATTCCTCCCTACTTGATGAGTGCTGAATTAAGAACAAGAAGCTACCATCTTTTGGATCGGTCTACTCATTGTGTGATATCTATGCTGTATGACCTGTTTCAGGTCGATTACCTCAGGTGAGGGGCCATCCATGTGCGGTGGAGGGATCACGGTCTTTTTTAAGTCATTTTCTGTCGTCCGGAGTGTCCACTGGTGGTTCCTGTCACTTACTTCACCTGTCACATCTGCTATATGTTATATAAGGACTTTTTATTTGCGCAGAACTACTTCCTATTTTATGTTTTAGAGGTGTCGTTGAATTTGCCTTAGTGTCTGCTTGCATTTAGTATTTATGTCCGTTGGTTAGTCAGCGCTGAATTTATCTATACTAGTTTTTTTTTAAAAAGCAAATTTTTTTGCTCAGTTTATGCCGATATGTATTCTTCTGCATATTTTTGCTAAAAAAAATCGCAATAAGCGTATTTTTTTTTTTTTGCAAAAAAGTTATAGCGTCTACAAAATAGGAGATCGTTTTTTAGCATTTTTTTTAATTATTTTTTTTACTAGTAATGGTGGCGATCTGCGACATTATGGCGGACACATCGGAACACTTTTGACACATTTTTGGGATCATTGCCATTTATACAGCGATCAGTGCTATAAAAATTATTATTATTATTATACAGGATTTATATAGCGCCAACAGTTTACGCAGCGCTTTACAATATAAAAGGGAGACAATACACTTTTAATACAATAAAATACAAGAGGATTAAGAGGGCCCTGCTCAGAAGAGCTTACAATCTAATGCACCGATTACTGTAAAAATGTTGCTGGCAGAGAAGGGGTTAACACTAGGGGGGGCGATCAAGGGGTTAACTGTGTTCCCTGTGTGTGTTTCTAACTGTAGGAGGAGGGGACTGACCTAGAGGAAATGACAGATCGTGGTTCCTAGCTATTAGGAACTCACGATCTGTCACTCCTCTCAGAACAGAACAGGGATTTGTATGTTTACACACACACGTCCCTGTTCTGTCTCTCGTGCTTGCGATTGCTCATGGCCCGCGGTCATCGCGACCGTCGGCCACAAGCATTGGCACCCCCACAGTGCAGCAGGCGCACATGCCTGCTATCCCGATCCCGCGAGCCGACGTATAGCTACGACGGCTCGCAGGATTGTGCTGACCTGCCGCAGTAAAATGATGGCGGCTGGTCAGCAAGCGGTTAAAGCAATCTACTGAGCTGGCCAGAACCACCTCTGGACAGAGTCTATTCCACATTTTCACAGCTCTTACTGTGAAGAATCCTTACCGCATTAGGAGATTACATTTTTTTTTTCACCTAGAAGTAAATAGTGCCCCCTTGTCCTCTGTGATGACTTTAAAGTAAATAACTCAACACCAAGTTCACTATATGGACCACTTATGGATTTGTAAATGTTGATCAAATCCCCCCTTAATTTCCTTTTCTCAAGAGGGAATAAATTCAGTTCCTCTAATCTTTCCTCATAGCTGAGCTCCTCCATGCCTCTTATCAGGTTGCCCTTCTCTGCACTTTCTCCAGTTCCCTGATATCCTTTTTGAGAACTGGTGCCCAAAACTGAACTGCATTATCCAGATGAGGTCTTACTAATGATTTGAACAGGGGTAAAATGATATCTCTCTCTCTGGAGTCCATACCTCTCTTAATACAAGAAAGGACAACATATGGTTGGAATCCACCCAGGAGCCTGGACCGGCACCTAGACACCTAGCTCAGCTTCTCAGCAAGACGCTGAGAGCCCAAGCCAGTCGCTCCCACCCCTTCCACAGCTCAGCGCTGAGTGCCGGGGGGGCAGAGCAGACAGCAGTGACTCACAGTCTCCAGCTCTCTGCTCACAGAGCACTAAGAACTGAGCGATTAGTGGTCTTTGATCACTCAGTCTTAGAGCCGACGGGGCACAGATGCAGCATTTGACCAATACTGCTTCCACCTAGGTAAGTATGATTTCTAAAAAAAAAAGACCCCATACTTCTCTTTTAATAATTTTATCATTGTCATAAACCCCACTCACATTTGGTGGCCTAAGTGGCCTAGAACTGACCAGTAAGGGTTCTGTGGTGACCAGACATTGTGGGGTTGATTTACTAAAACTGGAGAGTGCAAAATCTGGTGTAACTCTGCATAGAAATTAATCAGCGTCTAGTTTTTTTGTCAAAGCTTAATTTAACAAGCTGAAGCTAGAAGCTGATTGGCTACCATGCACAAATTATCAAGTAAGTATTCCCGCGCTGTATCAAAGAAAAAAACTACAACTAAAAAACTGCTGCAAAGCACTGAGAGGTCATACCATAACCACAAGGAAAATTAACAATAAAACATAGTGCTGTGCTGTTGGAGTGATAATACACTGTGAATAATATGTGGTAAATTACCTAATATATCCACATGTACAATGGACAATGACTAGTAATAAGTCAATAGGTGCCACACATATACCATATATAGATGAATGAATAATGAGTTCATATTCTGTGCTTGTAAACAATAAGTAAACAACGAAAAAATGAAAAAAATAAAAAGTAAAAAGTCCTCTGAAAAGCGATTCACAATCCTCTGAAGAGTGATCCGCAATCTTCCAAAAAAAGTACTAGTTAATAAAGTGAAACATAGGGGGTTATTTACGAAAGGCAAATCCACTTTGCACTACAAGTGCAAACTACAAGTGCAAAGTGCACTTGAAATTGCACTGAAAGTGCACTTGGAAGTGCAGTCGCTGTAGATCTGAGGGAGACATGCAAGGAAAATAAAAAACAGCATTTTAGCTTGCACATGATTGGATGATAAAATCAGCAGAGCTTCCCATCATTTCAGATCTAACCCTCAGATTTACAGCGACTGCACTTCCAAGTGCACTTTCAGTGCAATTTCAAGTGCACTTTGCATTTGTAGTTTGCACTTGTAGTGCAAAGTGGATTTGCCTTTCGTAAATAATCCCCACAGTGTTGCGGTATTGGAGTGATAATATACTGTGAATAATATGTGGTAAATTACCTAATATATCCACATGTACAATGAGCAATGACTAATAATAAATCAATATGTGCTGCACATATACCATATATAGATGAATGAATAATGAGTTAATGTTCTATACTTGTAAACAATTAATAAACAACAACAAAAAGTGAAAATATTTGTCATTATTTTTATTGTTTTCACTTTTTTGTTGTTGTTTATTAATTGTTTACATATAGAACATTAATTCATTATTCATTCATCTATACGGTGGAACCTAGGATTACGAGTACAATCTGTTCCAGGAGAATGCTCATAATCCAAAGTACTCGCATATCAAAGCGAGTTTTCCCTTTGAAGTCAATGAAAACAAAAATAATTTGTTCCGCATTGACTTCAATGGGATGCAATACTGCATGCGGCCAGAGGCGGGGGGGCGCCGGAGAGCCTCGTAAATGGCCGAAAAGGCCCGAGGACACTTCTGCTGACCTCGGCAAACCTCGGAAAGACTTCCTACCTGAGATTTGCCAAGGTCAGCCGTGCTGTACTCGGGCCTTTCCGTGCATTTCCCAACGTGACTATCTGCTCTGCTCGGCTCCGCCCCCCCACCTCAGGCCAAAAGCAGTACTGCACACCGCTTTGGCCTGAATCGTGCTCGTATTGCGAAACGCTCGTTAACCGCGTTACTCGCAATCCGAGGTTCCACTGTATATGGTATATGTGCAGCACATATTGATTTATTATTAGTCATTGCTCAGTGTACATGTGGATATATTAGGTCATTTACCACATATTATTCACAGTATATTATCACTCCAATACCGCAACACTATCTTTCACTTTATTATCTAGTACTTTTTTTGGAAGATAGCTACCATGCACAGCTGCACCAGATTTTGCACTCTCCAGTTTTAGTAAATCAACCCCTATAAAAAAAATAAAGGTAAAAAGTAGACCATATTCATAAATTGCTTTCGTGTGCCTTCCATCCATGTTGCCTAAGGTGCTGGCCTCCAAGTGTCTATTGGTAAGCACGCCTTGCCGTTTGCCCATGCCAGCTGAACATTTCATTTTCTGGAGTTAAAAAATGAAAGCTTGCACCTGGCCGGTTCTTATTGTCACAGAGCCTAGTTTTCTTTTGTAGCAAATACCGTACCCCTATAATCAACCCGCATGGAAAGGACTTAGCGCTAATTTTATTACCTTCGCCATTAAAGAACACATCCTTCCTTGTCACACCTGACATACAGCCACCCACAACGAATGGGGGCATAAATATTTTTTGCCAGTTCCATTTGGAACTAGAGGGAAAACAGCGTTCTATTCTGTACAGAAGCTTGCCATACGTTGGCGTGGGAGTACCGTTTAACGCATGCTGCTGTAGGAACATATATACTGCTGGTCCTAACATACTACACTCTGCTTGAATTCAATCTTGTTTAAAAATACACACTTTTGCAGAAAACATTTGATTATAGCATTTACTGTCTTTCTGGAAAATCGGCGCAGTATACACGCAACCACAGCTTGAGGTTTTTTTTTTTTTTTTTTTGGAATCCTGACACCTTCCAATCCTTGCCACGCAAAATAGACAATAACTGGCAACAATGTCTGTGGCTTTTCATCTTATAAATTAAGTTATACCGTTTTTATAGAAAGAAGTTTATTATGCATACTAGCGTATACACAGTAATTTCTAGATGCCTGCGTGGAACAAGAAGATCTTGTCTGCTGCTATGTATAATGGGACCTATTCATCTCACTGACAAGCAGAAAATCACCAAAGAATAAATGAATTAAAACAAGTCATCAACACGAATCACGTGACCTTACACCTGCATTCACAACGACGCAGCCAGATCAGCAGGACTGCTCATAGTACATTTCAAATGCTCTTTTAGTGGCAACTGTAGGAGGAGATGCTGTAATCCCTTAATCATTGCAGCTTTTAAGCTGATTGGACCTATGCAGAGTTTCCGTTGGGTCCAATATGTTGACTTTCATTTTTCCGCATAATGAGCAGCAGCCTTCAAAGTAGCATCTGTTTGACCTAATAACTTGATTGAGGTACCATCATTTTCCTGCAGAAGATTTAGGGGTATTTTCCACTTTTCTCAGTAGCTTCTGGGCATTACAGCCTGAGATTCAAATCATTCCAAAACACAAAATCTATTTTGCCGTGTGAAAATAACGGCAATAGTCTTATACCACCCATGGTGTTAAATGCTGTACATAATATATACCGTATATGCTATATTATTATGTTGTTGCATAAAAAAAAAAAAAATTTAGTTGGCAGCAAAAAGAGGGTTTAAACTTGACTGATTGCTGAACCCCAGCCTGCGGGATTGGTTTGCTTTGGCTATTCAGATGTTCAGATATAATTACCAGGACAGGATTTGAATGATCATGTGCAGCTCTAGACCACATTCGCTATAAAATGATGACTGGTCTCGGGAAACTGTTTTTTTTACTAGTAATATTTATCACAGCTGGTTTATTTAGAGATAAAAGTGATAAAAAATAGCAAAATATGGGGGCCCGCCAACAAAAAAAAAAACACTCATTCAGTTTTGATAGCTACCCTAAAAGCAATTGTAATTTTGTAAATCTTCTGCTTTGTAACTAGACAGTGTTGCAAAGGAGGAGCGGGGATTATAGAACAACAAACATTGAGTTTTTTCAGTAAAAATTATTATTATATTTTTTTTTTTTTAACAGTGACTTTAAGCTTAGTCAAAATAGAAAAAAAAAAAACACAAGGAACATGTCTTACTATTATTCTAATCTGTCCCTTGTGCTGCTGGCTCTTGGGTTCCTTGAAATCTTCAACCTCCCTTGGGCTGATTTTTTTTTTTTTTTTAATTTGCTTAAACTTAGGCTTTAAGGCATGACCCCAGGGGCGTTGCTAGGTCTACAAAAGATCTGGGGCTAGAGCCCATAGCAGCGTAGTAAAGAAAGTCATACGCTTGGGCGGGCATACACATGTATATACAGTAATATACGTGTGTGTGTGTATATATATCCCCAGAGAGCCCCCCACTTACATCAGGGTCCACAGAGAGCCCCCTTACATCAGGGTCCCCAGAGAGTCCCCCCTTACATCAAGGTCCCCAGAGAGTCCCCCCCTTACATCAGGGTCCCCAGAGAGTCCCCTCTTACATCAGGGTTCCCAGAGAGCCCCCTTACATCAGGGTCCCCAGAGAGCCTCCTCCTTACATCAGAGTCATCAGAGAGCCTCCCCCTTTTATCAGGGTACCCAGAGGGCCCACCATTTACATCAGGGTCCCCAGAGAGCCTCCCCCTTAAATCTGGGTCCTTAGAGAGCCTCTGCCTTAAAATCAGGGACCCCAGAGAGCCTCTCCCTTGCATCAGGGTCTCCAGACAGCCCCCCACTTACACAAGGGTCCCCAGAGAGCCTCCCCTCCCCTTTGGGGACCCCTGCAGAGACTCGGGGCTATTGGCCCCAGATTCAGGGCTATAGCCCCAAAAGCCACCCCCTAGCAATGCCCCTGCATGACCCTATCATTTTTAATCAAAATCCTACCTTAGTCAAATGCCACGCTGTCACTTTACAAATTCAAAAGAATGGGTAATCAGCTGGATGATCAGACAGAGAGTAACGGTAGCTTACATTTTGCTAAACAAGTACAATATTAGAAGTAATAATACAAAATAGATTCAGGATGGCAAAATCATGCCTATACAGCAGAATTACAAAAGCTGCACAAACAAGGACTCAATCAAGGTAACGTGTGGTTGCATAGCATAGTGTTTGCAAGTCTCTATAACTAAAGACAGTCAAAAACAGTCAACAAATCTGCTTGTGATCATCCTTATGGGCAGTGTCCCTCACAGTGATGTCTAGAATAGCAATGATAACAGACAGCTGAAGAAATCTAAGGATGAAGCACTACACCACTGGGACTGGAGTAGTCTGTCAGCAATAGGAGAGGAGCCATCCACAGTAACCGGGTCTTTTGAAAAAACTGCTCGCTTTTGGACTCTAGTCTAGTTGCCCTCAAGATGGTTCTGACTGTGAAGGTCCGCTCACCCGGCTGCAGATCATTTGCCCAGCTACTTCTGCCTCAACAGGTGTGGCCTATTTGAGCTTCTGAGGGAAGTAAGCTGAGAAGGTTATCGATCTGGGTGTGTCCATGTGGGTTTTAGTAGGTGTGTTTAGTTTATTGTGTAGGCATTATCGATTTTTCGGGGGTTCCTTCTCTCTGGATATCATAGTCTGGCTGCTGTGGAACAGCTCCAGTGACTTTTTTCCACAAAGTTTGCTAATTTAATTTCTAGTGTGAGCCTTTATGTTGGACTACCAATCTTTCCCCAGGTTGAAGGTCAAAGTCTGACTCATCCAACTCACTATACATATGGTGATTTAGTACATGAAGTGATGTACCTCCATCCCTAATAGTGTAAATATGATGCATCTGACTTCCTTGCTCCACCGCTTACAACTCTTTGATGAGCTGTTGGACCTCACACACTCCTGAACCTAAGAAGCTGGGGTGTGTTCAAGTTACTATGTGGGCACTGTGGCCCATAGTTCTGTCAGGGCCCTGTGTGGCTCTGAAACGTTGCCTTTGTATGTACCATGTCACCATGTAATAAAGCTTTGGATCCGTTTGAGGAATCCTTGGTGTGATGGTGACATTTCTTCGCACTGGGTTAGTTGCATTACACCGCTTGAGTAACTCAGACCAGGCAAAGAAAAAGTTTCAAACGTTTCTTTTTAATAAATAACCGTGATGACATATACAGACAACAGTACAGAATAATGTGCAAACATTTCCCTAACATTCCTAGTCGCTAACTCAGGCTTGTGGTTCCCCCAGCATACCTGTACAGCAGGGATATGCAATTAGAAGACCTCCAGCTGTTGCAAAACTACAAGTCCCATCATGCCTCTGCCTCTGAGTGTCATGCTTGTGGCTGTCAGAGTCTTGCTATACCTCATGGGACTTGTAGTTCTGCAACAGCTGGAGGTCCACTAATTGCATATCCCTGCTGTACAGGAAAGAGTCCATCTTTGGCAGAGTCCATGGTTGGTGTCTTTAGGAAGGACTGCAAACTCCAGCAATTCTCCTAGGCAGTGGAAACTCTGACTTTGGCACATTGATGGAAATCCAGTAATGGCAGGGAACGTGTCAGACCAGGCCAAACCGGACGGCACCGAACCAGCGAAACGGAAACAGTAACCCCTAGGCAGCTCAAGAGTCCAGGCCTATGTCCCTTTATAGCACACAGGACTGAGGAAGTTGGACAGAGAAAAACCCACCAAGAAAAACATGGGAAGCACAATTAACTCCCAAATTCCTGGCCGGGGCAGCGTTAGCCACTACTTGTTCACAAGTAAATCTCAGTGTGGACACAAACATTAATAAAAATCTGACATTCCACATTACAAAACGTGCTGTTATTGCAGCTTTTGATCCAAATAGTTAGATTACGCCTAAATTCTTATCCTAATAATTACACAGAAAGTGAAGAGAATCTTCTGAACCAAGTCGTTGACATCAATAAAATCATGACAGTGCTTCTAACCCTTCCCCACTTTATCTAAAATATTGGTTGGTATTCTACTCTAATGCCCTGTACGCACGACCGGTTTTACCATCGGAATAAACTCTGAAGGTTTTTCCGACGGAGTTCCGACGGAATTCCACTGAAACTGTCTCGCGTACACACGATCACACCAAAGTCCGACCGTCCAGAACGCGGTGACGTACAACACGTACGATGGGACTAGAAAAAGGAAGTTCAATAGCCAGTAGCCAATAGCTTCCGTCTCTTACTTGCTTCAGAGCTTGCATAGTTTTTGGTCCGTCAGAACAGCATACAGACAAGCGGTTTTCCCAATAGGAATTGGTTCCGTCTGAAACATTTAGAACATGTTCTATTTCAAGGTCCGTCAGAATTTTCGAAAAAAGAAGTCTGATGAGGCATACACACGATCGGAATATACGATGAAAAGCTTCCGTCTGACTTTTTCTGTCGGACATTCCGCTTGTGTGTACGTGGCATAACATAAACTGAATAGAGAAGGTCCTGAGCAGCAAAACCCTACAACAGTTTTCTTTTATATAATTTATGAGGGCAAACATTCTTCTACATGTTTTTCAGGCAATGTACCATATTGCTCATAATGATGTCTTTTGCACAGTTCATGGAACCCTTTAAATTAGTTTCTGCAGTTTTCCATTGCATTGCATTTCTATTGCAGTTTTCCAAGTACAAACACACTAACTGGCCAGTTAAGGCTGAAGCCATTGAAAGCTTACACGTACCCTGACGTTGCACACTAAATTATTTATATATTCTGAACAGACATACAAAGCACTTTAAAACAAGTCCTCATTCACCTCGGTAGCTATAGGCGTTGTGGAGAAATTTGTCTTCAAAGTTCACAACAGAGACACTGAACAGAGATTTCTAATGTAAACATAAAGCAGGGCTTTGTTATGATATTTGAGGATAAATTACTTCACAGTAAGAGCAGCTAAAGAGACCTCGGCTGGTTTGATTCAAAGCTTATTTAGAATATGTAAATTATTTAAATATTCAATAGCACAGATGCAATTTAAGGTGGTTCTAAAGCCTCAAGTTTTTTTACCATATATACTCGAGTATAAGTCGAGTTTTTCAGCACATTTTTTTGTGCTGAAAGTGCCCCCCTCGACTTATACTTGAGTCAAGCACTTTTCTGCAGCAAAAATTTTCATTTTCTGAACTGACTTTGGGGCCCCGTATCTCAGGACCACTTTGTGCTAGGAACCCTAAATTTGATGTGCAAACCCAGTGGAACTGGTACCACAACATATCCAAAGCTGGGGTTCCTAGCACTAAGTGGCCCCGAGATATGGGGCCCCAAAATCGGTTCGGAAAATGTCATTCTCTGCTGCAGAAAAGTGCTTGACATTTTCTGAACCAAATTTGGGGCCCCGTATCTCAGGGCCACTTGGTGCTAGGAACCCCAAATTTGGTGTGCAAACCCAGTGGAACTGGTACCACAACATATCCAAAGCTGGCCCCAAACCCGGTTCGGAAAATATCATTCTCTGCTGCAGAAAAGTGCTTGACATTTTCTGAACTGATTTTTGGGGCCCTGTATCTCGGGAACACTTGGTGCTAGAAACCCCAGCTTTGGATATTTTATGTTGCTACTTCCAGTGGGTTTGCACACCAAATTTGGGGTTCTTAGCACTAAGCGGCCCCAAGATAAAGGGCCCCAAAGTCGGTCAACTGTGTCCATCTGCAGCAATGTCATTTCGGGACCCTTTGTGTTCAGAGACCCCAAATTTTGGCTGCAGCTAGGGGGCATCTAGGAACCCTTAACTACCAAGTTTAAAGTTCGGGGGACCTATGGCTGCAAATGGGCACAGTGAGGCATGCAAATGAGCATTGTTGACCCTCTTTTCCACTTACAGTAGCTGTGCATTTCTCACCCTCGTCTTATACTCGGGTCACTAAGTTTTTCCCATTTTTTTTGTGGTAAATTAGGGCCTCGATTATACTCGGAACGACTTATACTCGAGTATATACGGTACCTTAATACATACTATGCACTAAAGTAAAAATCCTTCTGTGTCACAAACTCACCCCCCCCATATACTGACCTGAACTCCATTGCGATCCAGTGCTGTGCATGAGAGCTGCCACTCTCCTGGCTTTCTCCCTCCTCCCTGGGCAGATCAACAGCAGTGGGATCCATTGGCTCCCCTTCCTGTCAATCAACTCCAGTGACGAGGATGCCGGGGACCGTGTCCTGCTGTCTGTGTTAATGGACGTGGCAGTGGGGCTTATGAGCAAGCCTGCATAAGTGTCCCCCATGGAAATCGGTTTTCTATTGGGGGCACCAGCAATAGTGGAGGAGCCCGAAGTGCCAACGGGGGACCCAAGAAGAGGAGGATCGGGGCCACTCTGTGTAATTCTATTGCACAAAGCAGGTTTGTTATTTTTTTTTTCCTTTACAACCACTTTAATATGACTTTATTATTTTTTCAATGTGGCAAGCAGCTCATGCAAACTCTGCAGAACATACAAACCTTTTTTTAACTGGTGGAAGTACCCCAAAGCCCCCAGTGCAAAAGAAAAGGTAAGGAAAATATTCTACCTTAAGATTAAATCTGCTGAAGTAAACATCTCCACTGATTTATTCAAAGAACAAAGTAAAGAGATAATCTTTCGCAAATCTGACAATAACGTGATTAGTTTCTGTGCATTATTCGCCATCACTGCTCTTCACAATGGCTTATCAATAAAATGTGAGTTACTGCTGTAAAAGAATTCTATGTGAGCCATACATACATATGTACAGCACAGTTTAAATGTGCAACTCAATTTAAAGGATATCGGGGAACTTGAGAAAGTGCACAGAAGGGCAACCAAACTGATAAGAAGTATGGAGGCGCTATGAGGAAAGATTAGAGGAACTGAATGTATTCTCACTTGAGAAGAGGAGATTAAAGGGGGATAAGATGAACATGTACAAATACATAAGGCAGGGCTCAAAATTTCAAGTCGTGAGCTACTAGCCAGGCCTTAAGGGTTACTCGCCACGAGTTGCCCCACCCAACCCCTACCATGCCCCGCCCCTAATCCCGCCCCTATACACGCCCTCATAAATTCTCATGAAATGACACTTAAATGTTTTATGCAGAATTAAGTTACCAAAATAAATATTAACAACAACTTTATCACCCGTGCCCATTAATGCAGCCTCACCCATGCCCATCAATGCAGCCTCACCCATGCCCATCAATGCAGCATGACCAGTGCCCACTAGCGCAACCTCACCTGTGTCCATCATTGCAGCCTTACCCATGCAGCCTCACCTTTGTCCATCAATGCAGCCTCACCTGTGCAGCCTCACCTGTGTCCATCATTGCAGCCTCACCTGTGTCCATCATTGCAGCCTCACCAGTGCAGCCTCACCTGTGTCCATCATTGCAGCCTCACCTGTGTCCATCATTGCAGCCTCACCAGTGCAGCCTCACCTGTGTCTATCATTGCAGCCTCACCAGTGCAGCCTCACCTGTGCAGCCTCACCTGTGTCCATCATTGCAGCCTCACCTGTGTCAATCAGGCAGCCTCACCAGTGCAGCCTCACCTGTGTTCATAATTGCAGGGTCACCCATGCAGCCTCACCTGTGTCCATCATGCAGCCTCACCAGTGCAGCCTCACCTGTGTCCATCATGCAGCCTCACCAGTGCAGCCTCACCTGTGCAGAGGGGGGCGGCCGGATCATTATAACGGAAGAGAGCGTGGAGGAAGAGGTGATCTGGCTTGATCACAGAGCGGGATTTACCCACTGTAACAGCTTTACATTACAATTGCAGTCCGCACACTGTCACAGACAGCCCCGCCCTCCTGACCCTGCACCTGTGACAGACAGAACGCCGGTCCAATGCCAGGGCGTGTTCTGTCTGTCACAGGTGCGGGGTCAGGAGGGCGGGGCTGTGTGTGAAGGCGCGTGGACTACAATCGTAATGTAAGCTGTTACAGCGTGCAAACCCCGCTCTGTGATCAAGCCGGATCTCCTCTTCCTCCACGTTCTCTTCCGCTATGATGATCTGGCCGCCCTCTCTGTTCCTCCCCAGTCTCTTTCTCTGGCAGAACGGCTCCCATTCATCCTGGACGGCGGCGCTCTCTCCCACAGCCCCCCCAGCTCACAGGCAGCCCAGCTCCTCGCCAGACCTCATTTTCCACTCGCAAAATGCGAGTAGGCGAGTAGAAAATTTGAAGGCTGGATAAGGGGTCCATATAGTGAACTTGGTGTTGAGTTATTCACTTTACGGTCAACACAGAGGACAAGGGGGCACTCTTTACGCCGAGAGGAAAAGAGATTTCATCTCCAAATACAGAAAGGTTTCTTCACAGTAAGAGCTGTGAAAATGTGGAATAGACTCCCTCCAGAGGTGGTTCTGGCCAGCTCAGTAGATTGCGTTAAGAAAGGCCTGGATATTTTCCTAAAGGTACATATTATAACTGAGTACTAATATTTATTGGTAAAGTTGATCCAGGGAAAATCCAATTGCCTCTCCGGGGGTCAAGAAGGAATTTTTTCCCCTGCTGTAGCAAATTGGATTATGCTTTTCGGGGGGGGGTTGCCATTCTCTGAATCAACTGTGGGTATAGGTATATGGGATTGTATGATATTATTTTTTACTCATTTATTTATTTATTTTTATGGTTGAACTAGATGGACTAGTGTCTTTTTTCAACCTGACTAACTATGTAACTATGTAATGTAATATTAATTAATTCTTTCACTGAAACGTATTTAATAGTCTTTTACCTATAATTGTAAGGATCACCATATCCAATCACGATAAATTATTCGGAAGATCCAAAGGAATATTGAAATGATCATCAGTAAATTACATCAGTGCCCCCTTACACCGATGTCTAATAGAGACATTGGTGTAAGGGGGCACTGATGCAAATGGGGAAAATTATGGGGATGTAAGACAGACTGTGCAGTGGACACTGAGGTAAGGGGGGCATTAATGTAAATGGAGACAGTGATAAGGGCCCTGATGTAAGAGGGCATTCTGATGGGAACATTACAGTTACATGGTGGGTTGAATAAAGATACCAGTCCATCCAGTTTAACCTGTATGGGTGTGTGTGTGTTTATGTCAATACCAATTCCCAAGTCCCTGTATAGTGTGTTCACTATGATGCCCATCTAAGAGTTTTTTTTAATTATCGACACTTCCTGCTGACACCATGAGAAACCCCTACGCAGTAGGGTTTCTGCTGACACCATTGGCTGTGGAAGGGAGTTTCTCATGCTTACTGCTTTGACACTAAAGAACCAAATGATGGGGCAAAATTCCTTTCATTGACAGCAATGATGTGGCACAATTCCTTCCACTGACACCAATGATGGGGCACAATTCCTTTCATTGACGCCAATGATGGGGCACAATTCCTTCCATTACATAGTTACATAGTAGGTGAGGTTGAAAAAAGACACAAGTCCATCAAGTCCAGTCTATGAGTGTGATTATATGTCAGTATTACATTGTATATCATTGTATGTTGTGGTCATTCAGGTGCTTATCCAATAGTTTTTTTAAACTATCGATGCTCCCGGCTGAGACCACCGCATGTGGATGGGAATTCCACATCCTTTCCACTCTAATGCCCCGTACACACGATCGGGCATTCCGACAACAAAATCCATGGATTTTTTTCGATGGATGTTGGCTCAAACTTGTCTTGCATACACACGGTCACACAAATCTTGTCGGAAATTCCGAACGTCAAGAACGCGGTGACGTACAACACGCACGACGAGCCGAGAAAAATTAACTTCAATAGCCAGTGCGGCTCCTCTGATTTATTCCCAGCATGCGTGGAACTTTGTGCGTCGGAATTGTGTACACACCAATTTACGTCAACGGATTTTGTTGTCGGAAAATTTGAGATCCAGATCTCAAATTTTGTGTGTCGGAAATTCCGATGGTAAATGCCAGATGGAGCCTACACACGGTCGGAATTTCCGTCAGCAAGTTCTCATCAAACATTTTCCGTCAGAAAATCCGACCGTGTGTACGCGGCATATGAGTTCCTTCTACAGAACAAAACGGATGCCTATGGAACCGTTAGGGCTAACCGGCGTAAGATGCCGCCAATCTTTGGCAATAAGAAGCTCAAGACAGGAGAAATGGTTGCCTGGCAGAAAGGCAAAATTTAGGCACTGCGATGGCGTGACAAAAAAGATGTGTGCCTAATGAGTACAATATATAACACCTCCACTGTTATGGTACACACAAAAGGTGGGAAAGACATCATGAAACCGCAAGTGTTGATAGACTACAACAACACCATGGGAGGTGTTGACAGAGCTGACCGGGCAATATTTTATCCAGCAATGAGAAAACAACAAAAAAGTATTACAAGAAGATCTTCAGGCATCTTCTTGAGCAATGCTTGTGGAATGCCTTCATTCTACTAAAAAGAGTGACAAGCCTGTTGTTCAAGCTGACTTTGTTTGGAAAGTTGCCTAACTGATATTTCTGAACTACTAAACGCCAACGGCTGTAAATAGAGGTGGACGTCGTGCTGCTGATGTTGTCAACCCGTAACGCCTGACTGGTCGTCACTTCATGGCACATACCACCCACTGAAAAAGAGTCAGCACCCACAAGGATGTGCGTGGTTTGTTGCTCAAAGCGTGATGACACTGGAAGGAAAATCCAAAAGGAAACCAGGTTCTATTGTCCTGATTGTGACGTCGGACTTTGTACAGTCCCATGTTTCAAAATGTACTATACCTGGGATGTTTACTGAAGCAATATGACTAGTAATATTGCACCCTTGTTTGGCCCAAAGAAAAAGTGTTTTTGATTTGATTATATTATTGACTAAAATGTATTATTTTTATATTATTATTTGTCATTATCATTTATAGTTATTTATTATATTATAATTTATTTATCATACCCGAGATGTCTACTAGACTACTAGACTCTGGTTTGGACAGATTTAAGTGAGTTATTGATAAGAATTACAGGCCTACAATAGAAAAAAACGCCAAATTTCCATGCAAAATAATTGTACCGCTTTCAGCATCAAAAATCTGAAATAATCATACCACCAGGGAGGTTAATGAACATATGAAATCACCCACTTGGCATGGGCGCCATTCAGGGAACACTTTACATTTTCCCAATAAATGCAAAACTTCCCCTGATTGAGGTGAAGAGGTGGGGTGGTGGCATCTGACCTCCACCTTGCCCAATCAGAAAACACTTTTTAATGATTGGGCAAATGTAAAGAATTATCTGAATGACACCTGTGCTGAGCATGATCTCCTGTGTTGGCATCTCCTGTGTTAAATAAGTAGCAGTGTAACCGGTTGGCATGGGACCCCAAGGCTAGCAGCATTCACTGTAGATGATGAAAAAAGGCAGACATGTTTGAAGTTCAGCCTGGATGGCAACCATAGCTCTCTCCATAGATACATTACTGGAGTAAGCGTAACCATCCAAGGAGAGGAAGTGGGTTAAGAGCAGGATTATCAGGGGAACATAAAGGGAAAAAAGCAAGAAGAAAAAAAAACAAAACAAATGCAGACACCTCATCTAAGGTGAGGAAGGCTGCGATATATATAATTTTTCAGTTTTTTGGGGTTTAGATATGATTTAATCTCAGTGCTTAGATTCCTTTCCAATCTCCTTGACTGATGTTGCAGACAGTATCACTTCTGAGCACTTACAATCACTCTTCATCTGACAGGAGATGAAGGATTTATTATGGATGAACTAAAACAATATTGATTAAATACACAAAGTAAAGATATGACAGATGCTTGAGGAAACATTTGGTTTTCTTTGGTGTTCATAAATGTCACCTATGTGTACGAGATGTGCTCTATTTTTCCCTCATCGTAGGGATTCATTTATTGACCAACCCAAAGCATATGGGCAAATGTAAAAGACCCCTTTAGTTATGTCTCTTGTACTAATTCTTCACTTCTATGTGGTTTTACAAAATATTGGTCTTCTCTCCACAAAAGAAATCATGGTTCTCTAATGAGTATATTAAGAAAATCTTTACAAAAAAAAGGCTCCTTAGCCACATGCACAGTATGTAGATCTGCTCACTCTTTGTTGGAAATTGCATGGTTGAACTGTGGCCTTTAAATAAATGTCTGAACAATTTACAAAGAGAATGCTGGCACAAAATGTAACTGCTTAGCATGTCAATTAAACCTTGGAATTGTGACCAAAGCAGCCAAAGATTCAGCTGGAGAGTTTGCAAATAAATAGTATCAGTTTAGTAAAGAATACATAAAAAGTGTCAAACCATTATGCAGAGAAAGTAGAAACTATATATAAAATATATACATATATGTATGAAAGGGCAATTTGTAAAAAATAAAATGGGTAAAGAATTTGTGTTAGGTCATGTTAACAAAGCTTACTTGTTTTTTTTTTTTTTTAAAGATATAATCAATTATATTAAATTGAATTATGAGTGTCATGTGCTCATCTTCTTGATCAATATATAGCTTTTGTTAAGGCACGTTACAAATGGATTATTCTATTTAAAAATTTAAAAATGTGGGTTAATACTTACCTATACTGTTAAAGTGTGACCCTTTTTGCACCTAAAGGATTTTTTTTTTAAATGGTATCTGGAAAAATACACTAAAGCTGGCCATAGATGGATTGAAATCCACCCAGTTTAGCAGGGACCAGCCAAATTTTGATCCATGTGTGACTGTCCCTGTACGACACAAAGGGATCAGGAGATCAGCGTATTCTGACAGCAGAAAGTCACTTGTGTGGATGGAGGAATCCATTCATACGTTTTTTTTTGATCAGCCCACTGGCTGATCAAAAAAAATGAGTCATCTATGGCCAGCCCTACCCGTCCTGCTGCCAAGTTTCCAAACTTCCCTGTTTTAACGAAATAATGTGGGCTGAAGAGTCTTCTGGGTGTGTCAAATGCTTGGTCCCCGGCTGTACGCTGTGGTTCGATCTGCCAGCCTCTGTCACTACTGTGTGCAGAGAGGGGAAACCGGGCAGCTGACACTACTGGAAGGGTGTTGAAAGCAAAAGAATCTTCAGCCAACGATTTCTCTTCAAAACTGCAAAGATCGCCAGCACACACAGCATGACAGATAAGTATTAAAAGTCTTAGTTTTCAGCAATACTTTTTAAAATTACATATGAGTGGTGACTTTAAGACTCACCATAAACTTTAAAAAAAAGAATGGATTTCTTAGTGAAAAACTGCTGCAAGGAAAAAATGCAGGAACCTAAAGGTATAAAGTACAAGCATCATTTAAGCTCTTATCACTTAAAGGAGATCTATCATCACAGAAAAAACACTTGGATTTTATAACATCAGCATTGTAAAAGCAATACAAACAATCGTAACATTTGGCAATCCAATATAACCTTACTTGAAAAATCTCCTTTCATGTTGAGTGTTGTCTTTCTGCTGGCCCTCTATTTCCAGAACTTCCTGGATTCCCTACAAATCTTGCAGCTGCTCTTCTGCTCATTCCTTTGGTTTACTTTCAATTTCTAAGGACTGCATATCCCATGGTATCTTGCTGCACACTTAAAAATACTTATGGTTTTTGTCTCTTGACTAATAATACACTCTAATGTTTATTTTAAGATAAAACCCGTCCCATCTCCAGGGCTTTTTTTCAGGGGGAACTTGGTGGAACTCAGTTCCACCACCTCTGGCTCAGACCCTTGGGGGGGGGGGCTGCTCACCACAATCACTTGTAAACACAAAAAGTGCGGTTTCTGTGTTTACAAGTGACAGCTCTGCAATCTGTGTGTAACCCCCCTGATGCACTCTGTATGTAATGCAATCCTGGTGTTTAATGCCCCTTTAAGACTCTCCTACTGTTCGTTAAATTTGACTGACCGCACCCACTATTTGATGTGATTTGGAGGATGTGTGTGGGTGGAAGAGTTTTGGGGGGTCGTGGTTGAGTTCCAGCACCTATTGTTTGAGAAAAAAAGCCCTGCTCATCTCCCCATCATACACACTGTCCAGCCACTGTACAATATGTGTTGCTATGATTTCTCAAATAAAACACTCCAGTGTTTCTTTCTAGATAAAACCTGCCTTGTCCCTCCCTTACACATTGTGGCCTTGCCAAGTCGCTTACATACTGTCCAGCCATTGTACAATGTTTGTGATTTTTGCCACACTATTTCTATTTCGAGATAAAGCATGCCGTATCTCTACTTCATATATTGGGGCCTAACCAAGCTGTCCATATACTGTGAAACTGAACACTATTTGTGACTATTGTCTCTCAGATAATACACTCAATTTTTTAATGCAAGATAAAACCAGCTTTGTCTGTTTCTATTTGCTCTCTATTCAAGTGCTCACATACTGTACTGATGCCAGCCAATTACTACTAAACACATACCTGAAGTCTATATTTTCAATATTTTTGAATAATAATAAATGGCTGTGAGGAGATGGGAGTAGTTTTGGGGAATGTGAGGTTGTGGTTTTGATGTATTTTTGTGCAATCTGTTTTGACATTTTATTAAACTTTTATAAATACAGCGTGATACAGTGAAAAAGAAGCCTGCATACTATACTATTAAAATGTTTTGTCATAGTCTAATTTGTATGAAGGTGAGGGCTTTAGCATTATTTTGTTAAGCGTAAACTTTAATATTGATTTTAGATCAGTTGTGGCTGGTAATTCCACCATTCAATTTAGGCCTGATACTGCTTGATAAGAAAAAAAAAATCAGGTGCAGCAGCCAAATCTACTTAGAAAATAGTTATTTTTAAGTTGGAATAGATCTAATCGGGGTGCAACTGCTGTATTTAAGCCAAGATGAAAGTTTAAAAATAATCAACATACCATCCAATCTATGTGATGCCAGAATAAGGTGTCTCTGACGCTGTCTGTGAAAATCATACGGCTCTGTAACACCCCATAAAATTTAAAGGCAGCTCCCAGTCATATCATTTAAAGGATAAGTGTTTTTCCATGCTATGCTGTCGCTGCAAACACAGCGAACACAGATCATTCTGATCCTGGTGTCACAGACACCCTCCTTTGGGCTCCTTCCCTATTTACCCTCAACAAACAGCAGGTTTGGTGTGGGTTTGTTTGATATGTAATAGTCTTGTTGTAAATTGTTAAGAAATCTTCTTAATAAAAAATAATTTAATAAAAAATAAATTTAATTAAAAAATGGCAAAAATAATTTAATAATAAAAAAACCCAGAAGCAGCCCTAATGAAGGGGGAGTCTTTACATATCCACCTCTCTACTCCACCTCTTGACTTGCACTCCATTGGATATCGGTTGCCCCCTCTCTTTCTGCCTCTACCAGTACACACAGAAACGTCCTCAAGGCTGTACCCTGAGGCAGCAGCCAAGACCCCAAAAAGGGCTCACCACCTCCCCCCGGTATGGCTGGGCAGAATACATCAGAAGAGAACAATTCTAATCGGCCCCCACCACCACCTAAACATTGACTCACAACCGACTGAGTCAGTCCTTCGCGATCTCCAACCCTACAAAAGTGTTTTTCCATGTCATCCGTAAAATTGCATTAAAAGGACCCTTTGCCTACTTTGTTAAATTGTACCAATAATGGATTGCCCATTAGCATGAAAAATATCCAGAATTTTGTATCCCGATCTGTCCCCCAGACTTCAATGGGATTCATTTCTAAAGTTTAACTCCATTTTTGTTGAGGAAAGAAAAGAATCCCCTCTGGGTGATCAATATACATTGCAAAGATTTTGACAAACTTTGTTGCAAGTTCCTAACTTTTTCTGCTCTGAAGAAATAGCTGTTTGTTTCAACATATCATTCTTTATAATAACCGCTGGGAATACTCTTAGTGGTTGATTTACTAAAGGCAATACATTTTGTAAGTGCAGTTACTCCAGAGCTTAGTAAATGAGCAGAAGCTCTGATGACTTCCATTATCCAATCATGTGCAAGCAAAAATGCTGTGTTGTTTTTGTTTTGTTTTTTTTCCTTGTATGTAATTCGGTATTCTTTGCAAAGTGAAGATTTATTGAATTTAATAAACTCTGGAGCAACTTTCAGAGTGCACAATCTATTTGCCTTTGGTAAATCAACCCCATAGTGTTCTAATAAGTAAAGCTGCAGGGTCTGCATTCTCTTAAAAGTATTTAACCCTTTGGGAGTATCCAACCAAAACTGGAATTCCTATAGCAGCAGATGCAAAAAAATGTGACTTTTATCTTAGTGCAGACTTGTGAGAAAATCGTTCAACCAATCACACAAGCAGGAAATGACATTTCTGAGGATATTTTGTACCCCAACTCTAGGTTGCCGTGTTCCATTGAATTTTACAGAAAATTTCAGCTACTGCAGATTGAGTAGTAAAGGTAATTTCTTAAAATATTTAATTACAATATGGCTTTTGTGGGTTGTATATGTGATGTTATTTGTTTTTTATTCACATTATTTTTTTTTTACAACCGTGATGTTATCCTTTAAGTTCAGGTTTTTGGGAATTTCAAACATAATTCAGCAAACCTCCCGCGAATCAAACCCTGGCAGATTCACCCAGCCCAAATGCTCAGTTTAAACATACATGTTTAGCTAAATGGAGAGGGAAGGTGGAAGGGAGTCTTGGCAGACAGCAACATGAGATTATCACTCAGTCTGGTTGAAAACAAGCAGCTGTCATGCCTATGGTTGGCTTTAGAGGGGAACAAATATGATGTGCTAGAATGAAGCCTAATCTTGTTTTATAACCTCTTCTTTATACCTACATGACATTTGCCAATTTAAGAAGTGTTTTTTTTCCCACGTTAAATCCTGTATACCATTTTCTTGTTTTAACTTTCATATTATCCTGTATTTAAAAGAGAAGTATGTTTTTTTCAGAATCATACTTACCTAGGTGTATGCAGCATCAATCCCCCGCTGGCTCTATCACTGGGAACCGAGCGCTCAAACACCGCCAGTCGCTCTGTTCTCATGGCTTCCTAAGCAGAGAGCTGCTGTCAGTCACCTCTGTCTGCTCTGCCCCCTCCTCATTTACTAGAGAGCTGGGCTGTGATTGGGGCAGGAGCGGCTGGCTCAGGCTCTCAGTGGCTCGCTGAGAAGCTGAGCTGGATGCTGGTCCAGGCACGTGGGCGGATCCCAACTTCATTGTCATGATCTTGCCCAAGCCTGGACCAGCTCTGTAACATCAGCCCGCTGTCTGCTGAAAATGGGCCACAGGCATGGGCGTCCGCAGGTAGGGGCAAGGGGGGCTATTGCCCCCCCTGGAATCATCAAGAAGTTGTTGCATTTGCCAGCTGCAGGGTCGGCCGCTGATTTTTTCTTCCAAATAAGGGTGACACCAAGTCCCACACAATCTTGCCAGCGCTCCCTATATAATCTGGGCAGTTCGGCGGCTCTACGTTGCTATCTTTTCCCTCGTAAACCAGCCAGCTGCTCTCTGTCATGACACATCTGATGTCCCTCCCTCACCGCTGGCCCGATCATCGGATGAGATGGCTCAGCCGTTCCGCTGCTCCTCTTCAGTGATTGGCTGCCTGCCTGTGTACGTGTTGTGTAGATCCGCCCGGCGCCGCCCACTCAGTGGCCGAGCTGCTGAGTGATACGCTGCCAGTGCCTACTCATGATCATATCACAGGAAATCCTAACCTGAAGTGAGTGGCATATACAGTTGCAAACAACAGAAGAAGAACCACAGGTAACAGCAGTTAGGAGGAGCATTTTGATTTATATATTGCTGGAAAGTTGGACAGCTATTACTGGAAAGATATGTCTGTGTATGTTAAGAGATAATTCATCTTGTTCACTTTGTATAGGCTGTTTTCATCAAGATCAAAATATGGCCACAACAGATGTATTGCAATACATTGCAATATAAAAAGATGTAAATTCTCTAGGCTATATGTATATGGGCATGGACTGGGGGTACGCCTGGCCTGAGTACCTTCCAATACAAAGTGACGCTGAATTATCTCTTATATGACACATATATCTTCCCTATATTATGTGTTATATAAGAGATAATTCAGCGTCACTTTGTATTGGAAATTACTCAGGCCAGGCATACCATGCCCATATAAATATAGCCTAGAGAACGTACATTTTTTATATTGCATGCGTGACCTTAAAATTATGATTTTTTTTTCCCTGTCACACATGCTTACCATTGGCAAAAACCAAAAACACAGAGACATCGAAATTGCATAAAAAATGCATCAAAAATCACAGTAAAAACACAACCTAGTGACACTACATAATTGCTCTGAAAATTGGATCTAATCGCAGCTGCAGTAGTGTAAACCTAGTCTAATGCCCCGTACACACAATCGGACTTTCCGACAACAAAACCGTGGAATTTTGTTTGAAGGTTGTGGGCTCCAACTTGTCCTGCATACACACGGTCACACAAATGTTGGCCAACAATTACAAAGGTAGTGACATACTAGACGTACTATGTGGTTTTTCAGCTCTTTAGCGCCACCCTTTGGGCTCCTTCTGCTAATTTCATGTTAGTAGAAGTTTGGTGAGTGTTGATTCATGCCTTTCTTTTTGCGCTTTTCTTTAGCGCTATTAATATTATTATTCTTGATATAAAAAAAAAGCCTTTGAAAATTCGTTTGCAATAACTTCATCAGTATCACCAGCAAATCAGCTTCATTATTATCCCATTAACCACCTCAACCCTGGAAGGATTTGCCCCCTTCCTGACCAGAGCACTTTTTGCGATTTGGCACTGCGTTGCTTTAACTGACAATTGTGCGGTCGCGCGACGTGGCTCCCAAACAAAATTGACATCCTTTTTTCCCCACAAATAGTGCTTTCTTTTGGTGGTATTTGATCACCTGTGCAGTTTTTATTTTTTGCGCTATAAACAAAAAAAGAGCGACAATTTTGAAAAAAAAGCAATATTTTTTACCTTTTGCTATAATAAATATCCCCCAAAAATATATAAAAAAACATTTTTTCTCCTCATTTGAGGCCGATACATTTTCTTCCACATATTTTTGGTAAAAAAAATTTGCAATAAGCGTTTATTGATTGGTTTACACAAAAGTTATAGCGTCTACAAAATAGGGGATAGTTTTATGCCATTTTAAATAATAATTTTGGAGGCGATCAGCGATTTTTATCGTGACTGTGACATTATGGCGGACAGATCGGACACTTTTTGGCGCTACTTTGGGACCATTCACATTTATACAGTGATCAGGGCGATTCAAAATGCATTGATTACTGTGTAAATGTGACTGGCAGTGAAGGGGTTTACCAGGAGGGGGCGCTGTAGGGGTTAAGTGTGTCCTAGGGAGTGATTCTAACTGTGGGGGGGCTGGGCTATGTGTGACACTGATCACCGCTTCCGATTATTTTGCCACGTCACCAATGTTAAATCTCCATTTCAAACGCTAGTTTACAAGACCGGCCACTTCTGCTTCTGAGCATGCGTGAACTTTTGTGCGACGGACTTGTGTCGGAATGTCCAACAAAAAAGTTTAGTTGGCGGAAAATTTGAGAACCTGCTAGCCAACATCGATGGAGCATACACGCGGTCGGACTTTCAGCCAACAAGCTCACATCCAACATTTCCCCTCGGAAAGTCCGACCTTGTGTACGTGGCATACGTCCTTTCAGCACCTGACTTAATTGCTTATTGAGTATGCGGCTTCTTTAATACTTTTTTAAGCTTTAAACTAGTGCCATTAAAATAAATATGTGATATATACAGTATCTCACAAAAGTGAGTACACCCCTCACATTTTTGTAAATATTTTATTATATCTTTTTCATGTGACAACACTGAAGAAATGGCAAAAAAGAAAAATCAATCAAATCTATTACTGGACTGTGCGATTCTCTACAGATCACACATATCTGAATGCAATTATTAAGGTGAATCAAAAACTGGACTATGAATAAGAATAGGAGTATGAAAAGAGATTTATGGGAGGGAAAGAGGGAGAGAGAGAGAGAGAGAGAGAGAGAGAGAGGGGGGGGGGGGAGGTCTCTCAATTATAAGGGGAGTAAAGCTTCACAGGTTTGTACAACTTTTCTTTTATGAGGTATATTTATAACTATATATAACTTGATACGAACTGTTTATAGTACCAAATAGGCACATAATTGTCATGATATTAATGAGCAATCTTTTGTAAGGTCTGCTCTGAATCTCTTAGTGTAAGGGCATCCCAAACTACCATTCATCTGATTGTATTATTATTGTATCTTTACACACACACACACACATATATATATATATATATATATATATATATATATATATATATATATAGTATCCATAGGTGTGTGCAGACTATTGCATTAGGGTGTGTACCCCAAAGCTCAAACACACACACACCTTTCTCTGCAGCCTCAGCAGCACTGGACAGTAAATGAATGGGAAGTGCTCTGTGGCTTCCCATTAATTTACAAACTGAAGCATATTAGACACAGTTTTCTATGCTTCAGTTATCAAAGGACATAGTGAGCGAATGTGTTCACTGTGTTCATTTAGAAAAGGATGGGGCTGGCAAATTACATAGTTACTAGCCCCTTCACCCACTATTCATCCTGAAACATCCCCCACAGCAGCCAGGGGGAGAGGAGAGAAAAAGAGCCAGCATCACTGCAGAGAGGGGGGCCAACATGGGGTGAAGCCCGAGAAGTAGGAGGAATAGGCATCGCACATAATGATTAGGGTGTGCCTAGGCAAACCTGGCACACCCACTGCGCATGTCTATGACAATATCTCACAAAAGTGAGTACACAATATTTTATTATATCTTTTCATGTAACAACACTGAAGAAATGACACTTTGGTACAATGTAAAGTAGTGAGTGTACAGCTTGTATAACAGTGTAAATTTACTGTCCCCTCAAAATAACTCAACACACAGCCATTAATGTCTAAACCGCTGGCAACAAAAGTGAAAATGTCCAAATTGGGCCCAAAGTGCCAATATTTTGTGTGGCCCCCATTATTTTCCAGCACTGCCTTAGCCCTCTTGGGCATGGAGTTCACCAGAGCTTCACAGGTTGCCACTGGAGTCCTCTTCCACTCCTCCATGACGACATCACGGAGCTGGTGGATGTTAGAGACCTTGTGCTCCTCCACCTTTGGGGATGCCCCACAGATTCTCAATAGGGTTCAGGTCTGGAGACATGCTTGGCCAGTCCACTACATTTACCCTCAGCTTCTGTAGCAAGGCAGTGGTCGTCTTGGAGGTGTGTTTGGGGTCATTATCATATTGGTATACTGGATAATGCTTTGCTTCAGTATGTCACAGTACATGTTGGCATTCATGGTTCCTTGGCTGAACTAGGACTAAAATTTGGCCCTGGACTTTATCCAGATTGGCCCACTTTAATTGGTATTTGGACAGGCCAGGGTGGTACACAGACAGGCCAGGGTGGTATACGGACATGCTAAGATGATATACGGACAGGCTAGGCTGGTATACGGACAGGCCAGGGTGGTATATGGACAGGGCAGGGTGGTATACGGACAGGACAGGGTGGTATACGGACAGGCCAGGGTGGTATACGGCCAGGCCAGGGTGGTATATGGACAGGCCAGGGTGGTATACGGACAGGCCAGGGTGGTATAGGGACAGGCCAGGGTGGTATACGGAAAGGCCAGGGTGGTATACTGACAGGCTATGGTGGAATACGGACACGCTAGGGTGGTGTACGGACAGGTTAGGGTGGTATACGGACAAGCTAGGGTGGTATATGAACAGGCTAGGGTAGTATATAGACAGTATAGGGACAGGCTAGAAGTCCAGCAGAAGCTGTCAGGGAATGCTGGGAGTCCTGGTTCCACAAAAGCTGGCAGGTGACAATCCACTTTTCAGCTCATAACTCCACTTACCACATCCAGGGCTTTGGCACTGAAGGTCCCCCAGAGTCTTCCTCAGCACATGTCAGTGAGGTCCCTGTGCAGAGCAGAAACAATCCCTCCAGGAGCGAGGCATGGCCATCAAAGTGCCCAGCCAGCTGCTGACCAGGAAGTGGAGGGGGGAGAGTGCAGGTCACCGGGGATGAAAACCAGGGAGAGCAGCACAGTTTTGTGCAGGCTAGTGGGACACCTGGGAAATTCCACTATAGAGACCCCCAGAACTCCTCAGTCAAGGCTGGAAAATGTGGCAACCCTAGGTGCGATGGGGGGAGCAATCACAGGAAAGATGCCGTGTGTCTGTGTCTCTCCCTCTCTGCAGCCACCAATCTGAATTGTGCACACACAGCACTGCCCAGCAGCACTGTACAGCAGCAATTATGCACAGGGAGGCAGCACACAGTGAGTGAAACTTCGGAAGCAGACCGTTAGAGTCAGCACAGACAGGAGCTGTCACTGAAACTGGCCCACTGAGCCATCGGTCCACCGGGAAACTCCCGGTAGTCCCAATGGCCAGTACATGCCCGCATGGTTCCCTCAATGAACTGTAGCTCCCCAGTGTCGGCACTCATTCAGCCCCAGACCATGACACTCCCACCACCATGCTTGACTGTAGGCAAGACACACTTGTCCTTGTACTCCTCACCTGGTTGCCGCCACACACGCTTGACACCATTTGATCCAAATAAGTTTATCTTGGTCTCATCAGACCACAAGACATGGTTCCAGTAATCCATGTCCTTAGTCTGCTTTTCTTCAGCAAACTGTTTGTGGGCTTTCTTGCGCATCATGTTTAGAAGACGCTTCCTTCTGGGGGGACAGCCATGCAGACCAATTTGATGCACTGTGTGGCGTATGGTCTGAGCACTGGCAGGCTGACCCCCACCCCCCACCCCCCCCCCCCCCCCACCCAAAGACAACCTCTGGATATGATGCTGAGCACGTGCACTCAACTTTTTTGGTTGACCATGGCGAGGCCTGTTCTGAGTGGAACCTGTCTTGTTAAACTGCTGTATGGTGTTGACCACCGTGCCGCAGCTCAGTTTCAGGGTCTTGGCAATCTTCTTATTGCCTAGGCCATCTTTATGTAGAGCAACGTTTCTTTTTTCAGATCCTCAGAGAGTTCTTTGCCATGATGTGCCATGTTGAACTTCTAGTGACCAGTATGAGAGGGTGAGAGCGATAACACCAAATTTAACACACCTGCTCCCCATTCACACCTGAGACCTTGTAACACTAACGAGTCACATGACACCGGGGAAGGAAATGGCTAATTGGGCCCAATTTGGACATTTTCAATTAGGAGTCTACTCACTTTTGTTGCCAGCGGTTTAGACATTAATAGCTGTGTGTTGATTTATTTTGAGGGGACAGCAAATTTACACTGTTATACAAGCTGTACACTCACTACTTTACATTGTACCAAAGTGTCATTTCTTCAGTGTTGTTACATGAAAAGATATAATAAAATATTGTGTACTCACTTTTGTGAGATACTGTCATAGACATGCGCAGTGGGTGTGCCAGGTTTGCCTAGGCACACCCTAATCATTATGTGCGATGCCTATTCCTCCTACTTCTCGGGCTTCACCCCATGTTGGCCCCCCTCTCTGCAGTGATGCTGGCTCTTTTTCTCTCCTCTCCCCCTGGCTGCTGTGGGGGATGTTTCAGGATGAATAGTGGGTGAAGGGGCTAGTAACTATGTAATTTGCCAGCCCCATCCTTTTCTAAATGAACACAGTGAACACATTCGCTCACTATGTCCTTTGATAACTGAAGCATAGTAAACTGTGTCTAATATGCTTCAGTTTGTAAATTAATGGGAAGCCACAGAGCACTTCCCATTCATTTACTGTCCAGTGCTGCTGAGGCTGCAGAGAAAGGTGTGTGTGTGTTTGAGCTTTGGGGTACACACCCTAATGCAATAGTCTGCACACACCTATGGATACTATATATATATATATATATATATATATATATATATATATATATATATATATATATATATATATGTGTGTGTGTGTGTGTAAAGATACAATAATAATACAATCAGATGAATGGTAGTTTGGGATGCCCTTACACTAAGAGATTCAGAGCAGACCTTACAAAAGATTGCTCATTAATATCATGACAATTATGTGCCTATTTGGTACTATAAACAGTTCGTATCAAGTTATATATAGTTATAAATATACCTCATAAAAGAAAAGTTGTACAAACCTGTGAAGCTTTACTCCCCTTATAATTGAGAGACCCCCCTCCCTCTCTCTCTCTCTCTCTCTCTCTCTCTCTCTCTCCTCTCTCTCTCTCTCTCTCTCTCTCTCTCTCTCCCTCTTTCCCTCCCATAAATCTCTTTTCATACTCCTATTCTTATTCATAGTCCAGTTTTTGATTCACCTTAATAATTGCATTCAGATATGTGTGATCTGTAGAGAATCGCACAGTCCAGTAATAGATTTGATTGATTTTTCTTTTTTGCATATTGGACAAATGTTCATGTATATTTTCAGGCAGACCACGGTTTTGCAATATGGCCACTCTCCTTGATTTGCAAATCAATTTGCTCATTAAAAATGATCATTCCCATCACCAGTGCTCACACAGACAGGTTAGCACCCAATTTAGTTAACAGATCCGTGTTTTAAAATAGTTTTTATTCTGAACAGAAGTATAAGTGTGAAAACAGATTTGCTAAGTTAGCAAAAATAACTAACTGCATGGCTATTCAGATTAATCAAAAAAGTCACAATTTGCTGATTTGTAAAAGTGTTTGCTCTTCACTACTTATTATTAGCCTGTTTCTCCCCTTTTCTGTCCATTTTTACTCCTTGTTAGAACTATCACTTTCCTCACCACTCACACATCTCTTTAACTTATTCTCTAATTCCAACAGTAATTTCTTCTTGTTCTTTTTGTCTCCCCTTTTTCTCCACCCTTTCTCATGTGTTCTCTCTCGTTCTCTCTATTTTTCTCTCTTTCTGTCCCAACTCCCTCTTTCTTTCTTTCTTTCTTTCTTTCTTTCTTTCTTTCTTTCTTTCTTTCTTTCTTTCTTTCTTTTTTCTTTCTTTCTTTCTTTCTTTCTTTCTTTCTTTCTTTCTTTCTTCCTTTCTTTCTTTCTCTCTTTTTCTTTCTTTCCCCTCTCCTCTCTCTTCTCTTTCTCTTTGTCTCTATCCTTATCCTTGTGTTAAAGCTTTGTGAATTGAGCCTATGTGTCTATATGAGCTTATATATTTTCTTTCTTTTATTCATCCACATTTTAATGATTCTCCTGGAAATCTTTTGCCATTACGTTTTATTATTATTATTATTATTTTTTTGCTAGTACAGGAGCTGATGTGCACAGGTCATAGCAGATCCATGGCCCCTACATTCTGCAATTGTTCAAACATTGGTCATTTAATAAAAAATAACCTGTCAACTATATTTGTCTGTCTTCTTGGAATGTAAGGTTATCCAATAGCTGCCAGTTTATGGACAATTTTGTGATTATTTTTAACACAAAACAAAATCATTATTGTAAATAGTTTGAGAAACATTCATGGTATTGGGTAAAAAAAATATCCTATTTTTGCCCCCCATTCTCAGTCTACTACATACCTTTCTGATATACACTTTTCTCATCCACCTGTAAAACCATTAATGTTTGGATGGAAGATGTGTCCAGGTATGTGACCACTGGGGTTTGCAGACTCCCCAGTTATCTGTACAATGTGGGTAATTGATTGGGGTAGCTGGATTACTCGTCTTCCCTGCTCTTTAATCCTGTAGTATTGGCTTGCGTTAACAGACAGCACAGGATCAGTTGGGGTTCTATAAAGTCTTTCTGCAGACAAACTGAAAAATGGGGTCGTCTACTCCTGGCAATTGCTTTACCTTGTGCAATTATAAATATTCTGCTGTTTTCAGCCACAACTGAACAATCAAACTTTGAGCATGGACTTATGAAAAACCAGGAGAGAAAGTAATGGTGTAAGGGCGACTGCTGTCAGTCTAATGTAAGAAGAACTATCCCCGATATTCCTTCGTGGAATCGATAGAAGAGTGGGTCTTCTATACCACAAACCTACCTAATGGCTGAATGCACTGCGCGACAATTCCACACCTGACCTGCGACAAAAATCGGGTGTTTTGACAAAAGAGTACCGCTGAGACTGCTGGTATTTCTGCACCAGTATAAACCAGGATGCGATAAGACAACCGATTTATACAGATTTATTGTCCTATAACATACTACAGCAATATGGGGTAGACAGTAAATTAAAATCAATTACATCGAGGTAACAGGTAACAATGAGAGAAGAGAATTATATATATATTACAAAATATATATATATATATATAAATACAAAGACATGCTGCTAAGCTAATTGGCTCATGTCTAAATTGGCCCTAATATATGTGTGTATGCATGTGAGATATGGACCTTAGATTGTAAGCTCCTTGAGGGCAGGAATTAATGTGAATATATAATATGTAAAGCAGTGGGTAAATTGTATAAACTATATAAGTACCTGAAATAATAGAAAAAAAAATATATATATATATATATATATATATATATATATATATATATATATATATATATATATATATATATAAAATTACAGGTATTTATATAGCTCTGGACATATTGTATATCACATAAGTCCCTGCCCTCAAGGAGATTACAACCTAAGGCCCCCCATTTCACATGCATACACACACACATACTAGGACCAGATAGACATGGGCCAATTAACTTACTAGCATGTGTCTTATTAAAATATATAGAAAGAGAGAAAATAGTAGTATTACCATATACTGTAAGTATATAGTAATACTATATATATATACTATACTATATATACTATAAGTATATACTGTATATATATATATATATATATTATATATATATATATATATATATATATATATATATATACACACATATATATATACTGTATGTACTGAGCTATACCTTGCAGTCTGTATTGTTTTATAAAAGTGATAGATATTGACATGACTCTCTCTTTATTGAATACCTCAATGTAATTGATTTCAATTCTCTTATTAATACAGCTGAGTCTATAAAATACATGTAAAATACATAACTCTGAAAGCAGATGCATGAACAAAGCCACGAATTTGCTAAAGGAAAGATAAACACATTGTAAATGTAATTTTCGTTTTCCTGTTTGATTAAACATTGAAATAATCTTTCTCACAACTAACAGTGTAACAGTAACAACATAGACACAAAATAACCAGCCCATAAAAGCAGCCTTTTAATTGAGTTTTTGAAGTATTGAGGGGAAAAAAAATCGGGATCCCAGGAGAAAACATAAAGGGCTTATTGACAGTCCCAGCAACAAAAATGTGTTTTCTTAATAAAGTAGCATTGATTGCACTTTTAAATAGCCGCTTTCATTAGGAAAGGCTGGTTTGTTTAACAATCAGCTGAGCTGGAATAAGAGGTATTGTGTTTCCATAAATTGTATTGTAGATTTGGTTAGTGTAGGCTGTCAGGAGATGAAGCATTTTGCTAAATAATAAGTGCTAAGTACCTTGTATAAATGCATGTAGTGTTTATTCACTGTCAGGTACTGAGCAGAATGTGGGGGGACCTTGTGAATTGTGTGCAAGGAGAGTCCTTCAGCCAGCAGGTGCTGCAGGCAACACAAGTGTGTTAATAGGAGGTTAGGCTGAGAGACACACATATGCATCAAGCCTTTTGTTCTTCATTTCAGACCAACTCCATTTAAATGAATGTCTTATACCTTAAAGAAGCTCCCTTAATTGGCAAGTAATTAACAAAAAAAAAATCTCTAATACTGAAGTATTCACTGCAGTGCTGACAAAGAGGCCATCCTATGTAAGAGCCAGGATGAATCTGGTCTCCCCAGGAACTAAGCAGGGACACCTAGGACTGTGTGTGTATATATACTAATATATAAATATCATATACAGCAGATCACACAAAACTTTTTCATTACTTCCCGCAAACCGATAGACCACAACTTATTGTAGACTTCCATAGCATTTCCTCAAACCATTCTCTGTCCTTCTCGCTCTCCTCTTTATTTTTATTTCTCCTTCTTTCCCTTTCTATCTTTCTCTGCCTCTCTACCATTGATACTCCTATTTATCTCCCCTTTCTTTGTCTCTTTCTTCCTCTCAGCCCCCCTCTCTCCATGCCTCTACCTTTTGTTTTCTCTTTTTTTTCTCCTTCTCTCGTTCAATCTGTCTCTGTCCTCTTTCTCTCCCTCTTTTGCCTCTTTCGTTCTTTACGTCTATCTCTCTCCCTCTTTTTTTTTTCTTTCCTTCTCTCTGACTCCTTTCTACACCCCCCCCCCCCTTTTTTTTTCCTCTGTTCTCTCTCTATCCCTCTATCTCTCTTTCTTGTTGTTTCCATTACTTCTCCTCTCTATTTTCTTTCACTCTCTCCCATTTACCCCCCCCCCCCCTTTATCTTTCCTTCTTTCCTTCTCTCTTTCTCTTTTTTTTGTCCCTTGTTTTTCTTTCTTTCTCGCACTCTCTCCTCCTTTGTTTTACTTTCCTTTCTCTATCTCTCTCTTGTTCTATTTCTTTTTGTTCTCTTATACTTTCTCCCTTCTCCCCCTTTTCTCTCATGTATTTTAGCTTTTTTCTCTCTCATGCATTGTATTTCTCACCTCTTGCTTATCTCGCTCACACTTTCTCTTTATTTTTTTCTATCTCTCCTTTCTTTACATTTTCTATCTCTATCCATCTTTCTTGTTCTCCTTCTCTATCTCCCTTTTTATTGCGTTTGCCCTCTCTCTCTCTCTCTCTCTCTCTCTCTCTCTCTCTCTCTCTCTCTCTCTCTTCTGTTTTCTCTCTCCGCTCTGTGTGTGTGTGTGTGTGTGTGTGTGTGTGTGTGTATATATATATATATATATATATATATATATATATATATATATATATATATATATATATATGTCGTTTATAATACAATACAAACTATAATATAATGTCTGTATATTCTCTCTTTCTCTCTTTTCTATCTCTCTCTCTTCTCTCTCGCTCCTCTCTGACTCTCTTTCTTTTCCCTCTCTCACTCTGTCTCTCCCCTCTCCTCTCTCGCGCTATTTTCTCTCTTTCTTTTCTGCCCCCCCCCCCTCTCTCTCTCTCTCTCTCTCTCTCTCTCTCTCTCTCACTCTCTCTCTCTTCTCTCTCACTCTCCATCTCGCTCTCTCTCTCTCTCTCTCCTCTCTCACTCTGTGTCTCCTCTCTCGCGCTATTTCTCTCTCTCTCTCTCTCTCTCTCTCTCTCTCTCTCTCTCTCTCTCTCTCTCTCTCTCTCTCTCTCTCTCCTCTTCTCTCTCACTCTCTCTCACTCGCTCTCTCTCCTCTCTCTCTCTTTCCTCTCGCCCTCTTCTCTTTTTTCTCTTCTCTCTCCCTCTCTCTCTCTTTCCTCTCTCCCTCTTCTCTTTTCTCTCTTCTCTCTCTCTCTCTCTCTCTCTCTCTCTCTCTCTCTCTCTCTCTCTCTCTCTCTTCTCTCTCACTCCCTCTCTCTCTCTTCTCTCTCACTCTCCGTCTCTCTCTCTCTCTCTCTCTCTCTCTCTCTCTCTCTCTCTCTCTCTCTCTCTCTCTCTCCCCTCTCTCACTCTGTGTCTCCTCTCTCCTCTCTCGCGCTATTTTCTCTCTCTCTCTCTCTCTCTCTCTCTCTCTCTCTCTCTCTCTCTCTCTCTCTCTCTCTCTCTCTCTCTCTCCCTCTCTCTCTCTCCTCGGAAGGGAGTCTACACAGAACCGTACTCTCAGGACAAGCACTGACAGGGTTAATGCCCCCCCTTCTGCCCTGGGCACAATTTCTGTTTAACCCCTTCACTGCGGACACAAAGCCTGCTGCACTGGCCGGTCCTGGAATGATCAGTTCTATTAATGGTCTAGGATGCAGCCATTGAGCTCGGCTATTATTAGCACATTGCATAGCAAGCTCCAAGCAAGCATGGGTATGTCACCCACATAGACAGTAGCGGGCTGCCTGTGTCATATATAGATGTATGGGGTTGCAGTGATTGCAGTATAAGGGTGGCCGCATGGAGTATGCATTGTGTTCCATACAACATCCAGCAACACACATCGTCATGGGTGTCATTCCTCCTCTACAAAATGGCTGCTGTCTGCAAAATGGAATTTTCTGTCCACATGATTGTGCTCCCAGGGTGACAACGACCCTCACCCTCCGCCTGATCCCGGTGTATTGGTGTCATGTGCAGGCTGCAGACATGTCATTACCCCCCTGGCACACCTTATTACCATCCCCGGGCTATAACGCCGCATTTTCCATCAATAATCATTCTGTTCTGGCTTGCAAACCATACTTCTATGGCTGAAACTATTCCCAATCACCTTCTGCATGATCGGTCTGCCTATTGTTACCGATACCGAACAATCGTGCCTGCTAATTATCGTTCCAGGGAATAAAGGGGTGTAGTACACAAAACTGACCGTAGGGGGCAGCAGAGAGCACGCTGCCATTTTCACTGGGACCTGGTAAATCTTGCGCAGGTAGAAGGGAAATTCATGCCCATTCTATAGAGAGCAAGGAGGACTGAGATGTGTGGACACCTATTGGTCCTTTATTAGATCTTACAGAATGCACTATTCTGCCATAATGGGCTACATAACAATATATGATAAGAATCCTCTGTCTCATGAGTGGTACTCTCCTTGACAAACACTGAGAGCATACAATCAAATCCTAAAATATACAATATAACACATCATCTCCATATCTCACATAATACACTCATTAGAAAACCTGGGGTATGTGTCCTGGGTGCCAGGGTCTGACAATGCCCCTGGTCATCACCCTTATCTGTAGTTGCCTTTTTACATGGTCAAGCCTATGCCAAGAAAATCATACAAACGAAATGTCTGCATTTGTGTTTTTTTTAAGAAAAGTAATAAGCAGTTAGTGTACAGTACATCAAAATGTGCAACTGTCACATTATCTTTGTATTGTTTTAAAGGATGTATATAAAATCATGTTTGGGTACATATTTTTTTCCTGCCATATTTGTGGAAGCAAAAGTGGGAGCATGTCCCCCTAGTTGTTATTATCCCATAGAGACATTTTCTCATAAAGCCACAGACTTTTAACCCTCTATAGTATATTGCAATTAATTGTAACTGACAATGGACAAATTAAACTAAAACTATGCTGCTATAGCTGTGTAATGAAACTTACACATCTGGGCACTGTTGTATATGGTTGTAAGAAAATACTGACTAGGTGTTTTAAAGACACTGGGGTTCATTTACAAAAGGCAGATAGACTGTGCACTCTGCACACTCTGTCAACTCCACTGTAATCAGATGTATCGGGCCCCACATCACTGCTGGAGTGCCTAAGTGTAACGTTACATGGACACATCTGTGTGTGTGCGTGTGTGTCTGTGTGTGCGTGTGTGCGTCTATGTGTTTGTGTCTGTGTGTGTGCGTGTGTGTGTCTTTGTGTGTGTGTGTGTGTCTGTGTGTGTCTTTGTGTGTGTGTGTGTGTGTGTGTGTCTGTCTGTCTGTGTCTGTGTGTGTGTGTGTGTGTGTGTGTGTGTGTGTGTGTGTGTGTTTTTGTATATGTGTGTGTCTCTGCGTCTGTGTGTGTGTCTCTGTGTGTCTCTGCATCTGTGTGTGTGTGTGTCTATGTGTGTGTGTTTCTGTATCTGTGTGTGTGTGTCTGTGTGTGTCCTTGCGTCTGTGTGTGTGTCTATGTGTGTGTGTGTCTGTGTGTGTTTCTGTATCTGTGTGTGTCTGTGTGTGTCTCTGCGTCTGTGTGTGTGTGTCTCTGTGAGTGTGTTTGTGTGTCTTTGTGTGTGTGTGTGTGTTTTGTGGCTGATATGGTGAATTACATATTAGATTTACTTTAGGCCTGAACAGCACACTGTAACGTTGCAATCTTCAGTAGCGCATTTACTTCAGAACTGCTTAAAAAAAAAATCTCAAAATTGTTGCCAAGATCCAACAGTTACACGATTGTCATATCTAAGTTTAAGTAAATTTAGATTAGCTAAATGTGAGTATGTGCTTGTGTGGTGTTTGTGTGTGTGTGGATAGATAAAGATGTTAACATGGTGATTTAACACAATGAATAGCCCTGTGCAACCAAATATGCGACAAAAAAGGGAGAGAGAGAAAGAAACAAACAAGTAGTGAGAAAAACGCAAAAAGGAGAGAGAGAGAGAGAAGAAGAAGAAGAAGAAGAAGAAGAAGAAGAAGAAGAAGGAGGAGGAAGGAAGGAAGGAAGGAAGGAAGGAAGGAAGGAAGGAAGGAAGGAAGGAAGGAAGGAAGGAAGGAAGGAAGGAAGGAAGGAAGGAAGGAAGGAAGGAAGGAAGGAAGGAAGGAAAAAAAAGAAAGAAAGATAAATAATGGTAGAGAGAGTGGGAAAATTAGTAAGAACGAAAAGGAAGATAAAAAGGAGAGCTAGAAAGGACAAGATATAAGGGAAAGAAAGGAGAACAGAGAAAAAAAGAAAGGAGTGAATGTGTGAGCGAGAGAAGCAAGAGGGATAAGGTGTGTGAGACAGAAAAAAGATAGAATACATGAGAAAAAGGGGGGAGAAGAGAGAACAAAAGAAAAAAAGAAAGAGAAATAGAACAGGAGAGAGTGATAGTGGAAGTTAAGCAAAAGAAATGGGAAAATAGAGAGAATACATAGTAGAGGAGAGAGAGAATGAAAAGTGGAGAGAAGAAGAAAGAGGAATATGGAAAGAAAGGGAGTAAAGGGAGAAAGAAAGAAAGAAAGAAAGAAAGAAAGAAAGAAAGAAAGAAAGAAAGAAAGAAAGAAAGAAAGAAAGAAAGAAAGAAAGAAAGAAAGAAAGAGAAAGAAAATGAAGAGAAAAAGGAGAGCTACAAAAAATGGGTAGAGAGAGAGAGAGAGAAGATATATATGGGAGGAGAGAGAGGCAGAAATAGAACAAAAAAGAGGGATAGAGAAAGAAGAAAAATGAGGAGAGATAGAACGGGAAAGAGAAAGAGATTGATTGAGATATATGAGGAAATACCATTCTATAAACACATAGATATTATTTTATAAAGGTAATCAGAATCATGTAGTGAGACACTAGATAAGAACTAATAATCTCAATAAGGGATAATGGTGTCACTCCAGAGGTTTTCATGCTATCTCGCACATTTCTCATGGAAAAGCTTCGCTCCATAATCATAGGATGGCTATGGATGAGAGATGCTCGGACATGCACCGTGTATTGTCTATGATGATCACAGAAATGGGAAGTTGTGCTGTGCCCACCATGTGTCATTGCTCCATGACATTGTGTACTATGGGATCCGAGCATTTGGTGGATGTGATTGCCACATTGCCAGGATTGGGTGACATTGGTTTGCACAACATCAGCCATGTCTGGTGTTGGAGGATCTCTTTCTATGACACTGGGAATGGAGGAAGGGTGATATAAAGCACACATATTGCTATGAAATCTCTCCATCATGACACAACATGGCCAGGATTCTCAGCGTTGCTAGGCAACAGGCTATGCACAACCAGAATGGAGCAGAGAGGATTGTGAGTTATCATGCAAGAGGGATCTACATATTCAAATCTTCCTCAGATGACCAATTAATCTGAGCCTGGCTCCAGCAGGCACTGCATGGGTTAAAACGTCTCCAGGCTCAGTGACCGCAGGGAAGATCACCTTATCTATTTGTCGGCCTTTTATTTCACATATGACAGCTGATAGCTGCACTTATTTCCACGGTTCTGCAAAAGAGCTGGCCATCCACTGATCCCACACTGATTTCTATTGTCACCATTTTATATTTTTACATTTGAAAATCCTCCATGTTACTGTTTAAGCTTATATTTAGTCATTGCCTGTGCTACATTGTATACATCTGATTGTGTTACATTGTAAAATATGAATGTGTTACATTATATAAATCTGAAAATGTTCCATTGTACACGGCTGTTACATTGTATAAATCTGATTGTAACACAGTGTAAAAATCTGATGGTGTGACATTGTATAAATCTGAATGTGTGACATTGTATATATCTGAATGTGTGACATTGTATAAATCTGATTGTGTGACATTGTATAAATCTGAATGTGTGACATTGTATATATCTGAATGTGTGACATTGTATAAATCTGAATGTGTGACATTGTACAAATCTGAATGTGTGACATTGTATAAATCTGAATGTGTGACATTGTATATATCTGAATGTGTTGCATTGTATAAATCTGAATGTGTGACATTGTATAAATCTGAATGTGTGACATTGTATAAATCTGAATGTGTGACATTGTATATATCTGAATGTTTTGCATTGTATAAATCTGATTGTGTGACATTGTATAAATCTGATGGTGTGACATTGTATAAATCTGAATGTGTGACTTTGTATAAATCTGATTGTGTGACATTGTATAAATCTGATTGTGTGACATTGTATAAATCTGATAGTGTGACATTGTATAAATCTGATGGTGTGATATTGTATAAATCTGATGGTGTGACATTGTATAAATCTGATGGTGTGATATTGTTAAATCTGAATGTGTGGCATTGTATAAATCTGATAGTGTGACATTGTATAAATCTGATAGTGTGACAGTGTATAAACCTGAGTATCGTATTCTCATTAAACATCACAATGCTTCCTTTTGAAGCATGTTATGCCGTTTAAACACACATTTATGAATAAACAAAGCTCAAATGTTGTTAAAATATTAAAGAGCAGTTTTCTGTAAGAAAGTCAGTGCCAATGCAATTACTGTAACATGTGCAATGACTGGCAACATGTATGTGATCTGTCATCTAGGTCCTCTTATGATCTACTACTGTGCAGGATTTATATGAAATTATGACATTAGGTATTGTGGTCACATCAGAATCATCCATGCCCCAGTGATAGCAGTACAAACAAGTAAAATGCAGGTGAATCACAAAGCCCAGCTACATTGGGGTTGACTTACTAAAAGCTAAATGGCTGTTCCCTTTGCAAAAGAAGTTGCACTTCAGAATGAATTTATCCCCAGAGCTTAGTGAATGAGATGAAGCTCTGGTTACATCCTTTAACCAATCAGGTGCCAGCAAAAATGCTGCGTTGTTATTCTCCTTGCACGTGATTGGGTTTCTTTGCAAAGTGAAACTTCATCACATTCACAAACCTCTGGAGAAAATTACCTTTCAAAGTGCAACTTCCCTTGCACAGTGAAAAGCCTATTTTCCTTTAGTAATTTACTATTATTGCCTCTATGTAACACCATATCACTATGGGGTTGGTTTACTAAAGGCAGAAAGGCTGTTCACTTTGCAAGGGAATTTTTCCATTGCTTAGTGAATGAGTTGAAGCTTTGCTGACTTTTAGCATCCAATTAAGTGCAAGCAAAAATACCTTTTTTTTAAAAAATATTCATTGCATGTGATTGGGTGTTCTTTGAAAGGTGAATTTTCAGCGCATTCACCAAGCTAGGGGAAAATTCCCTTGCAGTGTGTAAATTCCCTTGCACAGTAAACAGCCTTTATGCCCTTAGTAAGCCAGCCCCAATGTCTCAATAGAGCCAGAATTATGAAAGTTTAATTGTGAATGTGCTTAAACTTTTGTAGATAGTGTTGATTTTCTAATACACTGAGGGGTTATCTACTAAAACTGGAGCATGCAAAATCTGGTGCAGCGCTGCAAAGAAACCAATCAGCTTCCAGTTTTTTAATTGCTAATGCTTAATTGAGCAAGCTGAAGTCAGAAGCTGATTGGTTACCATGCACAGCTGAACCTGATTTTGCACTCTCCGGTTTTAGTAAATAAACCCCTGAGTGTGGAAAAAGGGATGCAGAAATCATTTGAGGTGAGGACATTTATATCCTGAGTGACACTACAAGTCCCAGCACACACTGACAGAGGCTAGCAATGACCTATGCTACAGTTCCACTAGCAGCTGGAAACAGGGGTGTGATTGGGGATTCTTTGCAAGGTGAATTTTCAGCACATTCACTAAGCTAAGGGAAAATTCACTTGCAAAATAAAAATTACCATAAAGTTTATTTGCCCTACGAGTCTTAGGTCACTTCCTACTCATAACACCAACTTCAAAAGGTTTGTAGGGGTCACCCTATCCCCTCCCAACTTAGACATTCCAAGTCAAACGTTTTCACTTCCATGGAAATATTTGCACCCTAATAGATTAGATAAAATTACGAGTCTTAGGTCACTTCCTACTCATGACACCAACTTCAAAAGGTTTATTGGGGTCACCCTATCCCCTCCCAACTCAGACATTCCAAGTCAAAAGTTTTCACTTCCATGGAAATATTTGCACCCTAGTAGATTAAATAAAATTATGAGTCTTAGGTCACTTCCTACTCATGACACCAACTTCAAAAGGTTTGTAGGGGTCACCCTATCCCCTTCCAACTCAGACATTCCAAGTCAAAAGTTTTCACTTCCATGGAAATATTTGCACCCTAATAGATTAGATAAAATTACGAGTCTTAGGTCACTTCCTACTCATAACACCAACTTTAAAAGGATTGTAGGGGTCACCCTATCTCCTTCCAACTCAGACATTCCAAGTCAAAAGTTTTCACTTCCATGGAAATATTTGCACCCTAATAGATTAAATAAATAAAAAAAGATCGAGGATTTCTAAAAAGAAAAAAAAAAGTACATAACTGTATAACAAACAATAATAAAATATTGCCACTTACCTGCCTTTTTATGATACGTTCCTGGTATGGAGTCCATAGCATGGAGTCATAGTACACTTCCAACTATGTCACCCTGATGGCCAATTTAGGGGATGTGTCCTCCTGTGTCCAGGAGACATTTAAACATGGAAGAGTGGAATGCTGTAGCTAGCAGTGTGATGATGCCTCCTCCAACCACTGATGGATAAGTTGGACAGATATCTAATACAGTGAAATATGTATGCAAGAAGGGTGTTATCAGAGGGCTAATACTAAGAAGGAAGATTGTAAGAGTTTGCAGTCAGACAGCTTTACTGTGCCAAGTACAGAAGTAGGAATAAAGAGCAATTGTTAGAGGGAACAAAGGAACTGGGAGGAAAGGGGCTCAGATTCCTGGGCAAAGTCTGCAAACTTGCACTTGAACTTGATTCTAGGTCTATGTCTGCCACCCTGCAGAATAAATGGGATCTGTCCCGCCAGCACACATTAAATCATGTCAGCTCTTGGTCATTGACTGCTGTTGCTAAGAGAATGATCAGAGTAAATGGAGACTTTCACACAACTGAGTGTGCCAGGACATCAAAATGTCCAGATGCATTCTATTTATTTATTTCCTCTTTTCAACACTTTTTTTTTTCACTCTTTCCCTCTCCTTTATTTCTTTGACTGTTCCAAGGTTGAGTTAACCCACTCCATGCCTTATTAGCTTGCAGAGCCAGTGGCCACTGGGGACTTTTCCCTTACAGAAGGCCTGTCTCCTGAGGGCTCTTGTCATGACTAATGTTGTGCTTTGGAGGGCAGGGATTGTCTGGGTTTGGGGATCCCTCAGCACTGGAGAGTTTTCTCACAGTCTGCCCACCAGACAGGATTCTCTTCACGTCCCCAGTTTGCTATTCAGCACTTAATTAAACGCTAATGGCAGCTGTGGATGAGGTCACCCGAGACAGCTTTTCTCACACATTTTTCATGCAAATCTGCCAAACTCAAAACAAATTTGAATAAAACGCCCTTTGTGCTGCCACTGTATGGACTGCCTTGTGTTTTTCCAAGGCCATTATGTGCGTCCCAACAGGCTCAGAAACTTTGCAACCAGAGAACGGGCCTTGATTGTTACCAGCAACCTTCTTCCCTCAGGAAAGAAAATATTGTCTATCCTCCCAACTTTGTAATGCTTCAATACTATGGCTAACCAAAGGCACAAGGTAGTTGCCTTTAGAAATGTGCACTTTTCAGGCGATCGTTCATCAAAAAATAATTGTGAATGTTTAACCGCTTCAGCCCTGGAAGATTTGGCTGCTGAACGACCGGGCCATTTTTTTGCGATTTGGCACTGCGTTGCTTTAACTGACAATTGCGCGGTCGTGCGGCACTGCACCCAAACAAACTTGACATCCTTTTTTCCCCACAAATAAAGCTTTCTTTTGGTGGTATTTGATCGCCTCTACAGTTTTTATTTTTTGTGCTATAAACAAAAAAAGAGCGACAATTTTGAGAAAAACACAATATTTTGTACTTTTTGCTATAATAAATGTCCCCATGTTTTAAAAAAAAAAAAAAGCTAATTTTTTCTCAGTTTAGGCCGATATGTATTCTTCTACATATTTTGGTAATAAAAAACCCAATAAACGTATATTGATTGGTTTGCGCAAAAGTTACAGCGTCTACAAAATAGGAGATAGATTTATAACATTTTTATTATTATTATTTTTTAATAGAAATAGCGGCAATCTATGATTTTTATCTGGGCTGCGACATTATGACACTTTTGATGCATTTTTGGGACCATTGGCATCTATACAGCGATCAGTGCTATAAAAATGCACTGATTACTGTAAAAAAGGTCACTGGCAGGGAAGGGATTAACACTAGGGGCGATCAAGGGGTTAACTGTGTTCCCTCTCTGTGTTCTAACTGAAGGGGGGATGGGACTGTGTAGGGGAGATGACAAATCACTGTTCTTACTTTGTATGAACACACGATCAGTCTCTTCTCCCCTCAGAGAACCGGGATCTGTGTGTTTACACACATAGATCCCGGTTCTCGGTGAGTCACGAGTGATTGCGGGAGCCCGGCGGTCATCGCACCCGCCGGGCACTCGCATCGGCTCCGGGGGTCAAGCAGCGGTCGCGCGCGCGCCCATAGTGGCCACTGGGCGAAGCGACGTAACATAACGTAGTTTCACCCAGCCATGCCATTCTGCCGCAGTAAAACTGTGGCGGCTGGTCTGCCAGTGGTTAAAGGGTAACTCCACTTTTATGGGGGAATAAAATATCAAATAAAGAAAGAATAATATAGCGTATACAATTGCTACACAAGTTATATTGTAATTGAATGTTATTAAAAATTGCCTTTTTTTTTTCAATCTGCAGCCGCTGAATTTTTCTGAAAATGCAACGCAATGTGGCAACCTGGAGGTGTTCTGTACACAGGATGTGTACAGAACGCCCCCACAGAAACATCATTTCCTGTTTATATGATTGGCTCACCGATTTTCCCAGAAGTCTGCACTAAGATACAAGTCAGATTTGAGGCATCCCTTGCAAACAAAAATGTAATTTTTTTTTGTGAGATACTCCCAATAGGAAATCACCTCTAAAGGGATGCAGACCCTGCAATTTTCCTCATGTAGCTGCACAGCTGATTGATAATTATGAAACCACTCCTATTAGACTCACCCAGCACAAGGCCCAGAGGCACAAACAGGGATTTCTTCAGAATAACAAAAGGTAATAATCTGCAACAAAGTTTTTTAAAATCTTTGCAATGTAGATAGATAACCCAGGGGAGGGAGTGTTTTGTTCTCAACAAAAGTGGAGTTACTCTTTAATAAAGCGATCCAGCAACCAACTGACATCACTAGACAAATCAGTCAGTTGAAGTGGAATTTTTCTTCATTTTTCTGCCCAACAAATTCTTAGATGTCTGTTTTGTCCATTGTGTATTAGGCTCGGTTCACAAAGGAGCCCGCTGCGGATCGCACAGGAACGCTATGCATCCCCGTCCTCTGGTTCAGGGACAAATCAGGGACGAAACTTTGCCTGAATTCGGCCCTGAACCGGAGCCAAAGATGCACAGCTTTTCTGTGCAGTGCGCTCCGCAGCCACCCCACGGAGATATGTGAACTAGCTCCATAGAGAGCTGGTCACATTCTCCTGCTATGCTAATTAAATGTGGGGAAACCCGCATCCAATTCGCATAGATGTGAATACAGCTACAGGTGCGACCAAGCATTGGTGCCTTTCTGCACATTTTTGGTGTGTTCCCACGGGTCCCATGTAGACAGTCTATTCATTTTACTCGCAAGAAATGTGTAAAAGAAGTCCCTGACTCTTTTTCAAAACTTTAACACACTGAATCGCATGGTGCTGCAGCTGCAGCCATTAACAATTAATTGCACTTCCACACTTCTGCTAAATGGCAGCGCATTTCTGTGCATGTCGGGAAAGAGTGCAATTTTGCACGTGTCCCTGACACACATAGGTGTGAACTTAAGCTGGCCATAGACGCTTTAATTCTCGGCCGATTCAGCAGGGACCAGCCAAGATTCGAACCATGTATGGGCAGGCTGAATGATTTTACAAATTTTACATGTGATTATTGCTAGCGGCTAACGGTATTTACTCTGTTCTCCCCGCGGAGACAGCTTCCCCCACCGGGAGAACATAATGGCTCCATGGGAGGGGTTCCCCCATCAACACTGACTGTCAGTGGCGTCTGGTGCTCAAAATTGGGGGGGGGGGTGCAAATAAACTGAAAAGCAACCCCATCAATTGTAGCCTCACTGTACCATCAAACGCAGCCACTGTGCCATCAAACGCAGTCACTGTGCCCATCAATTGCAGCCACTGTGCCTATCAAATGCAGCCACTGTGCCATATCAAATGCTGCCACTGTGCCCCATCAAATACTGCTACTGCGCCCATCTTATTCAGCCACTGTGCCCATCCTACGCAGCCACTGTGCCCATCAAATGCAGACACTGTGCCCCATCAAATGCAGCCACTGTGCCCATCAAATGCAGCCACTGTGACATCATATGCAGCCACTGTACCCATCAAATGCAGCCTCATTGTGCCTCATCAAATGCTCCCACTGTGCCCCATCAAACGCAGCCTCACTGTGCCATATCAAATGCTGCCAGTGTGCCCCCCGCCGGCCGTCTGTACTTACCCTGTCTCGGTGACGGTGGGACAGCTCCTCAATGTCTTCTCCCATCTTCTCTTCCTGTCCTCTGCTATGATTGGATGCCTGATAGGCATCCAATCACAGCGCCAGTCGTTTCAGCCACTCAGATGACGGGTAACAGATCCGAGCACCTGACTGGCGAAGAGGCGGTTTAGTGTTAGGAAAGCGAATATTCATTCGCTTTTCTAACACAGCTGAGTGACCTGCGAGCGCCCAGCATGGCGCTCACAGGTCACCTTTTTTGATGCCTATTAGAGCCTATGGCTCTAATCAGGTGGTTCAAAAACACCCCCTGCCGCTGTAATTAAGGTACCCGGCGCCCGAAAAGGGGCCAGGCACTTGAGTAGGGGGTGGCAGCGGTGGCCATAGATAGATTCATGCAATGCATGAATCTATCCATTGGTGATAGAGGGATAGCAGGAGAGAGGGGGCGGTGCCCATGCGCCGTTATGGACGCACCGCTACTGCTGACTGTGTTGATGAGGGAACCGAGCCCTAAATTAATCCGTCTATAACTTTAGCCTAAATCAAATAACTATATGCAATACCCAAACAGTTGGGAGATATCATGTTTTCCAAGGCACACATAGAGTGATGGTCTAAGCTCATTGGGGTTGATTTACTAAAGACAAATAGACTGTGCAGTTGCTCCAGAGCTTAGTAAATGAGGTAAAGCTTTACTTGACAAAGAATCCCCAATCACATCCAAGGAAAATACAAAAAAAAACATAATTTTTGCTTGCACATGATTGGATAATGGAAGTCAGCAGAGCTTCTGCTCATTTACTAAGCTCTGGCGAAACTGCACATACAGAGTGCAACTACACTTTGCAAAGTGCCCAGTCTATTTGCCTTTAGTAAATCAACCCTATTGCGTCATGTAAATATTTTAGTAGAAATAGTTAGAATCAGAGGAAGTATAATGCCTGCTTTAAATTCACAATAAATCATTTAAATGTAAAGACCAAGAGAAAGAAGAGATGGTTTCTTGTTTCCTGAACTACAGAGAGTCTTTTGACTCCTCTCCACATCCCCTGCACCTCTCTCCTCCTACTGTTCTGATGCTGATTTTAGCCACACATGTCCATGTAGCCATGTAAGCCTGCTGCTGCAAGTGCTATAATAATAAATATAGAAAACAACAAAATACTGTAGCAAGAGATATGCTCATAGCCGAGGTTGGAAATGATGAAAAAATGAAATAATAAATAATATAAAAAATCATAAATAAATGAACCGGACTAGAGTACGAAACTAAAGTCCAGGAAAAGTACTAAGTGGTTCTAAAGATATTTCTTTACCCACTTCATACCCGGAAGGTTTACCCCCCTTCCTGACCAGAGCATTTTTTGCGATTCGGCACTGCATTGCTTTAGCTGACAATTGCGCGGTCGTGCGACATTGCACAAAAACAAAATTGATGTCCTTTTTTTTCCCCACAAATAGAGCTTTCTTTTGGTTGTATTTGATCACCTCTGTGGTTTTTATTTTTTGCGCTATTAAAAAAACAACAATTTTGCAAAAAAATAAATAAATAAAAACAACAATATTTTTTACTTTCTGCTATAAAACATCGCCAATAAAAAAATGTAAAAAATCAAATTTCTTCATCAATTTAGGCCAATATGTATTCAGCTACATATTTTTGGTAAACAAAATTCCAATAAGCGTATATTGATTGTTTTGCGCAAAAGTTATAGCGTCTACAAACTATGGGATATTTGTATGGACTTTTTATTTATTTATTTCTTATCAGTAATGGTGGCGATCATCGACTTATAGCGGGACTGCAACATTGCAGCAGACAAATCAGACACTAAGTGACACTTTTGACACTTTGACACCAATACAGTGATCAGTGCTAAATAATATGCACTGTAACTGTACTAATGACACTGGCAAGGAAGGGGTTAACATCAGAGGTAATCAAAGGGTTAAATGTGGATTGCTTTATAACTTGGGGGGAGGTGCTTGTACTCTAATGCCCCGTACACACGGTCAGACATTGATCGGACATTCCGACAACAAAATCCTAGGATTTTTTCCGACGGATGTTGGCTCAAACTTGTCTTGCATACACACGGTCACATAAAGTTGTCGGAAAATCCGATCGTTCTGAACGCGGTGACGTAAAACACGTACGTCGGGACTATAAACGGGGCAGTGGCCAATAGCTTTCATCTTTTTATTTATTCTGAGCACGCGTGGCACTTTGTCCGTCGGATTTGTGTACACACGATCGGAATTTCCGACAACGGATTTTGTTGTCGGAAAATTTTATATCCTGCTCTCAAACTTTGTGTGTCGGAAAATCCGATGGAAAATGTGTGATGGAGCCCACACACGGTCGGAATTTCCGACAACAAGGTCCTAGCCCACATTTTTCCATCGGAAAACCCGACCGTGTGTATGGGGCATAACTGTACTAATGACACTGGCAAGGAAGGGGTTAACATCAGGGGCAATCAAAGGGTTAAATGTGGATTGCTTTATAACTTGGGGGGGAGGTGCTTGTACTGTAAGAAGACAGAGATCCGTGTTCCTGCTTAGCAGAAACACAAGATCTCTGTCTTCTCCTGTCACAGAACGGTGATCTGCCTTGTTTTCATAGGAAAACCACCGTTCTGCCTTGGGAACGATCGGCGGGTCCTAGCGGGCATCAAGTCCGCCGGACCTGCTGATTGACTCCCGCTGTGTCCAATCACAGCAGGATCTGTTCGCCGGACCAGAAAGAGTGAAATCACGCTCAGGTAGGTGATTTCACGCCCTGCTGCAGTAAATGTACATGGAGCGGTCCAGAAGCTATTAAAAATGGTTCCGATTTTTTGGGGGAAAATTGTTCGTAACAATATCCATAGAAAACCTTGGAAAATGTGAATATAAATGGCTGACTGATGTCATCAATCCGGAGGTGCACAACACATAAACTGCAGCATTAGGATCCAAATCTTGGGGGGGGGGGGGTCAAGCTGGTATATACATCAGGGAACATAATATAATAAATATAGCCCCGTTCGGGAGCATCAATTCAATAATATATGGTGCAGTCTCATGTGTCTTTTAGTGTATGATTTTCTTGATAGAGCCGAGCTTTTTCTCACCTACACACTTTGGTTTCCAGGCAATGTCAATTGCTTCCCACCAGCTTTCACTAATCTAACAGATCGAGATCATGGAAACCTAAATACCACCAACACTGAATTATTTCAGTAGAAATGGAGGTTACCTTGTTCTATGTAAAGTCATAATTATCTATCTCATTGGTAAACGATCCAGTTGTGGAGAGATCATCCACCATGAACCTGTACTAGTGTGGCCACAAGTCTAATGAATACTGTAATATCTAAGAGTATTTTTAATACCTGTTATCTCTCTACACTTGTCATAGTGGCGTGTCATCAATGTGTTATCTGTCTGCAGTAGTGAATTATTACGCGTTGACACTGATTTTTTTCTGTTGAATGTGTTTCTCATTTTTGCCTTTTTATGTAGCATGTAACAGTAAGAGGTTGTTTTACTAAAGGCAAATAGACTGTGCACTTTGAATAAATATACAGACAGCGCCTGCTTCACCTTAAACCCTTCCGGACCGCCCGCCGCCGATATACGTCGGCCCCTTGACATTAAATACCGTTGTTATGGCAGCAGATAGCAACTATTACCCCGGTATTTTCTTCAACTGTTCAATAAATAGTACCCCACACTGTGATTCCGAAACGAAAACAAATCAAATATAGGGATACTTTCATTTAGTAATTTTTGCAGTGTCTGGTGTGGATCCAGGTGACTTTTCCCTCAAGTTTTGCAAATTGTACATGAAATAAACGCTGTATTTCCTTATATATAAATGTCTCTTAAGCACTTCAGCCCCGGAAGAATTTACCCCCTTCCTGACCAGAGCACTTTTTGCAATTCGGCACTGCGTCGCTTTAACTGAGAATTGCGCGGTCGTGCGACGTTGCTCCCAAACAAAATGGACGTCCTTTTTTTCCCACAAATGGAGCTTTCTTTTGGTGGCATTTGATCGCCTCTGCGGTTTTGATTTTTTGCGCTATAAACAAAAAAATAGTGACAATTACGAAAAAAACACAATATTTTTTGCTTTTTGCTATAATAAATATCCCCAAAAAATATGTAAAAAAACATATTTTTTCCTCAGTTTAGGCTGATTAAACGTATTCTTCTACATATTTTTGGCAAAAAAAATCACAATAAGACTTTATTGATTGGTTTGCGCAAAAGTTATAGCGTTTACAAAATAGGGGATAGTTTTATAGCATTTTTATTATTAATTATTTTTTTTTTACTAGTAATGGCGGCGATCAGCAATTTTTATCGTGACTGCGACATTATGGCGGACACATCGGACATTTTTGACACATTTTTGGGACCATTGTCATTTATACAGCAATCAGTGCTATACAAATGTACTGATTCCTGTGTAAATGACACTGGCAGTGAAGCGGTTAACCACTAGGGGGCTAGGGAGGGGTTAAGTATGTCCTGGGGAGTGTTACTAACTGTGGGGGGGGGGGGCGTGGCTACGTATGACACGTCACTGATCTCTGCTCCCGATCACAGGGAGCAGAGATCAGTGACACTGTTACTAGGCAGAACGGGGAGATACTTGTTTACATTAGCATCTCCTCGTTCGTCCTCTGCGTGGGGCGATCGCGAGTATCCCCACGGCGATCAAGTCCGCGGGACCCGCGAACCCGACTCATGGAGCTCCTGGCCGGCGGCGTGCACGCAATGGCATGACGGCAAATTCAAAGGGAAGTACGGGTACGCCCATTTGCCCAGCCGTGCCATTCTGCCGACGTACATCGGCGTGCGACGGTCGGGAACCGGTTAACAATCCACTTGGCATTAGGTTATATGATCCTTCCAAATGGTTAGGATTCTGGAATTGGGGAGAAAACACATAAATGTGTTTGTCAAAAACCTTAAGAGATCAGCAACATTCTCTGTGAGATCCGAATGGAGGACTTCAGCTGCTGAGACAAATATAAGCAAGTGAGTAACACACTCCCAAACCAAATCTCACAGGGAGAGGGTCCAATATCCCGAGCTTAATAAATATATGAAGACATTTAGACCATAGTTCTCTAGTTTCTGACAATCCCCTTAGTTTCTCTACTTTTTCTACTACATTGTAGACAGTAGGGGATGTAAGATAAAACCTCAAAACTTCTTGTAAGGACTCTCCCGTAAAAATAGTTCCTTTGTTACTCTCTGTATCTTCTGGGACTCTATACTTACAAACTACAGGTATACCCCGCTTTTAAGTACACATTGGGGTTTATTTACTAAAGCTGGAAAGTGCAAAATCAGGCTCACTTCTGCATAGAAACCAATGAGCTTCCAGGTTTTATTACCAAAGCTTAATTGAACAAGCTGGGGTTAGAAGCTCATTGGTTTCTATGAAAAAGTGAGCCTGATTTTGCACTTTCCAGCTTTAGTAAATAAACCCCATTGTGTACTTAAAAGTGGGATATGCCTGTACTTCTGATAACACTTTTTACTGTGGCCTTTGCAGTAGCATTTGCCACTGGCCAAACTTCTGGCCATACAGAAAATATGTCCATACAGACAAAATGCTTACTCGTAAGAGCCTGACTTGGGCATCTGGATATATCTTTTTGTAATCTCTGGAAGGGATGTTCAACTTTTGGTAACCCCTTTGGTAACAAGTAATACAAGAAGTGGTATATTATAAAAACAACTGTGGTGAACCCTGGCACTATCTTATGCTCATTTACTGCTTTTGACTGATGACACTGTCCATGTTTCAAGCTGCAGGGAAAAGAGTGGCTGGCAGACATAAAAGATCTCCTTTTTCCAAAGTCCTGTTTCATAAGAAGTTGCTCCCTGTGGACCACTTGTTCTTCTCTTTCTGGGGTCCTTAAAGTTTAAATATTAATTCCAACTCCACTGGACTAGAATTAGGGTAGAATCTGTGAGTTTCACAGACCTAGCAAGTGTCCGGGGCTGTAATGCGGAATCTTTAGTCGCCTGGTTTTCTTCCATGTGTGAGTTGTAATGTTAGTATGGCTACCTCAACAAGAAGCTGGAAGGCTAAAGACAGCCAATCAATTAACTTAGCATGCTTGATTGGTTTACCTGCCAAAGTAAAAACAAACTTCTGGCGCTTTAAATGGAATCAAAAGCACTCTAAATCTGTACTATCTATATAAACATTAACTTTTTTGATAGCTCACAGGCTTGCTAAAGCATGGAGCTCTACTTCTTGAGCTGGGGAAGAAGGATCCAATGACTGAATACAGAGCATCCTTCTGGGTGATAAGTGCATACTCAGTATGGGTATTGCCATCCTCGGTATAAAACTGAGATCAAATCTACAAAAAATAAAAAATCTGGAATCTTCAAAGAGTGTGTCCTGCACTGGGATCACAGCAGCTAATTCCTATAACATTAATTTAACACATGGGTCTTTTTGTCTCCAGCCTCCTCCAATACAGTCAATAAGGTGGCTGGATTTAAATGTACGCACTTGTTATTGTTAGATTTGTACATAAACAACAATACAAAATTCATATTTTGTGAAGGCTTCATTAATCGCTTAAGGACTGGGCCTATTTTTAAGCTCTGTGTTTACAAGTCTTTTTTTTTGCCAGAAATTACTAAGAACCCCCAAACATTATATATTTTTTCTGCTAGCACCCTAGAGAATAAAATGGCGGTTATTGCAAGTACTTTCTGTCACACCGTATTTGCGGAGTGGTCTTGCAAACGCACTTTGTTTGAAAAAATACACTTTTTTGAATTAAAAAATAAGACAACAGTTAAGCTAGCCCATTTTTTTTTATATTGTGAAAGATAATGTTATGCCGAGTAAATTGATACCCAATATGTCACGCTTCAGAATTGCGCCCACTTGTGGAATGGCGACAAACTTTTACCCTTAAAAATCTCCATAGGCGACGTTTAAAAAATTCTACAGGTTACCAGTTTTGCGTTACAGAGGAGGTCTAGGGCTAAAATTATTGCTCTCGTGCTAACAATCGTGACGATACCTCACATGTGTGGTTTTAACACCGTGTTCATATGCGGGTGCCACTCAAGTATGCGTTCGCTTCTGTGAGCAAGCTCGTCAGGAGGGGGCGCTTTAAATGTATTTTATTTTTCTTATTTATTTTACTTTTTAGGTTTTATTTTGACACTGTATTTTTTTTTTTTTTAAATTGGGTTACTTTTATTCCTATTACAAGGGATGTAAACATCCCTTGTAATAGAAAAAAAAGCATGACAGGACCTCTTAAGTATGAGATCTGGGGTCAAAAATACCTCAGATCTCATATTTACACTAAAATGCAATAAAAAAAATGTAATTTGAAAAAAAAAAAAAAATAAAATTTCTTCTTTAACGTCCCTGGCGGTATGATTATGTCAGATTTTTGCATCTTGGTACAATTATTTTACATAGAAATTTGGCGTTTTATATTGTAGGCCTGTAATTCTTAGCAGAGCTCCAGGTTTTATTTTATTTTTTCTAGTGAAATTCTTCTTTGCAAAATAGCTCAAACTCTGTCAAATTGAATAGAGAACGTCTGTGAACAGCAATTTTCAAGTCTTGCCACAGATTGTCAATTGGATTTAGGTCTGGACTTTGACTGAGCCATTCTAACACATGAATATACTTTGATCTAAACCATTCCATTGTAGCTCTGGCTGTATGTTTAGGGTTGTTGTCCTGCTGGAAGGTGAACCTCCGCCCCAGTCTCATGTCTTTTGCAGACTCTAACAGGTTTTCTTCTAAGATTGCCCTGTATTTGGCTCCATCCATCTTCCCATCAACTCTGACCAGCTTCCCTGTTCCTGCTGGAGAAAAGCATCCCCACAACATGATGCTGCCACCACCATGTTTCATGGTGCGGATGGTGTGTTCAGGGTGATGTGCAGTGTTAGTTTTCCTCCACACATAGCGTTTCGCATTTAGGCCAAAAAGTTCAATTTTGGTCTCATCTGACCAGAGCCCCTTCTTCCACATGTTTGCTGTGTCCCCCACATGGCTTCTCGCAAACTGAAAATGGGACTTCTTATAGCTTTCTTTCCACAATGGCTTTCTTCTTGCCACTCTTCCATAAAGGATCTCTGCAGCTACTCCAGAGTTACCTTGGGCCTCCTGGCTGCTTTTCTGATTAATGCTCTTCTTTTGATCAGTCAGTTTAGATGGATGGCCATGTCTTTCGGTGGACGGCCATGTCTTGGTAGGTTTGCAGTTGTGCCATACTCTTTCCATTTTCGGATGATGGATTGAACAGAGCTCCGTGAGATGTTCAAAGATTGGGATATTTTTTTAGAACCTAACCCTGCTTTAAACATCTCCACAACTTTATCCCTGACCTGTCTGGCGTATTCCTTGGCCTTCATGATGCTGTTTGCTCTCTAACAAACCTCTAAGAGCTTCACAGAACAGCTGTATTTATACTGAGATTAAATTACACACAGGTGGACTCTATTTACTAATTAGGTGACTTCTGAAGGCAATTGGTGGAAAATTTTAAGGAGTACGAATAGTTTTTCAAAGCACTGTACAAGGAAAAGTGGCACATCATTTCACAATCCACACATTCTGCTTTGGATTTCAAAAATAAAAATGAAATAAAAACAAAACGTACCAACAATCTGTATATGAACAAACAGAAAAAGCATCAGCCAGATCGAAAACTATAAAACAGCTGGCTGCAGGTGGCATCTATCCTAACAGGGTATGTGGACTTGGCGTGATGGGCCAGTTATATATTTTATTTTTTTATTACTTTCACATCATGGACCGCACATCAAGTTATTATCAGACCTTTAAATTTCATTTCTATAGAAAAAGTTCTTTCTATCCCATCTGTCTTGGCTTTGTTAATTATAATACAGCTGCTATAATAAAGTACAATAAATGTACTCTAACCTTGATTTTTTATATTAAAAGGTGACTGTAGTTTATCCTGCTCAAAACACAGGTCCTTAAATACTGTCTGTGGAATTAATGATATATTTCTTCCATGTTTTTATGTGAAATATATACTCTTAAATACGTTTATAGAAAAGGAGAGATAGTTGGGACTTTGAGTGAGGCCCGCCATGTCAAAATGGAGACAAAATCAACACATGAATGAAATTACAATACATGATTTATTGTTGCAAACTAAAAATTCATTCCAGATTATTGAGAAAAACATTGTATCAAATAAATAGGTAGTCACATGACTTACACTAAAAAATGCTGCTCATAACATGCAATACAATTGATGAATAGATACAATTGCTCGAATATGCGTGTACTTCCATGTGATTGAATCAGGCAGATGAACCACCAGTCGTCTTAGGTCGCTTTATACTCCCTGTCCAGGGCGGGGCCCTGTCTATGTCATGCTCGATTGGCCAAGCAGCATGAGAGAGGCGAGGAGAGAGAACCCACCTGCGTAAGGCTGGGCCATCAGCAGTGTCCTCGCCCATCTCATCTGCGGCCAAAGATGGAAAGGAACGTCAATGATGTCAGTGACGTCTTGTGCGAGTCATCAATGCTTGACGTTGATGCACGGGAGGCCGGACCCCGCCCCCACCGTCAGGTGGGGGGGGGGAACGGACTGCTGCACATCGCAACCCTGGAGGCAGAAAAACACCTGACCCCCATCAAACCTATGCTGGGCCAGACGAGGGATTAAGAAGTAATTTAACCGCTTGCCGACCGCCGCATGTACATTTACGTCGGCAGAATGGCACGGCTGGCCAAATGGGCGTACCTGTACGTCCCTTTGAATTTCCCACCATGCCGGCACATGCACGCCCCCATCGCGTGCTCCGTGATCGCGCCCGCGGGTCCCGTGGACTCAATGTCCACCGGTCTCCCAGCAATCGTGTCACGGAGAGGTAGAACGGGAGATGCTTTTGTAAACAAAGCATTCCCCGTTCTACCTAGTGACAGGACAGTGATCTACTGCTCTCTGTCATCGAGAGCAGTGATCACTGTCCTGTGTGTTCAAGCCCAGCCCACTGGGTTAAGGGAGATATTTAATTAGAGACAAATGTATTGGGATTCAATGATCATAAGGAAGAATAATATTAACGCAGATTACTGGAGGCTAATGTTAACTAGGTATATAAAAGGATGTTCAAAAGATAAATTGTATAAGGTGTGACAAGTCACTAGAGCGGGTGTTTTCCACCCAAATTTAGTCAGACGGTGAATTGGATTTGACCTGGCACACTCGCTTAACACACATGGCGTGCCTCCATCCCTATATTGGTTTATAGAAAAGGAGCGATAGTTGGGACTTTGAGTGAGGCCCGCCATGTCAAAATGGAGACAAAATCAATACATGAATGAAATTACAATACATGATTTATTGTTGCAAACTAAAGATTCATTCCAGATTATTGAGAAAAACATTGTATCAAATATATAGGTAGTCACATGACTTACACTAAAATATGCTGCTCATAGCATGCAATACAATTGATGAATAGATATGAAAAATATACATGAAAAGATAAAAATACATAATGAGACCAGGTATTTTTTGGCATCTAGTGGCACTCAATGCGTTTCTTGGCATTTCAGCCATTCATCAGGAGTGTAATAATGTAATATACTAGAAAGGGAAATAAATACTGGTTGTTAAAGATGTCCTATAGTGAAGGGGGAGTAAAGATATATATATATTTCAACAAGATTGGAACAAAAATGGATAATTTTTGCATGGCCTCAAAGCTGGGCCCGGTGTCTGCACAGGAGAGTGGGGATACCATGTATAGTATCTCCCCGGGGTTGAGACAGGGAGACCCCCCAAGGACCAAGGAGAGCACCCAAAGGACGACAGGGTGGTCATAGCATGATCCAGTGTGGTTTGTGTGCATGTGACGTGCATAGTGTCTTGTAGGGAATATGTGATAAATAATAAATTGGTTAGTGAAGATGTGAAAATGTGAAGATATCTCTAAGTGTTCCCGCAGGGGGACTACATGAGGGGGTGAATGTATAATTAAAATAAAACATACCATACCATACCCAAATAAAAACATACCAGAAAGTGATGACAAAGCTCCTGGTAAAATGTGAATAGGGGAATGAATTAACCCCAATGTTGATCTGTAAATGGTATGTGTAAGCCGGCTCGAATCTGCGTGTGCTTCCATGTGATTGAATCAGGCAGATGAACCACCAGTCGTCCCAGGTCGCTTTATACTCCCTGTCCAGGGCGAGGCCCCATCAACGTCATGCTCAATTGGCCAAGCAGCATGAGGGAAGCTCAATAATCTGGAATAAATGTTTAGTTTGCAACAATAAATCATGTATTGTAATTTCATTCATGTATTGATTTTGTCTCCATTTTGACATGGCAGGCCTCACTCAAAGTCCCAACTATCTTTCCTTTTCTATAAACCAATATAGGGATGGAGGCACGCCATGTGTGTTAAGCGAGTGTGCCAGGTCATATCCAATTTACTGTAACACTTAAATAAGTATTTTTTGGGCTGCAAAACTGCATGTGGTCTGTCACTAATTATCTATGCAGTATGTACAATATTCCTTTGCTTTAACACTTTTTTTCCCCTCAACAGCTGCATGAGGTAAGTGCTTTATCAAATGAGGCTCCTCAGACATTTATTAAAATTATGCCAATGCAGTGTGTATTATATTTGTTTCAATTTTAATGTAAAAAAACTTTTATGATACTCCAAAGATAAATGGGAATGTAGTTTATCCAATGAGTTGTAGAAATATTTGTGTGCTTTGAAAATTGTCTCTATTGTAGACAAATTATAAAGTCCTAACTCGCTGGTACCTTGTACCCGCTAGAGTGGCAAAATATTCACCTAATACCTCAGCTCTTTGTTTTCGAGGATGCCCAGAAATAGGCACATATTTACACATATGGTGGACGAGCCCAGTAATCCAAACCTTCTGGAAGGAAGTCTTTGTGATTGCATCTAAAATATTTAAAAAAATAATACAACTTTACTTAATCTAAAACCGGAATGGTTAACACTCTCTCAATTCAAACTTATGATCCAACTAATAACGGCTGCAAAACAAACAGTGGCCAAGGCATGGAAATCTCCTACATTGGTACTAGCAGAAACAATTCACAGAATGAATAATACAATGTCCCATGCTAAGATGGTAGCCATCGATCAAAAACAAATTCCAAAATTTGAAAAACTTTGGCATCCTTGGATAAAACAACAGTTCCTGTCAAACTTCAATGACTCTGTCCTGTTGCCATGGTAACAGATTAAATGACTTACAGAGACACCCATTCTAAGGCTTCAAAGAGAACTTAAAAGAATAATAAACTGACGAGCGGGACAACCTTGTGGACCATACCTCTACCTTTCAACCCTTTTTCTTCTTTCTCTTTCCTTTTCTCCACCTTACGATTAAAGCTCATTATCAGAATTTATTTGACCTATATACACTCTACTTGTAAACAATATGTATAGTAGGTATAAATCATTTAAATACCTACAAAAGTAACTAAGGAAATGATACATATCTTTAATTTAGGTTTACGTGAACCCAATGTTTAATATTTGAAATTTCATGATATTTACCTATATAAACCCTACTGTAAAACAATGAGCTTACTTTATAGATCCTTGTAAACTTACTTTATGTATCTTTATAACATTGTATACTCAATAAACTTCTTTTGACAAGGAAAATTGTCTCTATTGTAATCTGAAAAATATAAAATTTTAATTTTTTAGCAAAGCTATATGAGGATGGGGTTTTAGGCAATGAGGCTTACAGGAGAATGTAGAAATATTTGTATGCTGTGTGTAACATATTATGTCTATTTTAGTTAGAAAATTATAAACCTAATTTTGTTTTTGTCCTCGAAAGCTAATTGGAGATGTGTCTTTGGCCAATAAGACCTGAAAGAAATGGCAGAAATAATACCTATGTAGGGTTCACATTACTCCTTCTTTTTTAAGGGTGAAAAAATACCCTTTGTTGTGTATATTTGGCATGAACATCTGCATATGTTGTGACATTTTTAAAATGTAGCCTACTCACCCTGGACCTACTTTAAGCAAGTTTTGTTCGGTTATTTTAATTATATATATATATATATATATATTTTTTTTTTTTAAATATATATTTATATATATATATATATATATATATATATATATATATATATATATATATATATATATATATATATATATATATATATATATATATATATATATATATATATATATATATATTTCTGTTTTCTTTATAATTTTCTGTATTCAACTAATTAACTCAATTGGTGGCCTATCCATGCCTACAGTTTGAACCCAATAGGGGTAGGCTGGTACAGACTACCAAATATTGTATTTATATAAGAACAATCTTATGAGCCAATGTAACTAAGTTGGTTACAAATGGCTAATGTGACAATGTCAATCTGTATTGTTAACTAAATACTTTCAATAAAAATCTATTGTTTAAAAAAAAATGTAGTCTACTCCAACTGCTGAAATGCTTGATATGTAAATACACTAAGATGTGGATATTTTGGTTGAATAGCTGCATGCTGTCTGTCCCTTTCAAAATGTATCCTGCTCCAACTGGCTATGGAGTCTTTAATTTAGTTCTGGCCTTTGTCCCATACATAATACACTCTAAATTATTTTCACATTAAAGACTACATTATCTTTTCCTCTCCGATTGCAGCCTAAAAAAACACTTTAATGATGTGTTTAATGCCTGTGCAATATTTCTGGCTGTTGTCTCTGACATAATACACACATTTTAATTTCATGATAAAACCTGCCTCATCTTTCCCTCTTACATTGTAGACACTCAAAACTGCTTACATGATGTGCATTACATCTGTATAATACTTATTGATGTTGTTTTTGGAAAAATACATTGTAATTTTTATTTCATTTTACAAACTACCTCCCCTCTCCCTCTTCAAATGAGGCCTAGTAAAACCCCTTAAATGATGTACAGCGTGTCTGTGCAATATTTCTGGATGTTGTCTCTGACCTAATGCACTAAAAATCTTATTTCACAAAAAAACCTGCCACCTTTTTACATTGCAGCCTGGTAAAAATTCTTACATGATCTGCAGTGTGACTTGCAATAAATCTGTCTCTTGTCTTTAATATAATACATGTCTGTGCAATATTTCTAGTTTTTAATACTTGATTAAAATCCTCTAGAATTGTGGTCCAGTAAAACCTGTCATGATATGCAATATTTCAGGGTGCCTCTGACATTATACACTGTAATGTCAGAGGCATATTTATGGATGTCTCTGACATTATACACTGTAATTTTTATTTCTAGATAAAAGCTGCCTCATCTCTCCCTCTTCAATTGCAGCCTTTTGAAACAGCTTACATGATGTGCAGCATGTCTGTGCAAAATTTATGGATGTTGTCTCAGACATCATACTATGTAATTTTTATTTCCCAATAAAACCTGTCTCTTCTCTACCTCCTACCTCCTTGTGACCAAGTAGAACTGTTTACATAATGTGCAGTGAGTCTGTACAATATTTCTGATTGCTGCCATTGATATGATACACCTTGCCTGCCTGTCTGCCTTGTCTCTTCTTTTTACATTGCTGCCCAATAAAGCTGCTTAATTATATACCCCCAGCCATATGTCTGGTTATTGTATCTGAAATATGGCACTTTTTTTTATTTCAGCAGAACAGCTGCCTCATGTCTGGAATGTGGTTTTGAAGTGTTTTTGTGCAGTCTACCCAGACATTTTATTAAACTGTGTACTGTGTGCTCTAAAAAACGATAACCTATGCTATGAAAAGTGTTTTGCCATTGTTTGGAAATTCTTATGAAGCTTAGGGTTTTATATTAATTAATTTATTTATTTATGTTTGAAGTGTAAATGTTCCATTAGCTTTTAGATCTGTTATGTCTGCTTACACCAATTGTTCAATTCCAGCCTATTATTGCTAGAATAAAAAAAAATTAGGTGTCACAGCAAAAACTGTCTAAAAAGAGTTAAAGCAGAACTACACTGCATCTGAGCCCCACAAAACCAAAAACACTATTCAATTCATTTTTAATACTCAAAGGAAACTCACCCATTCATTCACGTTTCCATACTTTATTTTGCTGAGAAATTACTTTGAAAAACTCCCCCTAGCATTTCTGGTCATGGCCATCTTGAGTAAGGGCAGATGATTCATGTAGCATTTACTCCCTGGAATCCATCTGCCCTTAGCTCATGCATGCAGACCAGAGGATTTTTTTTACAGCTTACAGCAAGAAAAGAAGGAGGTGGAGATCTAAAGTTACACTCTACAAAGCTCAGTGAGGAGAGCTGAGAGCTGATTGGAAGGAAGGGACACAACACTCTTTACACAGCACACAGAAACAGAGCTGAGGCTCTCAATAACAGACTATGTGCTGGAGCTCTCTCCCCTGCCACCTTTTTAACCTATGGTTTCAGGAAAACTTTTCAGAAGTGACCCATGTCGATAGCAGAGGAACGGGGCAGCAGACAGAAATGACACTTAGGGGATGATTTACTAAAGGCAAATAGATAGATCCAGTGCTTAGTAAATGAGGTAAAGCTTCACTTTGCAAAGAGTACCCAATCACATGCAAAGAAAATTAAAGAAAACAGCTTTTTTGCTTGCAGATGATTGGATGATGGAAGTCAGCAGAGCTTCTGCTCATTTATTTAGCTCTGCAGCAATTGCTCTTACAGAGTGCAACTGCAAAGTGCACAGTCTATTTACATTTAGTAAATCAACCCCTTAGTACTCTGCATTGATTCAAGTACATGCTATAGAGGGATATGCTTTGCTCATATTTCATGCTGAGATTTACAACCACTTTAAAGGCATCTCTGGAGCATGTCATTTGAAGGATTGGTGTTTTTTTCCATGTCACTCCCAAAGTCACATAGGATGGAGCACTCTCTTCCCACTGAATGGTATTTCTTAAAATAGTTTTTCTTTTTCATTAGTACAAGTCCCTCATGGCAGTGCACAGCTCCCCGTGCCCTTGGCAAATCTTTGTCTATTATCCTTATAGCCAGAACTGATTTTCAAAATGCTCTCTTCAGTGGGGTTTGGATTAAAGTTTGCAATTTGCAGAATCAAACTGTGAATCAAGCCTAAGCACATTTGCTCATCAATAATAGAAACCACACAGAACTTCTCATTCTTCCACTTTTTACTGAATAAAGTGTTCTGTTGCAATCTCAGTACCCACTGGAGAGATTTTCCATCCTTTCCTGTACAAATAAAAGTGAGGGAAAGATAGCTTTTGTCACTTCCCTACTCTGTCCAAAACTAAAACAAAAAAAGGTTTTGGCTGGAGTTGTGTCTAAGACCAGCCATACACGATTTGAATTTTGGCCGGTTCCTGCGGAACCGTTAAAGGACAGGCTAAATGTACCATGTTGATCGATTGATCAACTTAGGATACTACCAGCCTGCCGGATTCTCTTGCGATTATCTCTATAGCCGCTAGTGATATTCAATTCACTGTCTTCTCCCGTCGGGGATGGCTTCCCACCAGGAGCAGACAATGGCTCTGCAGGAGGGATTTTCCTGTCAACACTGTGGGGTTGATTTACTAAAGGCCAATAGACTGTGAACCTTGGAAAGTGCAATTGCACTCTGCAAGTGCAGCTGCTCCAGAGCTTAGTAAATGAGGTAAAGCTTCACTTTGCAAAGAATACCCAATCACATGCAAGAAAAACTAAAAAAAACAGATTTTTTGCTTGCACATGATTGGTTGATGAAAGTCAGCAGAGCTTCTGCTCATTTACTAAGCTCTGGAGCAACTCCTCTTGTAGTGTGCAACTGCACTTTCCAAACTGCACAGTCTTTTTGCCTTTAGTAAATCAACCCCTTTCTGTGTTGATGGGGGAATTGTGCGCATTTCTTTCCTGCAACCTGTGTTTGCAGAAAAGAAATTTGCACCATGATTGGCTGACCTTAGTGTCCATGATGTCATGGGTGTAGCAAGATAAGTTATGTCAATGCTACCCTCATGATGATGACATCTGAGCAAGAAGCTAGTATTTTTTGTTCTTTTAGCAAAATCTTTTAGTTTTAATCTTGTTATCTGCTGAAATTTTTATTATTATTATTATTATTATTAATATTAAAATTAATGTTATACACTATTCTACACTGCTGCTTACTACAGACACGGTTTTGATTAATAAGGAAATTGTACTGTAGAGTGGATCAAAATTAATAGAAGAGTATTTTTTGACTTTGATAAATGTAACCCAATGCACGCTTGTCCTTGCTTAATTTTTATTTTTCAGATCAAACTCTCTTTTTTTTTTTTGAGTTACCAGTGATCAGTCTTCTGATAAAACATCCCCAATGACAACGATAAACTCCTTTATTTGGAAGCTACAGAGAAGTGTACGTGCTTCTACCATCAGCAAGATAGTGGGGAACAGCAGAAAGAATGATATTTTTTTCATATTTTCCACAGATCTTATGATAATGAAAAATCCAAGGCTTATCTTATTTTGCAAGGTGAAACAAACAGCAGATAACGCTTCTGAAGAGAGCAATGCCGGCTGTAAAATATAGCAAAGAGTGTGTTAATGTATTGCCTTGTGATCTTTGTCGTGATAAAATTGAGAACTATCCTACAGGTTTTAGCAAAGGGAGCCAGAGATCAGAGTAGTAGCCTGTGAGTAAGGGGAAAGATATAAGAATAGGGGCTTGTTTAAAGCAGCATTATGCCTGCAACCAAACATAGTTCTTTATGTTAAACAGGTTCTAATACCATGCCCAAATATAGGTAGGCAAAAGTTACCATTTCTGTAGAGAAAATATAAAATTTGAGGTTTTGTAATGTAAACGTTTTACTATACACACACAATGTGCACAGTAGCCCACAACATACACCCATTGTTTGGACTGCTGAAAAACTGGTTAAAGATGAAAAATAGATTGGCTAATATGAGCGTCTAAATTTTGTACATCAGCATTGCACTTTGTTTTCCCCCTAAAAAAAGGTCTGAAGGGTAGTTGGAACCTGGATTGCGTTATTCTAACGGAATTATTCATACCACAACAGAGGAAACCCTCTGATATAAGTACAGCATTTCATTTGCTGAAGAAATCTGTACACAGCAATGCTTTTCTTTCATACCCCGCGACAGGAAACCCGTTTATTGGGCAGGTGCCAAGAAAACCTTATTTTCTTTCCTATTGTCAGTTTATGGACTGTAAAAGGAGGAGAGAAACATTGGTCCCATAGCTGGAGATTGAAATGAAGTTTGCCAAACAAGCATACAATTTCATTTGCACTTAAACTTTGCTTCCAACAAAAAGCCATTGCTTGTGGATTGACATGTTTATACCCTGTGATTTTCCTTAAGGATGAAAGAAAGGGATATAAAAAAAGGAAAGCTCACTGCTGATGTTTTCAATAGGCTTTGACCAAAAATACATTGTTGCTTGACTTTTTGAGCAAACCTTTGCATTCATTATAATACCATGCATTGTGAACCGAACATGATTCCATTGAGCCTCTGTTGGACTGAAAGGTAGGTTGTTGAACTATTTCGACCCTGTGTGATCAAGATTGTCAGTGTCATTTGTACGTTACAATAGCTAGTATACAGCCCTTCCATGTATTCTAGTCATTTATCACAGTCAGTGTACAGCCTTCGAGTCCAGGCTAGCCATTTCTACGCATCCAATATACAGCCCTTTCAGCCTCTCCGCTCATTTGCATAACAGCCTGTATACAGCCTTTCCATGGTGTCTAGCCATTTCCATCACAACACACAAAAGTGTGTTATGTCTGCAGCCACAAGGTCTGCTCTGGGAAGTATTTGTATTAAAGATGGTTCTGTGTCAAGTTACATAGACCATATGGCAAGTTAGAGATGGGCAAGTCCTACGTGTTTCATACAGATTATTTTTGCATAATTTTTTATTCTGTTTTATTTTTTTTTGTATGTCTGACTGTAGAATACATTGGGGTTTATGCGATATGGAACTTTGTTAAAATTTTCCCCAGAGCAGAGTTTTATACTGACATCTTGGTAAACTTGCATATTTATACTGACATCATATTAACTATAGCTTTATATCTGTTGTTATCCAGCTTGGGCTGATGGTTAACAGCCGTCCTGACTTTTTCTGTACACCAGACCGCATTTGTGCAAATGAGTAAACTTTTGAGGCACCAAAATCAGGGCCCTTTTTTTAGTGGGAACGCAGTTCCGGAACCACCAGAATTGAATGGATCTAATGGCAAGGGGTGCTGGGGTGTGCTGGAGGTTCCATTGATGCTGGCTGCTGGAGGATCAATTGTTGCTTGAGGGATCAGTTGTCATCAGTCATCAGTTTTTGATGGTGGGGTCTATTTTTGCTGGGGGGGGGGCTTTTGTTGCTGGGGTGGTCAATTGTTCCTGGGCGAGGGTCTATTGTTGTTGGCTGCTGGAGGATCTATTAATTCTGGATGTTGGAAGATCTATTGTTCCTGGGGTGGAACTGTTGTTGTTAGGGGGTATTTTTTTTCAGGGGGTCTATTGTTGCTGGGGGATCTGGTTTTGCTGTTGGGATCTATTTTTGCTAATGGGATCTATTGCTGCTTGGGGGGCTATTGTTGCTGGCTGCAGGGGATCTATTTTACTGCTTTTTATATTATCGCTAACAAATGCCATACAAATTCCATAGAACCAAAAAATGATACTTGGTTCTGTTTTGTCTAAAAGGGGTGGTACTGGGAAGTGGGTAGGGGGTGGAACCTAGGAACAGTGCTCGGAGGTGGGTAGCGGCAGAGACAAGTGGTGACTTTGAAGAGGGGAGTACCTGCACCTATTCTCTGAGAAAAGAAGCCCTGACCAAAATTAAGTATAGTTACCACTGAAATAATATCCTACTGTTTCAGCTCAGTATTAAAGGATGGATACAGATGAGATATTATTATTATTCTACGGGATTTAATGAGCACCAACAGTTTGTTCAGCGCTTTACAATATAAAGGTAGACAGTGCAGTTACAATACAATATAAGACTTCTGCTTGTAATGGCTTACAATCTAATAGTGAGGGTGGTGGCATAAAAGGAAATAACTGTGAGGGATGAGATGGTGGAAGAATTAAAAGTTCAGTTGATAGGCAGAGGGGGGTTAGGCTTCCCTGAAGAGATGAGTTTTCAGGGATCGCCTAAAGGTGGACAGAGATAGCTGGACAGATTGGGGTTGGGAGTTCTAGAGCAGGGGTCTTCAAACTATGGCCCTCCAGTTGTTCAGGAACTACATTTCCCATCATGCCTAGTCATGTCTGTGAATGTCAGAGTTTTACAATGCCTCATGGGATGTGTAGTTCTGCAACAGCTGGAGAGCCATAGTTTGAAGATTCCTGTTCTAGAGGATGAGAGAGACTCTGGAGAATACATGGAGGTGGGTATAGGATGACGTGACAAGAGAGCTAGAGAGCAGGAGGTCTTGGGAGGAGCAGAGAAAATAGTTTGGGTGATATATTGAGACCAGACTGATGATGTAGCTGAGTTGTAAAAGGCTTTCTATGTTGTTGTTGGTATTTTTCATTTTACTCATTGAGCAATTGGAAGCCAGTGAAGGGACCAGCGTGAATAGTACAAACTGCGTGAATGTTACTATTTTTAAAATAAGTCTGATTGAGTAAACACTGCTCCCATAAATTTAAGTCACCCATAAGCATGACATGAAAGTCACTCAAGCCAGTAGTAGATGGCTAAATGGTGAGTTGATCTCAGGCTATGGATTCCTTCAGACACTGTTGGTCAGTCTTACTAAGTTGGAGAGGTTAGAGAGCCTTGTCCAATCACTATTGTTTCCACCAAAAAAAAGCAAATACTGGAGATGCCTACATACACCTTTCCTCTGCTCCTCTTAAAGGCAAAAAAAAAAAAAATAGATGGCCAAGTCATGTGTTCATGTTCAAGCACCCAACAGCTGACGGCTTTTGTACAAAAGGTGAAAACAGTTGTTTCCAAACGATGAAAAAACTGGCCAATTATTTATGATACACTATAGATGTAATTCCAGTAGAGGTTACATATATTTAACTTGTCTTACAAAACAGTGCATGTTTCCCGCAGCCACAGTAAAAGGCCAAATATTTTTTATAAAGGCAAAATTTTAGGTGCTGTGATGAGCAAAGCCGACAAACGTCATTTTCTGAAATCCACTTAACGTACAGAATATCTTTTTATGTGATAGTAATACATTGGGAGAAAATTAAGATAATTCCTAAAATGTATACCCTGATCATGTACACAATAATAATAATCATGGGAGGGGAGGTGGCTAGTTAAAAGAAAAGCTTTTCTCAGCAGCCCCAGTGTCCATTTTTTATATTGAATGTGTTTCATTACTTGTATTCTGCTAATGGAACCCAGAAGACTTATATTTATACTGTACACACAGCATATATATATATATATATATATATATATATATATATAGATAGATATATACAAGTGTTTTTCAAAAAGATTCAGCACTTTTTAAGCTCCTTTTATTTTTAACAGTCTTTTTATTATTTACATCCACTTTAAGGGCAGCCATTGACATTTGACAGCAGTTTAAAAATCACCCCAGGTACATGTGCACCTACATGCAAATAGCACCTGAGCAACCATATTCAAGTGATAAAAAAGAATTTGTAAAGGTCTCCATGCTGGCCTTATCTCAGGAGTTACAATTGGCCAAACCATTCCAACCCTGAATAATCAACTCGTCTTCTCAGTAGCAAAGACTGGTTAACACAGATTTAACAATTGGCTGAACAGAGCAATGAATGTCTTATTTCTATAATTGACTAGAGACATGCATATGGCATATGGTGCTAAAAGATATCAACTTTTTACGACATGCTGTCTAATTGGAAAGATTTGGGGAGTCCACAGTGACAGCGTAATCTGACATATATGGGCTGTCCATGTAGATAACAATCATTCATTTTGATTGGGGAACAGCAACTCTTGGGAGCCAATATTGCCATCAACCAATAGCATTTTCCACCTCTCCAACTTCTCAACCTTGAAGATTGTAGCAGCCCATACATAGCCAGATTAAAGGAAAAGTATGAAATTACCTTTTTATACAGATAATCTGTTCATATATGTGCTCCCCTTAAAATTGTACTTACGGTATTCCCAAAATAAGGTTAGTGGGTTCTTCACATTAGCCTAGTAAAGCTGTTGTTTGGAAGACCCATTAGAATATATTTAACAACGGAAATGTTCCATTCAGCTGAACATTTCAAGTCTGACATAAACCTTACATTAGTAAACCATCCGCTGAGTATTCACATCACATACAGATTCACTGGGTTAGAGTGAAATACAGTATATTCAATATAAAAAAAATAACCACCTCAAGTACAACACAAATCATTACATAAGGAGGTTATAATTTATTTGTAAAGTGCAATTGTCTCAAATTAACATATACATTGCAATATAAGTTTTCATGTATTACATTAAAAATTCAGTTACACAGCAAGAGGAGTAGGTGTATCTATCAATCTTTTTAGGTCACCTTTTCACTCAAAAAGACTTTAATGTAATCATTTAATACATTAGCAAACAGATTATTGTCATTTCTAAAGTACAAACAGTATGTCTAGTTCTCGTTCCCATATAGTTGCAGTGTAAGCCCATGACTCCTATAGAACACATGTTGCATACTATAGCAGTACTTTCGTAAATGTAATAATAAAACTCTAAAGGCAATAATAATAGTCATAATAAAAAAGTAATACATATTTTGTTGATATGCATTAAAATTAGACCTAATTGTATGCATTTCATTACTTTCATGAATCGCTTTAACTTTTGTACAAATCTGAAACCACATTAAAATATTTCCCATGTCTGACAAAGTATAGAAACTATACTATTTTATGAAATACATTTGGAATTTTGTATTATCATTGCAGAGGTGAAATCTTGTGTATTGGTTCCACTTTAATTTCTACTTTAAACTTGAATAATAATGATGTTTTCCTTCCACCTACAGTCCATTATGCGTCCAGTTTATTTACAGAGCACATTAGCTGAGTCACGCTGTTTGAGGACATTCAGTGGCACATCTTGGTGACCTGAAAGACAGAACAAACACTCGGTTACTTAATTGTCAGAAAGCACAGAGGTCCTGATCTAGGGGAAAGAGTAAGATTGCTTGCAAGGCTGTCAGTCTTGGGTGATGCTAAAAGGTAACCTGCTCTAACGGCCTTGCTTGGTAAAGATGAAGCTCTAATTATTAAACGCAAAAACCCATAGCAACCAATTAAAATCCACATCATGCTTTCATACCGGACTGACTTTAGAAGAGTAAATTATAATTGGCTGCTGTAATTAAAATTTGATTGCCATATTGAATTGTTTGTTCCTAAAGGCAAACTAGCAGCATGTGGCTATCCCAAGCACGGGACCACACGGTTGAGTACTGTGCATGATACTTTTTTATTTGAAGTAAGACTCTGACACATGCGTGTCTTTGCACGTTATTTATACGTTCCCATGTGTTGCTTATGAGCCAGCAAATTCATTTCAACGGGCTGCTCTTAACACAAGAAATGTGCAACAGAAGTCATTGACTCTTTTGCAAAATGGCGCCACACCAAATGCAAGCATTAGCCGTTGCATGGTGTGCATTTACAAAAGCACTCAATTTTCCATGCTTTGCTGACACACACAGGGTTGGTTTACTAAAACTGGAGAGTTCAAAATCTGGTGCAACGCTTCGTAGAAACCAATCAGCTTCCAAGTTATTCTTGTCAAAGCTTAATTGAATAAGCTGAAGTTAGAAGCTGATTGGTTTCTATGCAGAGCTGCACCTGATTTTGCACTCTCCAGTTTTAATAAATCAGCCCCAAAGAGTGTAAACGTGCTCTAATGTCTTAATTTTTAGGGTACACTTTCAGGGTGTCTACCCCCTTCTTCTAAAGTCCAGGCAGTACTGAAGTACTGAGTACTGCTTACATCTTATAAGAAAGGGATAGACACTCCAAAATTAACTTTACTTAACTGCAAGTTCACTAATATAAATACAATCACCATTTTCAAGTGATGGACTATGGATATACAAGTTGACTAAATTCAATCACTTATGAATAATGATTGTAACCGCGTTCTAGACATAGCTCTTATAACACAAACCACAAATATTTATTTGTGATCAAACTACATTTTTGAATGCTTTAAATTAAAGTTGATCTTTTGTTTTTTATCTATTGTAGATTTAAAAGCTTATACATTTAATTGCAATTAGTTGATAGTAAATTAATATTTTCCTATCATATTTTAGAAACAAGCTGTACTAACATTCTTCTTGTATAACATTTAACCATATAAATAATATGATGACTCCAATATGATATGCATACATATTTGATGGCTGTCATTTGTAGATGTCCCTTTAAAACAATATAGATGCCATAAGGGTTCATTGCATCTAATAACAAAATGAATACATATTTTTATCTACTTTAGCTGTAGTAGTGATGGAACACACAGGGTATATGCAGGCCACTGCATAAGCTATTTACCAACATAGCGACACTAAGGATATCCCTAATCCCTGATAAAGTGGGATTTTGTGATTTTTAATAGATGTCAAATAGGCATAAATGGGTGCATATGCACGCACTGTTTTTAATCTACCAAGATCAATGGAATGGGTAACCAGTTTATTAAAGTTTGTTCATGTCCAATAATGTGTGTGCAGAATATTGTGTAATAGAAGTATTTCTCTCTACCTATTATATGAAGCCTTTGACTCAGAGTGAACACAGTTCACTGCTCACTGCTCCGGCCAGTGTAAGCTCAACCCTTTGTAAATGGAGCCTGGGAAGAGAACAGCTTCAGTCTTGCTATACAGTCCACTACTGAGATCGATTAAAGAACAGGGCAGAGAAGGTGCCTCTGGACTAGTATTATCTGGTGGAGATTTCATGGATATCACTTCCTCACCATGGATAAGTATTATCCCTGGATAAATCCTCTCCCCTCTGAGAATTTTATCATCATCTCCAAAGTCTGAGATTGTCTTTTGGACAGAGAGTGTGTCTTTAGGATGTGAAGGCCCTGGGACACCAGGATTACCCTGCATGTCAAACTGCCTATACAAACCACTTTGTGATGTTTTAATCTTCGAGTTAACTTTGGCTGGATTTAAACATCAACACTGGACCCCCTACAGCCAATATTGACCAGATGCCACTGGAGTCTTGTCCTTGTATTTTTTTTACAGACTTCCCACCCTCGGGAATTAGAGTTTTCTATCCTTCCCTTAATCACCTCTTTGTGTTTCCTATAATATAGTCATGCACATATCCTGGACAAGGGGAGATCACTAACAGTTGACATATACCAGATACCACAGAGCAACACACATACATATTAAGTCACAGGCACATAAACAACATGTAAATTTTATTAGCAATGTCTGCTCAAACCTGAGAGAAGAAGTTTAGTTGTTTCAGGTCACTTTTTCATAAATTAGCATTAGGAAATAGCATTTAACAATAATTTTCGGTATAACTGTGTTCAGGATGTGATAGATGTCAACTTTTAAGTCAACTAAATTATATATATACCAATTCAATTGTATGTACATTGTGCTACTATTTTATATATATATATATATATATATTCATATAGTTCTTAAAGTCATATATAAAGAAGTAATATGATGGCCTCCTTTATTCTGTCATGGCACCCTATGAGTTTACAAACTGCACTACTTTACCTACCTGTAGGTTGACACACAGCAATGGTCTACCAGCTAAATGTTCAACCTAACCAACAGATTTTCCCCAAGACAGGATTATAAAAGTTATTAGTCGCTTGGTTATGTGAAGTGAATTCAAGTTCACCTAGCTTATGTAAAATTAAGATCCCACAAGAAATAATTTCAGAAGTTTGAAAAAGGCTCTTAATAGAGAACAAGATACATATAGAAAATGTATATGAGGGCTGTACCAAAAGTAATGCAAAAGTTGGCATAACTTTTTCATTAACCTTCATAGGTAATTCAGATTTCACATGTTGGCAGGGTAACTCTTCCTCCATAGTAACTCTTCTTTTTCCTTTTCATTTCAGGTAATAATGCAGAAGCAATGGGTCGTAATAGAGTTCTTGACGAAGGAGGGTTGGATGTTCACCAACCACAGAAACCTACAAAATGTTTAGGAGATGACACCATTGACAAGAGCAATGTCTTGTCATTGGTGGCTCCTGTCAGTGGTGTCATCTCCATAAACATTCTGTAGCCTTCTGTGGATGTTGGACAGCCTCCTCCGCTCCTTTGTCAAGAACTGAATGACAGCACCTTGCTTCTGCTTGGAATCCAATATTTACCTCCAATGAAAAGGAAGAAGAAGAAGAGTTATTATAGAGGAAGTGTTACTCTACCAATATGTGAAATTTGAACGGCCTATGTAAGTTTATAAAACCGTCTAAGCCCACTTTTACATTACTCGTATTTTTGCAAATGTTGATGGTAGTCAGACAGATGAGGAGTGAGGACTGCTATATGTATCATTAAGCCAATCAGAAAGCCACTGTCTATGTAACATTACAACTAGCTGTTAAATATGTCACTGCTTCAACTTAAATTAGTTATATATATCTATATCTATCTATCTATCTATCTATCTATCTATCTATCTATCTATCTATCTATCTATCTATCTATCTATCTATCTATCTATCTATATATATAGATATATATATCTATATATATATAGATACAGTATCTCACAAAAGTGAGTACACCCCTCACATTTTTGTAAATATTTTATTCTATCTTTTCATGTGACAACACTGAAGAAATGGCACTTTGCTACAATGTAAAGTAGTGAGTGTACAGCTTGTATAACAGTGTAAATTTGCTGTCCCCTCAAAATAACTCAACACACAGCCATTAATGTCTAAACCGCTGGCAACAAAAGTGAGTACACCCCTAAGTGAAAATCCCCCAATTGGGCCCAATTAGCCATTTTCCCTCCCCGGTGTCATGTGACTCGTTAGTGTTACAAGGTTTCAGGTGTGAATGGGGAGCAGGTGTGCTAAATTTGGTGTTATCGCTCTCACTCGCTCATACTGGTCACTGGAAGTTCAACATGGCACTTCAAGGCTCTCTAAGGATCTAAAAAGGATCTGAAAAAAAGAATTGTTGTTCTACATAAAGATGGCCTAGTCTATAAGAAGATTGCCAAGACCCTGAAACTGAGCTGCAGCACGGTGGTCAAGACCATACAGCAGTTTAGCAGGACAGGTTCCACTCAGAACAGGCCTCGCCAGGGTTGAGCAAAGAAGTTGAGTGCACGTGCTCAGCGTCATATCCAGAGGTTGTCTTTGGGAAATAGATGTATGAGTGCTGCCAGCATTGCTGCAGAGGTTGAAGGGGTGGGGTCAGCCTGTCAGTGCTCAGACCATACGCCGCACACTGCATCAAATTGGTCTTCATGGCTGTCATCCCAGAAGGAAGCCTCTTCTAAAGATGATGCACAAGAAAGCCCACAAACAGTTTGCTGAAGACAAGCAGACTAAGGACATGGATTACTGGAACCATGTCCTGTAGTCTGATGAGACCAAGATAAACTTATTTGGTTCAGATGGTGTCAAGCGTGTGTGGTGGCAACCAGGTCAGGAGTACAAAGACAAGTGTGTCTTGCCTACAGTCAAGCATGGTGGTGGGAGTGTCATGGTCTGGAGCTGCATGAGTGCTGCCTCCACTGGGGATCTACAGTTCATTGAGGTAACCATGAATGCCAATATGTACTGTGACATACTGAAACAGAGCATGATTCCCTTCCTTCGGAGACTGGGCCACAGGGCAGTATTCCAACATGATAACGACCCCAAAAACACCTCCAAGAGGACCACTGCCTTGCTAAAGAAGCTGAGGTTAAAGGTGATTGACTGGCCAAGCATGTCTCTAGACCTAAACCCTATTGAGAATCTGTGGGGCATCCTCAAAGGTGAAGGAGCACAAGGTCTCTAACATCGACCAGCTCTGTGATCTCGTCATGGAGGAGTGGAAGAGGACTCCAGTAGCAACCTGTGAAGCTCTGGTGCACTCCATGCCCAAGAGGGTTAACGCAGTGCTGGAAAATAATAGTGGCCACACAAAATTTTGACACCTCGGGCCCAATTTGGACATTTTCACTTAGGGGTGTACTCACTTTTGTTGCCAGCGGTTTAGACATTAATGGCTGTGTGTTGAGTTATTTTGAGGGGACAGAAAATTTACACTGTTATACAAGCTGTACACTCACTACTTTACATTGTAGCAAAGTGTCATTTCTTCAGTGTTGTCACATGAAAAGATCTAATAAAATATTTACAAAAATGTGAGGGGTATACTCACTTTTGTGAGATACTGTATATATATATATATATATATATATATATATATATATATATATATATATATATATATATATATGAAAGAATAGTAAAGGTATAATGAACTATGGTCTTTCCATTAACTGACAGGATGCCTTAAAAAAAAAAAAGCAATAATGTACAATCATAACTGTTTAAGCAAAGGATACTCACATTACATGACTGACATTTATGATTCAGTTTAATTTACCAGCTTAAAAAAAACGGCCGACATTCTGCCCGTTTGTAAGTCTGTCTGTCCAATAGAAGCTGGCTGTTTGGCAGGCTTCTGGCGGATGAGCATGCTGGAAAACCAGCAGCCAATTGGCTCCCGATTAGTGCTCTCAGCCAATGGCAGAGAGTGCTGATCGGAGTGTTCTGGTGGGGGGCCGTCCCCCTGTCAGAACACAATAGCTCAGTGGGGGGAGATCGCTGGACTAACCTCGCATGGTTAATACAGTGTCTCCAACCAGAGCTGACAGGTTTTTTTTCATGCAACTCAAATGTAGTGTGTAGCAGACTTAACACACATAGACATATTCAATGGCGTTGATCTACTAAAACTGGAGGTTGCAAAATATGGTGCAGCTCACCAATCAGCTTCAAGTTTTTTTGTCAAAGCTTAACCACTTCAGCCCCGGAGGATTTTACCCCCTTCCTGACCAGAGCACTTTTTACGATTCAGCACTGCGTCGCTTTAACTGACAATTGCGCGGTCGCGCAACGTTTTACCCAAACAAAATTGACATCCTTTTTTTCCCACAAATAGAGCTTTCTTTTGTTGGTATCTGATCGCCTCTGCGGTTTTTATTTTTTGTGCTATAAACAAAAAAAGAACTACAATTTTGAAAAAAATGCAATATTTTTTACTTTTTGCTATAATAAATATCCCCCAAAAATATATAAAAAAAACTATTTTTTTTCTCAATTTAGGCCCATATGTAATCTTCTACATATTTTTGGTAAAAAACAATGAAGCGTATATTGATTGGTTTGCGCAAAATTTATAGTGCCTACAAAATAGGGGATAGTTTTATGGAATTTTTATTTGTATTTTTTTTTTTTTATTAGTAATGGCGGCGATCTGCGATTTTTATCAGGACTACGACATTATGGCGGGCACATCGGACAATTTTTACACTATTTTGGGACCATTGTCATTTATACAGAGATGGATGCTAAAAAAATGCATTGATTACAGTGTAAATGACACTGGCAGTGAAGGGGTTACCCACTAGGGGGCAGTGAAGGCGTTAAGTGTGTCCTAGGGAGTGATTCTAACTGTGAGGGGGCTGGGCTTTAACCCACAGGACAGCGATCACTGCTCTCGATGACAGAGAGCTGTGATCTCTGTCCTGTCACTAGGCAGAACAAGGAAATGCTTTGTTCTTCCTCTCCGTGACACGATCTCGGGCAACCGGTGGACATCGAGTCTGCCGGACCCGCGGTCACGGAGACCGAGGCGGGCGCACGCCCGCGACACTGCTTCCTAAAAGGGACGTACCTGTACGCCCTTTTGCCTACCAGCACCATTCTGCTGATGTACATCGGTGTGCGCTGGTCGGCAAGTGGTTAATTGAACAAGCTGAAGTTAGAAGCTGATTGGCTACCATGCACAGCTGCACCAGATTGTGCACTCTCCAGTTTTAGTAAATCAACCCCAGTATGTACATCAATGTGTACAATCACATAGAAACCAAACAGCATTTCATTTTCTTCCATGCTGGGTTCAAAAATAAATGACAGCTAAGATCTAGTTGCTATAGGTTTTAAACTTTAAATCTGCAACAAACAATCATATACTGTATGTGAATTAGCAACATAAGCAATGCATGTATAAAGGCTGATCTATGGGACTTCTGATAACCTGCAGAGACAAAGATTAAATACCCATCTAAGAGGACGAATTACCTCTTAAAGTGACTGAGAGTTTGAGTTAAGCACAGGCTTGCTGGGCTAGTCAGCCTTTAGTCAATCACCCTACAGAGTTTAAGAAAAGATCACTATGTGTGAGTGGAAGCTTTAATAACACTACAGACCCTACACAAAGATTCTGGTATGCACCACATTATTTAAGTTGTTCTTTCTAAAGAGGAAACACATCGCTTCCATGAACAGCCTCTCCTTAAGAATAGAGGCAATGCCTGAACAATAACACAGCATTACATTTTATTTCAAACTGAGAACTTTGCAATTTTATTGAATCATTAGATATGCACATCAAATCATATTTACTGTTTAAATAAAGGTGTGGCACTTTCTATTGTATATGTTATACTGTTATTTTATTGTACAGAGGACACTTTCATTAATTAAAAGTGGTCTGTTTTTGGAAAAAGACACTATAGTCCTATCCCTCAAAGAGGATCACTCATTCATTCTGGTCAGTGGCAAAACGGAAAGGAGCCTGGTGCAAAACCTGAAAGGAGTCAATAAATGTTCCTGTTCATCTGATCATTTATAAACACAAGTACAAATAAGGTGCGGGATTTAGATTTTCTAAAGATGGCCATAGATGGTGCGATTTTCTTTCCTGCAACTATGGGTTGCAGGAAAGAAAATCGCTCAATTCCCCCACCAACACAGTCAGTGTTGATGGGGGAATCCCTCCTGCAGAGCTATTGTGTTCTCCCAGCAGGGGGGGGGGAGGCGTCCTGGCCGGAGGAACACACAGTGATTATTATGAGTGGCTGTAGCCACTCGCAATAATTGCATAAAAGAATCCGGCAGGCCTGTTGTTCCCGCGTTGATCGAACAACTTGGATACAAAAAGCCTGTCCTTACATGGTCCAAATCTCGGTCGGTCCCTCTGAACCAGCCAAGCTTCGAACCGTCTATGGCCAGCTTAAGAGTCACGGAAACTGTCACTGGGCTTCGGTTCGTCAGCACTCTACAAAATGAGGACCACCCTCAGGAAAAAGGGAAAGGACCCAGAGTTGAGAATCCACACACATATAAGCCAAGGATAGTGCCAAATAAACATCCAAGAGTTCAAGGTAATTTAAAAATAGAATTGATTGGCATTTTTCTGCCATGAATCAATTTAAAATTACCTTGAACATTTGTTTTGTGCTCTCATTGGATTTCACTGGACTCTGGATTTTCTTTTTTTTACCTTACAGAATAACGAATCTCTGTTACTTGAGATTTGCCAGATTTCGACATTGAGGAAAATCAAACTGGATTCATAGATTTTTCAGAGTATATTAAACCCTTCCAATGCAAGTGCAAGAGCGTCTATCTTCTACCTTCTTTATAGATTTGATTTAGTAGGAAGTGCATAGTAATGAGCTACTTAGCCAATAAGAAATTATAATTAACCAGATTTACTGTAAACTTTTACCATGGAGTGCACCTTCCATTTATCTCTTTATGTGGTGTGCAAATTTACTGTAGTCAGATTAGTGAAAGAAGCCCATATGTAACATTAGTATAAATCAATCAAGACATAGGAGCTACACGGTCTTCCCATTGGCATTATCCATTCATGATTTGCTTACGATCTGCTCCAAGAATTCTCCTCTTATAAATCATACTACTTCTACTACTAAATCGCACAAAGAGTACTAGGCTTTAACTTTGAAATTATCCTCAAACCAATGACCTCCATACAGCAAATTTTGTAAGCTTGATTTTAATTTCCTAACCGCTGGTGGATTTTGCTCCTAACTAATAAAGATCTCTTTCTTTGCCTGATTCCCATTCATGCACTTAGGGAGGTGTAGCCATCCCACCCCCTCTGTACACCCCATTGCCCATTTCGTAAAATCATGGGGAGAAACTTTCTGGACAATTTAATCTCTCCAGGGTGTTACTTAGCTAAACCCCTTTCACTATCAGGTTTTTTTCACCCCTCCTCTTTCTGGCCTTATTTTCCTTCAAGTCTAGATTAAATTTTGCAACCCCTGATATCTTTCTTTCTCTTTCAGACACATGCTGCTTATGTAAATGAACTTCTTTATACTGCCTCCCTGTCTAAGGACCTCAGACTTAAATGTGTGCAAAAGCTGCTCTCCCCTGCTAACTCTTTAGCACAATTACACCTCTATTCTGTTACTGAGGCCTGGTGAGGGAAGAAAAAAATCATTTAAAACTAATAACACGTGCTGGCTAGCTCAGATAATTACTAGGAAGTCAGCTTATGAGAACAGTTAAATATATTGTACAAATGGGGGAAAAAAAGTCAAACTGGACATTTCAAGCTTATGCTTAACAATACAGTTTATATTTCAACAAAATGTGTAAGAGATCGGTTACCTGTCATTGTTGTATGTTAGCATAGAAAGCAGCAGTGAAATTGATAATAATATTAATAATATTAATTAAGAATGTAATATATATATATATAAATAAATATATATATATATATATATATATATATATATACACAGTATATAAAATAAAAATATATATACACAGTATATTAATATAAAGATATATATATATATATATATGTATATGCTGTGTATATTTATACATTAATACATATAGATAGATAGAAATAGAAATATATATTTATATACTGTGTATAGTTATACATTAATAAAGATAGATAGATAGATAGATAGATAGATAGATAGATAGATAGATAGATAGATAGATAGATAGATAGATAGATAGATAGATAGATAGATAGATAGATAGATAGATAGATAGATAGATAGATAGATAGATAGATAGATAGATAGATAGATAGATAGATAGATAGATAGATAGATACTGAGGTTTTCAGCATACACATTTTTTTTTTATTATCTATTTGAAATGTATTTGTATGTCCATCAGACAAAAAAAGCATTCCATTTTTTATTCATCTATTTAAAATGTATCTATATGTCCATCAGACAAAAAAAAAGTTATAGCTTTTGTCTGATGGACATTTAAATAAATTATATGTACACCTCTGGTTTTGGAATCCTCATACATATTGTTGTAGGTGTTGTCTACCAATAGATATGTAGAGAGAGAGAGAGAGAAAGAGAGAGAATCCAAAACTGAGGTTTTCAGGATACACATTTTTTTATTTATCTATTTAAAATCTATTTGTATGTCCATCAGACAAAAAAGAATTTGTTTCTTTATTAATCTATTTAAAATGTATTTTATTGTCCATCAGAAGAAAAAAAGTTACAGTACAAGGGCATTTAAATAAATTTATATATATATATATATATTTATTTATTACATTTTTTTTATTAAAATATATATATATATATATGTATATATGAAAAACAATGAGAGCATGATATTCTTAGTACTGTATATCATATCTCATGCTATTGTTTAATCTGCATAAAGATTACCACCACTTGCAGGGATGGTAGAACAGAATGCAAGATGTCGAAGAAGAGCAACACTGCTACACACAGATAAACTATTATGGTGTCCGCAAGCAAAGCATTTGAATGGTTAAATTAAAAAGACTATTTTGTCAGTCAGGGTCCGTTATCTAAATTGTAAGGGAGCAGACAGCTTCGCATCTCCAGGCCTCCTTCCTTTCAGTGTGTTTTTGCAGACATTGTCCTCCTAGCCTCCTTGTTTCACGGTACAGTTTATGCATGGTCTTGTGTGTAAAGACAAATAGAGAAAGCAGGAGGGGGAAAGCTCTTTTTACTCCCAGAGACACACAGGAATGTGTCAAAAGATGGAGAGAAAAAAAGGAGAGAAGAGAAGAGTGGGAACATCAAGGCCCCTGACTAATGAATATCAAGTTTGCCCTTGAACCTCACTGGGCTTTGCCATTCCCAGGCCCCAGACAAGGGCTGAGGCATGTCTGAGCCCAGCTGCAGGGGGACTGGGCCATGGTTCATCTCAGACACTTTGACAGGCCAGCCCTTTACCGTGCATATCTAAGGCCTGCCTAGCAGCTCCCCTGGCAACCAAGCAGAGCCGGAGCCCAGGCTGAAGTCTATTCTGTCCTGCACAGAAAAAAAAAACTAACTGGGCTGGAGACCGGCTGAGAGAAGAGCGGCAAGTATTGTGGGATTGTTTCTATGCTAGCTTAATCTCACACAGTGAACTACTTGCAAAATTTATTATGGTATAGACTTAAAAAAAAAAAAAAATTTATCAACGCTCCTTGGCAAAATTCACCCACTTCGAAAATTTCTCTAATGCATTTTGCTGCAACAAATGGAAGCTTTTAGGCGCATAATTTGGCCAAACCATGTCCAATCATTTCATAGGAACCCAGTATCTAAGTAGGGATCTAACATATGCTGGTGTTTAACTAGCTTTTAGACTGGTAGGAAATGTAAATTTATGTAAATATTGTATTTTGTTCTAAGAATATTTTATGTTAAAAATGTGAGAGCTTGACAGGAAGAGAGACAATCTAACATTTTTTTTTTGTTTTAACTTCGGACAGTACAAAAACAATGTATCAGCAGGACCAAGCAGTAGTGTCTGGCCAAAGAACTCTAACACCTAATCTCCCAAAAAAGGAGACAGCTTGAGGGTATCTTCCGCTAGTGGTAAATGGGGCAATAATTGTGTGATTTGGCTGAACTGGGTAACAAACCTCTCAAGTCTATTGGAACATTAAGGTTGAAGAATTAAAAAAAAGACATGGGAGTATTTATAAAAAATTTGTATATTTTGTCCTATTTATTCATCCACACCACAGCAAAAGGCTGCCACAGGTCACATAAAGGGTTAAAAATCTCACATCTCTTTGGTTACATTGAAGTGCGTTGTGTAAAAATGCATGGTATGGACAGGACACAGTTTTTCTCTATGTGTCCTTGAATTGAGCCTGCGTTGATCAACAAACAAAACTCTAAAGTTGGTTCCTCGTTTTTTCTACATTTTTTTGCCATTCTTATAAATCTAGCCACAGGATCATATGGGGACAATTTATGTTTTACATGGCCCTGAAAACACATATGGAGATAAAGAGAAACTTTACAATATACACATTTTCTTTGAATCTGTTTAGCTGTAGACTGGGGAACACAAGTTGGACCTATGATCTTTTAACCCGACAGTGGGAGCCGCCATTTTATCGAAGAGCCAATATTTACAGCAGCCAAACTTCTTATGTTTCAGAGAATATTCTTTTGCCCATTTTTTTAAATGGATGTATTTGCTGCTGTGAATTTCTCGGTTTACCTGTGTACCATCATTTATTGTGTAGTGTAAAAAGCAACATTGCAGTGTCAACCAATCAAAAAAAAAAAAAAAAAAACTACCAGTAGGTATTCAAGCTAAAATATTCAAAAGATGAGTATTGATCTTTTTGGAACACTCTGAGATTAAAAATAAATACATTTTAGATGCACAACTCTCTATATACAGTGACAGTTTCCTGAATTTCAAGCTTTTTCTCATGTCAGAGCAAGAATCTTAGTTTGTGCTGGTAGGAAAACATTGCAGAAAATAAGTATGTATCACACTCTGTACTCTCTTTGCCATTTCTGTAGATGACGCATGGTTTAAACCTACTTCTTCCTCTTCCCTGTGACCTTTGTAAGCCATTTAATACAGCGCGTTGCATGGGGGATGCTCTTCTAGTAGATGAAAAAAAACAGCATTTGGCAATTTTAAGATGGTGGTGCCAACACTGAATCTCCTGCCTGAGTCCGGTTTAATTGAGGCCTCTAGTGATATCTGGGCTCCTTTTCAGGACTGTATATCTATGTGGCTTTGTTGAAGTTCTTTATCTATGTTTAGACTTTGAACTGCCTAGAGTGCTTCAGGAAATATCCTGCATCCTGAGTAAACCTATTGGTTATTTGTTTCGTGTTAATGAAGTGTTAATGAAGTGCCACTGAGGAGCTACAAGTCTTCTCTCACATCTCAGCTCTTGGTAGCAGCCCGAGTGTGTGTCCAAGCCTTGTGGAACTACACCCCCATCAATGAAGATGTTGTTTAATAGAGTTAACAAAAATTATAAGATGGAACAACTGACAGCCACATTATATAATCAGGAGGAAAAATTCCATAACATCTGGTCTAGTTGGGTAGTATTTACTGGCTCGACTCTTTATCAGGACAAATTACACTTAGACGCTTAACCTTTTACCAAACAAAATCTACGCCAAGCAGCTAGGTAATATGATGGTCCTAGTGAGAGAATGATATAGGATGAGCTATGCTTTGGACCGTTACCGGGAGAGGCAGCCGCCTTCGTGCTGGTTGGTTAGGGGAGTCCCTTCTTACCCTTCTTTTTTTCCTCCTTTTGCATAAAGACAGGCTTAAGAGTACATTAGTCTTTAAATTAATTAAAAAACAAGCCTGTAGGAAAGGGAGGATGAAGGGGGGAGGGACCGGCAAGGGAAGTACCTGCTCTTCCTTTCTCAGCTCCCCACCCTCCTGAGCTATTTCTTTGGCTTTACCATGTTTGCATGTTGTTTTAGCATTTTCACTGCTACAACATCTTTATTGTTCAGGCTCTCGATGCTTTGTTATAGTTTTTACTGTTAATGTACATTAACTATTGAAAATCAATTAAAAGATTAAATACCAAATATCCTACATATGAGTTGTTGGAGTATGAACCTTGTTAAAAAATGATATGCAGAATACAGCCACCAACAGTGGCATCAGGAGGGGGGGCTGGAGCCCCGAATGGGTCCCCGAAGAGCCCTGGGTCTCAGGCTTGCACCATTCTACTGTTAGCCCAGAGCGCCGCTGCCAAGCGGGAACCAATCTGATCCCGAGCGCCGCCGAGTGACATAGCAGATGCCGCCTTCTGGAGCCTGCAGCGCCTATGATGGACGTCCCACTGGTCTAATGCCGGTACCGCGGGATGTGCGCTGTCCATCATAGGCGCTGCAGGCTGCAGAAGGTGGGAATTACAATGCAGCTGCCGCGCCACATCACTGTGAGATCCCCACTCGGCGCTCAGGCGGGCGGCTCTCCTCTCCTTCTCTGGCTGCCTGCTGTGATGATGAGGGGCGCACCGCATACAGCACACCACGGCTGAGCTGAGCTGCTGCAGAACACATGAAGTCTGTCTCTTGGTCAGGTAGGTCAGTGTATGTATGTCACTACCGTTAGTGTATGTATGTCAGGTAGGTCAGTGTATGTATGTCACTACCGTTCAGTGTATGTATGTCAGGTAGGTCAGTGTTTGTCAGGTAGGTCAGTGTATGTATGTCAGATAGGTAGGTCAGTGTATGTATGTCAGTAGGTCAGTGAATGTCAGGTAGGTAGGTCAGTGTATGTCAGGTAGGTCAGGGTATGTATGTCACTACCGTCAGTGTATATATGTTAGATAGGTCAGTGTATGTCAGGTAGGTCAATGTATGTCAGGTAGGTCAGTGTATGTATGTCAGGTAGGTCAGTGTATGTATGTCAGGTAGGTCAGTGTATGTATGTCAGGTAGGTAGGTCAGTGTATGTATGTCAGGTAGGTAGGTCAGTGCATGTATGGTAGGTAGGCCAGTGTGTGTATGTCAGCTAGGTAGGTCAGTGTAATGGTCAGTGTGTCAGACAGGTGAGTTTAGTGGTCAGCATTGATGGGCACTGGTAAGTCAGGCAGCAACCAGCAAGTGAGCCTACCCCCCGCCCAGCCAAAAAACCTTGCGCCACTACCGCCCCCAAACCGTGCTGGCCTTGGACTTCGAGCTGAAACCCCTGGTCTTTTTGCCACCTAGCAATGCCCCTGGCCACCAATTAAAGCTTGAGACTTTCACAAATTTTACTATAGTGGGTTTATGGGATACTATATTTTGTACATTTGCCTTGCTACATAACCCAGTGTGCTTCATTTCACTTTTTATTAGTTTCTTGAATAATAATTGAAAAGATATGGGCCTTTTCTTCTTCTGCTGTGATTTTTGCCAAATATGTATGCTAGGTTTTATTTTTTGCTAGACAGCCCAGTGAGAAAAGGCCACAATGTCAAATCCCTTTTCTGCTTCTAACTGGTTATCCAACTGGATGTGTCCTGGTGGTGTCATTTTGCACCGTAGATTCTAAATATCAATGGTCATTTATAGGTATATTTCCAGTATTTAGGTTACTGAACTCTGTTAATGTCCCTGTAGACATGAGATAATCTTAACATGGTCTAGTCCATGTTGGCCTGATTGGGAATGCATCATTGAATCTGTACAGACACCTACTGGCTGACCAAACAGGCTGTATTTTCTAGGCCAGTTGATATTGTTTCCCAAGCAGATGACAAGGTTGTCTCCATAGTACATAAACACGTGCGCTTGACTGTTATTTATGTACCTGTAGATTTCACAAATTACCATGAATTTCACACCTTTTATTGTGAGAATACCTTAAAGTTGAACTCCAGGATAGGCAAATATTGTCTAAATACAAGTGGCATGTGTGTTCCTTTTTGAATCTTTGTGTGCTTTGTGTTTTTTTTCCAAATCCAGTATGAAACCTTACATCTATGCAGGAACTTCCTGTAATAAAGACCGGTCACTGCTGCTCCCTCTACTTATGCAGGGTGACTGGTCTTGTCTCCGCCCCCTCCTGTAGTTTTTTGCAGGCACCATGTAGTGGGTGGGGCCTGCTGGATCCTTCCTATAGCTTTGCTCTCTACACAGACTATGTACAGCACAGTGATGATGTCACTGCTAATTCTATATGGAAATATCTGGCTTTGCAAAAGTTTTTGGTGTATGTAAGGTGGATTTATATCCTCTATGACTATTAAGGTCCATATTTTTAAATGAAAGTATTTGTGTCCAGAGTTCTGCTTTAAAGGAAATTTTCCAATTATCATTTAAAGAGAAAAAGTCTTTTGCTTTGCTGACTTATTACAAAGAATTGTCCGGGAACACAGAGTCATGGAAGCACCCTACATTTAATTTTGAGTATAAGGTGGAGTTTCAGCCTAAATCGCAACTATGACTTCAATAATAGAGGCCCCCACCCCCACTCATTTTTGGATAACGTTTATTTTTTTGTTGTTTTGTACCTTTTCCGATGTCTTTAAGGTTTACTTCCGTCGTACCTCACTGCTGCAAGGTACATCATTTCCAGTTTTCCATTGGCTCCTGGGAGTGCTGTGTCATCAATCCCAGGAGTCAATGGGCATCCCCCCGCAGCTAGCATTGCGTTATTTCTAAACCAAAAATGATGCGATGCTAGGCGGAGATAGGCGCCTTTTTTAAATTGGGAATTTAAACTTGGCTACATACAGTGGGGCACGCTTCCTTCCCACTGCGCATGCTCGAGGGAGGTGCATGCTGAGTAGCCATCAGGCTTTAGATGCCCACAGTCAAGATGGCTGCGCTGTGTATCAGGAGATACATGTAAGTAAACAATGCTGCACAAATAACAAAAAGGGGACAATTTTGAGGATGGCCATTTTGTCAAGACCAAGCGGTGACTGTCACGGGGGGGTAATTTTATATTAAAAAAAAGAAAAAAGGGCCGGAACTCCGCTTTGAGGCTGAAAACGTTACAACATTTGTAGGTGATAAAAAAGGATTTTAGAAACTTTTATAGAAAAGGTTATATTAAAAAACTGACTACAATGTGTGAAAATTTCAAAATGATTTTAAATAAGGATGACCACAATCTATTTTCATTCTCCTGTTGCTGGATGAAATAAGGAGCTCTACAAGAACTAAGCAACAACTGATGTCAATTGACTGGCCCCATGTCTTGCCTATTATAATAGCTGAACAAATAAAGGGTAATCTAGTTGGGCACACCAAGAAGATAATACAAACTTGAGCTTCTACATAGATCCCAATAAATCTCAGCCCATCCAGTAATAAGGAAATGAGCCCAGCCTTCCAAAGTACAGCATCTAAAAAGTACACAAGACACCAGAATGACTCAGTCGGCTTTGTTTGCTGGCAGTATCCATATCATAGAAATTATATTCTCCTTATGGAAAGCCAGTGGCTCTAAAAAAAAGTTTACCTAGAGGATCCAGTCTGGTAAATAAAATATCAACTGCTATGGGTAGTAACCTTAAAGTGGTTGTAAAGGCTGAAGGCTTTTTACCTTTTACCACCAACTTAAACACATCTTAAAGATTCTGAGGCCACATGGAAAAAAGTGTTATGGTCAGAGGAGACTAAAATTTTATTATTTGGCCTCAACACCAAACGATATGTCTGGTGGAAATCCAATACAGCTCACCATCCAAATAACGCCATTCCTACAGTAAATCATGGTGGTGATATCCTGTTATGGGGGTGTTTCTCTACAGCAAGGACTGGAGCATTTGTCAGGATAGAAGATAAATGGATGGGGCAAAATACCATCAAATTCTTGAGGAAAATCTGCTGCCCTCTGCCAGAAAGTTGTCATTGGAAAGAAGGTTTACCTTCCAACATGACAATGATCCAAAGCACACAGCAAAAATGACCACAAAGAGGTTGAAGTAGTAAAAGGTGAATGTCCTTGCATGGCCTAGTCAGAGCCCAGACTTAAACCCCATTGGAAATCAGTGGAATGACTTGAAGACTGCAGTCCACAAACAATCACCATCAAATGTAACTGAACTTGAGCAGTTCTGCAAAGAAGAGTGGGCAAATATTGCAAAGTCTAGATGTGCAAAGTTAGTAGAGACAAATCCCAACAGACTAAAGGCTGGAATTAAAGCAACTGAATATTACAAAATAACAAAATACTGACATAAGGGGTGTTCCTTTTTCCAAATCAGTAATTCTGGGGTTTTTTTAAGTTTTTTTTTTTCAATTCTGACATGTTGGTGTTATAGCTTTCACTTGGATGTTATAAGTTGCACTGACTAAATACAACTGGATAAAACAAAAACTGTGTCTGTCTTCATTTCAGGCTACAAAGCAACAAAATGTGATTACTTTAAAGGGGGTGATTCTTTTCTATACCCACTGTATATCATATTTTTATTACATTTCATATTCAGTTACTTCCTGATTTCCATGCCAGGGCAAATGAGGTCATACATCCCAGGAGTCTTCAGGAGGGGAGGAAGAGGGAGGGGTTTTCTCTGCTAAGCATACCCTCATGCACAAGCATGAGATAAGGGCAGATGGATTCCAGGAAGTAAGTGCTACATGAATCGCCTGCCCTTACTCAAAATGACTGCAGCTAAAACTAGTAGGGGGGGTGTTTTTCAAAGTGATATCGCAACAAAATAAAGCATTGAGACATGAATGGATGATTGAGTTTTCTTTTAACCCCTTCTCGTCTGCGCTATAGCAGAATGATGGTTACAGCGTGGGCTTACTTTGCCGGGTGGGTGTCTATTGACATCCTCCTGTGATCGCGCTTCCTGCACGCCCCCTGCGGGGCACGGGCAGTGCACTCTGTGATCACCGAGTTCTTCAGACTCAGCTGATCACAGACCGGGGTAAAGGGCCAATCACAGCGGCCCTTTATCACGTGATCAGTTGTGTCAAATGACAGCTGATCACGGATGTCAGCACAAGGCGGTTATCGGCTTTTCTTCCCTCACACTGACAGCATGATTACCTGCTTTTGTTAAAGGGACATCAACACCGATTATCAGTGTCCTGATTATCTGTGCAGCCCCAACAGTGCCCACCAGTGCTTCCAGTCTGTGCCCATCAGTGCTTCCTCATCAGTTTCACCTATCAATGCTGCCTATCAGTGTCGCCTACCAGTGCCTATCAGGGCCCATCAGTGCTGCCTATCAGTACCCATCAGTGCTGCCTATCAGTGCCCATCAGTGCTACCTATCAGTTCCACCTATAAGATCCCATCAGTGACACCTATTAGTGCCCATCAGTGCTGCCTATCAGTGCAGCCTCATCAGTGCCTCCTCATCATTGCCCACCAGTGTTGCCTCATCAGTGCTCATCAGTACCACCCATCAGTGCCCATCAGTGCCCATCAGTTAGGCCAATCAGTGCTCATCAGTTAGGCCAATCAATGCCCATCAGTGCAGCCTCATCAGCGCACATCAGTGAAGAGGCAAATTTACCTGTTTGCAAAATTTTATAACAAACTATGAAAATTTTTTTTTTTCTCCAAAATATTTGATCTTTTTTTGTTTGTTTAGCAAAAAATACAAAACCCTGTAGTGTAGTGGTATTAACCACTTCAGCCCGGAAGGATTTACCCCCTTCCTGGCCAAGCCCTTTTTTGTGATTTGGCACTGCGTCGCTTTAACTGACAATTGCGCGGTCGTGCGACGTTGTACCCAAACAAAATTGATGTCTTTTTTTTCCCCCACAAATAGAGCTTTCTTTTGGTGGTATTTGATCACCTCTGCATTTTTTATTTTGTGCGCTATAAACAAAAAAAGAGCGACAATTTAAAAAAAAAGCAATATTTTTTACTTTTTGCTATAATAAATATTCTCCAAAAAAAACCTAATTTCTTCCACAATTAAGGCCAATATTTATGCTTCTACATATTTTTGGTAAATAAAAATCGTAATAAGCGTATATTGATCGGTTTGCGCAAAAGTTATCGCGTCTAAAAAGTAGGGGATAGATTTATGGCATTTTTATTAATATTTTTTTTTTAATTAGTAATGGCGGCGATCTGCGATTTTTATCATGACTGCGACATTGCGGCGGACTGATTGGACACTTTTGACACAATTCTGGGACCACAGGCATTTATACAGCGATCAGTGCTATAAAAATGCACTGATTACCAGATTACCTGATTACCATGGGACTGATTACTTCACTCCCTTTTTATCTCTCGCCTTGACTATTGCAACTCCCTTCTCATTGGCCTGCCTCTCCATAGGCTATCCCCTCTTCAGTCTATCATGAATGCCGCTGCCAGACTTATCCACCTTACCAACCGCTCAGTGTCTGCCAATCTTCTCCTCCAATCCCTAAACATGATCCCAATCACCCAGCAAATTAAATTCAAAATACTAACCACAACATACAAAGCCATTCACAACTCTGCCCCGAGCTACATCACTAATCTTGTCTCCAAATATCACCCAAATCGACCTCTCCGCTCTTCTCAAGACCTCCTGCTTTCAAGCTCTCTCATCTCTTCCTCTCATGCTCGTCTCCAGGATTTCTCCAGAGCCTCTCCCATCCTCTGGAACTCGCTACCTCCATCTATCCGGCTATCCCCTACTCTTGCTACCTTCAGGCGATCCCTGAAAACTCATCTCTTATGGGAAACCTATCACATCTCCAAATAATCTCCCACCACTTCCATCAGCTCATTCCCCACAGTTGCAACCTTTTGTACCACCTGCCTCACCCTATTAGATTGTAAGCTCTTCTGAGCAGGGCCCTCTTAATCCTCTTGTATTTTATTGTATCATAACTGTACTGTCTCCCTTTTATATTGTAAAGCGCTGCGTAAACTGTTGGCGCTATATAAATCCTGTATAATAATAATAATAATAATAATAAATACTGTGTAAATGTCACTGGCAGGGAAGGGGTTAAACACTAGGGGCGATCAAGGGGTTAACTGTGTTCCCTCAGCATGTTCAAAATGTAGGGGGGATGGGCTCACTAAAACATGACAGAGATCACTGGGAGCAGTAGATCCCTGTCATGTTGCTAGGCAGAACAGCGAAATGCCTTGCTTACATAGGCATCTCCCCGTTCTGCCTTTCCGTGCCACGATCATGGGCCACTGGAGGACATCGAGTTCGCAGTACCAGCAGGGACGCTCCCGCCGCACGCAGATGACGCAGCAACATACGGGTATGTTGTTCTACGCACACGTGCCACTTTGCCGACATATATCGGCGTGAGCCGGTCGGCAAGTGGTTAAATACCACCAAAAGAAAGCTCTATTTGTGTGAAACAAAATGATAAAAATGTAATTTGGGCACAATGTTGCATGACCGCGCAATTGTCATTCAAAATGCGACAGCGATGAAAGCTGAAGATTGGCCTGGGCAGAAAGGGTGTGAAAGCGCCCAATAGGCAAGCGGTTAATATTAAAAAGAATCAAATAGTGTTTTCAGTTTGTGGTGCTCAGATACAGTTGAGTTCCGCTTTAAATTCATATCATGGGACTACTTTCTTTATTATCCGTGTTGCATTTGATAGCGGTTTTGATGTAGAGCTAGCTAAGATTTCGGGTTAACTCAATAATGCAGGTCACGTCACATACATGGAAACATTCCACTAGGAAATAGGTGGCCTCCTCCATATTACTGCTTCACACCTATTATTTCCTCTATTCCCAGCCTGCCTCTGCTCCCAGGTTTTATGATTGTTCCCTGAAATGAATGTCCCTGGTTATGTCCCTGGTTTTCTATGAAATACTTTTGCTATTCATTTTCACATGTGTTAGATTCTTTTTCATCTATTAATATCCATTTCTAGTCTCCTAAATTAGCTACAGATTGAAATACCAAACATAACATATTGAATAAATTATTATTATTATTTCAGATACTTATATAGCACTGTCAATTTATGCAGCGCTTTACATATACATTGTACAGTCACATCAGTCACTATCCTCAAGGAGCTTACAATCTAAGGTCCCTAACTCACATTCATACATACAAGGGACAATTTAGACAGGATCCAATTAACCTACCAGCATGTCTTTGGAGTGTGGGAGGAAACCGGAGTACCCGGAGGAAACCCACGCAGGCACAAGGAGAACATGCAAACTCCAGGCAGGTAGTGCCGTAGTTGGGATTCGAACCAGCGACCCTTCTTACTGCCAGTTGGAAGTGCTATCCGATATAAAAATGCTTCTTTTGTGTGTGGCGGTCCAGCAGCCCAGCGCACTCTATGCAGGATTCTAAAGCACTGGTCCAGCACCATCCCTGGAAATGACTTATGCCCCTGTACACACGGTCGGACATTGATCGGACATCCCGACAACAAAATCCATCAGATTTTTTTCCGACGGATGTTGGCTCAAACTTGTCTTGCATACACACGGTCGCACAAAGTTGTCGGAAAATCCGATCGTTCTGAACGCGGTGACGTAGCCTCCCTGGCGGTTTTCCCGAGTGTGGCTCGGGGTTAAAATTCAGCACCATTAGCGGTAACCCTGAGCCACACTCGAGATTACATCACAGGATCCTGGTGCCTTCTTACTTACCTTGTCCCCGGGATCCTGCGATGTCACCCGCAGTGTCCGAGGGCTCCATCCTCCTCCGAAGCCTCTCCTTGCCAGGCTCCGTTCCCTGCGAGCGTCGCGACGCATGGGGGCGGAGCCTGGCGGCAAATTAAAAAAAAAAAGTAAAAATCATAACACATACTGTATGAAATGATTTCACATCCCTTTTGTCCCCAGTGCTTTGGCCCATGCCCTGCATGCAGTTTTACATGATATACACTGTTCTTTCTGCCTGGAAACTGGAGATTGTCCATAGCAACCAAAAAGTGTCCCTTTACGTCAAAAGTGGCTTTAGACCAGCTAGAAAACAGCGATAGTAAATTAGAATCACTTGCAGAATTGAGCGATAGTGACTCGTGGGGAAATTTATTTTATTACTTTTTTTTTTTTTATTATTATTTATTTTTATTTATTATATTATAATTTATGTTTTTGTGTTTCAAACTTTATCATACCCGGGATATCTACTAGACTCTGGTTTGGACAGATATAAGTGTGTTATTGTTAAGATTTACAGACCTACAATATAAAACGCCAAATTTCCATGCAAAATAATTGTACCGCTTTCAGCACCTAAAATCCGAAATAATCATACCGCCATTGAGGTTAAAACACGTACGTCGGGACTATAAACGGGGCAGTAGCCAATAGCTTTCGTCTCTTAATTTATTCTGAGCATGCGTGGCACTTTGTGCGTCGGATTTGTGTACACACGATCGGAACTTAAACGATCAGATTTTGTTGTCGGAAAATTTTATATCCTGCTCTCAAACTTTGTGTGTTGGAAATTCCGACGGAAAAAGTCCGATGGAGCCCACACACAGTCGGAATTTCCGACAACACAATCCGATCGCCCCTTTTCCGTTCAAAAATCCGACCGTTTGTGCAGGGCATTAGACATGTTGGCAACTAGGCAATGTTCAGTTTAGCACCGTAATATGCAGGGGGATACAGAAGTGTCTTTACATCTGCCAAACATGTTCAGATCTATCTCCCCCCCCTGTTCTACACCACCATCAGAATAAAATCCCAATAAAACCCACCATCACATGAGTCAATTCCACGCACTGTGCTCACAACAGAAAGAGATGCAGAGCCACGCACAAGATCTGATCCTTGGCTTTACACGCCACTCTGCCGTGCATTCTGTCCCGTCCCTGGCACAAAGCCCCCAACAGCCCATCCGCGGATTATCACCCTTATCTGCAGATTAGAATAGACAGGGCCACAGCTGAGCTTGGAAGCATGCAAAGGAACGCCTACCTTTTACTTCTGCACAGACACACAGGCTTTTCTCCAGCCAGTCATAGCCATATGATGCTTCCGAACGGGTTACCATAGGCTGCAACAACATCTGCCATTATAAAACTGTCCATTCCCAGTGAATAAATGGCATGGGGCAATGAAAAAACTAAAAAAAAAAAATACACATTGGGCCTGAGAGGTTCAGTCTCCCTATGGATCTTCTGTAAAACCCTTTCTATGTCTGTTTTATAGATGGCCTAAGTGCAGCCAAGACTTCTCTCTGTGTGACGTAAAGGACTGCAAATCCTCAATCAAATCATCCTTTTAATGCAAATAATACAGATTAACGAGAAGCCTGCATTATCCCACAGATTCAACATTTTCTGTTTTTTTTTTTTTTTTTAGCTACAATTTACATTATAGAGGAATGTGAAAGTCTATAATAAGCTTTAGTTATCTATAGAATGAATACCAAAGTCAGGGTTGCTCAGTGTGAGATTCAGGGAATTCATCATCATCCGTGAGCTTATACGTTCACTAGATTCAAACACAGATGTTAGGACTGAAGCAAAGACTTAGCAAATCGCACTAATCCATAGTGAAATTCTTTAATCACAGTTGCCACGAATGAATGGACATCTTACCTTACTCTGAGTTACCAGCATGCATACAGTGATAGGGCTTGATTTACTAAAGGTAAATAGACTGTGCACTTTGCAAAGTGCAGTTTCTCCAGAGCTTGGTAAATTAGGTAAAGCTTCAATTTGCAAAGAAAAACCAATCACGTGCAAGGAAAAAAAAAAATTTTTTTTAAAAATGCATTTTTACATGCACATGATTGGATGATGGAAGTCAGCAGAGCTCCCCGTCATTTACTAAGCTGTGGAGCAACTGCTTCTTGCAGAGTGCAATTGCACTTTGCAAAGTGCACAGTCTGTTTTCCTTTAGTAAAACAACCCCATAGTGGCCACTGAAGCCTATGGAGATGATTTACTAAAACTGGAGAGTGCAAAATCTGGTGCAGCTCTGCATGGAAACCAATCAGCTTCATCGAACAAGCTGAAGTTGGAAGCTGATTGGCTACCATGCACAGCTGCACCAGATTCTGCACTCTCCAGTTATAGTAAATCAACCCCTATATCTCAAAACGGGACTAAACTCTCTCAATCAACTTTAGCGATTAAAATCCTCATGCTACCAGCCTTACTAAATATTTAGTAAGTAAGGTATTTTATATTTACTTGTTTTAAAGCGAAGTTCCATCCTAAAAATTTTTTTTTGCATTAAAAGACTCCTTTTAACCTAGAAAAAAAACATTTGGAGGAAATTTTGTTTTTTATACTTACCAGAAAGGCCCTGTTGCTATTTAGTCCTCGTAATCTGCCACTTCCTGGTCCGCGGAGCTCCTCGTGACTTCCTCCTTCGCCTATGCTCCTGGGAAATGATTACACATCATTTCCCCGGAGTCTGTGGGCAGTACTGTGTTCAAAAATAGCATTATTTCCTGAAAGGAAATGACGCAATTTAAGGCGGATCACAGCGCCATCTTTGTTCAGAGTGTTGATATCTAAGTTGTCATAACAACGGGGCGGGACCTTCCTCCATCGTCGCCCGTTGTTACGGCAACGTTAGAAACAATCGGCGTCTACGGCCTCCGTTGATTCGCGCATGCGCGAGATCGAGAGGTGCATGCTGGTTACCCAGCATGCACCTGACTAAAGCTATTCCAGGAAGCGATCTCGATTGGGCTTCACATGCCCACATTCATGATGGAAACGGCCACAAATGGAGGAATACATTATTACAGTAAGAAATTTATATTTTTGAACAATCGATCATGATAATTGTATACTGTTTTTTGAATTTCATTAGCAATAATGCTAGGATCCAAAAAAAGACAAACACATTTTTTTCGCCAGAACTCCGCTTTAGCTCTTTTTTTTTTTTTTTACATTTCTGCAGTTGCTTCCTGGTTTCTGGCCTAGGCCAAAATTATGTCATATATCCTAGGAGTCTTCACAGGCGTCTTCTCTTTCATCTTGAGAAGGGAAGGAGGGATTTTCTCAGCTAAGCACACCCTCCTGCCTGCATGCCTCAGCTAAGAGCATGTGGATTCCTGGAAGTAAATGCTACATGAATCTTCTGCAGAGCTTAACCCAAAAGGGGAAGTTTCGCTTATCTGCCTCCTCCCCTCCTCCGCTGTCACATACATTTTGCACCTTTTGGGGGGGGGGGCAGGCACCTGGTTTTGACTCAGCCTGAAGTCCTTCCCCCACAGCTGGCCCAATCACAGAGCAGTAGGGAACCAGCTTTGAAGCCGCACGGCTTCACTGCCAGTTTCCCTTAGTGGAGATGGTGGTGGCAGCACCCAATAGCCAACTGAAAAATCGGTTCGGGTGAAGACACTGCTGGATCCCTGAACAGGTAAGTGTCCTAATATTAAAACTCAGCTGCTGATGTTTATTTTTTTCTGCAGGAGCCTGGAGCTCCTCTTTAAGATGGCCACGGCCTAGAAATACTATGGGGGGGGGGGGGGGTTCAAAGTGATTTCTCAACAAAATAAAGCATGGAGGCATGGATAGATGGGTGAGTTTGCTTTTAATATTAATGATTATTTAAATAGTTATATCAGTTTGTGGTGCTCAGATACAGTTTAGTTCCACTTTAAAATTGATAGAATTGGCACAGTCTTATGCATAAATGCATCCACATTCCCCAGATGTTCACCAAATGATTTAGTGGTGTAGATCTATATAGGGAATTATTCATAAAAATCAGTGATGCATTTGATAAAGGGAAAGTTCAGTGTATTTTCAGAAATCACTGTATTTCATACCTTAAAGGAAATGTATGGCCAAAGCTCTTTTGGCTTCACCTCTGCTGTGGGTCACAGGATTGCACTTCGTTCTCTACTCCTGTGACCCATATAAAGCCGACAGCGGGCTAAAGTCTGCTAAAGGCTGACATCGCCCAACCAGTTCAGGCTCTGGAGAGATCCCAACTTTAATGTCAGGATCCACCCAGATGCCTGGACCTGCAGCTAGCTCAGCCTCTCAGCAACCTGCCGAGAGCCTGAACCAGCTGCTCCCACCCCCTTCACAGCCCTGTGCTCCAGTGAGCCCTGGAGGGGCAGAGCAAAGAGCTGCTGACTGACAGTCACCACTCTCTGGTCCCTGAAGACCGAGACCCAAGCGATCAGGACTCTTTGATCTCTCAGTTCTCAGTGCAGAGGTGGTGGGGACAGAGGCAGCATGGGACCAATGCTGCATCCACCTAGGTGAGTATAAATGTTTGATTGTTTAAATCCTGAACTTATCTTTTGAGGCTCAACTGCAGGCAAAATAAAAAATCTTCCTTTGCAATGGACTACCCCCTTACTGAAAGGTTTAAATGCTCATTTAAGGTCTTGGAGACAGGAAAAGCAGATTATCTTGTAATCATTAACCTACTCCATACAAATTACTTGCCCCCACAAAATGATACTTGGTTCTGTATTCTAAAAGGGGCGGCACTGGAAGGTGGTAGGAGGTGGAAGTGAGGGACAGTGCTCAAGGGTGGGTAGGGGGCAGAGACAAGGGGTGACTTGGAGGGGGGAGTTCCTGCACCTATTTTCTGAGCAAAAAAAAAAAGCCCTGCTCTCTACAGTGTCAAACGCTCATTGATGGTTAATGCAGGAGTTGGTGGAGATTTCTACTGACACTTGGATTGTCTATTCTGTATGGAGATATTGAACGATGAGGCAAGCATGTGAGTAGATCAGGAGACCAACTGTGTTTTGTAAATGTGGTAAAAGATATGGCAAGCATTCGGCATAAAACAGTGGCAACTGATTGGCCAATCTACATAAAAATACAGTATGTATGATAATATGTCATATTTATTGCATTTATTAAAAATATATTGCCTCTCCTGCAGCTGCATTTCGTTAGAGATAATGCTCCTTTTTGTGTGTTATTTTTATGCCATCAAAATGCACCACATAAAAAAAGCAAAAGATTAATCCGAAGGCTTAATACAGCATATCATACTGAGGTATTGTTGTCCCCGTATGCCAAAACTGCCAGCTATCTCCCGGAGTTGCATCATTTGCATCCTTTTACCGCTCATCGCTACCAGTGCAGTGAAGGGGTTAATCTTCCCATCCTGACACAGCCACGGCACAGCCTGATTACGTGACTTTAACTGGGCCAACCAGCCTTCCAAGAGAAAATACATTATCCACATATTCATTAAGGAGCTTTCCTCATATGGAATTATTTTTTTTTTTTTTTTATCCCTGCAGGCACATCCTTTGCAGATCAACATGGTAAAGACTTTACAAAGCAATTTGTGCCTCATAAGGGCGGCCAAGAAAGTAAAGAAACTGGTTATTTATCCGAAGTGGCTTAGAGAGAAAGGTTTTCTTTTATAATGGCCAACCTAGCTGAGAAGAAAATGCGAAAGGCATAAGATATATCCATTTGCTATTATGTACTTCCTTTGATAGGACTGCAACATTCTGGCCGCATGGCAGGCTTATGGTTTTTAGCCGGTGCTCTCAGAGAGTCTACTGGAGGCAGACAAGCTACAACTCCTTTTAGTCTGTCTATTAGGTGCCCTATTGGAGTAGTCTCTGGATGGATCCATATTCATTATACTAACCACAGCATACAAAAGCCATTCACAACACTGCTCCCAGCTACATCACCAACCTCATCCACCGATATCGCCAAAATTGTCCTCTTCTGTCCTCCCAAGACATCTTGATCTCTATCTCCCTTGTTAACTCCTCAAGGACTTTTCCAGAACTTCTCCATCCTCTGGAACTCCCTACTCCGGTCTGCTCCTACCCTGTCTGCCTTTAGGTGATCCTTGAAAGCCTCATTTATTAAGGGAAATCTACCCCACCTCCACCTAAAAACTGTACTTGAGTCACCTCCATCAGATCATCCCCTACAGCTATTACCTTTTGCACCACCTCCCCCACCCTTTAGATTAGAAGCTCCACGAGCAGGGCCCTCCTATTCCTTCTGTATTGAGTTGTGTTGTAATTGTACTGCCCCCCTTTATATTGTAAAGCGCTGCGCAAACTGTTGACACAGCCAAGTCATTTCTTTCATGCTTAGTGAAATACTCTGCTTTATGAACAATGACACAGTTGGGGTTGATTTACTAAAGACAAATAGAGTGTGCTCACTAAATGAGCTAAAGCTTTACTTTGCACAGAAAACCCAATCACATTGAAGGAAAATAAACTGTATTTTTACTTGCACATGATTGGATGATAGAAGTCAGCAGAGCTTCCACTCTTTTACTAAGCTCTAGAGCAATTGCACTTGCAGAGTGCAAGTGCACACTCTATTTTTCTTTAGTAAGCCAACCAATTTGTTTTTATGGTATGTAAAGTAACCATTTCTTTGAAGAAAGTGATGATTCCTCCAAGTTGCGTTTTCACCAAAGATTCACCCATTTTCCCAATAAGATTAAATTTAAAAATGGGCAAATCTTTGGTTAAGGTTGTGTAAATCTTGCGTGAAAACATTGATAAAAAGACCCCTTCGTTTACTAGTGCACTGTGTATCATGAATAAAGGAATTTTTTTAATGAAATATTGTTTTCACTTTATATTCATTTTGGATCTTATTGTCACATCTTAAAATTGTCACCTTCCTAACACCTATGCTGACTAACTTGTTTAAGAAAGATGCATATACTTACCTTTTTTCAGCCCTCTCAGTTGTGTCAGTCCCCTGTGTCAGTTAGTGGCAGCTACAAGGGAGAGGATGGAGTGCTGAAAACAAATAGGCCATAAGATCCTATGGGTGATGTTATCGCTCTCAGGCCTTCCCAGCCATTGTCGAGCACTCTCTCCTCTCCCCTGCAGCAGCACTGGCCAGACCAGAGCGGGATAAAAAAAGGGAAGTATATACTGTATATCTTTCTTACACAGGTTAGCCAAACATAGGTTTTAGGAGGGGGGGAGGAAGCATTTTTTAAGACAAGCTAGCTTTAGCCTAGAATTATATTTCTTGTCTACATGCATTCACTCAAGCCTCTTCTGCATATCATTGCTGTGAACTACAGAGGAGCTAGGGGTTTAAGTCACCTATGAGTTGCTCTGCACCCGAGCTGTATGAAGTTCATCGAATGGGCAAACGAAACGGCCATATTTTGCCAGTTTGCCTGTCCGCAGGCCATTGGAGTACAGTGTTGCAGCCAGAAGTCATTTATATACTGGTGGTAATATTGCTGCCACTAAATGACAGCTTCCAGCTGCCTGCCTGCTTGTTTCAAATTGTAAACAAGCCAACGGGCATCCCAGGTGACAAGTCATGTTTGGACAGTGACATTAGCCATCATTTCCTACTGGTTTGTTGACATTTAGCAGCCAGGCAGAGAGCTATCATTTGCAATGGAAGTCTGTCAGGAGAGGATTTTCATGCCACGCTTGTTGTGTTGGCAGATCGTAGGGGCATTGTTTATTGTGAATAATGATGAATCTCTATAAAGGACGATGAGATTGAGGTTGGATTTACATCAGGGACCATGTTTATTTATTTTTAAAAAGGATTTTTTTTTACAGTAGATAATGGTCTGATATAGATATTGAGGGGGACCCTGTGCTGTTTTTTACGTGTACAAACAGAAGCAGACTGTCTGGGAACTGTCATTTAGCAGCAATCGTTTTGATTTGTTTTTTCTCTAAATGTTGCTTTTGTGGAGGTACATTGTTCAGGAACGCCACCTCATGTGCAGGTTTAATGCATCTCCAAGCATGTAATTTGAAGGAGTTGTGTCTCTTTCAATGCTGTACTTTAAGCCAAGCTTAAAGATCCACTATCTTCTAAACAGTATTTACTATAAAAAAATGTTTGTTTTGCTAGATGTCCCCTATGGCAGCTCAGCTACACATGCCTTTTTTACTAGAAGCTTGGAAACTAGCCTTGAAAAAAGACCAGAAAAAAAAAAAATAAGGTTCGGCTCCCATAGACTTCAATGGGATTTGAGTGATGTGTTTGGGGTTCACAGATCCTCATGCAAACCAAACCCAGGCCAGTTTACTCATCACTGCTCTGGACCAGGTTACTGATAGTGAAAATGATGGACCATGCCTGCAGAGTGTGTCAGGGCTCCCTCCAGAAGCTCGTGTGACAGGGAAACAACACAAGAGCACAATTGGGAGACAGTTGTCACCCCACAGCAGCAAGTGTCTGAACGAGGTCCTTCATGGTAACTAATTATTTTAATGAAAGGTGACTATTTAAAAAGACTAAAAACAGCTTTCGAAGTTGCATTAAAATACTAAAACATTTATGGGATTTTTACAAGTAAAAAAGTTTTACCTATGAATTGTGCTCACTTTTATTACCAAATTGATGTATTTATTAGTGAAATAAATTCAGTTTCTGTACCCAATACAAGAAGAGGGGAGGTGAAGATGTGAGGGAAGTTGCCGAGGCTGACCAACCCACATGGACACCCAAAGAAAATGAAATGGACTTTCTCAGTACTGATAGAATGACAATATTGATTTAGTAAAATATACATTTTATTTTTATTCTATACTAGTATACAAACAACATTTGGGTAAAAACTGTACCACAGTATACACCACACATAAATTGACTAATAACGGGTTCCCCCGTAAATTTCTGTCAAGGTGGGGTATAGATATTCCTCTACCGGTTTCGCGGAATAACCGCTTCTTCAGGAGGATAAAGGGTCCGGGTAGACCAAAAACGGCTAATGGCGAGATCCCATAAATTCCCCCCCGCGGCGGACAAGGGGGAGTGCAGAGGACCGTCTAAAGCTAACATATGTAGTAAAGGAAATTACTGGGGCTGGATGTAATGCAGAGTGGAGGAGCTTTAGATACAAAGGTGCGTCTTGTTGGGTGGCTATTTAACTGTACAAGAGCCACTGGAGTTTGGCGAACACAGGTAGCTGGTAACTATTGTGTGTCCTTAGGGAAGGGTAAGCTGGGAAGCCCTCCGTCCATGCATCAGCCCCGCATGGAGAGACGCTGTCCGCCGCGGGGGGAATTTACGGGATCTCGCCATTAGCCGTTTTTGGTCTACCCGGACCCTTTATCCTCCTGAAGAAGCGGTTATTCCGCGAAACCAGTAGAGGAATATCTATACCCCACCTTGACAGAAATTTACGGGGGAACCCGTCATTAGTCAGTTTATGTGTGGTGTATACTGTGGTACAGTTTTTAACCAAATGTTGTTTGTATACTAGTATAGAATAAAAATAAAATTTATATTTTACTAAATCAATATTGTCATTCTATCAGTACCGAGAAAGTCCATTTAATTTTCTTTGGGTGTCCATGTGGGTTGGTCAGCCTTGGCAACTGCCCTGACATCTTCACCTCCCCTCTTCTTGTATGTCAATTTGGATGCTGGTACTTTTCTACGGCATATGAATCAAATGATACGTAAGGCTATACTCAATGTTTGATTCTGTACCCAATAAAATTATTTCTGTTATCTTTTCTAAAAGGAAATACACTAGTTAAAACGTAGCATAATTTTTTTATTTTTTTAGTGAACATTTCTAAATTTAAAAATCATTTTCTAAGCGATTTATAGATACAGTATGTATTAAACTGCAAGGAAAAACTTACTGATACATTTTATTACTTCCCAACACAAAATACCACCTGTAGGGTAAGCATTGTGTACAAAAAATGTTAGATGGATATTCCAATATGCTAAGAATGTGGCTTCACCAAGCAGGAAGGCTATCTAAAGCTGTGTACACATGAGCAGAATGTCCGACAGAAAAAGTCAGACGGAAGCTTTTCATCATATATTCCGATCCTGTGTGTAGCTCATCGGACTTTTTTTTTTCGAACATTCTGACGGACCTAGAAATAGAACATGTTCTAAATATTTCCGACAGAACCAATTCCTATTGGGAAAACCGCTCGTCTGTATGCTTTTCCGACGGACCAAAAATGAAGCATGCTCTGAAGCAAGTACGAGACGGAAGCTATTGGCTACTGGCTATTGAGCTTCCTTTTTCTAGTCCCGTCGTACGTGCTGTACGTCACCTTGTACGGGACGGACGGACTTTTTTCCGACGGCAAAACTGGTCGTGAGTACAGGGCATTAGAAGAGATGTAGGCATAAGCAAAGGACTGTAGTACTATGAAGCATGGTAGTCCACAGTAAAAGGTTGATTTACTAAAGGCAAAAAGACTGTGCCCTTTGCAAATGCAGTTGCTCCAGAGCTTAGTAAATGAGGTAAAGCTTCATCCAATCACATGCAAAGAAAAATTAACAAAACAGTATTTTTGCTTGCACATGACTGGATGTTGGAAGTCAGCAAAGTTTGCCCTCATTTACTAATCCCTGGATCAACCGCGTTTGCACGTGCACAGTCTATTAGCCTTTAGTAAATCAACCGCTTAGTCCCTCAAACCACTATTGAGATTTTTGCTTTGATACATTTTTTACCATAGCTGGCACTGGGCATCAGAGAAAACTTCTTACTATATAAGATGCTATTAATATACATGTATGAAATCTTTGCTACAGAGTGTTTGGAGGTGAACATTTCCTGATCCTCTTGCATTTCCACATATTGCACTGGAAAGTGAAATAATATCCTATAACAATTTGGGGTGATTTGGTCATTTATTCTGTCTAAGAAATATATACTGGCATCTCCTGCCCTTTGTTGAGCCATGTCATTGAAGTTGCATTCTATTATAAACTGCAGAAACAGATTGAGGAAACAGTAAGGGACCAAGAAGAAATGAGCGCCTCTTCTGATGATGGTCCTGAAAAAGTGCCACCTAAGGTGAGACTCTCACATTGCCTCATGCTATGAACAGACTTGAATGCTGTGAAATTGTGAGACAATTATCACATCTATATAGTTACATTAAAAAAAGATATTTGCATTATTATCACATTAAAACGCTGTCGGCAGATGGTATCACATTTAATGTGGATATAATTATGAACCAGGATTGCTGGTCCACACGTAGACTGCCTTTCCTGTTCAAATTGCAGGTTTGGCGTGTCATAGTATATTTGTCTGCACAAAGAAAGCATACTTCTGGATTTCAAGTTGCCCTCACTGCCTCTGAAGTGTCCTGAGACTATAGGCACACAGAGATCTGAAGTTTTTCAATGTTGTCTGCCTGACAGCTCTGCATGGTCTCCAAGGCCCTAATGAAAGGAGCAGGATGGAGTGGACAGTGGACAGGCTCCCTATACCAGGTCACAACATGTGCAATATTTTTTCCCATTTCACCTACTTCACAAAGCCAATGTACACAACTATACTTTAAGATTGTTAGTATTTTGTTTTAGCTTTAGGCCTCATGTACACTGCTGCTGGCAAATGGACGTTTAGGAGCAGTTGGGCATTTTTTTGTTATCTTATCAGTACATGTACACAGGGTCGTTTATAGTCGTTTCTAGGCAGTTACGTTTTGATGAATTTTTTGGAGCACAAAAAAATGCGTTCAGGACGGATATTCAGGGGCATTTGAAACGCCAAATGCCTGTAACAGCTTGTAAACGCGTGTAAACATGGTAACTCGTGTTTAGCCACGTTTCGTGTACAGGCATTTATATTTTTGACTATTTGCAAAAAAATACATATATAAGTTTTTAAGCGTCGTTTACTATCTGTTGTCCCGTGCCATTGGCTGAGAGCGCTGATCGGGAGCCGATCTGCAGGCCTTTTCTGGTCATGACGCTTCTGTCGGACTGGCTGCTGTATACACGGCCTGTGTGTACTAGGCTTAATTTGCATACAAGGGCAAATTAAGGCAGGAGCCAATTAACCTACCAACCTGTCTTTGGCATGTGGGAAGAAACCCACACAGGCACTGGGAGAACATGCAAATAGTTCTATGGTTGGGATTTGAACCAACAACCTAAGTGCTGTTAGGTGGAAGTGGCAACAACTTATTAGCCACTGTGCTGTTTTTTGTGATTTATAATGAGCATCAACATTTGTAATTTTACTGGCAACAAGTAATGCAAAAAATTTCCCAGATCCAAGAGAACAAAGAATCACTCAAAAGCTAGCCAGCTATAAGGTTTTCTTTGATGTTTAAAATATTAAGCCATTGACCTATATGGCCACATATTGGGGTGAAAATAATTGTAGACTTGAGCCGGCTACTCCGTATGAGGCCCCTCCTTTATAACATGGCGCTATGAGGAAGGCTGCTGCAGATGAAACGCATTAGCCTGATACAGTTGTGTTTTAATATGTAACCAATAAAGATTTGGATTTCTATGGATGATACCAAGTGGCTGACTTAAATCTACTATTAGGCTTGCTAATTAAGTGCGGAGACACTCTAGCCAGGGCATGGGTTCCCAGCCACAAGAAGCGGAATCTGCAGTTGAGAGTGGGTATTATCTTTTTCTCTACATACTGGGGTGCCAAGATTGCAAATATTTCTTGCTCCAGACAAATAGGATCTAAGCAGAAAATGGCACTTACCAGCAATGTCAAGTTGGGACTGATAAGTTAAACATTGGATAGGTCTAGGAAACACTGCCACAGTTATTTGCCAAATCCTGTGGCTTTAGTCTTGCAACAGACCCAACTAAAGCTAGTTATACACAGCAAGATGTTGGGCAGCACAGTGGTGTAGTGGTTAGCACTTTCCTCTAGCAGTAAAATGGTCACTGGTTTGAATGCCAACCACCACACTACCTGCTTGGAGTTTGCATGTTCTCCCTGTGCCTACATGGCTTTCCTCTGGGTACTACAGTTTCCTCCCACACTCCAAAGACATGCTGTTTGGTTAATTGGATCCTACCAAAATCTGCCTTTGTATGTATAATGGAGCTAGGGACCTAAGATTGTAAGCTCCTTGAGGGTAGGGACTGATGTGAATGTACAATGTACCGTATATACTCGAGTAGGCTGAAACCCCCCCCCCCCCGGCTTATACTTGAGTGAGGGCGCCCATCTGCAGCTGTACCTTCGATTAGTAAAACAGCGGGTGTCTCCCGCTGTGTCATGCAGTCTGTTTGGCGGCCGTCCATTGTAAAAAAAACCCCGCCTCCTCCTCGTCCGTGATAAACAGAACACTGATACAATGCTGGGAAACTGTATCAGTGTTCAGTTTATTAAGGACAAGGAGGAGACTTGTTGGCACTTTACATTGTAGCCAAGTGTCATTTCTTCAGTGTTGTCACATGAAAAGATAGAATAAAATATTTACAAAAATGTGAGGGGTGTACTCACTTTTGTGAGATACTGTATATATATATATATATATATATATATATATATATATATATATATATATTTGAAGGATTGTGTCATATTCAGTAATATTGTCAATATCACAAGCTTCATTGTTATTATTCCATATTATTAGACTAATCTGTCTGCATTTAAACAAACTTCATATGTTACTCAATTTTCCACCAATCATGCAAATGTCAGTAACAATTCTGGGTGGGGTGACTCTTTAATTATAAGCAGAGCATACCTCCTGATACCAACTCCATGTTTTGATGGTTATGAAGGAAGATAAAAGAAGTAATTTTCTTCTCTAGTGTGCAACGTCTCTCCAATGGTACAGGAGGTTGTGCTCCACGTATGATGAAATACTGTACATTTCTACCTTCTACCATACTGTGTATACCGAGTGATGCTCATTATAAAGCTACTAATTGCAGCACACTGCTAAAGTTCATGTAAAACAATCACAGGCGAGTGCCCTGACAATATTTCATAATTCCTGTACACCTGTAAGAGGCATACAATGTATTTATTACAAAGCAGGCTCTTACTATATATCAAAATGTTAACAAGGCTTTTAAGATAAAAAAACAATTACACAAGGGAATAAAACTCAAAGCTCAGGTAGGTTGCCACTGTTCTACACTGTAATGCCCTGTGCACACGGTCAGATTTTCCGATGGAAAAAGTGCGATCGGATTGTGTTGTCGGATATTCCGATCGTGTGTGGGCTCCATCTGACTTTTTCCGTCAGAATTTCCAACACACAAAGTTTGAGAGCAGAATATAAAATTTTCCGACAACAAAATCAGATCGTTTAAATTCCGATCGTGTGTACACAAATCCGATGCACAAAGTGCCACGCATGCTCAGAATAAATTAAGAGACAAAAGGTATTGGCTACTGCCCCGTTTATAGTCCCGACGTACGTGTTTTACGTCACCGCATTCAGAACGATCGGATTTTCCGACAACTTTGTGCGGCCGTGTGTATGCAAGACAAGTTTGGTCCAAAATCCGTCTGAAAAAATCCGATGGATTTTGTTGTCGGAATGTCCGATCAATGTCCGACCGTGTGTACGGGTCATAATGCCACACTGTTGAACTGGCAATATACAACATTTCAATCTGATTGTACAGATTTACCAAAACTATTTAACTTCTTGCCACCCATGTAATGCATATGTGTGTTGGCAAAGATGTTGGGCTTTAACACCTACACACATAGTTAGTTAGGTTGAAAAAAAGACACAAGCCCATCCAGTTCAACCAATAAAAGGGAAAAAAAATCATACAATCCCATATACACAATCCACTACCCACAGTTGATCCAGAGGAAGGTGAAAAACCCCAGCAAAGCATGATCCAATTTGCTACAACAGGTGGAAAAAATTCCTTCCTGATCCCCTAAGAGGCAATCAGATATTCCCTATATCCACTTTACCTATAAATGTTAGTATCCCAGTATATAATGTACATTTAGGAAGGAATCCAGGCCTATGCATTCATAGACGGCAAAGATTTCTGACCTGAGAGCGTGCCCACTATGTGCTCCCAGCACAGAAACTAAGCTGTCGACCTCTAGTAATAATTGGGAGTTGGTGGGATAGACTCCTGATCATGTGGCCACTGTGACAGCCAATCAGAGGGGTCACTGTGTCACTACCAGGAGTAGTTAATCCAGGAAATATCCGATTGCCTACTATGGAATCAGGAAAGAATTTTTTTTCTGTTGGAGCATATTCGAACATGCTTTATAGGGTTTTTTTATTGCCTTCCTCTGGATCAATTAGGGGTATAAGATTGTGTATATGGAGGTTTTCTATTCTTTTTTTTTTTTTAACTATCGGTTGAATTAGACAGTCTTTTTTCAACCTGACTTATGCACTGTACACAAGGTCTGATTTTCTGACGGAAAATGTGTGATAGGACCTTGTTGTCGGAAATTCCGACCGTGTGTGGGCTCCATCACACATTTTCCATCGGATTTTCCGACACACAAAGTTTGAGAGCAGGCTATAAAATTTTCCGACAACAAAATCCGTTGTCGGAAATTCCGACCGTGTGTAGGCTCCATCACACATTTTCCATCGGATTTTCCGACACAAGAAGTTTGAAAGCAGGCTATAAAATTTTCCGACAACAAAATCCGTTGTCGGAAATTCCGATCGTGTGTACACAAATCCGACGCACAGAGTACCAAGCATGCTCAGAATAAATAAAGAGATGAAAGCTATTGGCTACTGCCCCGTTTATAGTCCCGACATACGTGTTTTACGTCACCGCGTTCAGAATGATCGGATTTTCCGAAACTTTGTGTAACCGTGTGTATGCAAGACAAGTTTGAGCCAACATCCGTCGGAAAAAATACTAGGATTTTTTTGTCGGAATGTCCGAACAAAGTCCGACCGTGTGTGCGGGGCATAACTATGTAACTGTGCGATAGGGCAGACCTTCCCCCACCCACATAATAGCCCAAGGTGCTGGGCGGGCCGGGAAGGGATTAATGTGAGGACCTCCCTTAATGACCTCTTCAATTTTTTAGGCAAGTTCTTGCATAGTTGATGGTGGATCAAAGGAAATTGTAAAGTGTATGGTCAGCTTTAGGTTGTTTTTTTTTCATTTTTCCCACTTTCTGACTTCTAAAAAAAATGCCAGACAAGCATTTTCAGGTAGCTTGAAAATAGCGCGTTCGAATGGTCAGGAAAGTCCATCTTGTCAGTCAATCCACTTTTAAAAAGGCAGCAAGCACGGAAAATTGTTACGCACTAATAACAGGTATGCCACAAAGCCACAATAGTTGTTTCATCTGGCAAACTCTTGATGTGTAAACAAAGGCGCAACAGCCCCCCTCCTTGAGCCGCCACATTATTCATCATTACATTACATTATTACCTGGCACCATTCATTTAAATGTCAGAGCTAGGTACAAGGCTATATTTTATATATAATGGCATGTCCACCCTTTGCATTGCATGTGGTTCTAGCCATTCTGGCTATTTGATTAGTTTTATGTGTAATGCAATTCCGGATGCATTTTTAATGCATGGATTTTGAATCTTGGACAAAATAGTATTTTTACATTGAGAAGTCTGCTTGTGCCATATACCATGGTGTTATTATAGCCGACATTTATAAATACCATTCACAAAAATACTATTTATTGTCCTCATCTTCCTCAATGTGCTGCACTGGCTGTGCCTGCTATGCTTTTATGGGGCACAGTGAGCCATTATTTCCATATTTCATACCGCAGGTTTAGATGAATGATGAGTGACAGTCTGAAACTTTTTGCTGCTATTATATACTATTAATGGCTTCAAAAAAGCTGTATTTTAAAGAAACAAAAGTCCTACAGGTGGACTTATAATGTATCCTCTTAGTACCAAAAGGGCTTTATTTTGCTGTTTTCACACTACAGGGTTTTCAGAGATGGGGGTCTGCTCTATGCCCTGCTCTATGCAATGCACACTATTAATCTCTAATCCCTAGTCCAGTGATGGCGAACCTTGGCACCCCAGATGTTTTGGAACTGCATTCCCCATGATGCTCATGCACTGTGTGGTTGAGCATCATGGGAAATGTAGTTCCAAAACATCTGGGGTGCCAAGGTTCACCATCACTGCCCTAGTCTATCTCTAGAGCAAGCAAGAGAGGGTGGCTACATTCCTACAGTGGGACCATAGATAACAATAAATAACCAAAGCTACTTTTACAAGAAGGAGTTCATTAATTATTATCTAGTTAAAAAGTGTTTAACATCTGCGATATAGAAACAACGTAACACTTTCCGCACTGTGTACCCCTACTTCCAGACAGAGCTGCAGTCCGTGTAAACATTTCCTGTATGCACGCACAAGGTTCTGCAGCTATCGCTGAGTTTATCATGCACAAGGGGATGCACATAGCCTAATGCGGAACGCTTTTTCATTCAGTCATTTTTTCATCTTTCCATCTATTAAATCTTCTGCCCTTGTTGTTTTAACTTTGGATAGTAAAACATTTTTTTTTCTGCCAGTAAATACCTTATACAGCCCACTTCCTGTTTCTTGTCTGGTAAAAAGCCTAGGCTTATGACATCATGCACAGCTCTCTCTCTCACTCTCGTGAGAGCTTGCCAGGGAGGGGGAATGAGTCATAAGAGAGCCGATGAGAGCTGCAGAGCTGGGGGTGTGTCTGTGTAAATCCAGGAAGTGAACAGGCAGCAGCTTTAGCTGCCCACAGTTAAAATGGTTGCAGCCAGACTCAGTGGGGGGGAGATTTCTGCAGCATATTTGGCAAGTACAGAATCACAGTATATATCAAATAATATGAAAAGTGGTTGGAGGGAAGCTCCAGAATGGCACAGATGTTTTTATTACAAATTATGTGAGCAGACTGCAGTTCCTCTCTAAAGAGATCAGGCGAAAAAAAGACAGGGAAGCACACAATCTTGTGCCTTTTTTCAAGAGGCTTTTTTTCTGATGCTCCTCATTTTTAATCAGGTGGATAGTAAAATGTTTTACTATCCACCTGATTAAAAATGAGGAGCATCAGAAAAAAAGCCTCTTGAAAAAAGGGAACCCGTCCCTGAAACGCGTCGCCTTGGCAACCCACTGTTACCTGTCAGAGAGAGTACATCTGTGCATGTCTATGGCCACACGCGCTGTCTGTATACTGCAGTTATCCTTTTCCCTGGCCTGTCAATGCTCACAGAGAGAACCGAGTTTGGAGCTGTCAGCTACACATCACCACCAGCCACGGTGTCATTGTTCATTATTTCATGCTTTTGAGGCTGTGTACATTTCCTCCCCAACTGACATATGTGAGCGCAATCTTTTTCTGATACTATTCGTTTTTTAAAAATAGTTAATTGCGCAAGATCGTGCACTTCTTTGTCTTTTACTCGTAGATTTTTTTGCACCTACTCTTCCCTAAGTTATCATAATTGTGATTAAACTGACCATGTCATAAAAGAATTATGGGGGGCTGCCATTGCTGGCCTACTTCTAAAAAATGCATGTAGCCTTGCTGTGTCTATTGTCAATGCTTTTCATTTTGAAATTCAGTATCAGAAAAATGTCAGAATTGCAAGTCTAGGTTGGTCACTCAAGAGGCATTAGCCCTGGTTTACACCAGTGCCGCTTTGAAATCGTGCTACATCAGTGCGATTTGCACTGCCGATTTTATTAAGGCTTGTAAATTAATTTATCAGAAGTCTATGCATGAAAATCGGTCAGAGGTAGTGCAGGAACCTTTGTCATAATCTCTATAACATGAGTCGCGGCGATATGAAGGGTTCCAATGGGGTTACGACCTGTCATGCAATTTGGAACTGTCAAATCTCATGACAAGTCGCACCAGTGCGAACGGGGGCTTAAACCCGAAGCATCAGTGTAAAAGCCAGGCAACTAGAATTTTCAGAAAGAATGGTCAGTAATGGCGGCCTCCATGATTTTCTCATGAGAGGTCTCCTTGAAAACTGAATACAGTTTGCCAGTATTTACTAGATCTATAAAAGAAACTATAGTAATGAAATCCAACCATAACATATATAATAATGGACCTTTGTGATAACTCTGCCACCAGCTACATCACTAACCTAGTCCCAAAATACCAACCAAGCCGCTCTCTTCGGTCATCCCAAGACCTCCTGCTCTCTAGCTCCCTTGTTGCCTCCTCCCATGCTCGCCTCCAGGATCTCTCCAGAGCTTCTCCCACCCTTTGGAACTCCATACCCCAATCTGCCCGACTGTCCCCTAATCTATCCATCTTTAGGCGATCCCTGAAAACCTTCTCTTTAAAGAAGCCTATCCTGCTTCTAAATAACACTGTTTTACTTCCTCGATCAGCTCATCCCCCCACAGCTAATACCTTTTGTATCAATTGACCCTTCCTTTTCAGATTGTAAGCTCTAATGAGCAGGTCCCTCTGATTCCTCTTGTACCAAATTGTAATGTAACTGGAATGTCTGCCCTCATGTTGTAAAGAGCTGCGCAAACTGTTGGCGCTATATAAATCCTGTATTATAATAATAATAATAATAATAACATACCAGATATATCCTTCTAACTCCATGAAATCGGGATATATTGTGCCATTAAAATATTTTCTAAAGTATATGAACTATTTGTACATTCCACTGGCACAATCTGAGGCAGTAAAGTTCCCAATTTCTGTCCAAGTAATTGCTTCTAGACATATCTTTCAACCAGCTAGTCTTGGCCAACACAAGTGCAGCTCTGAATCCTCTTTGGCACGCTAAGCTCACCAAAGTGTGGTAAATTTGTTGTGGAGAAACTCGAGTGGCCAGTAACGAGCCCTGACCTCAACCCTACCGAACAAGGGAATGAGCTGGAACACCGATTGCAAACCAGGTCTTCTCATCAACAGCCGTACTTGACGTCACAAATGCTCTTTTTTGGCTGAAAAGGGCACAAATTCTCACATAACATTCCTTAGGCTCGATTCACATCTATGCATGTTGCTTTTGAGCGTTTCTGGAGTTTTTTTTGTGATGCTTGCCACGTTTTTGAGCAGCGTTATTACAGCGTTTTTGCCGCGTTTTGCGTTTTTTTTTTTTTTTTACAGTTTTTTTTTAGACTGTATACAGTCTAAAAAAATAAAAAACGCTGTAAAAACGCTGAAAAAACGCTGCACTTGCGTTTTTGATGCTGGTCCATTGAATTCTATTACATGCAAAACGCTGCATTTTGCATGAAAAAAAGTCCCTGACCCTTTCCAAAAATGCAGAGGTACAAAAAGGCATTGATGTGAACATGTTCCATAGGAACCCATGTTAAAAAATTCCCATGCATTTCTGCAAAGTGCAAAATGCATCAAAAAACGCACTAGTGTGAATGGAGCCTAAATCTTGTGGAAAGCCTTTACAGAAGAGTAGAGGTTGGTATAGCTGCGACGCGGAGTTAACGCTATATTACGATTTTTGGATGGGATGTCCAACAAGCTCATGTACAGTAGGTGTGATAGTCAGGTGTCCCAAACCTTTTGCCATATTGTGGTTGATTTACTAATACTGGAAAGTGCAAAATCAGGTGCAGATGGCCATCTTTGCCAATCAGCTTCTAACTTCAGCTTGTTCAATTAAGCTTTGACAAAAAAACCTGGAAGCTGATTGGTTTCTATGCAGAGCTGCACCAGATTTTGCACTCTCCAGTTTTAGTAAATCAAACCCCATAGTGTATCTTTGATGAGAAACACACTAAAATCAACCATTCTTCCTTTCTGGGGCTAGGGATGCCAGGTCATATCTTTTTTCCAGGTGCAGGTGATGTTTCCAGAACACCCCTAAACTCACCCTGGTAAAGAGGATGGCACTTCATGCTAACAGGACTCCAGCTCATTATCAGATATTTTATTTGTGCTTAACATTCTAGTTTGACTAAGGTCTACTGTAGGGTAGCTATGGAGTGTTGCTCCCATGGATGAAGTGTCTTAAAGAAAACCTGTCATGGGAGAATCATTGAGGCTGCCATTGCTGACCATAACTTCTGAAAATGTTAGTTGCCTGGCTTTCATGTAATGCACAGGCTTCATTGGTTTCTGGTTCAGTTAAAGTTGTTATAAAGGTAGAAGGTTTTTCCCCATTATATCTTGATCCAGTGATGTGCATAAGAGCAGCAGCCCTTCAGGGTTTCTATCTCCTCATTGGCTAACACAGCAGCTGCTCTCAATCAGCCAGTGAGCCAATAAGGAGAGAGCAAGGGTGGGGCCAAACCACACTCTGTGTGTGAATGGACAATGTCTTTTCCTAAAAAAGAACCCCTAGGCGTGGGATTTATAACCACTTGCTTACCGGGCACCTAAACTCCCCTCCTGCCCAGACCAATTTTCAGCTTTTAGCGCTGTCACTCTTTGAATTACAATTGCGCGGTCATACAACACTGTACCCAATTAAAATTTTTATCATTTTTTTCCCACAAATAGAGCTGCATTTTTACAGCGTTTTTGGCGTTTTTTTTTTTTTAGACTGTATACAGTCTAAAAAAAACTGTAAAAAAAAAAAAAAACGCAAAACGCGGCAAAAACGCTGTAAAAACGCTGCTCAAAAACGTGGCAAGTTTCTGGAGTTTTATATTTTTTGTTAAAAAAAATTTAAAAGACCGAAATTTAAAAAAAAATACAAAACCGTTTTAAATTTTGTTAATACATTTTGCAAATAGGTCATTTTTCTCCATCATTGACGTACGCTGATGAGGCTACACTGATGGGCACTGATAGGCTGCGCTGATGGGCACCGATAAGGCGGCACTGATGGCACTGATAAGGCGGCACTGATGGGCACTAGTAGGCGGCACTGGTGGGAACTAATAGGCGGCACTGGTGGGCACTGATAGGTGGCATTGGTGGGCACTGAGAGGTGGCACTGATGGGTGGCACTGATGGGCGGCACTGAAGGGCATTGATAGGTGGCACTGAAGGGCACTAATAGGCAGCACTGCTAGGTGGCACTGATGAGGCACTGATTGGCACCACTGGTGGGCATTGATAGGTGGCACTCGTTGGCATTGATAGGTGGCACTGATAGCTGGCACTGATGGGTGGCAGTGATGGGCACTGATGGGTGGCAGTAATGGGCACTGATCAGCACTGGTAGATGACACTGATAGGCAGCACTGCTAGGTGGCACTGATGAGGCACTGATTGGCACCACTGGTGGGCATTGATAGGTGGCACTCGTTGGCATTGATAGGTGGCACTGATTGCTGGCACTTATGTACTGGTGGGCACTGATTCCTGGCACTGGCGGGTGGCACTGGCAGGTGGTACCGGTGGGCACATATGAGGCGGCTTCGCCTCTTCCGGACCAATGTCCCCTCAACAGAAGCCAGTGATCGGCTTCTTTTTCTCCTCACGCTGTCAGCGTGAGAAGAAAGAAAAAACTATTACTGATCATCTGTTTACATCACATGATCAGCTGTCATTGGCTGACAGCTGATCACATGGTAGGGGGCCAGGATCGACCACTTATTCCGATCTGTGATCTATGGATTTTTCTATACAATTATTAATAAAAATTACTATTTTTATCTGTATTGTTTGATTGGTAGTGCCTTGACCACTTCAGATCTGTGCTATAGCCGAATGACGGCTACAGCACGGATCTGCTTTGCCGGGAGGCTGTCAATAGACGTCCTCCCCTTTGCATGCTCCCTGCAGGGGAGTCAATGAGACTCGGGTGATCACAGATTGGAATAAGTGGTCGATCCCGACCCCCTACCATGTGATCAGCTGTCAACCAAAAGTCCCACCCCTAGGGGTTCTTTCTTATTCCTATTTCTCATGGGATGTGGCACACCTTGGTAATCTTCTATATCAGAAATCCATTGTTTCATCAATGTCTATTCACAAGAGCGCGGCACAGGAGCAAGCCTGCTCCAGTGCCCCCATATCAAGAGGCAAGAAGGGGGGGGGGGGACTGCCAAGGGGGACCCAAAAATAAGAGGATCAGGGCTGCTCTGTGCAAAACTATTGCACACAGCAGATAAGTATAACATGGTTTTGATATTTTTAATTTACAACCTTTGCAATAAATTTAAGAACAGTATGAAGATAACAAATTATGACACTTTTCTGACACTCATTGACTCAAGTATTGCCACCACTGGCTGGTTTGTGGTTTAAGGAAGGCAACCCTGCCACCATACATAAGGGCAACATTAAAGGGTATTCCCAATTCCTTTACTATAGCTTAACATTAGAATTTACAGATACTAATTATATGTTCCTAGTCCCAGGTGTATAGATGGAAGACAAACTACACAAAATGAAAAAAGGAGACTGTACAACAGTATTTTACTTTTGAACCACCATTACATACAACTATGTATTCATTCATAAATCTTTCAATGCAAATTTAAATCTACCTTTATCATTTTCTTATAGCTATCTTTATATTGACACCCCATAATTCATTGCAAAGCAGAAGTCAGGTTGTGAGTAGTAGCGCTAGCACTATGAGCCAATCAACTGTGCAGCAGTCATCCTAACATAAACTATATTGTCAAAGGTATAAAAGTATTGGGACGCCTGCCTTTACACGCACATGAAATTTAATGGCATCCCAGTCTTAGTCCTTAGGGTTCAATATTGAGTGTGGCCCACCCTTGCTTTGTGCACTGGTGTGCAGTCATGTTGGAACAGGAAGGGGCCATCCCCAAACCGTTCCCACAAAGTTGGGAGCATGAAATTGTCCAAAATGTCTTGGTATGCTGACACCTTAAAGGGTAACTCCACTTTCGTGGGGGGAAAAAATAGCAAATAAAGAAAAAATAATATAGCGCATATAATTGCAATAATTTTGTAATTCAATGCTATTAAAAATTACCTTTCCTTTTCAATCTGCAGCCAATTTAATTTTCTGAGAATGCATTGCAATATGGCTACCTGGAGTTTTCTGTACACAGAATGTGTACTGACCACTCCCTAGAAACATCATTTCCTGCTTGTGTGATTGGCTCACCAATTTTCCCAGAAGTCTGCCTAAGATACAAGTCGGATTTCAGGCATCCCTTGTAACAAAAATGTCAATTTTGGTGAGATACTTTTAATAGGAACACATTTAAAGGGATGCAGGCCCAGCAGATTTCCTCATTAGTGCCCTGCAGCTGCACACCTGATAGATAATTATGAAACCACTCCCATTAGACCTACTCAGAACAGAGGCACAGACAAACACACATGGATTTCTTCAGAATAACAAAACAAAAGTTCCTTTCACTGGAACTAAGGGGCCAAGCACAACCCCTGAAAAACGACCCCACACCATAATCCCCCCTCCACCAAATGATTTGGACCAGTGCACAAAGCAAGCTCCATAAAGACATGGATGAACAAGTTTGGGGTGGAGGAACTTGACTGGCCTGAGTCCTGACCTCAATGTGATAGAACACCTTTGGGATGAATTAGAGCGGAGACTGCAAGCCAGGCCTTCTTATCCAACATCAGTGCCTGACCTCACAATTGCTCTTCTGGAAGAACAGTCAAACATTCCCATAGACACACTCCTAAACCTTGTGGACAGCCTTCCCAGAAGAGGTGAAGCCGTTATAGCTGCAAAGGGTGGACCAACTCAATGTTGAACCCTACGGACTAAGACTGGGATGCCATTAAAGTTCAGGTGCTTGTAAAGGCAGGTGTCCCAAAACTTTTGATAATATAGTGTGTATCAGGCACTTCATACATCTCACTTATAACATAGAGAATTTCTATGCATATCTCTTTTATATGGATATAGTAATAAGATCAAGGGAAATAGGTTTACTGGAAGTGAGAGAATAAGGACTGGCCCAGGAGGTTACTGCTGATTAATAGTCCAATAGGTAAACTGCAGGCAGAAAGATGACACAGAACTCAGCAGAGGGACACAATCTAGGCAGTAGTGTCACCTTCTACACTATGTATCATGACACAAGTGTGTGAATTACAAATAAGCCTGAAAAGAATTGCTAATCTTTTGACAGATATTGTAGTTTAAAAGTATGTACACAGATGATCCAAAACAGTATGACCACCCACCATAACATTATGACCACCCACCTAATATTGAGTAGATCCCCCTTTTGCCACCAAGGCACCCTTACCGATCTGCAGCTATGCAGCCCCATACACCACAAACTGCGATGTACTGTGTGTTCTAACACCTTTCTATCAGAACCAGCATTACCAATTTGAGCTACAGTAGATACAGTAGATATTCTATTGGATCAGCTACAGTAGATATTCTATTGGATCAGAAAACTACACGGAACAGCCTTAGCTTCCCACATGCATCGATGAGCCTTGGCCGCCAATGACCCTGTCTGCAGTTCTCTGGTTTTCCTTCCTTGGGCCACTTTTAGTCGGTCCTGACCACTGCAGACCAGCAACATCCCACAAGAGGTGTAGTTTTGGAGTTGCTTTGACCCAGTCATCTAGCCATTACATTTTGGCCCAACATAGTAACATTCTCTTGCTCAGGGCAGACATGTTGTTTTATTTATTACAAGTATGTATATAGTGCCAAACATTTTCACAGCACTTTACATATTGTACATCCACCTTAGTCCCTGCCATCAAGGACAGAATCTAAGGACCCTAGCTTACATACATACACATACTAGGATCCATTTACCTATCAGCACGTCTTTCGGAGTGTGGGAGGACACAAAGGAAACCAACACAAGCTCTTTAAGAACATGCAAACTCTATAGAGATAGTGTCCTGGTCGTGATGCAAACCATAGACACCAGGGCTGCAAATCAGGAGTGCTAATCAATAACCCAGCGTGCTACCCATGTTCCAGATTAGGAATAGATGTTTAAATGTTGCACATAATTTGTAATTCTACTACAAAATATCAAGGATCAAAGAAAATTATTACTGTACGGCAAGGTTCCTCACATAGCGGCCCTCGGAAAAGGTCAAAAGTTGTTATTTTTATCCTACCACAGTAATGTGGTCACGTGTACACCACGCAACATGTAAACCAGAGTAGTGTTCTGTAAATACCCGAACACACTGACATATCCCCAGAGTATCATTAGCAGCAATGCGTGCAGCCATGTGTTCCATTTAGATAAAATAAAAAATAAATATCTTTGCTTGTATGCAGCGCATTCCTCCACCTTCTGCAGCTGTGCTTATTAACTATTTTCTAAGCTCTGGAATAGAGGTATCCATTACAGATATTACATCTTCCGAATGTCACTCTTGATTGCAGATACAAATATCAGCGTTTGGTTTGACTATGAATCACTACAGTACCATAAAATCAAATTCGCTCTGAGCTATACTGCTCCCCCAGCCTGCCTATACTGAAATCCCAAGAAATGTCAATGAATGAGTTAACTCCAGTGCTATGTGCCAGCAGTTCAAAATGTCTGCCTTAATCCAATGAACGGAGAGGGGTGTGTGCATGCCAGCGAGGCCAGGTTCTTGCAGCAAAACCTCCTGTTCTTCCCTCCTGAACGCACACACTTTATGAACACAGAAGGGACATGGCAGCAGACAGGGAGAGAATTTGTTCATTCTTCCACAGCGCCATTAATGTACATACTCCAGTCCTCTTCACCAGTACACCACCCCCCACTTTCCCATCGCTTCCTAGAATAAATTAACACTGGGCATCAGTACAATACCGACAGACATAAATTAAACAACCATCTGACAATTTCAACACAATTTGATGGCTACGGTGGCACTTCAGATATAGTGACAGCTTGGAGTGGTGTCATCTTCTGACCGTGCCCCAACTCAGCTCCCTCTTTTTTTTTTATCTTCCAGCATTTATCATCAATTTTTTTTTTTTTATCACAATTCTAAACTGTCACCAATTTATAGACCTTTCTGTTATGCTTTAGCTTGAGACGCATGTAGTAAAAAATAATTTTCAGTTATATATGCAGCAGCCCCAGTGGTTTATTTACCAAAGCATAAATCTATATGTAAGGTGCAGTCAACCAAAGCAACCAATTATTTCACTGATCTCACTACAGTAAACTGCTATCTGGTTGGTCACTAAGAATTGTTGCACTTCTGCCATCATCATCTTTATACTTATTGAATAAACCCATCAATGTCCAACCTAAATTATTCCTTCCTATACCCTTTGTCTGATTTATTGGCTGTTACCTCTTCCTGTCTGACAATAACCTTTATGTTCCTGAGCCACCTACTAATTCCTAAGGATACCTTAGTGGTTTTGTCTACCATGGTCTTCCTTAATTTGCATTCAGATAGATACCAGCTGCTTGACAGGTCCATTCTCAGATATTGTCTGCCTATGTAGTGTTTGCTATATTTTGGAACACCAGGAGTGCTGCTTTTTCCATGTATAATTTTTTGTCGTTAGTAGCTTTCCCCGTTTCCTATGATACAATAAGCTCTCTTTAGTTCATCCCTAATATTTTTCCATTTATTTTAAGTTTTGATTATTAAACTACATACATATCATTGTTAAAAACTGTACTTATGAAGTAGTAACGATGACAACTTCTATTATTCTATCTAGATTGTATGCTGTGCAAATTATGTAACAACGGCTCCAGAGGAAGTGTACTAGGTCCAGGAATCACGTTGAGCCTTAAGATCATCACACGTGGACAAGATACATTATTCTGTCAATTTTGGCGTTTTATGGTTATATATTGGAAAAGAAAACATTTTTAATGTAATGACAATATATTTTAATATGAATTAATAAAACAGTGTTTTTTTTAAATATAACAAATTTCTGTGCCTCAAAAGTCCCACTTTGATACTACAAGGTTTTAAAGGATGACCTTTTACTGTAAAGTGTATGGGATATGATGATACTGCTTCAATAAAATATAATGCTAACAATAATTATTCACTGAGCCAAATACATATGGGAGAAAGAGTATAGTAAATCTTTATCTTGTTTTTATTTCCAAGTGGCAAATTGGTAACATCAAGGGGTTTATAAACCTATAGAGATCAGTTACAGATACTTTGAAATATTCTCATATGTTTTAAGAAACATAGAAGAGTAATGGCAGAAAAAAGACAAAGTGGTCCATCAAGTCTACCCCATTTTATTTTATTTTTTTGAGTATAGATCTAAGTTGGTCCCAAGCAAGTTTGAAAGCGTACTTGTACCTACATGTAAGCATATAATAAGGTCTACCTGTACAAACAATGCACTGTTTAGGAGATATTCACATCTGAAGCGGCTGGTGAGGTCACCAGCACATGCATAATGGGCTCTGAATGGATGGCACACTTGAATGTGCCTTCCATTCAGATCGCTGTGCCGTGATCGTGACTCCTGAGTGAAGTCATCGCTGACCAGCCATTCAAACAGCAGGAAGGTAGACCGTTTTTTTGTTTTTCTTCTAAGAGACTGTACCACCGCTTGAATCTGCTCCTTCATTAAACTAATACTTTCTAAGATTAGTTTGAACTTTCCTCCTGCTAAGAGGAATTATGTCATTCCTGTTCAGTATTGTAATATTTATACTTTACTAATAAGCTGACTACAGTAGACCTAAATATAATCTTTATAATCTAGATCTATATATAAAATGATAAAAAGGATACATGTAATTTACTTTTGGTTGATGAGTCCATCCAAAGACCACTACTAGAAGGATGGATTCAGAAACATATAGAGGCCTCCCCAATAGCGGTATGTACCAAAGATATATGACATTGACATACCAAGGCCATTTTCTGATGAGATGAAGCTTCAACATATTCTATATAGTGAAAGAGTGTGAACACTTGAATGAATGAGAAACATCAGGATAGGTTTGAAGGGTAGCTATTCAAGGCTTTCAGTCCCGAGCATTGCTCAAAATAGTACATTCTCCAACTAAAGACATTTGCCATAAAAACTACAAAATCACATAGCCAAACAATGGCATACCATAATTCACAGAATTCAGAAAACACTGAAATAATCATTAACAAGGCTACTACATTTACAATAATAACCCATTCTATTCCATATATATCAACATAGTTAGTCGAGTTGAAAAAAGACGCACATACCAAGTTCAAGCAACAGAAGTAAATGAATAAAGAGAGTAAATTATTATTATTATTATTATACAGGATTTATATAGCGCCAACAGTTTGCGCAGCGCTTTACAACATGGGGTAGACAGTACACTTACAATACAAATCAATACAGGAGGGATCAGATAAGTAGAAACCCATCATATATAGTCTCCTATACCCATAATCCCAGTATTAAAAAAACACATTATGTAATAATTCTTAAATAAACACAATGGCCATAAGGGAACCAGTTTGTAATCCATTAAAAAAATTAAGAATATTATAATGTCTGCAGATTTACAGAAACATATGATCAATGCAGTCAAAAAGATGTTACAAAGTTACATAGTTAGTCAGGTTGAAAAAAGATACAAGTCCATCTAGTTCATCCATAAAAAAAAAAAAAATAAATAAAAAAAAAATAATATCATACAATCCCATATACACAATCCTTCACCCACAGTTGATCCAGAGAAAGGCGAAAAACCCCAATACAATTTGCTACAGTAGGGGGAAAAAATCCTTTCCGATCCCCCGAGAGGCAATCGGAATTTCCCTGGATCCACATGTCATGCTTCAAAATTGCGCATGCTCGCGGAATGGCGACAAACTTTGGCACCCAAAAATCTCCATAGGCGACGCCCCAAAAATGTCTAAAGGCTGCCAGTCTAGAGCCACAGAGAAGGTCCAGTGTCAGAACCATCGCTCTCACTCCAACGATCACGGCACCTCACATATGTTGTGATAAAATTAATATGAATGTATTAAATCTTATAAAATGTTTGCCTAATTTAATGCCTGCTGCTATATCCCACTCTCTAGTCTTTTCTATATATATCTATATATATTCTTATCTATATATATATCTATATCTATATATATCTATATCTATATATATATCTATATATCTATCTATATATATATATATATATATATATATATATATATATATATATTTATATATATATATATATATAGATATATGGATATATATATCTATATATATAGATAGATATATATATAGAGATAGATATCTATATATATATCTATAGATATCTATACATATATATAGATATCTATGTATATCTATATATATAGATGGTAGGATAGATAGATGGATGGATAAATAGATAGATCTGCAGCTATACAGAAACTTTTATTTTATTGTTATTATGCAAAGTCGTTATTTCTATTCTCTCACTTCATCATAATTTATTACAAAAAAATGTGCCTGCTTTATTCAGCCTGGTCAACACCCTTCCCCCATTTCCATCACACAAGCTTTCCCTGGTGCAGGGAGAAATTATTCATTGGCACCCTTTCAGACATGCATGCAAGAAACTAATTAACATGGGCAGACATGCAACCAGCGATAAAGCTCACTATACACTCTCACACATCCACACACACACACACGCACACACACAAACAAGCCAGCCTTGTCTGGGGGGACATTGAAAAAAAAAAAAGGCTTTGTCGCTAATTTAGGCATCTGTCTGAGTCTAGTCTAGTCCTCCCGGCTGGGTAATTTTTTTTCCCACCCCCTTTGACAATGCTGGGAACATGCCCAGAGACCCCTCATTCAAATCCCCCCTTAACAATGCTGTCATTGTGCTATCATAGAGAAAAGGGGAAAGGGAGGAGGAGACCTGAATAAAAAATGTTAACCCACTAAAGTGTTTACTAACAGACTCTGCAGCTGTCCCACCAACCAACAGCCATGGGGAAGGGAAGGAACACAGGAGGTGTGTGTGTGTGTGTATGGGGTGGGGTGGGGGGGATATAAAAAAAACATTTACCCAAATGTGGTCTTGTGGGTGAACGTCGTTTCCTATAAAACACACCACACAAGCTGCTATTGTGTGCCTTAGAAAAACCAAGTATAACAGTGCTTCCATTATTGTATTTAGACTAATTAGGTGACTACACAACATGGTGTCTATTGGGGACACTCTGTTTATTTGTATGTTTACAGGTTTACAGCAACAATAAATGACAAGCCGAGCCTTAAGTACCATGTGGACCAAAGGGCACCAACCATCTCAAGCAAATAATTACAAAGTCAATAGTAATCTTGTCTTGTTACATTTTGAAGGTCACACTATTGTTTGTTTTGGGGACTTTTTTTTAGTGTTTTTTGTTATTTAAATGTTCGTGAATTACAGAATTTTAACCAATCATGACTCCATCCTTAAACAAGGAACCAAGACCCTGTTCACTGGATTTGTGAAGGTACTGAAGACACTTGGAGGTCTATTTATACATGTTTTCATAAACTTTCACCCAAGAATCAAATTTTTTTTTTCTAATTAAATTCAGTTGGAAAAATGCTTGAATCCTGGGATAAAGTTGTATGGATCTTGCTACATTTTAAAGGTGACACTATTGTTTGTTTTGTTTTTGTTTCTAGGGTTTTGTGTTATTTAAATGTTTATGAGTAACATAATTATAACCAATCATGACTCCATCCTTACATAAGGAATTAAGCCCTTGTTCATTGGATTTGTGAAGGTACTGAAGACACTTGGAGGTCTATTTATACATGTTTTCATAAACTTTCACCCAAGACTCACATGTTTTCTTCTAATTAAATTCAATTGTAAAAATGCTTGAATCCTGGGATAAAGTTGTATGGATCTTGTCTGAAAGCATTGAAAAAATAGACCTCTTCGTGTTTTATTTATTCCAGAGCTACAAAAATACCTGCACTTAAGCGGTATTAAACCCCAAAACAAAAACTTAAAGTGGTGGTAAACAGCTGAAGATGAAGAATTTAAAAAAAAATTCTGTAAGACAATGGCAGAATGTGCTAGTATGCATCGCATACTAGCACATTATAAAATAATCACCTTAGAACGAAGCCCTTCCAGTGGCGCCCACTTACCGCTGTGATGGCTGACATCCTTCCCTGGTGTTTCTTCCAGGTTCGCGGGCTCCAGGGCTGGGAGTGGCTGGAGCTGCGATGATGTCACTTCCACGCACGCGCGTGTAAGTTGCAGTTTTTCGGCACAGGCACTGTAAGCCAGACCTTCAGAGCGCATGCGCAGTTGATGTCATCGGCTGCATGCACTCTGAATAGCTCCTAAACAGTGCAAGTTTAGGAGATATTCACAGTACCTACAGGTAAGCTTTATTATAGGCTGTAGGTACAAGTGTTGTAACTGAGTTTACAACCACTTTATTTAATTGCAGCTCACCAATTTCTAGATGTGCATTATTTTTCTGTTTTAGTGTTTTTCTTCAGTTTTTTCCATCTGGTGATCAGGTGACATTCCACCAAAAAAAAGGAGGGGATCTCCACTAACCTAAGCAGATGTTCAAAGTAAGTTCAGGTTGTGATCTACAGCTTAAATCGGAGTTCCACCCAAAAGTGGAACTTCCACTCATCTGATTCCTCCTCCAGTATCCTCTCCCACTTCCGGGTGACCGGGCCACGGCAATCTACATCAGCTGCTCTGTACCCCTCCTCCTCCCACCTCCCTCCTCCCGCCTCTTCTGCCGGCCAGTGAAAGAGTGTAGCGCACATGCGCAGTGGGGGTCCGGCCATGATGCCGAAAGGCTACACTGCCGGGTTCACTTAGTAGCAAAGGCCGCGGCAGCACCCGACCAGCTGATCCGAAAATCACCTGCAGTGCCCTCTTCGCTGGACTCCAGGACAGGTAAGTGTCCTAATGTTAAAAGTCAGCAGCTACAGTATGAGTAACTGCTGACTTTTAATTTTTAAGGGGCGAGTGGACTCCTCTTTAAAGTGGGTTCAAACCCCAAAAAAATGTTTTATGCATTGCAGCTTAACAGACCTTAGATGTGCTTACTTCTTTCCTTTCCTTTTTTTTTTTTTTTTTTAAATCTTTGTTTTGCTTTATTTTTACCCAGGGATCCATCTCGTAACACACTTCCTATCTTAGGGGGTCTTCACTCTGGATAGAGGGGCAACGGAGACACCCCTGGACAGCAACATTGCCAATCTGGGGAGAGGGTAGTCTTGGACTTGGCTAACAAATTAAAGCTGAGCTACAGCTAACACATAAGTAATTACAGCAATAGTTTCCTTTTGGGATAAAGGTTTTACATAAATAAATGAAAGCTGACCATTGTGAGCAACCCATAGTAAATGGTTTGTCTCAGCCCACTAACTGCCACTTTTGCTGTTTAGCTTGGTATGTTAAAGGAGGTTAAAAAAACAAAAAAGACTTACTGGCATGATCACCAGGTGAAAATAAAGTAAGAAAGCCTAGAAAAAGAAAACGAATGCAAAAAAGAAACGCAACCAGGTGAGGAGTACAAAGACAAGTGTGTCTTGCCTACAGTCAAGCATGGTGGTGGGCGTGTCATGGTCTGGGGCTGCATAAGTGCTGCCGGCACTGGGGAGCTACAGATCATTGAGGGAACCATGAATACCAACATGTACTGTGACATACTGAAGGAGAGCATGATACCCTCCCTTCAGAAACGGGGCAGTATTCCAACATGATAACCACCCCAAACACACCTCCAAGATGACCACTGCCTTGCTAATAAATCTGAGGGTAAAGGTGATGGACTGGCCAAACATGTCTCCAGACCTAAACCTTATTGAGCATCTGTGGGGCATCCTCACATGGAGGAGCGCAAAACATCCACCAGTTCCGTGATGCCATCATGGAGAAGTGGAAGAGGACTCCAGTGGCAACCTGTGAAGCTCTGGTGAACTCCATGACCAAGAGGGTTAAGGCAGTGCTGGAAAATAATGGTGGCCACACAAAATATTGACACTTTGGACCCAATTTGGACATTTTTGTTTCCAGCGGTTTAGACATTATTGGCTGTGTGTTGAGTTATTTTGAGGGGACAGCAAATTTACACTGTTATACAAGCTGTACACTCACTACTTTACATTGTAGCAAAGTGTCATTTCTTCAGTAATGTCACATGAAAAAATATAATGAAATATTTACAAAAATGTGAGGGGCGTACTCACTTTTGTGAGATACTGTAGGTCACAATAAAGAGACGCATTATGATTGATTTACTATAGAAGTTGGGAATGCTAAGAGAATACCATGAAGCTGTGTTCACTTTAAAGAACCAATAAAGTCCAAGGAAAGTGATTGCCTTGCATATGATTGGCTGATTGAAGTGAATGCAGCTATACCTTATTCACTATAAAAGATTATCCACTAAAACTGCAAAATGCTATACAGGTAGCCAACCAAAATTTAAAAGGTATATTGATTAAGTAGTATAGTAAGAATATTTTTTTTTTCACCACAATAGTGAATATAACAATTGACACAACAAAAGAGAGATCCTGGGGCCCACCTGTTTTTTTTTTCAAATTTTATTGCATATAAGCATCTTTTAGCTACCATGTACATTGTGGCCCACAAGACATTTCAGGCTAGCAGTGCCTTTCTCAAGTACTCAGCTGTCTGAGCAATCTAACAAATCCCCTAAACAGTGAATGCAAACCTAATTTGAAAACTGGAAAATGCTACATGCTGGGAGCTCAGTAGGAATTACCAGGTGATTTCCCATTCTGCAAGATTATTGTCTTGAGATGGCCTATTGCAGATCATGGAGTTCTTGGTAAGGTAGCAGCTTGTCTGTGGCTACCCTACAGGTGGGCTCAGACATTGGAATGTGAAAGAATGTGAATACATCGTCCTTTAACTCTCAGGGCACTAAATTGGTAGAGACTACAGAGCATTCCTCAAACTTGTAGGTTAACTTGGCAAGGCTTATAAGTACTTTCTTTAGAAAGGGAGAGAGGGGTTTCAGCACATAGGCAGAGGAATAATATTAATCAGGGATTTTTTTTCTAAGCTACCCAATTGACTATTCCCCCTTGTCATGGTGTCAGCAGGTGGCCTTCTCAGGGGACTCCCGGTGCCTGATCTAGCCAAACAATGGTAAGATACTTCCAAATGAACAAGATTAGACCAGATATCAATTTTATATTCCCATCTTTAATGTAACGGTATTTTAAAGAAAAAAAAAACATACAGCCATGGGAACAGACATAACAGATAGACTTACATTTAAAAAAAAAAATAATGTGCAGTAGACCATAGCAACCAATAAGCAATCAATCTTCAGCAGCTTTGGGTGGGCAAATTAAAGATAGCTAATACTGATTGGTCACACATCACTTCCTGCCCCCCACACACCAATCATAGTTGTTTCCTCATAAGTTGCACACACTTTTTGCATTATTTCACGAACAAAAATGTATATGGCTTTTTCTCTTGTAGAACTCTCATTTACATGTCATCAGTCCCTAACATGCTTTTGTTTCATAAACTTTGTAGACAAAATTAAAGCTTGTTTTTTTTTTGTTGTTTTTTTTAATCATTAAAATGTCTACCATAAAAATGATAACACATTTACAGTACAAGCTTTTCTACAAAAACATGCTATTTGCTGCACAATTTATCATCTTGCTCAGCGGATTAAAATGTAAGAGCTCATTACTATGGAACAAGAACCCTGAGCACTTTCCAAGCAAATTGCTATACAAGCGTATTTATTTTAGTTCCTTGGTTTTTTTTATTTTTGTACCTAGGGTACAAAATTGAGATGCTTAAAAAATATATTTATATTATATGTTTGCTGCCTAATGCCATCACACATTTCTCAGGCCATGAAATAAATGTCACTAGACAATGTAAAGTGACTTCATAATGCATTTGTGGAGGTCATATTGTTGATGTTGCCAAGCAACATGGCTGATGTTCCTCTGTCCTCGGGCTGTTCAGCTGTCTAGTAGTTTCTGTCATTTTAAATTCTGCAAATTTGTCTCCTTGCAATTTAAAAGAAAAGTAAAGTAGTGATTTTTTTCCCCAAAAGCCCATAGTAATTCAAAATCAAGTAAGCATTTAAATCTACTCTTTTATCAAAAACAACTTGGAAGATACATCTTAAAACGAATTAAAACCTAACTATACTTAAAACAAACATAAAAAAAATATGCACAATGGATATTTCCGATTCCCGCTACCCTACCCAGCAACCGTAATCTTGCTAAGGATGCTGTCATATCAACAAGAGTGCTGGACTATGTCCGCCCTTTCTGCCCAGCTTCTCCATTCATAGAAGCCGTACTACAGCTTCTGTGAATTGAACAGAAACTATGAAGTGGAGGCAGAACTTTCAATCATTTTCCAACCTCCATTCATAGATTGTGTTTTATTCATAGAAGCTGTAGTATGGCTTCTTTGAATGGTGGATCTTGGCAGAAGGGACATCAGTCCAGCACTCTAGTTGAGTGCCTTTGACAGCATCCTTAGTTATTTTAACCCCCATCACACCAGAAGATTATAGCGGCATGGGTGGGGTTGGATGGGGGGCATTGGAGGAAGAAGATCTCTGCTAAATCCGGATACAGCAGCACAAGGGACCCTTATCTCACTGAAGATAAGTAATGTCCCTTGGGCTTACTCTTTTTTTTAAGTAATCTTAGGCTTTAAAAAAGTTCTTTGGTCACAGCATACACTTGTTATGACATTGTAATAGCAATACAAAGAATAGTTATTTTTAACAATCCATTATAAGCTTACTTGAATTCCCTGCATGCTTTGCAGCTTCTCCTCTGCTGTTCTTCTGACATCTAAGGACTACATATCCCATGGTGCCTTGCTAGCTCCAAGCAGTGATTCCTGTACTGGCTCCGCCTCCTGAAACAACTTCTCTCAGTATCTCTGTAGTTCAGAAGGCAGGCTCTGTGAAATGTATGTCACAGCAGTGCCTATTCATAGGGCATAGTGAATATACTGTGTTTCCCCAAAAATAAGACCAGGTCTTATATTAATTTTGGCTACAAAAAACACACTATGGCTTATTTTTTTAGGGGATGTCTTATTTGTTTACGGTATGTACAAAAATTTACCTTCCCATGTCAGCATAGGAGTCAGCATTGTGAAATTCTGTAATCCCAAAAATAAACCTTAGTTAAAGACCAAGTAAAATCATGTAATCTGTTCTGTAAAAAGATTATATAATGTGCAGTGTGTATCCTTGTGTAACTCGTGGAAAATACCTTATTTACAGCGCCGCTGGGTGGTCACGTGACCCGCCGGAGCTCTTCTTCCCGGCTCCGAATACTGCAGAGGGAGAGGCCAAAATCCCCGCTGATGTCAGCCCTCTCCGAGCGCTGCAGAGGGAGGGGCTGTTGATGTCAGCTGGGAGGAGAAGAGAAGAGCTCCAGCGGGTCACGTGAGCGCCCAGCGGCGCAGTAGATTAGGTATTTTCCACAATAAAGTTACACAAAAAGACATTATATAATGTTTTTATAGAATGCATTACATGATTTTACAAGGACTTTAACTAGGGTTTATTTTCAGGGTAGGGCTTATATTGCAGCCATCCCAGAAACTCACGCTAGGTCCTATTTTCGAGGTAGGGCTTATTTTTGGGGAAACAGGATATGTGACACAGAATCCAAGGGAGTGTGAGGATCTTCACAAAGTTTACATACGTCAAGATTGCTCAGATTAAAGTGGGAGTAAACTCCCATGTATGATTTTTACCTATAGGTAAGCCTCTAATAAATCAAAAATCATATAGGATATGCGTGCTAAAACATAGAAATTGCAAATGAGCAGCCGCTTAAGCAATCTGTGACACTAGATGCAAGAATTGTCATGAATATATGAAGCAGCGCTAAAGAATTGAACTCAATATAGTGAAAACACAAAAATAAATCAATATAATGACATCAAACTTATTGGGTGAAAAACGTGTATAAAGAAATCACACCAAATATATAGTGTCCATAAGAGCCCATTCATAAGGGCTACAAAGGACAAATATATGTGAAACAAGAAAATCCAAAGAAAACAAATCGTCCACGATTCACTTGCTCCTCCAGTGTCCCCATAATCACAATTCATAGTGCTTCCACCACAAGGTGACACCAAGTATTAAAGCCTCTTACCGGATCCTGTGGACCATCAAATAGTATGGTCAAATGCGCGTGTTACATCTCCTTATAAAGGGAAACTCCAAAGCACCAAATGTGATCCAGTCAGGGTTGGTTCATCAGCAGGATGAAAAATAAAAAGCATATACGCCCATAAAAAACATTTATTCAAAAATAACAAGTGAAACTTGCAAAGGGAATCACGCTAAGCAAATCCTTGGGCAATAGGTTTAAAAAAACTTTGATATAGCAATAAAATCATATACAATTGCTCTCCCAAAAAGCAGCAGGCTATGTGGCTGCACCGGACTCTCCCACTCTCCCGGTCAGCAAGCGCGCGTGATGACGAAACGTCGTAGCACTCCCAACTAGTTTTGTCAAAGATATGACGTTGTTGAGGGACTGAGTGACCTATAGGTATTGTAAATATCTCCTAAACATGCACTGTTTAGGAGATATTTACTTTAGATCCAGCTGGTGACATCACCAGCACATGCACTCTGAAGGAACGGCATACCCATGCTGCTCCTTCAAAGCTGTGTCGTAAACAGCGACTCCCACGCGCATGCTTGGGAGTGACATAATCTCTCGCTCGGCCAATTCGATAGAAAGAAGAACGAGTGAAGATGGTAACCTGTGGCGGCCTGTCCATTAGGGACGCCATAACGCCACCCCCCCTATCCACGGCTGCCAACCCCATGTTCTATCCACGGCCGCTATTTTGACAGCCACTTTTGACCGCCACCCCCTATTCATGCATCCGGCCCCTTTCAGGGTTCCGGGCACATGAATTATAGCTGTGGGGGGTGTTTCTTTTTAAGCACCTGTTTAGAGACAGAGACTCTAATAGGCTTCAAAATAGGGTGGGCTCGTGGCACAGACCATTGCGCCAGGAACCCACCCAGGTGTTACCACAGCGAATGAATATTCGCTATTGAAACACTGATCCTCAATCCAGGCAATCAGAAACAGGTCTGAGACCAGTTTTCCGATGGGACGCCGAGGAGGAGGGAGGAAACGGAAGCCGCCGCAATGCCCATGGAGAGCAGTGGAAGGGAAAGCCGTCGGACCTGCCGCCAAGCAAGGGAGGCTTCTGGTGAAGCCCGGGAGAAGCGCTGCCCACCATAGATGCACCAGACCCACCCGATCGACCAGGGTGGGTCTACTACTGTTACTGTTTGCCGCTCCCCCCAAAAAAAATGAACACTGGCCGCCACTGATGGAAACACCTTCACTGGTGACAGCGCAAAACTGGAGGGCTTCATTTTCAGGTAAGTCTGTCATAATATGCTAGTATGCGATGCATACATTATGATTTAAACTGCACGGGCCCCGATTTTTTTTTTTTCTTGGATGCGGTTTACTACCTCTTTAATAGGACTAGGGTAGAAATAATTGAAATACAATGTGGAAATAAACATATGATTTTACATTTTGAACATAGATGTACTTAAAAGCAAGTATACAGAACAACATTGGCTTTCTAGTAGCTTCACTAGAAAAATGGCAACCAAAATGTTGGTGCAGCTTAAAGTACTGTTGTTTTAAGATCCACCCAAAAATGCAAGTATAACTAAAGGCAAAACTTTTTTTTAAGGTTTGGATAGAGTGGAAAGGGATTAGAACACCTGTCAGTTCTCAACGTCATCTGTGCCCCCGCAAGGGAGATTCACCCCCTCTATTTGTCCTGTTTACCATTGTCATTGAAAGTGAAAGTAAAGAAAATCCCACATTTTGGGTTTACCCAGGAAAGGAATAGAGGGTAAATCTTCCAATGGGGACACTAGTTTTTGTGACCTGGGGGGTCCCCAAGAAATCCCCTTAATTTGCAGGGATTTCCTCTCACTTCTTGTGTGGCTGTGGGACAGGAAGTGAAGGAAAACCTCTGCAATGGGAAACAGATGGCGAAAAAAAATCTGACAGGGATTCTAACCCTCCTTTACTCTATCCAAAATGAAAAAAAAAGTTTTGCCTGTAGTTCTACTTTAAATTTCAAGAGATACTGGCTTTTATTTCTTCTACACTCCTATTCTGTAAGCCAAACATAGAGAACAGGCTCCCTTCATCCAAATATCAGTTCTCTTCAAGGGAGCATTAAACCTCTTTTAGAAACTAGTCCCCACTGTGCATTTCAAGTAGTATCACTTCTTCTGGGATGAATGAATATTTAATTTTAATAGGAGCAACTATAATAGAGAACAAACAAACAGCAAGCAAAAAACGGCAGCAGGTGAATGTTTTCCAAATTTTTAAGAGGCATTGTCACTTTGCCCATTCATGCCTGGAAATAGTCCACCTCACCCCGGAAGTGGTGCTTCCAAATATGTGACAGGGGGCTGTCTGCAAAAAACGAACACTTTGTTCTGACTGCGCTGTGACTGTCTCTTTAACCACTTGCCGACCAGCCGCCGCAGTTTTACTCAGGCAAAATGGCATGGCTGGGCGAAACGACGTTATGTTGCGTCGCTTCGCCCTGTGGCCACTAATGGCGCTGCTCGCCCCCGGAGCCGATGAGAGTGCCCGGCAGTCACAATCACCGCCGGGCTCCCGCGATCGCTGCTGACACACCGAGAAGCAGGATTTGTGTGTGTAAACACACAGTTTCCGGTTCTCTGAGGGGAGAAGAGACTGATCGTCTGTTCATACAGAGTATGAATAGCGATCTGTCATCTCCCCTACAGAGTCCCCTCCCCTCTTCAGTTAGAACACACACTAGGGAACACAATTAACCCCGTGGTCGCCCCCTAGTGTTAACCCCTTCCCTGCCAGTGACATTTTACAGTAATCAGTGCATTTTTATAGCACTGGTCATTGTATAAATGACAATGGTCCCAAAAATGTGTCAAAGGTGTCCGATGTGTCCGCCATAATGTCGCAGTCCCGGTAAAAATCGCAGATCACCACCATTACTAGTAAAAAAAAAATATATAATAAAAATGCCATAAAACAATCCCCTATTTTGTAGATGCTATAACTTTTGCGCAAACCAATCAATATACGCTTATTGCGGGTTTTTTTTACCAAAAATATGTAGAAGAATACATATCGGCCTGAACTGAGGAAAAAAATTGTTTTTTTTATATATTTTTGGGGGATATTTATTATAGCAAAAAGTAAAAAATATTGCGTTTTTTTCCAAATTGTCGCTCTTGAGAGCGTTAAATGCTTGTTATGTCTAGGGGGAGATAAGACTGCTGCATTAGTTATCTTACCCCTTCTCCTGACCGGCTATGGTCAGGGCTGGATCTATGAGGGTGCTGGGGTGAGCTTACCCCCCCAGATTTTAGTCGAGCCCCCCCCCCCAAGTCTCTGAGAGTGCTTTCACTGATCCATGGGCCAGTCTGATGCAGACAGTTGATGTGAGGAGGCATGCTGATAGGGACAATCATGTAGGGGGACACTCTGATAGGGAAACCTGATGTAAGGGGGAATGAGGATGGGGACACTGATGCAAGGAAGCACTCTAATGAGGACCCTGATGTAAGGGGGCCCTCTGATGGGGACATCTGATGTAAGGGGGTACTCTGATGGGGACATGGATGTAAGGGGTCACCTGATATAAGGGGGCACAGATTCTGTTTAATCACCCTGATCTAATGACATCCTAACACATACATTATGCCCCTTGGCTTTTTTTACTGCACCCCCACACCACATAGGCTAGATTAGGCCCTGGCTCCGGTGCTGTCCTCTTCTCTCCCCTGGCTCTCCAGGCTGTGGGCAGTCCCTCAGCACCATCAAAAACAATACAGGGCTAATAACCCTCCATTGTGACTGGAGATGGCAGGAGTGTGACGGCAACTGGAACCACCTTAGAGAGAAGGCTTTACGGGACCGGTCCATAGTAATTTCATTTCACTGCCTAAAATTGTGTTCTTTGTTTTAGTTTATTTCATGTATTTCACATCTGAACAATGATCAGTTATCTAGAATGACTGTAGTTTAAAGTAGCTTTACCCTTCTAGAAGACTATACACTACCAATGGTAGTCTTTGTATCATCAGATTTTTTTTCTCCTATTGTGTACCTTGTATCTTTATGGTTATACAAGCTTCTTGAAGAATGGCTTGTGCCTATGGGAAATATTCAGATTTTCATGCCGCTGATGATGATCTGTAAACACATCTGCATCTATGTACACGTCTATCTGTGCATGCTGAGAGCTCTTAGGGAAAAATCCCATAGACACAGCTCTATTCTGTAGACACAGATGTTTTACCATTTAGTGACAACCACAATCTGAACAATTCCCATTGTGTAAAATGCATACTTCAGAAGCTGGTGAAAGCCAAGAGAATTGCATTGGTTATTGAAACTGTTTACAAATGGATGCTTTTCTGTTTAGAGATGAGCAGATTTTGGCAAAAACTGATGTCACTAAAATGATCTATTATTTTTTTCCTTCTTTATTTAGGAGGTTTATTCAGGGTAATTTAGTCTTCTTGTGTTCTTTGTATTTGTTTTTTTCTTTACATTGTTATTTGTGTATACTGTCACTTAAAATGTTTTATTTTACATTTTACATTTTTTCCATTGTCTGTCTTTCTTTCTTCTGTGCAACAAAAAGTTGAATTATGAGGTTATTTTAATATTTTAGTATAAAGCCCCTTATACTCCTAAAACCATAAAAAATACACTTTTCTTCCCCATTAACTCCTACAAAACATTTCAGCAAAATAATGAATTTTCACTGAAATCTGTTGATTTTTCAACAAACTTTGGGGAAAATGTAAATTTAATCCTGCTCAGCCCTAGTTCTCACTGTGCCTTTGATAGTGCAAAGCATAGTGTTCCGCTATAGCCACGCCTCATTCCAACTCAGAGTGCTGGATCCTGGCGGTCCCTGGCCCCTCCACAGAACCCATCCACAAAACTGCCTACTGTTTTGAAAGCATTGTTTTAGTGTATGCAACTCTATGACACCAACACGTTTTGCCCTAAGCAGAGCTTGCTCATAGGGTCCATAGGGTTACTCATGAGTAAGCTCTGGTTAGAGTGAAACCTGTCGGGTGCCTATGATCCTGGTGGAACAGTCTGTATGTCAGAGTGTTGAAAAAATGTGAATAAGGCTTTTAAAACAGTGAGCTACTTTTTTTCCTCTTCATGAGTTTTGTGGACGGATACTCTAGGCTTGTGTGGCTAACTAGTAGAGGGTCCTTGTCACCAAAAGACCAGATTTTATGTGTTAAAATGTTACAATTATTAATCTTAATAATCAAAAGGAGGAACATTTTATACTGAATGAGAATACGGCAAAACACCATTGTTCTTATTCTAATGTTCTTCTGCGAGGTGCTGAGTATTATAATATAGTTCGTTAAATTTCCCATGCAATGGCTGCACTTTCAAGGCTAAAGTATACAACACACATAGCAAGTGGATAGAATATGATCACATGTATCTTTTTACTATTTTACTATTTTTCAGGCACTGATGACACTAGTACAATGCCTACACAACTATGAATATAACTGTCATGCTGTCTTTGCACTCACAAGGCTATTTTTTTTTAAGGTTTACAAATGCATTTGGTCTTAAAACTCCTCAAGGACCGGCCTTTATATTTGTACATTTCCACCAATCCATTCATGAATACATGGCACATATAATTTAAGACTGCCCATGTATTTCCAAAACAAAAGAAATAGATGCAATCTGAGAGCAAATAATGAAACTCTGATCCTTGAAAAAAAGCAATATGAAGGTAGAGAGTTTCTTCAATTCTCCATTTTCTCTGTGGAAATGTATTTAAATCAATAGCTGATATATATATAAAAAAATATGCCCCTTATTGTGTATCCTGAAGGATAAACAAGTGGCCTCCTCCATATTGTCATTGGATCATCTATGCCTTAATCAGCATACAGTTAGACATACTCTCTCATACAGTTATGACCTACTTACAAACCTGTGGATTACTAAAACCAACTATAATACTCGATCAGAACTTGTCCTGGGGCGAGCTAAAGCCAAAGATCAACAGGACAACAACATCCACTTCACATACAAGGCATCCATTGCCAATAGAATCCAAGAGACAGGCTACAAATTACTAACTAGGTGACACCTAGTCCACGAAAACTACACACTCTTTTCTAATGTTCCCTCCATGTTTTGCATTGCAACTGAAAAAGAGGAACACTTTTGAATGTCTTTTTTGGGATTGTCCTTACCGATCTTATATCTTTTCTGGGACAAAGTCTGGGGAAAAAAAATTTAAACTCATGTACATAGACCTAAGCTTTGATAATGCAACATATCTTTTACACATACATAGTTACATAGTTGGTAAGGTTGAATAAAAAAGACACCAGCAGTCCATACAGTTTAACCTGTTTTGGTGTGTGTGCTCATGTCAACAATCATATCCCATATCCCTGTATACTGCGCTCACTAAGACGTCCATCTAATGCCCCCTACACACGGTCGGATTTTCCGATGGAAATTGTGTGCTAGGACCCTGTTGTCGGAAATTCCGACCGTGTGTGGGCTCCATCACACATTTTCCATCGGATTTTCCGACACACAAAGTTTGAGAGCAGGCTATAAAATTCTCCGACAACAAAATCCGTTGTCGGAATTTCCGATCGTGTGTACACAAATCCGACGCACAAAGTGCCACTCATGCTCAGAATAAATAAAGAGATGAAAGCTATTGGCTACTGCCCCGTTTATAGTCCCGACGTACGTGTTTTACGTCACCACTTGCAGAATGATCGGATTTTCCGACAACTTTGTGTGACCGTGTGTATGCAAGACAAGTTTGAGCCAACATCCATCGGAAAAAAATCCTAAGATTTTGTTGTCGGAATGTCCGATCAAAGTCCGACCGTGTGTACGGGGCATTAGAGTTTTTTGAAACTATCAATACTTTCTGCTGACACCACCGATTGTAGAAATGAGCTGTACATCCTTGCCGCCAAGACAGTGAAAAACCCCCAATGCAATTTTATGGTTAAATCGCTTCTCCTCCAATTTCATTGAGTGGCCCCATGTCTTCCTTAGACTGAATAGTTTGTTCCCTATGCTATGCTAGAATCAGTGTTGAGTTATTTGTACATTGCTATTATGTCTCCTCTCAAGCATCTCTTCTCCATGGAGAATACGTTTAATGCTTGCAGTCGTTCCTCGTGATTTTCTTAAATTTCATTACAAGACAACATTGCTCATAAATCTGTTATTTGCCACCAAACCTTGCATCCCTTTACTCTGGAAGCAAGAAACTCTACCCTCAGCCTCACTTTGGATTACTAAAATTAAATTAAATTTAAAAAATGGAGGATATAACCCTGTTATTTCAGAATAAGGGCAATTCTATTGAAGAAAATGTGGCACTACTGGTATGAATTCTCGTCCAACCCAGATTACCGGTCTGTACTACTACACTCTAATAGCTAGCCATGAGGCACTGATTCACTTTCCAACCTCAAGATGCACATTCCTGGGTAGTGCAGGATTACTCCACTCCCCCCAACAACACTTCCCTTTCAACTCTACACAACCCCCTCCACCTCTCTTTGCCCCTTCCCCCTTCTCCCTCTATGCACACAGCCCTTCCCATTCTATATCTGACCTCACCCTACCCTAACAACCCGATTAACCATCCTTACGTTTCCTCTTCCCAACAACCTGACACAGAGGTGAACTTCATAACCTCTTTGGATCAAAGGCAACTCACAAAATTAGCAGGATTCAGTTTATTGGTAAAATTTGTATAGAGTAGGGATGCTCTTGCGTTTGTTCAGGAGTAGGTTCAAGTCCAAACCTGGAAGCCAGCTGGCATTTTTGATGCCCTGGCTTTTTTGACCGTTGTTCACCTGCTATAATAAAACAATTGTTTTAGCCGTCTTTCATGGCACCAGTCTTTCTCCCATTTTTGATTTCCTGCCCACCACTAAAAGTACAAAGGAGCAGGGATGCTTGTCACATCATTGAGCTAATATGGCCACATGTCCATCCATATTAGGTCAATGGCATGCAGGAATCACCCGCAAATCCTTGGGCCAAGAATGACAGCTGGTTCCCAGATTTAGACCCAAACATACTTCCAAACAAATGCAAGCTCATCCCTAATGTAGAGGCAACAAATATTAGACATGCAGGAGGACAGTTACATGTTATAATGTGACAATACATTTCCTGCAAGACCTTTTTTGTATTATTGACTTGAACTTGACTATACTGTGCCACTGGTGGGTGCCCGTTCTTTTTTTCTCCTGTATTGTCCTCCCTTATATAGAAAATGGTAAATAAAGGATTGAAAAAAAAAATGTAAAAAAATAAGGCAGTGTGAAGCTTTACTGACAGCACAACACCTAGCACACCTCAACATCATATGTCAGGGTAGCAATTCACTCCCCCAAGACTTGTAGAGCAGAGGCGCAGAGGTACACTCGATTTTCTGATGCCAGTGCTGTCACTTCATCACTTCCAAGACTCTAAAGGGAATTATCACTGGACATCAAAATCAAATAAAGTGCAAAAGGTCGGGTTTATGTGTGCCATAAAAGCAAGAGTTTCATGAAAAATGTCAGTCCTGCTGTCCTTGCATGTTTCACAATTAGCTCTTACACAGCAGTATAATAGGGAACTATTAAAAGAAGATAATGTGGAGCAAAATTAACCTTTTTTTTTTTTTTGCCTAACTCAATAGATGAGGTTTTGAAAACCACTGGGATTGTCTATCACGTATGATAGAAACCAGGGGGCATGACTGCATTTATAATAAAGTATAAGTGGGTCACCGGTTGCAACATATCAGAAAGTTTTTCTTTAATCTCTCCTACTATCTGACCATAGCTGGACACTTGAGTATAGAACAGCAGTGGGAAAGCATGCAGAGTTAAATTACAAGCTTCTCTGCAGCTCAGTTAACCACCAATACTTTTTACTTATGCAGACTTCCAGTTAACCACTTGCTTACTGGGCACTTTTACCCCCTTCCTGCCCAGGCCAATTTTTAGATTTCAGCGCTGTCACACTTTGAATGACAATTGCGCAGTCATGCAACACTGTACCCAAACAACATTTTTATCATTTTTTTTTTTAGGCAGATAGAGCTTTTTTTTGGTGGTATTAAATTACCACTGTGTTTTTATTTTTTGCTAAACAAACAAAATAAAAAAATAAAATGTTTTTCACATGGTAAAGAGCCGATGTGATTGGCTCTTTACCCCGATCCGTGATCAGCCGTCTCCGAATCTGTTAAAAACGTATCTTCGAAGTCCCAACACAAGTTTTTTTTTTGTTTTTTTTGTATAAAGAAGGAAGGGTTAGACTTTTTGCCATGTTTTAATTTCTGCCTGTGTCTCCACTGGGGATATTTTATACTTACATGTAAAAACACTTGGTTAAGCCTAGGAGGATCATTACATGGCATCAGTTAAGCCTGGGAGGATCATCACATGGCATTAGTTAAGCCTGGGAGGATCATCACATGGCATCAGTTAAGCCTGGGAGGATCATCACATGACATTGGTTAAGCCTGGGAGGATCATCACATGGCATCAGTTAAGCCTGGGAGGATCATCACATGACATTGGTTAAGCCTGGAAGGATCATCACATGGCATCAGTTAAGCCTGGAAGGATCATCACATGGCATCAGTTAAGCCTGAGAGGATCATCACATGGTATCGGTCAAGCCTGGGCGGATCATCACATGGCATCAGTTAGGCCTGGGAGGATCATCACATGGCATTGGTTAAGCCTGGGAGAATCATCACATGGCATCAGTTAAGCCTGGTAGGATCATCACATAGCATCGGTTAAGCCTGGGAGGATCATCACATGGCATCGGTTAAGCCTGGGAGGATCATCACATGACATTGGTTAAGCCTGGGAGGATCTTCACATGGCATCCTTTAAGCCTGGGAGGATCATCACATGACATTGGTTAAGCCTGGGAGGACCATCACATGGAATCAGTTATTCCTGGGAGGATCATCACATACTTTCGGTTAAGCCTGGGAGGATCATCACATGGCATCGGTTAAGCCTAGGAGGATCATCTCATGAAATCGGTTAAGCCTGGGAGGATCATCACATGACATTGGTTAAGCCTGGAAGGATCATCACATGGCATCAGTTAAGCCTGGAAGGATCATCACATGGCATCAGTTAAGCCTGGTAGGATCATCACATGGCATCGGTTAAACCTGGGAGGTTCATCACATTGCATCACAGACCAAAGCCGATCATGCAGCAGCAGTAAATGTGAAAATGGCAGCCTCAGAGTAAGTGGGCAGGCCGGTGGCACCTATGGCTGCAAGTGTCAGTGGCTAACTGTCACAACCAGCGAGGTGATGTCAGAAGTGAGCAGTCTACTACGTGTTTCAGAAGCCCCATCACTTTTGTCAAGCCTTACTGACCCCCTCCTAACAAAAACTGGAAGTAGAAGGCTTTCCAATGGAGACACACATGGCAGAGTTTCCTTTAATGGGCTGTGTCCCCTTACACCAGGGGTAGGCAACCTCGGTCCTCCAGCTGTTTTGAAACTAAAAGTCCCATGAGACATTGTAAGACCCTGATAATCACAGGCACGACTCCTAGAGGCACAGACATGATGGGATTTGTAGTTTCACCACAGCTGGAGGGCCGAGGTTGCCTACCCCTGCCTTACACTGTTCATACCAGTCATACCACATCTAGAGGGTGTCACTAGGACAAAACCTGTGGGGGAATATCCATAGAGCACACAGCCAGAAAGAGATGCTGACAGCTTTTGACTCTGCAGTTAATCAAAACTTCCTATGTTCCACTGCAAATTATTTATTTAAAATATTTATACATCGCTAACAATTTTTTACATTCACATCAGTCCCTGCCCACAGGGAGCTTACAATCTAAGACCTCTACCTCCCATTCTTTTACTGGGGCCTATTTACCTATCAGAATGTCTTGCAGTATGGGAAGAAACCTGCACAAGCACATGGAGAACATGCAACTTCATATAGTTAGTGTCCTGGCTGGGATTTAAACCAAGGAGCCCAGTGCTGCAAACACAACTTTAACCAAAGTCTTTCCGACTGAAACGGACTTGCCTACATACGATCACACCAAAGTCTGTTCGTTTAGAACACGTTGACAGATGACGGGACTAGAAAAAGAACGTGTTGAAGCGAATGGATGCTCCTCTGTCCCGGAGGCACGCTTGGTGGAGGTGGTCCTCCGAGTTGCATTCTGGGCGAGGGTATTAATGGGACAGACGCCATATTTTGGGGTTCGTTTTACAGCCACCTGCTGGCCCTCCTGGCCAACAGGTATGCGTTAAGGAGCTAACTCATGGTCCTCCGTTCGGGAGGCCCATGATGCTGCGGCGCAGGGGTGGGTCCAGAGGCTTGTCTGGAGCCTACCACTGCAGCCGAGGAATGGTCCTGAGCTGTCGGTCCTGTGTGACGAAGCTGGACAACCGAGGAGATCCCAGGAGAGGACCCGTCTTGGAGAGATCACGCAGCGTGCTGGTCTATAGAGGGGCCTGGTGACTCGGTTGGAGGACGTATCCGAAAGTAACTATACAGCATAGTTTTGCCGGGTTGGCTTAAAGGTTCAAGCACTGTGACTGACATTTCACTACAGAAAAATCTATACATCCTGTGGCAGAGGATTGTACGGATTTTGTTCCCAAGTAAGTCTGTGGCAGAGACTTTGATTCATGCTGCGTGCTGGCTGCTAGACCGGTGAGAGAGGCCTATCCAGACGAGCAAAGAGTGTGTCCCACGAGGGGAGCTCATTCAACATAGTATTGAATTCTACCAGGACATTTGTCAAGAGAACCCTACAAGAGAATATTTGAGTTTTTTCTGCAAGTCTCCTTTCCGTCTCTTTCCTGCTATTTCCTAAGTTGTTTGTTTAATAAAGCATTGAAAACGTTCTCCAGTGTTGGTGCATGTATCGTCCATCAGTAAACTCAACGGAACCCTTGACCCAGTGCCGGTGAAACAGAGGGAAGCAGAGTGAAGGTAACAGACCCGCTTAAACCAGCAGCTCCACCGTGAGTTATTGCTACAGTTACATGTTACACGCATATTTAGGGTGCAACGAGTAACACGCTCCAGCACATGTCCTTCTCACCACTGATCCAACCCTCTACTCCCCATGACAGCGGGTGGGGGATACTCTCCCCGCACCCACTGTCACATTCTGAAAACAGAACGTCTGTGCAAACATCTGTGTCAATCACAGAAATCTGTGAATGAGAGAACTACAAGTCCCCTCTGCCTCCGCATCAAATGTCTTGTAGTTCTCAAAACTGCGCTGATGAGCGCGCTCGTAGTTCATTCACAAGCCCTGCAGCTTTCAAACTGACAGCGTGTACAGAGGTACGGGCTGAAAGTTGTAGGGCTTGTCTACAGGACAAGCCTGTAGACGTGGGTGTGTGTGTATTGGTCCAGCAACGCACCAGCACCTTTGCAGCCATTGTGCTACCTGCTGGGTGTTTGGTGTGTCCTGTACCTTTAAGAAGGGGTGGGCTCCCTTCAGTCCATCTGCCCTCACTTATCCATTAGAATGCATGTGCCTCCACTGTGGGGACACCCAAATTTTAGTGTTAGGACCACAGATTACAGGGTGCCGTGACGTGGCTCTGTGGCTTACGCATGCGTTTGCAAATGCGTGCGGACTGAACCCCTGTTTTTAACGCATACTGTTAGACAGGTCAATTGGTTGTCTGCGAGCTGGTGGTAAGTAGGCTTGGAATTTTTTCTGGGCATTCCCCAGGTTTTGTTGTTATCTGCTTGTCTACAGGAGCCTGACATTGCACTCGTGATTCACTGATCATGTCTGCAATGCATTGCAGGCTCCTGGGGGGAAAAAAAATAATAAATTCACTTTTTTTTTTTTTTTTTTGCAAACATATGTGCATTTAATTTTTTTTCCGAAAAGGTGAGCTTAACCTTTAAGAATAAGCAAACTGCAATATATCAAATTTTTGTTTTGGGGTTTAATATTTCGCTTTAAGGTATGTTTCTAAATTTTTTTAAACTGCTTTATGTACTTGTGCTTCACATGGAGTAAATCCCCTTTTCAATAAACTGGCACCAAGAGAAATAGGGAAACTACCAGCATTGACCTCTTTCTAAAATGCTGGATGTCTGGCCTCATTATTGTCTTTGACTGGGGACAGACATCCAGCTAATAAATACAGGGGAAGGACAGAAGTCCCGATATGCAATAAGGCAAATCCATATTAATTTAAAGCGTTTGTTACCCCCAACATTTCATATTCCTGATATGTGCCTGCTGTACCATTCACTTGTATAAGAAAGTATCCTGTTCCTTTTGTATTGCTATCTTTGTGTAAAATCCCTGGTGTTCCTGCCAGTCCTCTTGCTTTCCTAATAAAAACTGACCACACTAAGCAGGAGAGCACACCATGGTCAGTTGTGGGGGTCCTCTCTCCGCACCCACTGTCACATTTTGAAAACAGAATGGCTGCGCAAACATCTGTGTCATTCATTCACAGGAAGCTGATTATTATATTAAAAACTGACCACACTAAGAAGGAGAGCACACTGTGGTCAGTTCTCTAGCTATTCTGAGAAATCAGCCTGCTCTCCTCCAATGATCAGAGTTGTCCTGACAGGCCCTCACTGCACAGCCATTCACTGGAAAGCTCAGTGTGTTGCTATTTCTCCTCCCCACAGCTCTTATGCAGCCGAGAACAGAGGGAATGTGATCACTTATAAAAAAAAGGGAAAAAATGTATGTATAATTTTTTTTTTTATATCTATACAAACATGTTTTGCATTTAATTTCTATTTTAAATTGAATGATTGTTTTACAAGGTGATAGTTTACAATCACTTTAATTTTAACCAATCGTGTGCCAGCACAAATCCTGTATTTTTGTTACTTCCCTTTACACGTGATTGGGCATTCAAAGTGAGCACATCTTCACCTTATTTGCTAACACTGCTTATTTATAGTGAATATTGAATATTTCTATTTATGAAAATGGTTCACCGCCCCCCCCCCCCCCCACCCCCCTGCAGTGCTCACAGCTTAAAAATCTTCTTTTTACAATAAAGTACTGGCACTATATACCTTTTTGGCTGATCTGTATGCTACGGCCACATGAAAAACTGCAGGGTTTGCCTGAGTGCTGAGTGTTCAGGTAGGAGGAGCCTGTGTCCTCATGCTATTATGGGAGGCGGATCATCCATCAATCAAGATGTGACATCCCACCCACTGTGTTTTTTTTTTTAGGTACTGGGCATGGAGGAGGAGCAAGGGACTGGGCTGTCATTTAGGATCTGTATACACGCCCAAATGTGGGATGTCAAGATCATGTGACCTGGCTGGCTCTGATCAACCAGGAAATGTTCTCTCCAGCAATAGAGACCAAACTGAGCATGTGCAGGAAGACCACTCTGACTGTGTCTTATCTGGCCTTGCCCAAAGTGATCCTGCAGAAGGAGGATCTGTCCATACAGGATCGAAGATCTTTTTTACGCAATTCAGAGGAATAACCCCTAAGTTCCACAGTGAGTATAACAAGCATGCTATTCTGCATATACAGACTGATTTTACTGCTGTGGGTTTAGTACCACTTTACAGTGGTACTAAACCCAGGACCCTGCATTCACTATACCTGGTTTCCCACAGTACACAGAACATGGAAATGCAATTATTTTATTAAATATAAACTGCTAAATACTTTTTCTCCTCAGCAGTTAGAGCAGTCTTGTGACTTCTATCATTGTACAGCCAAGCACTGGTTAAAGCTTGTAGGATGAGTTTTCTTACTGTCCTATAAGACTGCAAGACCCCTGACTCTCTGTCTGGACAGTGCTGATTGGCCCACATCACATGCACTCTCCCAAGAAAAAAAAACCTATCTAGCAATACACACCAAACTGAGCATGTGCAGCTTGACTTCACAAACTTTGTGTTATCAGTAAATTATCAGGGGACAGTGGAAGGAGGGGAGGATCAGAGAAGACAGGATCAAACAGTCTTTTTACACAATGCGGAGGATTAACCCCCTTAGGCTCCACAATGTTTAACAAGCATGTTTTACTGCATATACAGACTGATTTTACTGTTGTGGGTTTAGTAACACTTTAACCACATGCCAACCAGCGCGCGACGATGTACGTCGGCACAATGGCACGGCTGGGCAAATGGGCGTACGGGTATGTCCCCTTTAAATCGTGGCATTGTGGGCACGCGCACCTACCGCATACTACGTGACCGTGCCCCACGCAACTCGATGTCTGCCTGGGGCCCGCGAGCGTGTCACGGAGCGGCAGAACGGGGGGATGCCTATGTAAACAAGGCGTTTCCCTGTTCTGCCTAGCAACATGACAGGGATCTACTGCTCCCTGTTATCGGAAGCAATGATCTCTGTCATGTTGAAGTGAGATAATCCCCCCCACAGTTACAATCACTCCCTAGGACACACTTAACTCCTTGATCACCCCCCTCACCCCTTCCATGCCAGTGTCATTTACACAGTAATCAGTGCATTTTTATAGCACTGATTGCTGTATAAATGACAGTGGTCCCAAAATAGTGTAAAAAATGTCTGAAATGTCCGCCATAATGTGGCAGTCACGATAAAAATCGCAGATCATCACCATTACTACTAAAAAAAAAAATTATTAATAAAAATGTCATAAATCTATCCCCTATTTTGTAGACACTATAACTTTTGCGCAAACCAATCAATATACGCTTATTGCGATTTTTTTTACCAAAAATATGTAGAAGAATACATATCGGCCTAAACTGAGAAAGAAATTAGTTTTTTAATATATTTTTGGGGGGATATTTATTATAGCAAAAAGGAAAAAATATTTTTTCCTTTCAAAATTGTCGCTGTTTTTTTGTTTATAGCGCAAAAAATAAAAAACGCAGAGGTGATCAAATACCACCAAAAGAAAACTCTATTTGTGGGGGGGAAAAAAGGGACGTCAATTTTGTTTGGGTACAACGTCGCACGACCGCGCAATTGTCAGTTAAAGTGACGCAGTGCCGAATCGCAAAAAGTGCTCTGGCCAGGAAGGGGGTAAATCCTTCCGGGACTGAAGTGGTTAACCAGCTAGGAGATAACGCAGAATAAAATGATCATTTTACCATGTCTGCTATGATTTAATAGGACTTTTTTTTATAAGTTTATTTATAAGGGGGCACTTTCATACCCCTAAGTTACTTACAGCTTTACTGATATTTACATTGTCCTTTTAAAATGACATCCCTACTGTAGAAAATGATAACTAAAATAGTTCCACAATATAAATCTAAGTTACGCTCGTCCTGAGATAGCGCCCCTTTATCGATGCGTTTTTGCTGGGGTGCTTTTTCTCGTAACTTTTTTTTTTTTATATGTGACACAAATTATTTTAGTGGAATTAATAATAGATAACACAATGGGGGTTAGCTTTATTTATGTCATAAGCCAATTGTGGCGTCTTTGTGTATTTGTTTCAATAGACTGTTGAAAGGAATTGCAGCTTTTCATTGTGCACTTCTGTTTGGCGTGGTTTCATTTGGTGGCATTTGGTGTCTGTCATTAATCTCCTTGAAAATCGGTTACAAACCAATTAGATGCAGATCAGAGAGGAGCGTTACCAGCGACACTCACAGTAAAGCTCAGGGTAACACGTTTTATTATAGGTTTTATTGTAATATGCCAAGCAATGGAGCCAGGGAAGCCTGGAATAAAAGGAGGAGAGGCTCTGTAATAAGGAGAGGAGACGCTGGATAGGGGTTATTCAATGGAGTGGGGTTACAAATTGAATCCAGTCTAATCATTTTGGCAGTAGCTCAGTTGCACGTCTATAGTAGACTGCCTGAAACAATACGAGTGCCATGCAATCACCGGGTGCCAGGCGCATATGTCAGTAAAATTGAACCCTGCTCAAAGTTTATTTACTGAAGTCACAAACCTATTTAGGTCGTCTCTCATATGCAGTATATATAAACGCACACATATATGCATGCACATATGTTGTATATTGCCTACTATAAAAACATTGGTTCGCAGTATAATACTATAGAGGGATGTCAAGATAGGAATGACTAATAATAAAAGTCAAATGAAAAAAAAAAAAATGCGCACACAAAAAAAAATGTGATATATTTGCCCAGTCTATTCTTAGCCTTAACGAAACAAACAAAATCGTTTATAAAGCACTATTTTCAATATAAAGATGGAAGCAGAAGGTCAATAGTCACGCCATTCCTAAAGAGAATTTGTTGTGACATTTTAATAAGCCAAAGGAAGTCATATAAAAATGTTATCCTATTGCACGTGAATCCAGATCGTGGCCCACTTGTTCTATGAATTTACTTTGAATGTTATTGCTGGTAACCACCGCAAACAAATCATGTAATCATAGCAATCCTCTAAATCTGATATCTAATACTATTGACACATCTATTTTATGGGGGGTTATTTACAAAAGACAAATCCACTTTGCACTACAAGTGCAAACTACAAGTGCACTTGAAATTGCACTGAAAGTGCACTTGGAAGTGCAGTCGCTGTAAATCTGAAGGGTAGATCTGAAATGAAGGGAAGCCCTGCTGATTTTATCATCCAATCATGTGCAAGCTAAAATGCTGTTTTTTATTTTCCTTGCTTGTCCCCCTCAGATCTACAGTGACTGCACTTCCAAGTGCACTTTGCACCTGTAGTTTGCACTTGTAGTGCAAAGTGGGTTTGCCTTTTGTAAATAATCCCCTATATTAACAAAAGTATTGGGAGGCACATGAACTTTAGCGGCATCCCAGTCTTAGTCCATAGGGTTCAATATTGAGTTGGCCCACCCATCTGCAAAAGCATGGCCTTTTTGGGCGCAGATGTGGGAATTAGTTCCAGATTTTTTAGAACAGCCCCACCAAAAGTTTGCTACACACGTTATATACACATACACTATGCTACTAAAAGTATTGGGACGCCTGCCTTTACACGCACATGAACTTTAATGGCATCCCAGACTTAGTCCATAGGGTTCAATATTGAGTTGGCCCATCCATCTGCAAAAGCATGGCCTTTTTGGGCGCAGATGTGGGAATGGGTTCCAGATTTTTTAGAACAGCCCCACCAAAAGTTTGCTACACACGTTATATACACATACACTATGCTACTAAAGATGTTGGGACGCCTGCCTTTACACGCACATGAACTTTAATGGCATCCCAGTCTTAGTCCGTAGGGTTCAATATTGAGTTGTTCCACCCTTTGCAGCTATAACAGTTTCAACTCTTCTGGGAAGGCTGTCCACAAAGTTTAGGAGTGTGTCTATGGGAATGTTTGACCATTCTTTCAGAAGCGCATTTGTGAGGTCAGGCACTGATATGGACGAGAAGGCCTGGCTCACAGTCTCTGCTCTGATTCATCCCAATCTATCGGTTGGGGTCAGGACTCTGTGAAGGCCAGTCAAGTTCCTCCACCCCAAACTCACTCATCCATGTCTTTATGGACCTTGTTTATACACTGGTGCGCAGTCATATTGGAACAGGAAGGGGCCATCCCCAAACTTTTGGTAGGGCTGTTCTAATTGATCTGAAACCCATTCCCACATCTACGCCTAAAAAGGCCATGCTTTTGCAGATGCATTTTAAAGTGATATTAAACCCAAAACCAAAGAAGTATATCAAATTAAAGCTTACCAATTATTAGATGTTGTGGCTGCATTCATTTTCTTTTTTTATGTTTTTCCCTCTGTTTTCACTTGGCGATCTGGCCAGTAACACACTTTCTGTATTAGAGTGCGCCTGCAATGGATGAAGGAGAAACAGAGTTACCTTAGCACAGCAGCATTGTTAATCTGGGAGGAGGGGAGTGTTAGATGGACTAGTAGATTTAGCTGGACTAACAGATTGAAGCCAAACTTCAGCTCACACTTTTTAAGAATTTACATTTGTGTTCCTTTTGGGATAAAGATTTAACATAAATGAATAAAAGCTGTTGTAAGTACCCCTAAGAGTGCTAAATGGTTTGTCTCATCCTTCTAACTCAGTGGTCTCCAAACCACAGCCCACTGACACTAATGATGGGGCACTATTCCTCTAACTGATACCAATGGTTCAGCACTCTTTCTCCCACTGATAGCAATAGTGGGGCACCTCCCACTGATACCAACAATGGGGCACTATTCCTAAAACTGACAACAATGATTTGGCACAATTCCTCCCACTCATACCAACAGTGAGGCACTATTCCTCCAACTGACACCAATGATGGGGCACTATTCCTCCCAGTTATACAAACAGTGGGGCACTACTGCTCAAACTGACACCAAGGTTTGGGCACTATTACTCCCATTAAAACCAACAATGGTGCATGGATTACTCCCACTGGCCACAGTCTGGACAGTAAACTACTCCTTTGTTTAAAAAGTTTTGAGATCCTTGCTCTAACTGATACATTGGCAGGACAGTTTTTTTCTGTTGGAAAACAACAGGCTTACTAACAGGATCACCAAGTGAAAATAAAGGAAACAAAGCCTAAAAAAAAGAAAACAAATGTAGCCATCACATCTGAGAATTTGTAATCTGCAATATAATAAATGACTGCTTTTGGGTTTAATACCACTTTAAATTCGTTTTAAAATGCAATGTCCCCATTTGGGACATAGACAGCAAAAAAAAAAAAAAACTGATAGGAGCTCTAACCATTCTCTACTCTTTAAAATTAAAAAAAATTGACCTCCAATGCATTTTTAAATACATTTACAACATATCTTAAAAATGTGTGGCTTTATTTCAACACAGATATGGGGATGGGCCCCAAATTATATTGAGCAATTTTAAGCTTTAGATTAGAGTAGAGCAGCCTTTCCCAACCTTTTACACATGGAGGGACCCAACCTCTCCCTACCTGGTGGATTTGAAGCACCTATCACTATACTGGTCGACTCGCATTGGATAATAACCTTGCTGAGTCTGACCAAGCTTGCGACCAATTCCGGGTTGGATGACAGGCGACAGTCCAGTTACATGAGGCAATATGGGGCAGTCACATGTGCTACCTAACACTTTTTGAGGTGTGCCTTTCCTTCGGCCGTTCTGCCTGGTGGGCGGTGTATGAGAGTGTGATCTCTCACAAGTTACATCGGTGTTTTCGCCGCCCTGGTCTGGGTTGCTGGGGCGGTGGAGGTGCATGGGGCTCTGCCTTGGGGAGGAGAGGAAGATAGCGTTTTAAGGGATCTCCATGTGGGAGGCTTTTCTTCTTTCCCGCTGGACATACATTGCTGGACAGATCCTCTGAAGAAGACCCTTAGTGTATGGGTTGAAACGCGTCAGGTTTAATGTTCATGACATCCAGTTTTGTTTTGAATATGTGTCTGCCAATGTATGTTTAGCCAATTTTAGTGGTAAGATACTTCCCACTGGAGCTCATTGTTTTAAATGTTTCATATTATGCCATTTTTGTATAAATAAATTTGTTATACTTTTCATACAATTTTTTGACTTATTTGTCATTGTGCTGCCTAAAAACCCCACCTTGGGGGAACCCGTTCCTTCTGCTCACATGGAAGAATCCCACCTTACACATAGCTAAAAAAAATCATTTCTGCCAGTGGTTACTCATCTGAGAGGCAGAAGTTTCTCATTGCTCAAGGAACCCCTAAGCAACCTCTGGAGGAACCCTATTGTTGCACAGTATCATTGTTGAGAGAGGCTGGAGTAGAGAATTGTTAGAACCTCTATCAGATTTTATTGCTGTCTATCTCTCTGTTTGTTGTTAAAAACTGGACAAAAAGAAGGGGAAATTCATTATTTTTATTGTCACGGTAACAGGAATAAAGAGAACATGTTTCTATGTGGACACTGTTGTGGAGACTCTTAAGGGGGATTTACTAAAACTGGAGAGTGCAAAATCTGGTGCAGCTTGGTATAGAAACCAATCAGCCTCTATGTTTTATTGTCAAAGCTAAATTAAAGCGGAGTTCCGCCTCCCCCCCCCCCCCCCCCAGCACATACTGTAGCTGCTGACTTTTAATATTAGGACTCTTACCTATACTGGAATCCAGCGATGTTGGCACCCCAGCCGATGTTTTCATCGGCTCTCGGGTACTGCCGCCGCCATTGCCTGTAAGGGAAACTGACAGTGAATCCTTGCAGCTTCACAGCCGGGTCCCAACCGCGCATGTGCGAAGCGCGCTGTGCTTTCTGAATGGCCCGGCGGCGACAAGGTCTCTCGGAAGTGGGGACCGGTACCTGTCAAAAACAGGTGAACGCTCCCTCAACCCCCCCCCCTGAAAGATGCCAAAGAGTTACATAGTTAGTAAGGTTGAATAAAGACACCAGTCCATCCAGTTCAACCTGAGTGAGTGTGGGTGCGTGTCTACAATTATCCCTATATATTTAAGATACCCATATAGCACTCTCAAGTTACGCAGCGGTCCACACATACATTGCACACTCACATCGGTCCCTACCCTCAAGGAGCCCACAATCCAAGGTCCCCAACTCACATTCATATAGAAGGGCCAATTTTGGACAGAAGCCAATTAACCTATCAGCATGTCTTTGGAGTGTGGGAGGAAACCGGAGTACCCGTAGGAAACCCACGCAGGCACAGGGAGAACAATTCAAACAATTCAAACTATCAAACTCCAGGCAGGTAGTGTCGGGGTTGAGATTCGAACCAGCGACCCTTTTTACTGCTAGGCGAGAGTGCTACCCACTACACCACTGTGCTGCCCAAATGTGGCACCGGACACCGGAGGTGGGGAGGAGGCAGGTAAGCGGAGCTTCCACTTTTGGGTGGAACTCCGCTTTAACAAGCTGAAGTTAAAAGCTAATTGGCTACCATGCACAGCTGCCCCAGATTCTGAGTGCTTCAGTTTTAGTAAGTCTTCCGCTTAATTTTCCTTGCTTCCTATTGTATCCACAAGCCAGGAAATTAAGGGAAATCTCCACAATAGGATCACATCTCTACAGTATAGACTCCCTTTGATCCAATTTAAACTGTGCCCAAAACACATAGGGGCATGTTTATAAAACTGTGAATCTGACATTCACCAAATATGTACTGCAGGTGAAACTTCCAGGTGCATGGTTTGTAAATGACAGTGACTGATTCTCCACCAGTGAATGTTTCTGGAAGCCATATTCACAGTTTTTTTTAAGTGTGTTTCATAGTTGTATTCAATGGTATTCAATGGTACAAATTTCATCAATGTTTAAAAAAAACACCAGGTTTCCACCTTTCAGAAGGATGGATTGTTCTGCATTGTAAAATACAAGCTTTTCTATGAATGTTAATCAATGCAACACAAAATACAGAAAGTACCCTCCTTCTCCAGAAAATACAAGTGCTAAACTCATAAAAATGCACCAAAAACACTACAATACATACATGAAAAAAAAAAAACAACTGCGGTTCTAAATACAAAAATTTCAATGGGCTGTTATTGTGCCAGCTAATGTGTAATTGAACAGATGGGCTGAGAAGCTGATAAAATCAGTAAATGACAACCAATTAACACCTTTACCTGTTTTCCTTCGCAAGCCCAGGACCCAACTATCATTTTTTTCCCCCTCACCCATCTGCTAAATTATAATGACTGTCAGTATAGTGTTTTATTGTTTAGATGGCAGAGAGGTGGGGATCCCATAAACAGGCAGTTATTTGAAAGTTGTTTTTTTTTCTTTTTATATAAGAGAATCAAGATCATGCAATAGGACCTTTTTAGATGCATATAGTACTTGGTGGAGTTCTTCTATAATGTAGTTTCTAAATAAAAATACAGTAATGCAAATGCTTGCATGTAGACTTTTAGTATTTTAAGATGGCCAAACAACTATGCTAGCAGTAGCATGATGTAGTATTATTTGTACAGTCAAGTAATTGCACGCTGGTTCAAAGTCCCATATGCCGCTTGGCAGAGGGAGATGGTTAAGTCATAATTCTCTTTGTCTGGCACCTATACATGAGCAGTGCCATAGAAGCATTGCCACCCACCCCACCCCGGGCAGTTGTAAGTGTGTAAAGCTGTGCATATCTGCACCTGGGGTCTGCATTTACATTCATTAATTTGCTTGGAAGGGTAAGTGGGGGAATAGGGGGCTTTGTACTACCAAAGTGGGCTTCTTCTTTAAGGGGCCATACATTTGTCCATTAAGTATTCTTATCTGGAAGTAAGAATGGAGCACATTCAGGTCTTCCAGATTTCCCCTTTAACTTTATTGTCAGATCTGTTATAGTTCAAGTCTCAAGGCTCTAAGGCAGCCATTATCAACCAGTAATCCGTGGAACCCTAGGGTTCCTTCAGAGGTGGCTAGGGGTTCCTTGAGCTGTGGTTGATTTACCTCCTGTTTGATGGTGCCTACATAGATCTGAGTCGATGCCATTTGGAGGAGCCAGTGGTATGACACCAATGATCTTTATAGCTCTCTGTAAGGGGGCCATTCTTACCACCACTGTAAAAAAGGGCATTCTTCTCATTGAACACCAAAGTAAGGGGCATTGTTCCCACTGACCCCCAATGAATGGGCTTATCAGGGCTTCCCCTGAGACCTGAAAATTATTTTAAGGGTTTTTCTGGGGTAAAAAGGTTTAGAAAGTCTGCTCTAAGGGATGTCATTTCTGATTGGATGGCAGCAATACTCAGTCTGTTGATTTTGTCCCTTTCCCCTCTACATTAAAAGTTTATATTCCTACAGAAAGGTCCAAGAGAGAGCTGTTGGAATGGTAGGTATACAATGGAAGACTCCAAAAGTGGATAATACAAATTTTTCTCCAGTTTATTGAAATAGTTCTTTTTATCTTGACATACAGTGCATCCGGAAAGTATTCACAGCGCTTCACTTTTTCCACATTTGTTATGTTACAGCCTTATTCCAAAATGGATTAAATTCGTAATATCCCTCAAAATTCTACAAACAATACCCCATAATGACAAGGTGAAAGAAGTTTCTTTGAAATCTTTGCAAATGTATTAAAAAATAAAAAAAAAATTAAATGCACTGTACAATGTAAATAATGAAAACAAATGCATGCATGATTCAGCTAGGTTTGCTTATGTCTTGGTTTACCTTTCATGATGCAATTGTATTATGTTCAAAATGGCAAGACATTCTAAGTAGGTGGTCATTGTGGCAGCACCAGGAAGAAAGCACCAACCTAAGTGTGAAGCCAAAGTCAACCATTCTTTATTAAGGCTGGCAAATGCATCTTGGTTTAATAACAAATGGCCAGTGACATAATTATTATACAGCCACATTGTTTAAAGCTGGCCATAGACGACTCATTTTGCTTTAATCAGCTAGTGGGCTGGAAAAAAAAAAAGCAAACAGATTCCTCTAGCCACACACGTGAGATGGATGGAGGAATCCTCCCCTCTGGGGACATAATATTCTGACAGCGGGACTCTCCGCTGCCAGAATACACTGATTTTTTTTTTTTTTTTTTTTTTTTTTCCACATCAGCAATCTTTTAGAGAGTTTTTAAGTCAGCTGCGTCATTTACGCTGCGCCCCCTCTCTTTTTCGCATCATTGTGGTTTATAGAGCGATATACTAATTTTTATACAAAACTTTTGAGGTACAAATTCTCTATCCCTTCTATCCACTAAGAATACCAATATTTACTTATCTATATTTTTCTCCCCTCATCCCCCCCACAAAAAAAAAAAAAAAAAAAAAAAAAAAAAAAGGAAAAGGGGTGGAACACAAAATTTATATCTGTCCTCCCTCTTCTCTTCCCTCTCTCTCTCCCCCTCAAGCATCCATAAATGTCACATATCTTTCTGTATCCCTATACTCATGCCAGAATACACTGATAAGCAGCCAATTGACTGCAACCTGCTGATCGAGAAAATTTTTCCAACAAGCCCGTTCAACAAAAGTCAATCTAATACTTGACTTCTGTGGAACAGGCAAGACCACAAATGGTTTAAAATCCAAGCTGAACTGGAGAATTTTTCAATCCAACCATGGGCAGTTATACTGCCTGCTTCAATCGGCCTGTTAGTAGCTCTGAATCCTTGTGACTGCAGCTTGAAGTCTATAGCATAAACGGTGTTGCAAATCTGGGTGAACTTAAAGCAGACCTTCATCCTAAATCAGTCTTTCTCAACCAGGGTTCTGCAGAATGGTAGGGTTCCTCCGAAAGTTACTAGGGGTTCCTTGGGCCTCTCAGATAAACTATCAATGACACTAATAATTTTTTTAGCTACCTGTAAGTGGGAAATTTTTCCCAAAGAACACAAATGTAAGGAACATCACACCAATGTACTGTAAGCTGTAGCTATAGTAATTATTATCAGAGGTTCCCTGAGACCTGGAAAAGTATTTTAAGGCTTTATCTGTGTTAAAAAGGTCAAAAGGGCTACCCTAAAATAATATTGATTTTATCCTGCCTTCTCCCCCTCCCTCTTTCATATTCGGATATTACTTTTATTTTTTTTTAACTCAACATTCTGCTGCAAGGCATCAGGGTCTGGCAGAACCCTACAGCACATTTCTACATGCCAGAATAAAAAAGATGGTGGCACTGGGGGAAGGGGGAGCAAAACTAAAGGGGATTGAAGTTCCTCTTTCGGTCAGTCTTCCTGAATCTCCCTTATAGAAAATGTTTAAACTGGAAATTACTTTTCAAGAGATAAAAAAAATAAATCACACTGGGTGCAAATTCAGCATACACAAAGTAGTCAAAAAATAAGTGAATCAGTGTAAAGATTATGGAACGTGAATTGAAAAAATAAAGGGAAGATTATTAGTTTGCGACATACCATGACAACCAGTCAGAATTCAGCTTTGAGCAGCTTTAGAATGGATCCCTTAATTCTTGCTACTAAACAATTGCTTTTTTCACTACTGTCCCTTGAACCATGTTATAAAAAATATTCCTTTTTGCTCTTAATGAGGAGATTATTGAAGAGCCCTGGGGCCATCCTAAAAATTTTTAAACACAATACTGAGTTTCAAAGTCAGAATTCCGACTTTTAATCTCAGAATTCTGACTTTCAAACTCAAAACTGTGTTTAAAACATTTTAAGATGGCTCTTCTATAGGAAATGAAGGAGTTGATTTACTAAGGGCGAATAGACTGTGCACTTTGCAAAGTGCAGTTGCACTCTGCAAGTGCACTTGCTCCAGAGCTTAGTAAATGAGCAGAAGGTCTGCTGTCTTTTATCAGCCAATCATGTGCAAGCAAAAATGCTTTTTTTTATTTTCCTTACATGCGATTGGGTACTCTTTACAAAGTGAAGCTTTGCCCCATTTACTAAGCTCTGGAGCAACTGCACTTGCAGAGTGCAACTGCACTTTGTAAAGTGCACAGTCAATTTGCCTTTAGTAAATCAACCCCATAGTGTACTACTGCATTGTTACATGCAAGAAAACATTTTCAGATACAAGAATAGAAAATAAAAATGTCAAATAACATGCAATATACCTGTTGTTATGCCAAGAAGTACATGAGGATTCCAGGACAACACAAGAGGTTCAGTTTTTGAACCAATAATTTCTTTCTTCACCTAAAGAATTAGTAAACCACAATTAAATGTTGTAAACTACAAAAAAAGGGGGTCTCATAGTGCAAATTACATTTTATCACTGCTTTAGTATTTCTATGGGTGTTAACATATATGAACGTATTATATTAAGAAATGCACATATATTATGCAAATTAAAATGACAGGTTACACAAGCATGCATAAAGGCTGGCCGCCAGATATTATTTATAAAACCATCTTATAACCTGAAATGTGGTCTACATATCTAACAATTCAGTGAACAATATCGTTACTAGTAGGCTGTCTCAGCTCATTGAAGGTGTGTACTGACCAGTGCCAGCTTCAAGTTGGTCAGTGGTATTGTCAGTCAAAGGCTTGGATCACTCAGATGTAATGAAGTAAAGTTAAAAGAAGGTGGATACCAATACAAAATCCACAAGTAAATTACCTGCCGACTCCCCGAAAATTCAGTGGTGTTACTGGAACCAAAAGTCCATATGAATGCTAGAGTAATGTGAGCCCAACCATGGGGCTCATATCAAGAAAGAGGCTCCAATAAGGAACAAACTGCGACATAACAAAAAAAGCAAATTTTTTTTATAAATGGTATGAACTACAGATACCAATCTGCCATGCAATGACTGTAGTAACTGAGCAGGCCAACTGAGGAAGATATAATGTATTGTTTTATTTATCAAAGTAGTACAGTCCTCCAAGACAGAGGTTTCTGGGATGTGGCAGCTTGTGACGTTTTACTGTTTGGGCCATATAGAGGGCCAGATAAAGGTGAGACCAGCTGCCAACCACATGAATTACAATAACGAATACAGATTTGCCAATGGATATTTCCTGATTTTTAAGACTGTCCTGCAGCAAAATTTACATTTCTTAGTATATTACATATTAATCTTCTTTTTTCCCCTAATATCTTATGTTGAGTTCATTTTTTAAATTGAGTTTCTAATTTAATTTTTTTTTTACTTTGTAAATAAATATATTTCCTATTTCACATTAGCAAACATGTCATAAGGAGACTATCATGTCACAGTTGTTCAAAACAGTGCCTGGAGCAAAATGTGCAATAGCAAATTGTACTTGAAAATTATCTGCAAATATTGTAGGTAGGATAACCAGAAGCAAGTAAATTTTTACCCCTCTAGCAGCATGACCTTCCTATGCTAACACAACACTCTTCTGCGAACATGGCATTCATTGGCATCAGTCTCAGCTGATATGAAAACCATCTGGCAAAGCGGCACTTTACGGCTTTTGATATCACAGGGCACCTCTGGCAGAATGGCATCCCTCCAGTAACATCACCTCTCTGGCAACATGACACCCCTTGGCTTATGGTATTGTAATAGCTCCCTGGTGAAGAGTGACGCCTCTCTGCCTATTGATAGTAAAAGAACCTTCTGTTTATGGTTGACTTACATGATGCCATACCTCCGACCTGAGAAGAAACTTGAGACGCTCATGTCTCAGGGTAGGTGACTCTTCAGCACAGAGCCCCAATTCACACTCTGCTGAGATTATATCACATTATATGAGATTACATTTAGGCCCTGTTCAATTCTTCAGCTGCTTGCTGAACCATTGATCCATGCATCTATGTTCCAATAAGTGTAGCAATGTGCCTATTGCAGCAACATCTTTTCCTGTTATTCTCAATAGGAGTTTTCTATGGGCATAAGCTTATGTCTATTGGCATAAGCATATGCAAGCTACCTATTTCTAGACACCTGCTGAAAAATGAAAGCACCTCTACATTTCACAAATGATGGTGTACAAGTGATATTTTATCTGCAGTGATAGGGTATCATAAGTGGTAAACCAGCAGCGCATACAGGGCGAGCTCTGATTCTCAGACACTGAAGATCATTCATAACTCCCAGCATTTGAGAATGGGTTGATGAACTCAATCACATAATGAGAATAGCGGAACTGAAGGCTAGTCTACAAGAACGCGGCTTGAAGTTTGTGGAAATATGGCATCCCTGGATTAAGTTCTCTAGTTCTCCTAAGAACCAATCATTCCTCTGATTATTATAATTTGATCTTTTCTGGCCTTCAGGGAAATTTGCAGACCGCATAGCAACCAGAGAACCCCCCCTTTCTATGATTTCTACGCTTCCTTCTCTTTTCTTCTCTCTACATCCTTTTTCTTTCCCGATGCTATATTACTTTTTACCTTCTCTGGCTTTCTTTTCTTTTCTTTATATGCTCTAGACAAAGGACATAATAAAGGCCTATAACCTTAACATCTATAGCGACCATAATACCTATTTGTGATATTTCACATGCCTTTAAGTCCGTCCGAGTATATAGAAACAAGGTGCATGTGATGTGAATGTCTCTATATGATTGCTCTGGCTTCTCCACTGAAGGTAACACTGGCCTAATGTCTTGTTGATCCTCTTGGTGTCAGGAGCGTGTAGCACTCCTGTTCCTTGATAGCTGCTGGTTTTGGCTATGATGCATTCTCCTTGTCTCTCTGTCTACTGCAAGGTGATTGATGTAGCCAGTCTCTGGTGGAAGTTGGTTCTTTAAGCCAGCCAAGCCTGCAGCCTCATGCTTGTGATAGCATGTGTAATATGTGCTCAAGCCCTTTGTCTGTCTGTCCTGCTCTGTTATTTGGATTCCCCTGTTTATGACCTCGGAATCGGATACCAACTATTCTCTGAACTCTGCCTGCCTTTTGAGTATATGAATTGGACCCTGACTACTCTGAACTTTGCCTGCCTTGTACCTGGACTGTCATTGAACAACTCTGCCTATCTGCCAACCGCAAGTACCCATTTGCTTTGCTCAGTTCGCACCTGCCCCAGCGTGGTGTCCAGGCATTATAGCATTGTGTATAAGACCTGCAGGCAACCAATTACTTTTAGGCCTGCTTGCCTTATGGGAAAGGGGGCTGCTATAGGTGAAGAACACAGAAGCTAGCTATAGTGTCTGACCACCTGTGTCTGTAGATGTAATACTACTAAAAATCTCAATAATGGTTCTGCCCAGCTCAGTAGATTGCTTTAGAGAAAGGTCTGGATTATTTTCTAAATGTACATAATATAACTGGATACTAATATTTATGGGTAAAGTTAATCCTGGAAATATCTAATTACCTTTTGGGGGATCAGGAAGGAATTTTTTCCCCTGCTGGAGCAAATTGGATCATGCTTTCCTGGGTGTTTGCCTTCCTGTGGATCAACTATGGGTATAGGATTGTGTATATAGGATGCCATTTTTTTTCCCCTTTTATTGGTTGAACTGGATGGACTTGTGTCTTTTTTCAACCAGACTAACTTTGTAACTAAAAAAATAAATTTTATGCTTGAAAAAAATATCCACAATGACTCTCACTTACTATGAACAATTTAGGCAATACATTTTTTATATGATGTCATATAACTATGTCCATATAAACCTAATATTTCTGAACTAGGTGTGTACTAATAGGTAGATACAAGAAGATAGGCAGATCAAGTTGGAGCCACTGATAGCTATAAGAAAAACACATACATTACTTAACCGACCATAAGTCAACTGACTTGGGAACCACAGATCTGCCAGCAGATCAGAAAATCAAATAATACAAAGTTGTATTGCATGTGCCTGTATGTTTGAAGCTGCCAAATCAACTAGGCCTGTACTAGGCTTTGAAAGCTTGCTTGGTCTGCTGTGCTTCATGAATATTCAAGCTGATTGACCAATTCTAATTCAAATTTGCATGTTCTGATTTGTTGATTCCCCCTGGTAAATTTGTGGATTGGGAGTTGATTTGTTCATGTTGGTTTGTTGGCATGATTCCATTAGCTTTTAGCAATATGGTGTTTCCACTGGAGTTCATATACAGTGTGTCCCAAGCCTTGTCCATTACAAAGAAATCCAAAGTAATGTTGGCATAATCCACCTTAATCATTTACTATAATGTAAAATAATTGAAGAATCTACCTGTGAATTTAGGGCGATTGGTGGTGGAATTTAGAATTTGCATAGATCCCTTAAAGTTATATTTGAATACAATGAAAGGAGCCAGTGGGTAAGTCAGTCAAATAACATATTCCTAAATCTGAGTTTTGGTTACTAAAAATATCAATAGTTTATTATTTCCAGTGACCATTAAATGACTCTAATGCCCTGTACAAACGGTCAGATTTTCCGATGGAAAATGTGTGATAGGACCTTGTTGTCGGAAATTCCAACCGTGTGTAGGCTCCATCACACATTTTCCATTGGAACTTCCGACACACAAAGTTTGAGAGCTTCCTATAAAATTTTCCGACAACAAAATCCGGTGTCGGAAATTCCGATCGTGTGTACACAAATCCAACGCACAAAGTGCCACGCATGCTCAGAATAAATTAAGGGACGAAAGATAATGGCTATTGCCCCGTTTATAGTCCCGACGTACGTGTTTTACGTCACCGCGTTCAGAACGATCGGATTTTCTGACAACTTTGTGCGACCGTGTGTATGCAAGACAAGTTTGAGCCAACATCCGTTGGAAAAAATCCTAGGATTTTGATGTCGGAATGTCTGATCAATGTCCGACTGGGTGTACGGGGCATAAGGGTTACACAACTACAACTCTGCTGTGCCTATTCCTATATTCTTAGTTCAGAATTATCACTACTAAATGTCAAGGGGCAAGACTTATCATATAATACCCAATGCATAGCCTTAAGGGTGCCCTTACACAGGAATGAAGATCCAAAAGTCTCATACCCATACTCTTTTGTCAGCTTTAGCGACTGTCTGTGGACATCTTTCATCTGTATAATGAAGGAAGGCTCCTGCAGGACATGGCGGATAGCAGCATAGGTCTGCACATTAGTAGACCATAAATGCATAGAGTTGCATTTTTGACCCTGTGCTAACATACTGTGCATATAGTGCCCTGCAGGAACCTGTGTTCATCATGGAGATAAATGAAGTTCAGCAGACAGTTGCTGATAGCTGCCAAAGTCTCTGGAATGTGGGTGTGCAGATCGTAGATCTTCACAACCATGCAATGTTACCATTGCCGTTCATAAAGTGTTTTGAGTCCCGATAGTATGACAGTCCCTGTCCCTGCCTTGTCTGACAACATAATGATTTATTCAGGCAGCGACAGCATTTGGCGAATAGCCATGTATAAAATAAATGTGTATATAGTTCAACAACATCTATCATATTTTTATGAAAACAAATTGTATGGCGGGATAGTTATAGCTTTAGAATGATAGCGATGTCAGTAGTGGAATTGCCTTTAGATGAAAGTCAAAGAGCCAGGAGGCCTATAACAATCATACTGTACATTCTTGGTGAAGCCAACATATGCACTTCCTACATTAATAAAAGGTGCTATGATATCACCCCAGTATCTTGTCTCATCTATACACAGTTTGGGGACATATAGATTTAACCACTACTCCACTCTAATCTTGTGGTAAGTTATGTCGTTTATGGACCTCCATAACTGGTTATAAATTAAAGCTGAAATTCAGTCAGCTATATATAAATACAAAAATAAAGGCTATTAGTATGCCCCCCCCATATACAGGTATTGGGGATCTAATATAACTTTACAGAGTTGCGCTAATAGAAAAAAAGAAAAGAATGTCTATAAGTAATGTGATAATTATTCCTGGTGTATATCTCCACCATTCACCACTTTGAAACATGATCTGTACATCAATACCAACACCAGAGGCTGAAAAGCTTGCTTAGCAGCTCACATGGACCTCACCACTACAGAAGGTCACTAGCGCTTGTGGCTACACAGCCAGCCAGGGCCTTCAACAATTCCAGGCACTTTTCACCATTGATGCGCCACTCATTCTCCTCCCACACTGTAGTGTGAGCAGTAGTCAGCCCAGCAGGCTCACACTAAAGGCAGGGAGGAGGAAGAGTGGTGCGTCAATGGTGAAAAGCCCCTGGAATCCTTTTCAGCCTCTGGTGGTGGTGTTGATGGGCTGATCACATTTCAAGGTGGTGGATGGTGGAGATATATACGCCAGGAATAATTATCACATCACTCGTGCACATTTTTTCCTTTCTTTTAGCACAACTCTGTAAAGTTATATCATTTGGACTGTGTTTATATCTCGCAGGAGAGTTGCTGCTGGCTATATTTGTTAATGGTGTTATTAGCAATTTTTTCAGTTTTTATTAGGGATCTAAATCTCATTTAATCTAGGGGGTATGCAATAGGGAAAATAACATTCTGTCCTGAAGGCTAACTCCCCCACCAATTTCAGGATGGACAGCCGGTCCATAGAAACCACTCCTCTTTCCCCCACTGGTTGGCCACCCTCTTGTTGACGTCATCACATACTGTACACTGCAGGAGCCAATGCCACCACTGGTCCTGCACCATATGTGATGACGTTAAGGGCCTGCCCACATTCCATGGCTGGAGCAGGAGTCAGAAAGATCACCATCTGCCACAGGACCAAAGAATAAGGTATGTTATTCCTTTACAATACACCCCTAGACTAACCCACTATTTAACCGTATGTATACAGATTGGAAAGGCCACCCTAATGGAAATTTTTTTTTATCGCTGAGCTTGAATAGCCTGTTTAGGTAAGTCCTACAGTCAGACACAATAATGGTTGATGTACTAAAGGAGCAGAGAACATTCACTTAGCAAACTGAATAAAGCAAAGCAGGGTTCAATTTTTCCATTTTTTAATTTCATTGTTTAAAGCACATGTCAGGATAAAAACACATTTTGTATATCTGCACAATACATGCACAATTTCCCATGTTTTATCTCCTAAAACACACTGCAAGTACAAAAAATGGCCGTTGATGTGCCTGAAATATTGACATGACAACACTGTATTTCTGGCTCTGAATTCAGCTCTACCCACTTAATTTCTGATGCAAACCTCTGCTTATCTACCCCCCACCCCTTCATCTTTATAACCCCGCCCTTTGCACAGGCAGAGAGCACAGGAAGTTTTCAGCTCACAAGATTTCTTGCAAAATCAACAGCTATTTTATGCACTTAGCACACAGATATAACAAAGGTTTACATACACTTTAAATTCCCCCGCACATGATTGGGTTTCAAAAGTAAAGGCAACTTTATTCTGCTAAAGTACTCCAATAACATTTAATTTATTGTGCAACCATAATAGCCAACTCTCATATGATTGTAGAAGGTGCAAAGCCAAAAGCTTTGTGTTGTCTTAAGCTGGCCATAAACTAGTCTTTTCTTTTCATTCAGCCAGTGGGTTGAATGAAAAAAAAAATGGATTCCTCTATCCACATAATCAAGATACTGTATTCTGATGGCAGGGACTCCCCGGTGTCAGAATACACTGGCTGCAGCCACTAATTAAAAAAAAATTCTGAGAAGCCCATTTGACAGAATTCAACCAATATATTGACTTTTGATGAAAGGGAGCAGCCACACATGGATCGAAATTTGGCTGGCACCTGCTGAACTGGCAGAATTTCCATCCACCTATGGCCACCTTTACATTTCTTTAGTTTGAGGTTTGTCTTACTGTCTGTCTGGAGTTGTTATGTTCTCCTTGTATATGCTTGGGTTCCCTTAGTTTTCTAGTTTATACACTTTGGGGTTGATTTATTAAAAACAAATAGACTTGCACTTTGCAAAGTGCAGTTGAGCTCTACAAGTGCAGTTGCTCCAGAACTTAGTAAATGAGCAACAGCTCTGCTGACTTCCATAATCCAATCACACACAAGCAAAAATGCTTTTTTTTTTTTCCTTGCACATGATTGGGTATTCTTTGGATAGTGAAGCTTTACCTCATTTACTAAGCTCTGGAGCAACTGCACTTGCAGAGTGCAACTGCACTTTGTAAAGTGCATAGGGGTTTATTTACTAAAGCTGAAAAGTGCAAAATCAGGCTCACTTCTGCATAGTAACCAATCAGCTTTCAGGTTTTATTGCCAAAGCTTAATTGAACAAGCTGAGATTAGAAGCTGATTGGCTACCATGCTATACCCATAATATACAGTGCACAAATATATATTATGCTAGCCAGTTTACTGGCCTCTGGCTTAGTTAGGCCTAGAAAAGAATGACAATAATTGGTATATTAGAATGCAAGAAGGGATTAATGTAAGTGGTTATAGAAATCGTTATGGAATAAGATGGCACTAAATAATAAATTGACAGAGCCTGAGACTAAAACAAAAAAGTGTCACAGAGTTGTGTAGTATGGAGCAAACATTACAGCTTACATGATCTTTATATGCACAGGTTCATATCATTGAAACCCATGCAATGTAAAGTCCATGGTCGGCAGTCTACGCGCATTGTCCCACATTAGCCTATTGTCCGACATATACCCAATGGGAATAGTTCATTAAGAAGATTTTTTTAAAGCTGAGCTGTGCAAAGATAAACTTTATTTATACTTGGCAGGAAACCCACTGCAAAGAATATCTGCTTGATTTGCCAAGAGGATGATGAATACGTTGATATACATAAATTATAACTCACTCCCCCGGCTGTAGGTGCTCTCCTCTACTGACCAAAGCTCCAGAATGAGCGGACCTTGGGTGTCCTCCCATACAGTGTAAGACTAATGGTCCTGCATGGTATGGGATGACAACAGAGAGCTGTGACTGGCAATGAAGTGGGGACCAGTCATAAGAGGAGGAGGAAGCTCATGGGAGTGGGGAATAAGGTAAGTACATCTGTGTATTCATCACTTCCTACGGAAAAAAAATAAGTTAGATCTTGCAGCGGGGAGGAGGACCAACTACAAGGGTAAAGGTTATGTTTTCACAGAGGTCAGCTTTAATGTAATGGCTGCTGATAAAGCAGTACAACTGGTCCTGTTGTACTGAGCCCAGACCTCATCAGCTATGCAGGGGGGCCCAGGACAACTTTATTGTTTATTTCTTCCTAAATGAATACATTTATTTTACTAGACCATACCCCTGCTCTTACTTGTTTACCAGGGCTTAAATTACATTTCCCTGGGCCCCATCATTTCAATAGAGGCGCCCAGGAAGTGGGACTTTTTTAATTTTCGGGGCGTAGGGGGGTAAAGTCAGTGTCGCTGTTTCTTTGCACCCCAGAGGGGATGGGTGGGCTGTAGGCGGGGTTGGGGGGCTCAGTCAGGAAGGCTGTACAGGGCCCCATGATTTTAGATGCAGCCCTGCTTATAGCCATAAGTACTTGGTGGTGTGGCTCCAGGCTGAGGTGTAGGACCCCATTGGCACTCAGGATAGTAGGGATGCCAGCATAAGAAAACCCCATCCAGTGAGCTTCAAACATTTTAGTTTGAAACTGCTGCTTGCCATAGCCGATCCTAGTATAGAATATACATGTGAAAGCCTCAGACCCCTATGATTAAGCCCCGGTGGGTGGGGCAAAACAAGTCAGGGGGCATGGCCCGGGGAGCGGCATTGACTGAGGATTTCACATGTGTACATCCATACTAGGATCCGCTATGGTGAGCGGCAGTTTCAAGCTAAAATATGCTTAAGGTGGAACTAAATTCTCTCAGTCAACATTAACTACTTTTAATCCTTATAGTGCTAGCATTAGTAACTAGATAGGAAGGTATATTATAATTAACATGTTTTCAACTTTTTTTTCTTTTTAGTTTCTTCAATTGCTTCCTGGATTCTGGCCTAAGCCAAAATGATGTCATACATCCTAGGAGACTTCACAAGCATTTCTTGGTTTCTTTCATATGTAGTAGGCATTTCTCAGATAAGCAATGCCTGCATTCCTGAGCTAAGAGTAGATGGATTCTAGGAAGCAAATGCTACATGAATCGGCTGCTCTAACTAAACATAGCCACAGCTAAAAATGGTTGGGGGGGGGGTTTCCGCGCCGAGCCCAAGCAAATATGTGGCTTCTCGGCGGCCAGGCCTTGGCGCCAAATGGCCTAATAGCGCCCACAGAGCTGTGCCAAGAGCGTGCGCCCTGCATGCTCCCGGTACAGTTACCAGTGGCTAATGCAAAGCTCCTGTCCGCTGCTTGCAAATGAGAGCTTTTCGATCATGGGACAGCCAATCACAGCGGTCACATGACCATAAGCCCCACCCCACCTCCTGGCATTCTAAACCCCTTTAAGGGCCGACAGGCGCCAGCTCCAAGCGGGCCAAAGTAATTTCTCAACAAAATAAAACATGGAGACATAGATGGAGGGATGGGTGAGTTTACTTTATTATTAAAAATAAATTAAATAGCGTTTTCAGTTCGTGGTGCTCAGATATAGTTTAGTTCTGCCTTAAAAAATCCAATCATAATCGAATTAACAAAAATAGGAATGGTACACTGTGCAAATGTGTACACTTTTACAAGGCATGCATTATATATTTATATAGATATATATATCTATATCTATATATATATAGATATATATATATCTATATATATATATAAAATAGCAATGGTACACTGTGAAAATGTGTACGCTTAAAATATATGTATATATATATATATATATATATATCTATATATATATAAAGTGTACACATTTTCACAGTGTACCATTGCTAATTGTATTAATATATATATGTATATATATATATATTTATATATAGACATCTATATATCTATATATATAGATATCTATATATATATATATATATATATATATATATATATATATATATATATATATATATAGATATCTATATATATAGATATATATATCTATATATATAGATATCTACATATATATCTATATATAAATATATCCTCTGGCAGTCAATGCCTATTGTATTTCATTGTAATCTATAAAATCCCAAGAGATCTTTTTTTTTTTAATCTTTCATCCTATAATGTATTTTAGGAAGTCATGTTATTCATTTTTAACAAAGCAAATTTTAAGAAAATGCATTGATAACAACAACAAAATCTGCCTTCATTTAAATCACCAACACAAATTTAGGTAAAAACACAAAACTTACATAGCACAGAAACAAAGACAATTTTAATTCCAGATGGATTAAATGTGGCCTGTATATTGAATACAACGTACGTATAGAAAATGGGATTGCTATATCTGTGAATGTTCAGATAATTGATACATATCATTAAAATGCATATTTGCTTTAGAGCAGGAGCCAGCCGTCTTCACAATAAAGAGAATATCAGTATTCGCGCATATGAGGACGGGAAATTAGAGAGAATGTTAATTCAATTAATAGGAAGGGTAGATTTTGCACATGAGAGGGGGTGGTGGCGGATGAAAGTGGGTCATGCCAGATTCATTTATTGTCCCGCTTTTGTTGCTAATTAACGCATTAGGAAATTGATCAACGGCAGGGAGAAGGAGGAGTGCGGCACGGCTAGGCAGCAAATTCAACCTACCTTGTGCCAAAGCGGCCATCTTAAAGTATTCCTCGGTTCCATCAAAATGGCCTCCATCCACACAAAAAAACAGTCCTCGGTTTGATGAATTAGAAATAAGATGTCATCCAAAAGGCAAATGCTTGCATTTGCTTGTCTCCTTTTTTGTTTTATCAACGCTGGCACTTCATATTGGTAGAGTGATTCTCACACATTTGGAAACAAAGCTTGGAAAACGGCAAATTTGATTGGCTGGTGTCTGAGATGCTACGTACTCCGCGCAGGACTGTAGTCTCCGGCATTTTCCGTGCCTCTGTTTGAGACAAAAAAAAAAAGGAATGTTACACGTTGTCTGTTGAAATGCATTATGTCACCCATCAATGACATTATTTCCTGCTTAGAAGTAAAGACCTAAACAGCGAGTTATACATTTAATTAGGAAATGACATTATACATCGAAAAAAGATGCAGAGCCATGTACTAGAAGGATTACACTAGAATACAAACATTTCAATTATGTTCCTTAATTATGTACCGTCATATTTTGGTGTAATGTTCTGCATACTGAGTAATAGGAGAGATGCATCTCCTGTGGAGGAAATACATTGGATGCCAATGCTAAAAATGCTTGTTGCCTGGCTGTAGAAGATTCAATGCATTCTGTGGCCCTATTCCCAATTAGGAGTTCAGACATCACTTGCTACATGCTTGTTTCAGGTCAGTGGTTTAGGGAATATTATAGTAGAATTTTGATTAAATCCTAACTACTCTTAAAAATACTCCCTCCCTCTCCTAACACCTATTCTGCGTAAGAAAAGATCTGTATATTTGCCTATTTTCGGGCCGCTCCAGTCCGGTCCCCATGGTGGCTACATGAGAATAGAGAGACCGCTTCAGAACAGCTGGTAATGCCTGAGTGGTGACATCACCCATAGGCTTACTACAGCCAATCCATTGTCGGTGCTCCCTCCTCTCCCCTGCAGCCGGCACTGGCTGACACAGGGGAGCTGATCACATAACAAGACCAGAGCGGAGTGAAAAGAGGTAAGTATACAGATCTTTTCCTAGACAGGTTATTCAGAATATATGTAAAGAGGGGGCAGGAGAGTCATTTTAAGAGTAGTTAGGGGTTGACTGGAGTTTGAATTTAAAGCGGAGCTCCACCCAAAAGGGGAAGCTTCAAGTGTCTGCTTCCTCCCTCCGCTGCCACATTTGGCAGCTTTCAGGGGAGCGGGTACCTGGTTTTGACAGGTACATGCTCCCACTTCAAGCTGAGTTTTCTGCGGCAAACTCAGTCAGAAGTTCGATCCCCCTTCTTCCTTCCCCCACAGCCGGCCCATTTACAGAGGACAACATGCTTCACGCATGCGCAGTAGGGAACTGGCTGTGAAGCCACAAGGCTTCACTGCTGATTTCCCTTAGTGGAGATGGTGGTGGCAGTGCCTGACAGCCGGCTCAGGTGAGGACACCACTGGATTCCTGGACACGTAAGTGTCCTAATATTAAAAGTCAGCAGCTTCAGTATTTGTAATTTTTTCTGAAGGAGCTCCTCTTTAAAGAGGAACTGCAGTCTGCTCACGTAATTTGTAATAAAAACATCTTTACCATTCTAAAGCTTCACTCCAAACACTTTGCATATTATTTTATATATACTGTGATTCTGTACTTGCCAAATATGCTGCAGAAATCTCCCTCCACTGAGTCTGGCTGCAACCATTTTAACTGTGGGCAGCTGAAGCTGCTGCCTGTTCACTTCCTGGATCTACACAGACACAGAGAGGTACACCTCCAGCTCTGCAGCTCTCATTGGCCCTCTTATAACTCTTCCCCTCCCTTCCTGGCAAACTCTCATGAGAGTGAGAGAGAGAGCTGTGCATGATGCCATAAGCCTAGGATTTTTATCAGACAAGAAACGGGAAGTGGGCTGTATAAGGTTTTTACTGGCAGAAAAAAAAAAATGTTTTACTACCCAAAGTTAAAACAGCAAGGGCAGAATATTTAATAGATGGAAAATTGAAAAAATGACTGAAAGTCTGCTTTAAGGCCAGAGGCAACCCTGTGACAGGCATGTTCATAAGTAGATTAGCAATGGCAGCCTCCATATTTCCCTTCGTATGGGTTGTCTTTAATAAAGCAGAGGGTAATGTGAAAAGTGCAGAAATCCATATCACCCAATCACAATTCTATTGCTTTGATTATATAAAGCTGACATCTGTTGCAGTGGGCTTCTTCCTTTCTTTGGTGTTTGCACATATTTAGTCTGCATAACCTCTTGGCACCTCTCGGTGGGTGTGCCTTGGTTCTAAGCGGCTGCATATTTGCGTGCATTAGAGCAAATGCAGCTGTGCTGAGAACATGCACCCTGCCCGCTCTTGGCACAGTTACCAGCGGCTAACGGAAAGCTCCTAAACACTGCTTGCGATCGGTAGCTTTCTAATCACATGACCTCCGCGACAGTCAATCACGATGGTCACATGATCATAAGCCCCGCCCTGCCTCCCAGCATCCTAAATCCCTTAAAGGGTCGGGAGGCGCCGGCTCCAAGGGGCTAGGAATTATATTTTACTGAAACAAGCAAAACTGTAGAATAATTAGATGTCATGTTGTCTACCTATTTATCAACCAATTTCTCTAATATCTGTCAAGGTGTGCACTCTTTGGGGTCGATTTGGAGAGTGCAAAATCTGGTGCAGCTGTGCCAGTGGTAGCCAATCAACTTCAACCTTCAGCTTGTTCAATTAAAGAGGTTGTAAACCCTGGTGGTTTTTCACCTCAATACATTCTATGCACTGAGGTAAAAAAACAGCCCTCCATAGCCCCCCATTTACTTGGGTGAAAGAAATGGGTGAAAGGCACGTGATTTAATGCTTGAATCAAGATAATACAGTTTATTCTTATACAAAGTGGATAAGTACAATAAGTACTTACCTGAGCCCGATTGCTAAATTCATAGCAGCGCAGCAATTGGCTCCGGCTGCTGTCAATCAAATCCAAAGACGCGGGAGCTGGGGGGCGGAGCCGAGCCCTGCTACCTCTGTCAAAGGACGCAGCAGCAGGACACAGGAGCGCACCTGCATAGGTGCCCCGAGGGAGAGCACTTCTCCGAAGGGGCACTCGAGAAGAGGAGGAGCCAGGAGCGCCACTGAGGGACCCCAGAAGAGGATGATCAGGGCCACTCTGTGCAAAACCAACTGCACAGAGGAGGTAAGTATGCAATTTTTTTTTTTAAACAAACTTTTATATACAGGCATACCCCACCTTTAAGTACACAATGGGGTTTATTTACTAAAGCTGGAAAGTGCAAAATCAGGCTCACTTCTGCATATAAAATGAGCTTCCAGGTTTTATCACCAAAGCTTAATTGAACAAGTTGAGGTTTGAAGCTCATTGGTTTCTATGCAGAAGTGAGCCTGATTTTGCACTTTCCAGCTCTAGTAAATAAACTCCATTGTGTACTTAAAAGTGGGGTATGCCTGTATCCTTAAAGCTTTGACAGAAAAAAAAACCTGGAAGCTGATTGGTTTCTATGCAGAGCTGCACCAGATTTTGCACTCTCCAGTTTTAGTAAATCAACCCCTTAATGTCTGGGAGAAAAGAGATTTAACCTCCACATATGGAAAGACTTCTTTACAGTAAGAGCTGTGAAGATATGGAATAGACTCCGGCAAGAAGTCATTTTCTGGTCAGCTCAGTGAATTGTTTAAAAAAAAAAAGAAAAAATCTGATTTAATTGAAAAAAAAAAAAAATTAGACTATGACCTACTGTTCTTTATTGCGATGCCAGGATAAGCCCAGAAACACGGTGACCATAAATAATGTGCTAAATGTCAGATAAGCATAATGTAAATGACTAAAAATTTCTGTCAATGGCCATCCTTATCTTGAATAACAGAAGTATATTTTTCTAAAGCGTTATTGGACGCTTGAGTCAACAAAGAGTTAACGGCATTCATAATCTGAACGCAGCTTTAACTAACAGCGGGAAGGTGAGTCATCATTCAGATTGTAATTTATAGCACAATTGTCAGATGCTCTTATACAAATGAAGCAAATTTGTCATCTTGTGGGTATCAACCCGATTCATAACAGCTGCCAGCTTCCACCGGAGAAAAAAAAAAAAAATATATATATATATACGGTATATATATATACACTTGGTGTAATTGTAAAATCTGTAAAAATAGTTATGTTGACAATGCTGAGTTGGAAGAGTTTACATTTCATTAGACAATATAGTGAGATGCAGAATAAAACAACGATGGTCTGCAGACAAACAATGAATACACAAATGGGCATCTGCGCCAGTGACCCTGTCTGGCATCGAAAAGCCTTTTTTTTTTGCCAAATGGCAAACAGGAGCCCATGAGAGCAAAAAAAAAAATTCAATTTCATCTTCGCCAGCAGTGAGGTCTTCTACATTTTGTAAAATCATTTAGCAACGCGGAGGTTAATTTTTCAGACGCCCAGAGAAAGCGGTGAAAAAAAAAAAAAGTATAACAAAGAAATCCATGTGGGAACGCCCCACATGCAAATTGCTGCAATTGTTATTAAGATGAAGCTTAACACATGCAGATTTGCAGCATGCATATTCATTTGCCAGCATCTGAAAACCTGGCCAATTGCTGATTCTCATTAACCAGATGATGAAGCGCCTTATAAATCACTCTCAGGCTCGGCAAGCCGTGTGGGAAAACAGGTCCGCTCCATTGTTGGTGATTTTGTGGCATAGCAGAATGCACTGACTGTACAGCTGTGGATTTAATTTAGAACCGATGGCCTTCCCATTACAAGACAATGTCATTTTCCTTGGTGTCACAACAAGTCAAATATCTTACTGTGTGCTAAGTTTAAACCACATGCTTTTAAATTCCTCATTGTCGTTTCTAACAATGATCCGCAACCTTCAAATAAATACATTTAGTACATTTTTTTTTTTTTTTTTTAAACAAAGCGACATTAAAAGTAGCCATTTTTGGAATCAAATCTCTTTGCCTAATTAAAAAATGTTAATTGGTTTAGCGGCTGCCATTGTATTAACGACAATGACGACCAACCATTAAATGATGGGTTATGTGCTAGAAGAATAATGTATTTGCTTACAATTGGTTGAGCCTTTTAAACATATTGAAGGTAGTCATTTTTTGGGAGTTGTGATGAATGGTGAATTTGGTTTTTATGATAATGTTGTCATTTTTATGGGCCAGGGCGAAGGTTGGTGATTTTGAATTTATATTGGTTTTGTTTTTACCCTGTAAATTTCCTAATAATTTTTGTAACTTCTGTATTTTGCCTTTGATTGAGCTCCGAGATATAATTTTCGTGCCCAGGGTTTCATCAAAAGGGTAAAAAGTAGAGGAGACAATGGACACCTTTGGCACATGCCAATTGTTATGTGAAATCTCTTAGATGTCATGCCATCAGTATATACTTGTGCTGATGGGGTAGTGTATAGGGCTATAAGTTTTTGCAAGTTGAACCACATGGTTACCAACGGTTGAGCCTTTTAAACATATTCAAGGTTGTGCTGTTTGGGAGTTATGGTAAATGGTGAATTTGTTTTTTATGACAACGTTGTCATTTTTGTGGGTGAAGGGCGAAGGTTGGTGATTTTCAATTTGTATTTTTTTTTAAAACCTATACATTTTCTAATAATTTTTCGTAAGTTCTCTATTTTGGGTAGCAATGCCTTTGATTGAACTCTGAGATCTAGTTTTATGTGCCAAGGGTTCCATCAAAAGAGTGAAAATTAGAACAGACAATGGACACCCTTAGCGCGTACCATCTGTTTTGTGAAATCTCTTAGATAGCATGCTGTTAGTATATACTTGTGTTGATGGGGTAGTGTATAGGGCCATAGGTTTTGGTGAATTAAACCATATGGTTACAAACGGTTGAGCCTTTTAAACATATTCAAGGTTGTGCTGTTTGGGAGTTTTTGGTGAATTCGTTCTTTTATGACAACGTTGTCATTTTTGTGGGTGAAGAGCGAAAGTTGGTGATTTTTAATTTATATTATTATTTTTTTTAACCTGTACATTTTTTAATAATTTTTGTAGGTTCTCTATTTTGGGTAACAATGCCTTTGATTGAACTCTGAGATCTCATTTTTTTGTGCCAAGGGTTCCATCAAAAGAGTGAAAATTAGAGGAGATAATGGACACCCTTGGCGCGTGTGCCATCTGTTTTGTGAAATCTCTCAGACCCCTTTCATACCGAGGCGTTTTTACAGGCGCTTTAGCACTAAAAATAGTGTCTGTAAAGCTCTCAGACCCCTTTCACACTGAGGCATTTTTCAGGCGCTTTAGCGCTAAAAATAGCGCCTGTAAAGCGCCTGAAAGAAGCCTCAGCTGCGCTGGTAGGGCATCAGAAAAAGCCCTGCAAGCAGCTTCTTTGCAGTGCATTAGGAGCGGTGAACTCACCGCTCCTAAAGCACCCCTGCCCATTGAAAACAATGGGGCAGCGCTGCTATACCGCCGGCAAAACGCGCTGCAGCAGCATTTTGCGGGTAGATTTAACCCCTTTTCGGCCGCTAGCGGGAGTTAAAACCGCCTCGCTAGCGGCCGAATAGCACCACTAAAGCGGCGATAAAGCGGCGCTAAAAATAGCGCCGCTTTACCGCTGATGGCCGGGGCGGCACAGTGTGAAAGGGCTCTTAGATAGCATGTTGTTAGTATATACTTGTGCTGATGGGGTAGTGTATAGGACCATACAGTGAAACCACATGGTTTACCAATGGTTAAGCCTTTTGAACATATTGAAGGTTGTGCTTTTTGGGAGTTACCGTGAATGGGGAATTTGGTTTTTATGGCAACATTGTCATTTTTGCAGGTGAAGGGTCTAGGTTGGTGATTTTGAATTTATATTGGTTTTGTTTTTAGCCTATACATTTTCTAATAATTTTTGTTAGTTCTGTATTTTGCCTTTGATTGAACTCTGAGATCTTATTTTTTGTGCCAAGGGTTCCATCAAAAAGTTGAAAATTAGAGGAGACAATGGGGTTATTTACGAACGGTAAATCCACTTTGCACTACAAGTGCAAACTACAAGTGCAAAGTGCACTTGAAATTGCACTGAAAGTGCACTTGGAAGTGCAGTCGCTGTAAATCTGAGGGGTAGATCTGAAATGAGGGGAAGCTCTGCTGATATTATCATCCAATCATGTGCAAGCTAAAATTCTGTTTTTTATTTTCCATGCATGTCCCCCTTGGATCTACAGCGACTGCACTTCCAAGTGCACTTTCAGTGCAATTTCAAGTGCACTTTGCACTTGTAGTTTGCACTTGTAGTGCAAAGTGGATTTGCCTTTTGTAAATAACCCCCAATGTGTACCCTTGCTGTGTGCAATTGTAATGTGAAATCTCTTAGATATCATTCCGCCAGTATATGCTTATGCTGATGGGGTAGTGTACAAGGCTATAGGTTTTCGCAAGTTAAACCACATGGTTAAGAAAGGTTGAGCCTTTAAAACATATTCAGTGTTGTGCTGTTTGGGGGTTCTGGTGAATGGTGATTTTCTTTTTTATGACAATCTTGTAATTTTTGCGGCTGAAGGGAAAAGGTTGGTGATTTTTAATCTATTTTGGTTTTGTTTGGAACCTATTCATTTTCTAATAGTTTTTGTAAGTTAAACCACGTGGACCTCAGATGGCCAACTCTTTATTACCATAGGCCACTCTTGGCCTCAGTTTGTTGCTGTGTCTTCAATTAAAGATTACGAGGACCACACCAAATGATGGTGAGTTGGTTAACTATGATTTAATCATTACTTACTCTCCTCTCTTTTTTCCTTTGATTATTGAGTTGACTTTTTGGGAGTAATGTCTCTGCCCTTTGATTGCAGAATAAATTATGAGAGCCTGCTGTATTAAATGTTGAGGGAAATATGTTGCTTTTCTTTTTAAATCCCTGAATACAAGCCATAAACACAATTATGTTTTTTTGGGTCATTTCCTAGCACCATAACAGTGGTTGTAAATGTTTACAAATGCATATCCTGCTCAAAAATATTTTCTACATTCGAGCCAAAGATGAGCCCTACCTGCACACCGGAAGCCATTTTTGTATGGTAGGCCCAGCCATTCATCGGCCTCCTGCTATGAAATTTTAATTCTCTCCTTGCCCTTGTGGAGCTGCAAAGGTTAAAGAGAAAATGTCTTTTATAATACATTCAACTTCTATTTCGAAAAAGAAAAACCCATAAATTATTACAGCAAAGGGATAGCCTATGTGTCTGGGGATTTACAGTGTCTAACTATTTGTCAGAACTCCTCATTTACTGATTGGAGAATACAAAACAAACATATTTAATGGCTCTACAAACATTTTCAGGAGTTAAATACAAAAAATATATATATAGAAGACGGGGTTATGTGGGGAACAAATGTTGGAGAATCAAATTATAGATGTTGAGAAATTATTTGAAGAAAACGACTTGAAAAAGAAAATCCCAGTGGATGTCTACAGATCTTAAATCTATGTGTAGAAAACATCAGGGAATTCGATTTTTCTCTTCCATTGAAACGAAACAGCCAAGATGTGACCTCACCTGGCTGATAAAAGTGCTCATTTCAGGTTAATCACACATCAACTGCAAAGCATGTCTTGTGCAATCTCTACATAAGTAGTAATATGCACTCTGCTATTTATATACAGAGCTCTGGGTATACATTCAATGGAGTTTCCAGCATACATACTGCGCTCAGTACAAATATTCCTAAATGACACAGAAGCCTGAAATTCCATTATTCTGATTACAATGCACATCAAACTAATATATGTATGAAAAAAAAATATATATAGGGCTAACAGCATTCCATTATTATCACATACTGTATTGCTTGTAAGTATTTTGTAATGGAAAGTACAAAAAAAAAACACCTAATGTTCTTGTAGGCAGCCCTCAAAGATTATGACATCATTCATCATTCCATACGACCAGAAATATATATGAAGATATATACTGAATATATATATATTAAAGTGTCAATTCTTAAGTGCAGTAACCCATAGCAGCCAGTTAGAATTCATTATGCTGAAGCCACACCATTGGAAGATGAATTATTTGCTATGGGTCACTGCACTTCAGAATTAGAACTTTGCTCCTTGCAGTCTTTTATCACATAGGTTTGATGGTTCATGTCATATATGTATCTATCTATCTATATTGTGTTTATATAGATAGATAGATAGATAGATAGATAGATAGATAGATAGATAGATAGATAGATAGATAGATAGATAGATAGATAGATAGATAGATAGATAGATAGGCCTATTCAATAAAAGACTGACTTCAATAAAGGAAGCAACGTTCTAATTCTCAAGTGCAGTAACCCATAGCAAATCATTCAGACTTCACCTTCCAATGGCATGGCTCCAGCATAGTGAATTCTAATTGGCTGTTATGGGTTACTGCACTTAAGAATTGGCTCTTTATTATTAGCACTTTATTCCTTGTACTCTAGTGAATTATGGTTCCATGTTTTCTATTGGCAATCGGTCAACCTAGGAGGAATGATGATTATTTATCACTAAATGCGTTTTTTTCTTTTTTCCTATATATACAGATATATACAGATATAAGTGACATTAACTGTGTTACCACTCTTTCCGTCACATTTTGGAAAACCTGACTACTACTGTAAGTTATGCGCTTCTATTTACAAAGCGCACCTAAAAATTATTTTAAAAATCGTTCTTTGCATTCTAGGAGTTTGAATCACGCCTTGGGCTTACTGGAGGTTACTCTGAACATTTAGAAATGAGAGGAAGCTGGATCTGTCCCCACTGACAAAGAGGGACACGTTGAGTTTCCCCCTCCTTATATACAATTTAGAATCCCAGCTTCTAGATATTGAACCCTTTGTTAGGACAAACGGTGTTCAAATCTAGTGATAATGAGATCTACCAGCAGAATAGTACAGACATTATGGTAGACATTAGATCCATAGCATCTTCTGCATAGCAGAGTTTAGGAATTTTCAGAAAAGAGCAAATAAAAGGTAAGCAGCCTTTAAAAAAAAAAAAAAAAAAAAAAAGTTATGCAATGTGATGGGGACCTATAACAAATATAACGTAGATATTATCCCAATTTGGCTACAAAAGTGGAAATATTCTTGGCTGGTGAAAAATATGACCCCTTTAGTGAATCGTGGTTCTATGTTTTCTATTGGCAATCAGTCAACCTAGGAGGAATGATGATTCTTCCCAGGCTCCAACCTGCTCTTGTTGTACATACCTGTGTCCAGTATATCCCCAACACCAAGGAATGTGACTGAGTTAAGCTCTGCTGTAGAAGCTCCTATTGAGGATGCTCTAAAAATAAAAGACAAAGTGTATCTTACATGGTGTACATTTTTATCTTTGTACAAGGTCAGGAACAATATGTCACAGAATTGCAGAACAGGGAAATATATTTGCTCGATACAGGTACTAAAGTACCCATAACCTTGTGTTGAAACAAAGAACAGAACAGGTCACGGGGGGGGGGTTACCATTAATTTTATCAAACTTTGGAAAATGGTATTTCGAGTATTTCAAGGAAGATATGTAAAATATTTTTGTAAGGTTCTTTTTGCTATTGCATAAGACCCCTTTCACAGTGAGGCGTTTTTCAGGCGCTTTTGGGCTAAGCGCCTGAAAAACGTCTCCCCTGTTCTTTCACACTGAGGCGATGCGCTGGCAGGACGATAAAAAAACTCCTGCAAACAGCATCTTTGGAGCGGTGAAGGAGCGGTGTATACACCGCTCCTCCACTGCTCCTGCCCATTGAAATGAATAGGCAGCGCCGCTGAACCTTCGGCAAAGCACCGCTGCAGCATTTTAACCCTTTTTCGGATGCTAGCGGGGGGGGGTTAAAAGCGCCCTGCTAGCGGGCGAAAACCTCTGCAAAAACCACGGTAAATCGCCGCTAAAAAAAGCGGCGCTTTACCGCCGACACCGCCAACGCCCCAATGTGAAAGCAGCCTTAGAGGAACACTCAAATACCTCTTAAGACAGCAGTTAAATCAATAGAAATATCAATAAGGAACAATGGAACATTAGTAACATTTTATCACATGTAGCAGCCAGCCAGATACTACCTTGGAGACACATAAGACACACAATGGGGTTGATTTATTAAAACTGGAAAGTGCAAAATCTGGTGCAGCTGTGCACAGTAGCCAATCAGCTTGTTCTATTAAGCTTTGACAAGAAAAAAAAAGGAAGCTGATTGGTTTCTATGCAGAGCTGCACCAGATTTTGCACTCTCTAGTTTTAGTAAATAACCCCCACAGTTTGATTTCTTCATTACTCCAAGGTCAGCTGTTTCTAAAGCCAAAACTAAGGATTGGTAAGCTGCTATATACAGCTTTGTTTTTGAGTTTAATACTGATTTAGGTTATAGATTATGACCTGAGCTTGCCTCAAACATATATTCAGGTTAGTGGAGATTCCCCATTTTTCATTTTTCCTTAAACTGTTAAAACATGGTAGAAGAAATGTGTTTTTAGGTAAGTATTCCTTTTTAGGGGTACTTTCTCTCTTAGTAGTTTTTTTTTTTTTACTTAAAGGGTTGATTCTATGCATTAAGGTGAAAAACCTCCTGTGCTGCAGCAGTGCCCCCAAGCCCCCCTTATACCTACCTGAGCCCTGTAATTCCCACGACGGGAAAGAGCACACCAGCTCCGGCCGGTGTCTCATGTCCTGATTGGATAGATTGATAGCAGAGCAGCCATTGGCTCCGGCTGCTGTCAATCAAATCCAATGACGCAGGCGCCGGGGGCAGAGCACGAGTGTCCTATTGGAGAACGCTTCTCCGGTGGGACAATCGAGAAGAGGAGGAGCCAGGAGCGCCTCAGTTGGACCCCAGAAGAGGAGGATCTGGGCCACTCTGTGCAAAACCAACTGCACAGCGGTGGTAAGTATGACATGTTTGTTTGTTTGTTTGTTTGCTTTTAAAACTGAACCTTTACAACCCCTTTAGGCTCGGTTCACACGGGGGCGACTTGTCAGGCGACCTAGCCGCCTGACAAGTCGCCTCCCGTTCTGTACAATGGAACCGTTCTAATCGGAGTGACGCAAGTCGCTCCGACTTAGAAGAAAGGTTCCTGTACTACTTTGGGGGCGACTTGCATAGACTTCTATACAGAAGTCGTCTTGCAAGTTGCCCCGGCAGTCGTGTGCAGGTCGCCTCGGTGAGGCGACCTGCAAGTCGTGCCGCCTCTGGTGTGAACCGAGGCTTAACCTCCCTGGCGGTATGATTATTTCGGATTTTAGGTGCTGAAAGTGGTACAATTATTTTGCATGGAAATTAGGTGTTTTATATTGTAGGTCTGTAATTCTTAACAATAACACACTTAAATCTGTCCACCAAGGGTCTAGTAGACATCCCGGATATGATGAAGTTTGAAACACAAAAACATAAATTATAATATAATAAATACATATAAATAATTTAAAAAAATAATAATATAATAATAATAAAATAAATTTCCCCACAATTCACTATCGCTCAATTCTGCAAGTGTTCTAATTTACTATCGCTGTTTTCTAGCTGGTCTAAAGCCACTTCTGACGTAAAGGGACACTTTTTGGTTGCTATGGACAATCTCCAGTTTCCAGGCAGAAAGAACAGTATATATAATATAAAACTGCATGCAGGGCATAGGACAAAGCACTGGGGACAAAAGGGATGTGAAATCATTTCATACAGTACTGTAATCTGTAAGATTACAGTACTGTATGTGTTATGGTTTGTACATTTTTTTTTAATTTGTCGCCAGGCTCCGCCCCCGTGTGTCGCAACGCTCGCAGGGAATGGAGCCTGGCACGGAGAGGCTTCGGAGGAGGACGGAGCCTGCAGACACAGCGGGGGGACATCGCAGGATCCTGGGGACAAGGTGAGTAACACCGCACCAGGATCCTGCAATGTAATCCTGAGTGTGGCTCGGGGTTAAAGCTAATGGTACTGAAATTTAACCCCGAGCCACACTCGGGAAAACTGTCAGGGAGGTTAAGGCTTTCTTTTCTCACTGCTCATTAGGCTGAATAATTACAGAGGGGGTGAATTAGTAAAACTAGGGATTGCAAAATCTGTTGCAGCTCTGCATAGAAACCAATTAAAGAAAGTTGAAGTTTAACAGGCTTACTGGCCTGAGTGCCAGGTAAAAATAAAGGGGGAAAAAGCCTTTTCAAAGGAAAACAAATGCAACCACCACATCTACGAACCTGCAAGCAGAAATATAATATTTTGTTTTTAATACTGCCTTAAACTCATCAGAAAATAACCCCCAAAATCCCTCTTGTCTTCTGATTCCAGTTAGGATGTTTATATATTTTTGAAAATGTAATTTTAGAAATAATGCACACTTCCACTTTTATAATGACTATGTTTATCTCTTGTCTTTATAAAACAGATTCTTAAAACATATCCTGGAATCATTGAAGTAGAAATTTGCATCCTGTATGACAAAGCATAACAATACATGCAGAATTATCACCAATTTGGCATTAGAACCAGCTGACCTTGGAGTAATAAAAAATCAAACTGTGGGGGTTGATTTACTAAAGCTGGAGAGTGCAAAATCTGGTGCAGCTCTGCCTAGAAACCAATCAGCTTCCAGGTTTTATTGCTAAAGCTTAACTGCACAAGCTGAAGTTAGAAGCTGATTGGCTACCACGCACAGCTGCATCAGATTCTGAGTGCTCCAATTTTAGTAAATCTCTCTCTGTGTCCTAAACATATCGGGCTATTGACCCTTCAAGTTGGTTTTAATTTGCTGCCAGCACACTAAAGTTTGAACTTTTAATAGTGGCAGCTATACCTGAACTACAGCCCCCAAAATTCTTAGCCAAAGATGTCAATCTAGGCAAGTGGAACTAAACTGTATCTGAACACCACAAAGTGAAAATGCTATTTGATTCCGTTTTTTATATTCATCTATCCAATTCTTTATGCTTTATTTTGTTGAGAAATCACTATGAAAATCACCCCCCCCCCTAAAATTTCTAGCTGTGGCCATCTTGAGTCAGGGCAGAGGATTGATATAGCATTTACCATATTCATCGTCGTATAACACACACTTTTTTCCCCTGAAAATCAGGGGCAAATCATGTGTGCGTGTTATAAGCCAATTCCTGGCTGCCTCGGAGTCGAAGGAGGGGGCGAGCGCCACTGGATTGCACAGAGCCGCAATCTCCTGTGTACCCAGCGCTAGGTCACACACAGCCCCGCCTCCTGGCTCAGCATTGGACCACTGTTCTGTCTGTCATAGGAGGCGGGTCAGGAGGCGGGACTGTGTGTGACTGAGCACCGGGTACACAGGAAATTGCGGATCTGTTTAATCCGGCACTAGTGAGGCTGCAATGATGGGCAAAGGCGAGGCTGTAGATGGGCACTGAGCAGGCTGCATTGATGGGCAATGGAGAGGCTATATTGATGGGCACTGATAAGGCTGCATTAATGGGCAACAGAGAGGCTGAAGATGTGCACTGATCAGGCTGCATTCATGGGCAATGTAGAGGCTGCAGATGGGCACTGATCTGGCTGCATTGATGGGCAATGGTGAGGCTGAAAATGGGCACTGATCTGGCTGAATTGATGGGCACTGATCAGGCTGCATTGATGGGCAATGGTGAGGCTGAAAATAGGCACTGATCTGGCTGAATTGATGGGCACAGATAAGGCTGCATTGATGGGCAATGGTGAGGCTGAAAATGGGCACTGATCTGGCTGAATTGATGGGCACTGATCAGGCTGCATTGATGGGCAATGGTGAGGCTGAAATGGGCACTGATCTGGCTGCATTGATGGACACTGATCAGGCTGCATTGATGGGCAATGGAGAGGCTGCAGATGGGCACTGATCAGGCTGCATTGATGGGCACTGATAAGGCTGCATTGATGGGCTGTGACCCTTATTTTGCTTCAAAGTTCTTTATTTAAAATGTAAGTTTTTTTCCTGAAACTTCCCTCCTAAAATTAAGGTGCGTGTTATACGCCTGTGCATGTTATATGCCGAAAAATACGGTACTTCCTGGAATCCATCTACCCTTAGTTCAAGTATGCAGGCAGGAGCTGATAAAGCTCCTCCTCCAGATGAAAGACAAAAAAGGCTCCTGGGATATATGACATAATTGTGGCCTAGCCAGAAACCAGGAAGCAACTAAAGAGACGTGGGAAAAAAAGTTTAAAACAAGTAAATATAATATACAGTAAAACCTTGGTTTGAGAGTAACTTGGTTTGACAGCGTTTTGCAATACAAGCAAAATGTTTTAATAAATTTTGCCTTGATATACAATAGATGTCTTGATATAAGAGTAGCGTCATGTCACAACTGAGTATAAAAAAGAAGAGAGGAACCTCTAAGTGTAGCAATATGGTTACATTTAGCAACGTATTGCTACACTTAGAGGTGCCTCTCTTCTCTTTTATACCCTGTAAAAAAATGCTTTGATATACAAGTGCTTTGGATTACAAGCATGTTTCTGGAACAAATTATGCTCACAAACCAAGGTTTTACTGTACCTTCCTATCTATTTACTAAGACTAGCAGCAAGAGGATTAAAAACTGTTAATGTTGGCTGAGAAAGTTTAGCTCCACTTTAATAACACTAATTAAATATCACAAGTAAGCAAAAAGCTATAACTTTTCAAAGTGAGCTGACATTAAACCATTAAAAATTAAAAATTTCTGATTGGCTGATCTGGGTTAATTTATATCATTGCTCTTTGCACCTTGCTATTAAATCAGATGAGTCTACAAGACACTGGCCATTCTTAAAGAAGAACAGAACCGTTTGTATCCACTAACAATCACTCTTCGTTTCTCCCTTCATTAATGGATTGCCATGGATTGAGTGATTTTGTCAAAGGAGGAAAAGAAAGTGTCAGCTCACATTCCTCTTAGTGTGTTAACAGAATGAAAGGTGAGAAAGGTTCTTAAATACCTGTCTTCAAATTTGTCACCTGCAGTTCTGGCACGGATTCTGCTTCCCTCATGACTTTCTATTCTGCAGGTGTGGCTGGAAACAGGACTGCTAAATTTGGAGACCTCTGACAGGTTTAGACAATCTGTGAAACCAAGGTGTTTTTTTTAGCACATCCTAGCAAAAAACCTCTCGGGAACACAGACTTCCTTGGCACCCTCAGAAATATCAGTAAATAATGCCATCCCTTTATAGAGAATGAGCCACATATAGACCTTAGGCAATATTCTCCAGATCTGTAGCCAATTCCTCAGGAAGTGTTCCATAAACACAAAGAAGTTGATTTACTAAAGAGGAAGAGATCGTTTCCTTTGGAAAGTGAATGTTCACCATAAGATGTTGCTTTGTTCGCTTCAATCGTCCAATCAAGCAAAGAAAAAAAAATCATTTTTTTTTTAAATTTCCCTGCATGTGATTGGGCATTGTAAGTGAATACAGCTTCTCTTTTTTACTACTCCCAAGGAACAGTGGATATTCACTTTCGTAAAGCGTAAGCAAACCCCACTTTTTTACTTGTACCTACAGGTAAGCTTATAATAAGGCTTACCTGTAGGAACAGTGAATATCTCCTAAATGTGCGCCATTTAGGTAATATCCACATTGGCGGTAGTCAATTGTGATATTGTTCATGCACAGTGCACTCTGCATTCAGGGCATACTGAGCGTGCCCTGAATGCAGAGAGTATTGTGGCGCAATTGTAAATCCTGTGCGCATGTGCGGGAGTAACCTCATCACAGCTCAGCCATTCAAATGGCCAGAGAGTGCGAAACCGGAAGGAAGTCAGAGCGAAGATGGAAGCACCAGCGGTGGTGGGTGGAGGGCTTCCTTTAACATGTAAAGCTGGCCATAAATGGTTTGCATCTCAGCCGGTTCAGCAAGGACCAGCCAAGATTCAAACCATATATGGGCGGGATAAATTAACCCAAGTCAACCCATCAATTGATCCATTAATAGCAAGTCAGATTTTTTATGCGATCATTGCCAGTGGCCATGGCCACTAGCAATATACACTGTGTTCTCCCGGCAGGGATGGCTCCCAGTGGCCCCCTTCCCTCCCCTGGGAGAACACAATAGCTCTAAAAGAGGGATTCCCCCATTAAAACTGACTGCTTTGGTTTCAGGAAAGAAAATTGCACCATCCATGGCAGGCTTGAGTCTGTCATAATGTGCTAGTATGTATACTATATCTTTTTTTTTCAGGGTTTACTCTTACTTTTAGTAAACAGTCTCTATACTTTTAGTAAATCAATCTCAAAGGCTGCCTCTGCAGAGTCTATTGTACATTCACAAGCTATGCTTGAAATGGTGTTATGGTACTAGATAACATGAAAACCATGCTTCAAAGTAGGGGGAGATGTACATGTGTATAGAGTACAATCTTTCAATTAAATCAAGGTTACTTGCAAAAAAAAAAAAAAGATAAGTAAAAAAAAAAAAAAAAAACTAAAATAAAATTCAACTCATTAAATGTTTATGGTAACATTGGTCCTTCTCAAATATTTTGCTACCAAAAAAAAATCCTAAAACGTTTCAGAGATAATCAGTAGTGTTGAAATAAATCTTCCCTCAGGTAATTGTTGTACATCTATGTTTGTGTGAGTGTGTAAATACACACATATATACCAATAAGTATTAATATTTACGGATGGGGGCTTTTGCGTGATACCTAATTTGGTTACACTTAAGCCCCCTTGTGGGTAATTTCATTTTACCTAATTATAGCTTGAGTGGTATTATGGCGTGGGAAAGCCCTATTTGGGATTTTCACAAATCATCTTTCTCCTTGAACCAAAACCAATTAGCCTGTGCCAAGGCCCCAGCATTTAAGAAATTGCCCTCTTTTCAAGTCCACAGTTTCAATTGCTGAGAGCAGCTTGGAAGTGAATGAGTCTATCCCACTTAAAGCTCCCCTTTAGAATGACTAAGGTTATAGAACACAGGCCACCTCTATAGAGCTCAACATGCCCTGAATGATGTAGTCCACTGACCCAAGACTTCAGCTTCATGTATCTACTGAAGCCAAAACAAATTTAGCAAACAAAGCCCCACAATCAGGCAATCAAGTACCAGGACTCCATGCCCCTCCTATTCTGCAAGGCAATCTTCCTAATAACATAGTGCAGATGCTGCTGATGATCCATAAAACCAACCTAGAGAACGGATTCAGACCAATAGGATTCATGATCTATTTCACTCAAGAGCTTCAAGATAGTTAAAAGTTAAGCCAGGCCTTGTTCACAGTTGAGAACCATGACAAAAAAAAAAATCATGTTGCACCTTTAATTTGTGCCCCGCGTGTGGGTCCCAGCAATTCACAGGATTATTGCTCCAGAGTTGGATTAGTAACGCTTGTAAATGTGGTTTAATTCTAATCACTCATGCTCTGCAACGCCTAGCCATTACCTGGGAGGCTCCCCTGAGCAATCTGCTGGAGCAATTCTAGTGCTAATCAGAGCTCCATGTGCTCTGGACTAAACTGAGAACTACTTACCAACCATAACTGGATGGTATCCTTTATTGCCACTGCAAGTCATAACTGCCAAAAGTACTCATGATTGTATTTTAAAGACCATTATTTTATTCTAGTCTACCTACAGGAAGCTGCCTACTACCTACAATAAGTCTGTAAGAAACTCCACCCACAGTCCTCCCTGTGAGGTGAGATAGAAGCGTTCTGCATGGGTGTGACCAGCGGATGTACTTTTAAAACCACAGCGTTAAAAAAAAGGAATTAAAATAAAGCTTCAGGGAATTCCCATAACTGTAACCCTGACCCTAATCTAAAATTCAATTGCTGGGCAAAAATGTAAAAATAGACATCCAAATGTTACCAAAAACCATATATGAAATACTAATTGGAACACAAATCATTCAGTAACTCTTGTCTGGTTCTTGTGCATGCTTAAAAAAAATTTTGGGCTGCTGTGGAATTGTGGCAGCTGAAATGCTGGAGTGCACCAATTTAGTTTGTTTTCTTCAGATATCTAGGAAAGACTGAATTAAATGTATTCCTGTGATTGGAAATGTCATAGTTTAGACTATTACATTCATACCAAAATAAGTGCACATATAATTGAACAAAGCAATGTGTGTACATATATTGATGAACAGACCAATGCAATGGGTATATACAGTATATATATATAAATATATATATATAGATATATATATGGTTTAGAAACATTATATATACACAAACAACATGAAAATTTGAATGGGGAAATAAACACTGAAGAGCATACAGGCTCCTACAGCTATTTTCTTTATACATCTATTCTATAGCATATTTTTCCTTTCTATGAGTACCATTTATATATCAACTTCATTATCTATCTATCTATCTATCTATCTATCTATCTATCTATCTATCTATCTATCTATCGACTATCCCCCCACTTATGAATACCATGCATACATTAGCTCTGATTTCTACGCATCTATTGTATGTTTACTCTCTTATGAGTACCAAACATAAATCAGCTCTGCTCCCTATATGTTTATAGCATATTTGCTCTTTTATGAGCGCCATGCATGTATCAGTTCTGTTTTCTATACATCTATACTATATTTACTGTGTTATGAGTGTCATGCATATAGCAGCTCTGTGCCCTATACAGCTATAGCATATTTAATTCTTATGCGTACCATGCATATATTAGCTCTATTTCCCATACATAGCTAGCATATTTCATCCCCTATGAGTGCCATGCATACGTCAGCTTTGTTTTCTATACAGTTAAAAGTATATTTCCCCTCTTATGAGTACCATGCATACAACAGCTCTGTGTCTTATATATCTGTTGTATATTTCCCCTTTTAGGCATACCATTCATCTATAGTCAATATTGCCCTATTACAAGTACCCTATATACATCAGCCCTGTTTTCTATACATCTCTAGCATGTTTACTCACATTTAAATACCATGCATACAACAGCTCTGTGTCCTGTGTCTTATACAACACGTGTAGCATATTCCCCTCTTGTAAGTATCATGCATACATCAGCTCTGTTTCATATATAT